>OY728137.1:318913953-320163953 GCA_963277665.1 Viscum album
TTCTTATGTATGTCCTTAGGTTATCCAATTAAATACTAAGTAAGTCGGAATTTTGTTGTTATGTAAAATAATTTTTCAATATTGATATTGTAATTTATGTTTTATATTATTATTTTATATTCTTAATTTTATAATTTAATTGACCTATCGACCCTCGTAGTTTTCTTAAGTTCAAGTTTATGTAATAAATCATTTTTAAGTCTGTTATAAAGAGAAGGTTTGTTAAAGTTTGTATCATGGGATAGGTTTAGTTATTTTTGGGATTTGGATTAGAAAACCATTGTGAATTACTTAGGGATATGACTAAGTATAATAAAAAAATCCATAAATTTTTGTAAGTATATATTATGTTTTTTATCACTAAAATATATCCCCGTCTAGATACGAACAATAAGAGGTGGATCTGGCAGAGAGGTATCAAGGGGTAAAACCCAAAAACACCCCTTTGATCTAGACTTGAATGGGAACTGGTGCACGACAAGTTACATTATTGCACTTTTAGTTTGAAATTAAAAGGGGATATTCTTGTGTAAATTTGTAATATTATTATTGAAAATTATTAAGGGAATAAAAAAATTTACCTAAGAATATATGTTGGGAAGTAGATCATGGGTAACCAATATTGAAGCCAGTAAATTCATATGTTAAAGAAATAAATGTAATTTATAAGTTATCCCGTTATTTATTTGGATTCATCCTTATGTGTTACCCCTAACATTCCTTTTATTCTAGCTAATGGCCAGTAATAAATTACTTGGGATAACATCCAATGTGAAGATCAATTTGATGATTATTCTAATGAGATTCCCAATCTGATGGGAGTGGAAATCAAAATCTTTTTCAAGATACTTTCTCAGTTAATAGTAGTTTGGAATGGAATCACGGGACAAAAGGAATGTCCAACCCCCATAAGAAAGAACAAGCCATAATAGAGAGTTTCAAGAGATAAAGGCCTCATTCTTTTAATGGATCATTTGATCCCTCAATCACTGAATAATAGATCATGTCCATTGAGAATATTTCCTCCATATTTCAATGTTATGAACAAAAGAAGGTTCTTATGGTTGCTTATTTTATGGATAGTGATGCTAATAAATGGTGTACATTGATCAGATATACAATTCCTGAGGAAGATATCAAGGCATTAGAATGAAAGTGTTTCCAGAAAAAAAAATTCAATAAATATTTTCCTCGCACCCACTGACATAAGATAGAAAGGTAGTCCTTGCCCTTAAGAAAAAAATATGATTCATCTATCACAGAATATGAGTAAAACATCACAAGGACTACACTATATGACTTCAGCACTATTGTTACCCCTCAAATAAAGGTTGAACGCTTATTTGGTTGGTTAAAACCCATCCTACGGAAAGCCCTAGTGATCCATGACATTGATAGCTATGAGAAAATTTTCTGATGTTCCATCAAAGTGTAAATGGAGATCGGTGAATGTCAAGGGTATCATTGATATAATTAGGAGAAAGTGGACTATAATTCTGGCAGTCCGATGGATAAATTCATTGGTGTTAGGAAGTTTTATCACCCCACATGCCAATGGTGTGGAAAGAAGCACCCCAGAAATTTCTTAATGGGGATGATGAAATGCTTTTGGTTTAGAAGAGAAGGCCACAAGGCCATTAATTTCCGAAAAGAAAATATTGATGTTGTGATAGAGGATTTGAATGCTCCAATCGACCCTCAATGCATTTTTCATGGATTTAATACCCAAAAGAACTATGGAACTCGACAAACCAGTTCCCTAAGACATGGGTTTTCGAAGGAAACCAACAATATCTAAGGCAGAAAAAGAGATATTTTTCCATCATTACTGCTGAAAAAAATCCAGACAATGAAGTGGTGATTGGTATGCTATTTATTCGTTCAATAATAGTGAACATAGTTATTGATTTTGGATAAATACATTATTTTATATCCCAAATGTTTATTAGTTCAACCCCAACACCACCACAAATCATAGAAGTGGAGGAGTCAGTGAGAACAGAAAATGAGAAAATTATTGCATCCCATGTATATAGTTCCTCCCCTATCACTATTTGTGGAATTAACTACCTAGTGAAGCTCTTCATACTCCCTCTCATGGAATTAGATGCAATTATTGGCATGTATTGACATTACCTACATAGAGCCAACATAAATTTTTGTGAGGGGGAAATCACTCTCCATATTGAAAATTAACACCCAATTGTGTACAAGTTCAAGGAGGAGGATGAATCTTCTTTAGCACCATAATCTCAAGCAAGGATATTAATACACAATGATTATTCATATCTTACTCAGATTATTGAGTCTAAGGAAAACACTATCCTTTAAGATATTGCAATTATGGGAGAATTTGCTATAGTGGTTCTAGAGGAATTTCCTAGTCTTCCACCTAGTAGAGATGAGGAATTATCAATTGATCTTATACCTAGGGTTTTCCAATATCCAGGACTCTATATTGAATGGTTATTGTGGATAATGAGGAGGTAATGAAACAAATACATGAGAATCTAGATAAAGGGTTTATATGCTCAAGTTCTTCCCCTTGGGGTGCACCAGTTCTATCCATCAAGAAGATGGATGGGTCAATGCGCATTTGCATTGATTTTAGTGAGCTCAACAAAATCATGATAAAGAACAAGTATCGTCTACAACAAATTGAAGACTTGTTTAATCAACTATGTGGAGCATATTACTTTTCCAATGTGGATTTGTGTTCTGGATATTACCAAGGGTGAAGAAGGAGGATATCCCCATGACAAATATTTGTAAAAGGAATGGGCACTATGAATTTATAGTAATGCCATTAGGATTCACTAATTCTCTAGAAATATTAATGGAGATTATTATTAGAGTATCTTTAGATTACCTTGAATATTTTATGGTAGTCATTTTAGATGATATTCTAATATACTTAAAAAAAAGCATGAGGAGCATCTATGCATTATACTATAGACTATGCAAAAGGAGATGATCTATGTAAAGTACATCAATAGTGGGTTTTGGTTGAAGGAAGTCTCGTTCAAGGGTCATGTAATCACAATCAATGGTGTATCACCCCAAGCTTCCATGGTACGCTTCTCTTTGAATAATATAGTAGCGTGTGTTGTATGCAATTTCGAGTTCTAACACACACCACAACCAATGAAATTAGCCGTTATGAATAGTAATATGCACTTTTTAAAATTTTTAAAATTTTATCTTTCAAAATGGACTTCTTTTTTGGATTAGGAATATTGAAATTTTTCTAGGGTGAACTTTTGGTATTTTTCTGAAAACATTCAATTTTTGATGAATAGTGAAAAAACACTAAGTTATAGTTTAAAACCGAATTTTTATTTAAATAATTATTTATTTTATTTAACTTTATTTAAGATCAAAATAGATACATAATATCTATATAATTTCCATGTAATTCAATGGAGTTAGTTTAGAATAATTTTATATATATAAATTTTTTTTTGGAACTTTTCACCTTCTTTTACCCACCACCTAGAAGAATTTGGAAATTCACTTGAAACATAATTTTATCGCTTCTGTGAGTGTAGTTTTGAAAATCCAAGAGACATGGTTAATATCAAGGAGTAAAATTTGGCTTAATAAGATAAAAATGATTTTTGGTGAATTGTAACTTTTTTACTTTTATTTACCATTGTTAAAGGTAAATAGGGTAATTAAGGGTAAAAATGATATTAATATTACCCTAAAAAATATCCTAATTTTATTGGACAACTGTATCTCAACCAAAAAGAACCTTAAGAATAAAATATTATCATTTAGGTCCACATGGATTAAATTAGGACATTTATTGTTATTTAATTCAAAGAAGAGTTAAAAGAGTTAAAATCAAAGTTTAATAACTAAAACAATTTTAATATAGGGGTGTACATAAGATAAATTAAATTATAAATATTCATTAGAATTATGAAAATATTTCCTACATAATGGTATTTTATATATAATTTTTAGACGTTATATAATTTAATTCATTTATGACACAATGATGATGAAGTAATTACCTTATTAATGAAATATTAAAATAATTGATATTATAAATACCCAAATAAATGTAATTTGAGACTTTTTATGAATTACACAAACTTTATAGGTTAACATGACATATTAGGATTGGTTAGATAAATTTTTTTCGAAGTAATAATGCTGTTATGAAATTATCAAAAAAAATACCCAATAGTGTCAAAATTGACATAAAAGAGTTTTTAAAACAAATATTATATTATTAATTGATATTATATTCCTAAAAATCTACGGTTCGGCCAAAGGACTTATATAAAGATAGGTGTATCATTAATGGACCACTTGGGGTCTCTTGGAGGTATATAGTATGTTTAATAACTATAAAATATAAAAATAAGAAGAAACATGGTAAATGTCAAACTATTAAACTAAGAGTTAAATATAAATGATAAGGATAATATAGTGACCAAACCTGTATAAAATATATTGGTTGAAATTATTTCGACCCATCCCCACCTTAACCTTTAAATATCTACTTTGGAGCCATTAGAAACCGAATATGAATTTGTTATTAAAGAATATTTAAATCTTTTAAAAAGGTGCCCCTCACCCCTCTTATAAAAGGGCACTCCCCCTTCTCTATAATTCACACCTTCAAAGCCTTTTGGCTCAACCAACCCCTGCCAAAATATTCTCGCAAATTCCCTCACTTCAACCTAGATTCCTTATTTTGATCATAAAGCCAACCTATGGTGCCATTTTGATCAAATCAAAAGGAAGAACTCGAAGAAGAGGTAATGGTTTTACAACCCTCTTTCAAGTTCCTTTCTTCTTCAACTTCTTCTTTCTTTGTTATTTCAATTATAAAATTATAATTTCAGTATATTATATATACTATGATTTTATTATAAATATGTTACATCCATATTCATTATTCTATCCATCCTTTGAATGACATGTCACCGTACGTGCGTACGTACGGCTTACCGTCTCTACGTCGTGGTGTAATTGTTATTCAAAACATTATTATTTTTAGGGGTATGATAATGATGTTTAATTGATGTAAATAATAAATATAACATTATAATTATTCTTTATATATGATATACCATACATTTATTTATTATTTTAATATCAAAAGAATGATATTGTCACTCGTGCGTACGTACGGACTACCGTCTCCACGAACGCGATGAGATTCATTCCCCATCATATCAATTCAAGTATAATTCTTATTTGATGATTAAAAATAATGTTTAAGGAATTGATATCATTATGTATATAATTAAGATACAACTTATCCATAACAAACACGACTTATGTAGCAAAACATATAAAAGATAACGAGTAAGTTAACACCCTAAATGACGATAATACTAAGATATTATTAACAAAGAAATGTTAAAAGATCATATATGATATCAAATTAATGTATATGATTCTTTTATAATATAATAAAAAATATTTCACCATTATAAAGGAGGTTGAACTTCCCTCAATCAAGGAAAATTACAAGGTAAGGGTTTATTTCACAATCTCTTCATTATCTGAGCTTGTTTATACGTAATTATCATCTGGGACCTCTTTATCATCCACATCCATGTTTCTTAAAAATGTATTTCAAATAATTCTTACTATTTTACAGACTATATTTTAATGTCATATATACCCTTGTTTGACTTTTTATAAGATGTTTATAAAGGAATATTTCTGTCATTTTTCAAATAAGGTCCTTTTTAACCTTTTCGACAGAATTAAGGTAAAAATGTATTTTTTAACTTATACGGAGGGTGTATATATTTATCTCCATTATAAAATCTTCAAAGCTTCCATTAAAATATTATAAGCATATTTTCAAATTAAATGTTTTATTTTATAATTATGTGACTTTTAAATGATTTCAAAAAAAGAGATATTTCTCTCAAATAGTTTTGATTTCATCTATGTCAACATCCATTGGTGGATATTAAAATTATTTGATGTTGATTTATTATGATACAAATCTTCCATATTGTATTGATGGTTTTGTGATATGTTTGACTGTGGATGTGTTATTTTTATACCATTCTTGGTTTATGGAGAAAGTATTTACATTTCGTATGCTAATTTTAATACGAATGTTTATGTTATGTTTAAACCTACTCATATGAGGAATGCATTGGACTTAATAAGTGACGGGTGGAGCCTACTATTGCTCCTTGATGCATCAGTAGGTCTCATGAGACAAAATAGTGTCTTGGCACAAGGGCTTGACAAAATCTTATTTATAGTTTTGGCACAAGGTCTTCATTATGTGGTTATGATAGTCTGGCATTATGAATTCCATCATTATGAAAGTGGTTATTGATATTCCATGTGATTATTTGACTAGTAGAATATCCATGTGAATAATTAAATGGAATTATTTCATTTTATTTCTGCCATATTATGCTGAAGTTCATGTTTAAAAGGCTTTTGTTTTAGTTATACATTACCTTAAATGTTTATACTTATTTATGAATGTTTCCGCTATATTATTATCCTTACTGGGAATCTGAGCTCACCCCTTTCTTTGTTTTAATTTTCCCAGGATGTGAAGAAGTATTTTTTAAATGACCTGTAGGGATAGTATAAAGGGATATGAGTGTGGAGACAATATGTTGTTGTAGTTTTCAATTTATGATGTAATGTAACCTTTATGAATATATCTAGTGATTCCTAGGATACTAAACTAATCGGTCTTTCGAGACTTGATCTTTTCTGATCATTCCAATGTTATGTAATAATGCACTGACTCTGGGTAAATGGGGTAGGGCGTTACAGTTGGTATCAGAGGAAGTTTTGTACAAACCATGGAAGCTAGATTTAGATAAACTCTAACTAGAGCACATAGCCCTAAGATAGACTTTGAGGATTAGTATAGAAGAACTTCATAGAAGTTTGTTTTGTAGAGATATTGTGAGTTTTCCGAGCAATACATCCCTATCTAGATACGAGCAGGTAGAGGCGACTATGGCACAGATGTACCTAGGGGTAAAACCTGAAAACACTACTTTGAGCTAGACTCAAACGTGAACTGGTGTATGACAACATGCCTTGCTGCACACTTTGTTACGACACTCCCGGGGGATATGCTTAAGATAATTCACATTTTCTTTACAAACCATTATAAAGAGTTTATGAGAATATACTTCCTCAAAGAAAACATTTTTTTGATTATGGATTATATCCATAAAACTGTTCAATTTATGTTAAGTATGTTATAAGTTTGGAATTATATATTGTGGTTCATAAACTAATCTAGTGTATGACATTGTTTAGAAATGGCTCCTAGTGGAAGAAATGGAAACCATATCAATGCACGAACTCCATGTAGGAATTTCCCTCCTTCTCAAGATAAATATGGTGGAGTGGGTGATGCAACTGATGCTGATCAGCTAATCACCGTACTGGGACAACTCACTCAGGTTATGAATAATAACATTACCTGTATGAAGCACATTGATCCGCAACATAGAGGATCAATGTTAGACAGATTCATGAGTCAAAAACCACCAAAATTCAATGGGAGTACAAATCCCTTAGTAGATAATCAAGGGTTAAATTCTTTAGAGAAAATATTACATTCTTTAGGGAGTAGTGAAAGGGAAAAAGTTATCATGGAAGTTTACCGCCTCACTGGAGATGCTGACCAAAGGTGGTCATTGATTCAAAACACAAATGACGATGATGAAGTATAAAATATGTAATGGTGGGAGTTCAAAGTGCTTTTCTAGGAAAAATACATTCCCCATGACCATCGAGCAGATATAGAAATGCAATTTCTGAGTCTGAGAAAAAAGGAGGATAAGAATGTCACAAAGTATAAAGTTAAATTTACAAGGATAGCAAGGCATGAAGCAGATTATAAACGCAACCCGAGGAGAAATATTGATCATTTCTTTTATGGGTTAAAACCATTTCTTCATTGAGAATTAGTCTCACAATCCTTCTCATCGTACGAAGACATTGTCTCGTGTGCTATCAAGACAGAAAAAGAATTATCTAAGTCTTACGACTTTAAAGGAAAGAAAGAGAAGAAGAGATCTACTAATCACTATATAAATGGAAATAAGGGGATGAAGGGAAAAGTTGAATATCAATCCTACAATAAATGTGAGAAGAAACACCCTGGTACTTGCTTTAAGGGAATGGGAGTCTGTTACAAGTGTGGTGAAAAAGGCCACCAAGCTCGTGATTGTAAGGGGAAGAAAGAAGCTACCGATGATCAATGCTACAACTGTAGGGAGAAGGGACATTATGAAAATTAATTTCTTAAGTGTCAGAGGAACTTGCCTCAGAAAAGGACAAGGGATCAAGGGTAAGCTTATGCTACCACTACTGCTGAGGTAGAATCTGTAAAAGACGTGGTGGAAGGTAATTTAATGGTTTCCTAAAGTTTAGACAATGAATTATTTGATTCTGGATCATCACATTGTTTCATATCTTCATTGTTTTCTAAGAAAATTAGATATTTCCAATTTTATATAACAAGGGAGTTGTCTATTAAAACTCCTAAGGGAGTATCATTGCTACAAAGTTCTGTGGATCTGTTCCCATTAAGGCATATTAATGTTCTTTATCAGCTGATCTCATCATCATACCCATGATTGAATTTGATATAATCCTAGGTATGGATTGGATTTCGGATCATTATGGAAAAATTTATTTTAAGAAGAAGGAGGTTTTGATTTTTGATGATGATGATAAAGAACACCTTATCTTTAGAGTAGAATCATCACCACCTAATTCTTACCTTGATCCACCACCACTAGCTCAACTAAATTCAGTTATTAGAGAGAAAGAGAATGAAATAATTGTGGTTGAGGAAAGGAATGTTCAAATAGAGGATGTACCTATTGTGAAAGAATATGTTGATGTGTTTCCAGAAGATTTACCTGGACATCATCCAGAACGAGAAATTGAGTTGTCCATTGATTTAATTCCTTGTTCAAGGCCTATATCGAATACCCCTTATAGAATGGACACTGTGGAATTCATTGAACTAAAGAAATAACTAATGGAATTGCGTAATAATGGATTTATTCTCCCTAGTTTTTCTCTATGGGGAGCCCATGTACTTTTTTTTAAGAAGAAAAAAGGATCTATGAGGTTATGTATCGACTACAGGGAGATCAATGCTATAACAATAAAGAACAAGTATCCCCTACCTCGAATTGATGATTTATTTGACCAACTGCATGGAGCTCAATACTTTTCAATGATTGAAATTCCATCTGCAAACCATCAATCATCTGTGATGAAGGAAGACATTTTGAAAACAATATTTCGAACCTGGTACGGGCATTACGAGTTTACAGTAATGCCTTTTGGGCTGACTAACACACCCTCTGTTTTCATGGATCTCATTAACAATGTTTTCAAGGAATATATTGATGACTTTGTAGTGAAATTTAATGATGAAATCTTGGTATAATCCAAAAGATATAAAGATCATTAAAATCACTTGTTCATTATATTGTAGACTCTGAGAAGACATGAATTATATGGGAAGTTTATAAAGTGTGAATTCTGGCTTTAGAATATTTCTTTTTTTGGCCATATTGTCTCTAAGGATGGAATTTCCATTGATCCTTCTAAGACCAAGGCAATCCAAGAATGGCCAGCACCAAAGAGTATAACAGAGGTACGCAATTTTATTGGTTTAATAGGTTATTATCGGTGTTTCATCCAGAATTTTTCCCGATTGGATAACCCATTAACGAAGCTCATGCGCAACAGTGTTAAATTTGTTTCGACAAAAGATTGTGAATAATGTTTTGAAGAATTGAATAGAAGATTAGTCAATGCTCCTATATTGACTCTACCATCGGGGAATGATGGGTTCTTTATTTATAATGATACATCAAAGAAAGGACTTGGTTGTGTCCTTATGTATAATGATAGAGTTATTGCCTATGCATCACTACAACTGAAAACTCATGAGAAAAACTATCCTACTCACGATCTTGAGTTAGCTGCTGTAATCATTTATTTGAAGATATGGAGTCATTATCTCTATGGTGAAAAATGTGAGATTTATACTGATCACAAGAGTTTGAAGTATATTTTCTCATAGAAATAACTCAACATGAGGAAAAGGAGATTGCTTGAACTACTCAAGGATTATGATTACACGATACAGTACCACCTGAGGAAGGAAAATAAGGTGGAAGATGCTTTGAGTAGAAAGGACCATGGAATTTTGAACAATATGAGAGTTGAAAAGGATCCTATATTCATGTATCTTGTAAATATGGATATGGGAATCACCATGGAAGGTGAAAAATCAATGCTTTTTCAAATGGTTTCCAAACCAACTTTACTAGAATGGATAAAGAGTTCTCAGACCGATGATAAAGAGTTTAAAAAGAGGATTAAAGCTGTCAATGATGGGTTACTGAGTGAATTTCTGTATGAAGATGGAATTTTGAAATTTGGGAAGAGAATTTGTGTTACCAATATACCTGATCTAAAAAGGTAATTGTTGGATGATGCTCATAGTTCCAATTTCTCTGTTCACCCTAGGAGCACCAAAATATATAGAGATTTAAAGAAACATTTTTGGTGGGAAAACATGAAGAGAGAGATTTCTGATTTTGTGTCAAGATATATGGTTTGTCAACAAGTGAAAGCTGGAAGGCAACAACCTGAAGGATTCATGCAACCTCTTCCCATACTTGAGTGGAAATGGGATAATATCATGATGGAATTTTTCATGGGACTACCAAAGAATCCTTGAAGGAATGATGCAGTATGGGTCATTGTTGATCATCTTACCAAGTCAACACATTTTCTTACTATAAGAGAAGAACTACCACTTGAACATATAGAAAGACTATATATTAATGAAGTTGTGAGACTTCATGGAGTACCCCTATCGATTGTTTCTGATCGCGATCCCCATTTTACTTCCATATTCCGGAAGAGTCTTCAGAAGGCCTTGGATACTGAAGTTTTTTTGAGCACTACCTACCACCCTCAAACAGATGGTCAATCAGAACGTACTATCCAAACCTTAGAAGAAATGTTGAGATCCTGATCACATGACTTTCATGGTATGTGGGATCAATATTTACCTCTGGTAGAATTTTCCTATAACGATAACTTCCATTCAAGTATTCATATGGAACCATATGAAGCATTATACAGAAAGAGATGTTGCACACCAACCTGTTGGGATGATATTGGGTAAAGAAAACTCATAGGCCCAGAATTGGTGGAGGAAACGATGGAAAAGTTAAAGATAATCCAAAACCACATCAAAGCAGTTCAAAGTAGGAAGAATTACTATGCCGATAACCAAAGGAAGGATTTGGAATTTCAGGTAGGAGATCATGTTTTCTTGAAGGTATCTCCATGGAAGGTAGTTATACGTTTCGGGAAGAAGTTTAAATTGAGTCCCAGGTACACCAGACCTTTCGAAATTCTAGAATGAATTGGGGTTGTAGCTTACCGTTTTGAAATTCCGCCAAGTCTCTCCAAAGTTCATGATGTGTTCCACATATCACTGTTGAGAAAATGCATGTCTGACCCAACGCATGTACTTACTTACGAGGAATTAGAATTGGAACCTGATCTGTCTTACTGAAAAGATCTTGTCAAGATTCTTGATACATGAGAACAAGTGATGAGAAACCGGACGACTCGACTAGTAAAAGTTCTTTTGAGAAACCATAAAATGGAAGAGGCAACGTGGGAACCCGAGGAACTTATAATGAAGAATCACCCGAGTCTTCTCATGTGGAAGTATTCTATAAATTTCGAGGACGAAATTATTTGAAGGAGGGGAGAATGTAAAACCCCAAGCTTCAATGATATACTTCTCTTTGAATAATACAGTATCATGTGTTGTACGCAACTTCAAGTTTTAACACACACCACAACCAATCAAGTTAGCCATTATGAATAGTAATACCCACTTTTTGAAATTTTATAAATTTTATCATTCAAAATGGACTACATTTTTGGATTCGTAATATTGAAATTAGCTTAGGGTGAATTTTTTGTACTTTTCTGAAAACATTTAATTTTTGATAAATAGTGAAAAAACACTAAGTTATAGTTTAAAACCAAATTTTTATTTAAATAATTATTTATTTCATTTCAATTTAATTAAGGTCAAAATAGATACATAATACCTATATAATTTCAATGTAATTCATTGGAGTTAGTTTAGAATAATTTTAGATATATAAAAATTTTATGGAACTTTTCACCGTCTTTTACCCACCTCCTAGAAGAATTTTGAAATTCACTTAAAACATAATTTTACCCCTTCTGTGAGTGGAATTTCGAAAATACAAGAGACACAGTTAATATAAAAGAGTAAATTGTGGTTCAATAAGTTAAAAATAATTTTTTGTGAATATTAACTCTTTACTTTTATTTACCACGGTTAAAAGTAAATAGGGTGATTAATGGTAAAAATGATATTAATATTACCCTAACACATGTCCTAATTCTATTGGACAAGTGTATCTCGACCAAAAACAATATTAGGAAAAAAATATTATCATTTAGGTCTACTTGGATTAGATTAAGACATTTATTATTATTTAATAAAAGAAGAGTTAAAAGAGTTAAAATCAAAGTTTAATACATAAAACTTTTTTAGTATAGGGTTATACAAAATATAAATTAAATTATAGATATTAATTAGAAATCTAAAAATATTTCCTACATAATGGTATTTTATTTATAATTTTTAGACATTAAATAATTTAATTCATTTATGACACAATGATGATGTAGTAATTACCTAATTAATGAAATATTAAAATAATATATATTATAAATACCCAAATAAATGTAATTTGAGTCTTTTTTTGAATTAAACTAATTTTATAGGTTAATATTACATATTATTATTGGATATATAAATTTATTTTGAAGTAATAATGCTGTTATAAAATTATCAAAAACAAAATACCCAATAGTGTCAAAATTGACATAAAAGAGTTTTTAAAACAAATATTATATTATTAATTGATATTACATTCCTAAAAATCTAAGGTTCATCTAAAGGACTTATATAATGTTATGTGTATCATTAATGGACCACTTGGGGGTCGCTTGGAGGTATATAGCATGTTTATTAACTATATAATATAAAAATACAAAAAGACATGGTAAATGTCAAACTATTTAACTATGAGTTAAATATAAATGATAAGGTTAATATAGTGACCCAAACCTGTCTAAAATATGTTGGTTGAAATAATTTCGACCCATAACCACCTTAAAATTTAAATAATCAACTTTGGATCCATTAGAAACCGAATATAAATTTATTATAAAATAATATTTCTAGCTTTTCCAAATGTTCCCCCCACCCCTCTTATAAAAGGGCATTCCCATTTCTCTCTAATTCACACCTTCAAAGGCTTTTGGATCGGCCAAACCCTGCCCAAATATTCTCTCAACTTCCATCAATTCAACCTAGAGGATTTATATTGATCAGAAAGCCAACCTAAGGATCCCTTTTGATCAAATCAAAAGGAAGGACCTGAAGAAGAGGTAATGTTTTCACCACACTCTTTCAAGTTCATTTCTTCTTCAACTTCTTCTTTCTTTGTTATTTCAATTAAAAAATAATAACTCCAGTATCTTATATATTCTATGATGCTATTATAAATATGGTACATCCATATTCAATATTATATCCATACTTTTAATGACACATCACCATACGTGCGTACGTACGGCTTACCATCTCCACGTCGTGGTATAATTATTATTCAAAACATTATTATTTCGATGGGTATGATAATGATGTGTAATTGATGTAAATAATACATATAACATGATAATTATTCTGTATATATGATATACCATTCATTTATATATTATTTTATTATCAAAAGAATTTTATTGTTGCTCGTGCGTACGTACGGACTATCGTCTCCATGAACGCGATTAAATTCATTCCCCATCTTATCCATTCAAGTATAATTCTCATTTGATGATTAAAAATAATGTTTTAGGATTTGATATCATTCTATATATGAATAATATACAACCTATCCATAACAAACACGACTTATGTAACAAAAAATATAAAAGAAAAAGAGTAAGTTAACACCCGAAACGACGATAATACTAAGATATTATTAGGAAAGAAATGTTAAAAGATCATATATGATATCATATTAATGTATATGATTATTGTATAATTTAACAACAATTATTTCACCATTATATAGGAGGATAACCTACTATCAACCAAGGAAAAGTATAAGTTAAGGGTTTATTTCACAATCTCTTCATTATCTGAGGTTGTTTATACATAATTATCTACTGAGACCTCTTTATCATCCACAACCATGATTCGTAAAAATGTATTTCAAATAATTATTACTATTTTACATACTATGGGTTAAAGTCATATATACCCTTTTTTACTTTTTATAAGAATCTTATAAAGTAATCTTTCTGTCATTTTCCAGACAAGGTCCTTTTTAACCTTTTCGACAGAATTAAGGCAAGAATGTCTTTTTTAAATAATATGGCGGGCACGGCTATTTTATACCATTATAAAATCATCAAATCTTCTCTTAAAATATTATAAGGATATGTTGAAAGTAAATGTTTTATTTTATAAGTATGTGAAATTTAAATGATTTCAAAAAAAGAGATATTTCTCTAAAATAGTTTTGATTTCATCTATGTCAACATACTTTGGTGGATTTTAAGCTTATTTGATGTTGATTTATTATGATACAAAACTTCCATATTGTATTGAAGGTTTTGTGATATGTTTGAATGTGGATGTGTTATTTTTATACCATTCATGGTTTATGTATAAAGTATTTACATTTTTATGCTATAATACGAATGTTTATGTTCTGTTTAAAACTGTTCATACAAGGAATGTATTGGACTTAATAAGTGATGGGTGGAGCCCGCTATAGCTTCTTGATGCATCCATAGGTCTCATGATACAAACTAGTGTGTTGGTATAAGGCCTTGACAAAATCTTATTTGTATTCTTGGAACAAGGCCTTGACTATGTGGTTATGATAGTCTGACATTATGCATTACATCATTATAAAAGTGGTTATTGTTATTGCATATGATTATTTGACTAGTAGAATATCCATTTGAATAAGTAAATTGAATTATTTCATTTTATTTCTGCCATATTACGCTGAAGTTCAAGTTTAAAAGGCTTTTGTTTTAGTTATACATTGCCTTAAATGTTTATGATTATTTATGAAAGTTTCTGCTATATTGTTATCCTTACTAGGCATCTAAGATCTCCCCATTCTATGTATTATTTTTCCCAGGATGTGAAGAAGTATTTTATGAATAACCTGTATGGATAGTATAAGGGGATATGAGTGTAAAGACAAGATTTTGTTGTAGTTTTCACTTTATGATGTAATGTAACCTTTATGAATGTATCTAGTGATTCCAAGGATACTAAATTAATAGGTCTTTTGAGACTTGATCTTTTGTGATCATTCCAATGTTATTTAAAAATGCAATGACTCTGGGTAACTTGGGTCGGGGTGTTGCAAATGAGATATCTATAGACCCCTATAAGAAAAATGCAATTGAGGTATATCTAAGGCCAACATCTGTGAAAAAAAAGATGTATATTCCTTGAGTTACTTGGATCTTATTGGCATTTTGAGAGAAATTTCTCATGATTTTCAAACAATCTTACCAAGAAAAATTATAAGGGAGTTAAGTTTGCATGAAGTGATGAATGTGATGATATCTTCTTAGAGTTGAAAATGATGCTTATCACTGTGTCCAGGCTCACCCTACTCACAAGTGGAGAACTTTTTGTGGTATTCAGTGATGATTCAAAAAGGTCATGGGATGTGTGTTGATGTCAAATGAAAAAGTCATTTTCAATCCATCAAGGAAATTAGTTGTTCATGAGAAAACCTATCCAACACATGATCTAAAGTTGGCTGTAATAGTATTTACATTAAAAATTGGGCAATATTACCTATTTGGGGAGAAGTGTGATATATATAATGATCACAAATGAATCAAGTATATATTAAAAAATAATGATTTGAAAATGTGCCAAAAAAGATGATTTGAGCTAATCAAAGACTATGACTACTCAATTACTTACCACCCTAAGAAATTGAACAAAGTAGAAAATGCTCTAAGTGGGAAATACCCAACAATTCTATCATTTGTGAGAATTGAAAAGGGTCAAATATTATTATATTTAATGAATATGATTATGGGAATCATAAATCAGTGAACATCCTCAACCCTTCACCAATGATTGATCAGCCGTCTCTTTTGGAATGATTAAAGGATGCTCAAAAGGATGTTGTTGTAATTTAGAAGAAAGTGGAAACTATTAGAAAAGGGAAATCCACAGAGTTCAATGTTAATGAAGAAGGAGAAGTGAGATTTCGGACAATACTATGTGTTCCATAAAATCCAGAGTTAATGAATGGTATTTTGGATGATTCCCATTGTTTTAATTTCATCATTCACCCAAGGAACCCAAAGACGTGTCATGATTTTTGAGAGCATTATTGGTGGGATGACATAAAGAAGGAGATCACTGAGTATGCATCAGTGTTCTTAGTATGTAATAAAGTGAATGATGAGAAAAATAAGTCTAAGGGGATGATGCAACCATTACCCATAACAATGTGGAAATGCGAGAACGTCACCATAGACATTGTTACCGGACATACAAATAAATCCAAAAGAAATAATGGTATCTGGGTTGTTGTGGATCATCTTAAAAAGACTGCACAATTCATTTCAATTCGAGATAATTTCTCATTAGATCAAGTAGCACAAATATACATCCATGAATTGGTAAGGTTTCATGAAGTACCACTGTCAATTGTAACTGATTGAGACCTACGATTCACCTCCGTGTTTTGGAAGAGTCTCCAACACACTCTGAATACTAAGATCAACATCAGTACGACTTATCATCCTCAAAATGATGTACAATCTGAGCATACTATCCAAAAATGTGAGTAAAATGTTGATATCTTTCTCAATGGGCTTTAACGGTGTATGGGATCAACATCTTCCTCTGGATGAGTTAACATAAAATAATTGTTTCCACTTAATCATAGAAATGTATCCCTATTAAGCCTTTTATGGGAAGAGGTTCATAAAACTGACATGCTAGGATGATGTTGGGGAGAAAATACACTTAGGTCAAAAAATGGTAGAAGAAATGGTGGAGAAGGCTAAAGACTATCCAACAGCACATTAAAGCTACTCAGAGTCGATAAAAGAGAGATGTTAAAAATAATTGATGAGACTGAGATATTGATGTTGGAGACATGGTATTTCTCCACATATCTCCATGGAAGAGATTATTTCAAAACAAGGGAAAGCTTAGTCCAAGGTACATCGGCCCTTTTGAGATCCTTGATCGCATTGGAGCAGTGTAATATCGACTAGCACTCCCACTCAACCTATCTCAATTAAATGATGTATTCAATGTATCACTCTTGAGGAAGTACATACCTTACCCATCAAATGTACTCAATATAGAGGTGGTACTATTGGAGAATGACCTCTCCCGTGAAGAGAAGCTAGTGAAGATCATAGATTGTAGGGAAAAAGTTATATGAAATAAAGAAATTCCTCTCATTTAGGTGTCGTGGGAAAACCACATGTTTGAACAAGAAATGTGGGAATTAGAGGAACTGATGAAGTAAAGATAACCTTATCTTTTTTAGGGTTGGAAATGGAAATTTTGAGGTCTAAATTTCTTATAGGGGAAAAATTGTATTGACCCAAACATTTATTAAGGAAAATTCCTCTTGATCTAATTAAATTTATTATTATTTAAAATGGTTATATAAACATATGAACTTACTTTGTTTTATATATTTGGATTTTAAAATATTGTTAAGAATTTTTACCATAGCTAATATAGTCAGTGAACAGTGATCACGTGAGTAGTATAAATATGGGGCATTAACAAATCAAATTTACACTACAAAAGGAAGTGATGGCCAAATCTAGTATAATTTCTCAATAAGATTCTCATTTTTCAGAACTCAGAAAGGAGGAAGAATCACTGGGATTCACTCATGACCAAGCCAAAGATTAGCTTCAACATGTTAGTCTTGAACGGAATCTTCTATGAGAGAAGTGGAAGTAAATAGACATTACCACCCATGCAATTTTATTTGAGCCGCCCCAAGAGTCTGTCACCTTCGCACACCTTACCCTTAGGTCTTATGCAAGTGTTATAAGGGGTCATGTAACAAGGAATTAGTATTTTTGTGTAATAAATTATATATATAAAATTATTATTCTGTCAATTCCTGTATCATAATAGTTTTCATAAAAATATAATAAATTAGATAAATTGAATTTTTAGGTAAAATAGTACTTTTAAGAAATATATAAACTATTATAATAAACTAATATTTTTTAATATTTTTATTGTAATAGTGTTATAAGAATACTACTTTTAATTATATGTGATGATTAAATTTATTCCTTATAGTATTTACTCTATAAATTATTGTGTATTTAATCTGTTAAGAATTACATTTTCATAGAATAAAATTGAAACTAAATTTGTAATTAATTTTTTATGAAATAATGAATTTTTTTGTATAAATAATATCTTAAGAAAATATTATTAACATATAAAATTTATTAAATATATATGATCATATAATTTTTATTAAGCGAAACACAACAATTATGAAGGTTTGGGAACATTTTTTGTCAAAACCCGTAAATTTCCAAGAAATAACAATTTTTTTTCAAAGTGTAATTTCAATATTTATAAAATAATATATATAAAATGAATGTTTTTTGTTAAAAAAAATTTAAATTTATCATGCAGTGAATTTTTCATAATTTTTTGAGACAATCTAATTTTTGCATAATAATTAAATACCTTATAAATATATAATGTGTTTTATGACATCATAATGAACCAATAGTGATGTAATAAATAATATAAAAATAATATTCAGAAAATATATGTTTGAAAATTAAAATAATGTTATTTTATATTATTTTAATTAAATATATAATGCCTTAGTGGACCCACCAAAACTTATAAAATATTTTAACATTTTAATTTTATTTATTTGAGAGCGTGACTCACATCCACATAAGAAAGAATAATATTTTATTAATTTCGGCCATTGGAATTATAAAATAATCTTTTCCTTCCCCCGTTTTCAAAAAACATTGTAGAAATACATGGTTCGGTTTGTGGTTATGAATATTTGATTATATAGATTCCAAAAACTGATGTTTGTGAAATATTAAAGAATTCTCCTCTATTTTCATATATAAACCCACCATCCCACATATCTTCACTAAAAACACTTGGATAAAATTATTGATCTTCCCTAATAGATCTATAATCCTATCAAGGCCCCCCAATCCCTCAACAAGCCTCCCCTCAATCTCTTGAAGTCACACACTCAAGTAAGGGATCCTCACTCTCCTTCCTTCCTTATTTATGTCCAAGTTTCCTTATATTGTTATACCCTATTAGTTTCATTTAAAAATGTTGGGGTTTAATTTAGAACCAAAACCATAATTCCACCCTTATGTTTGAATGATTAGATAAATATATCTCTCTAATTAATACATCCCATGTACACTCGTTATCATGATGAAATTTCATTAAAGTTATTCCCTTTCTCCACTTTCTTCTTGTTTTTTATTATGTTACGCCTTCTATTTCCAATTTTCATGTGTTGGGAAATGTTTCTTTTTGAAACCCATATTTTACATTTCATGTAAAAGTGATGAGATATCCCTTTCTATCTCGTGAATTTTTTTTATAAATTATCATGCCACGCCATTATGCTGTAGAAATTACACAGCAATTTCCATGACAAAATCATTGTGTAGTGAATACCTTGCCAATTCCACTATCAAGGGTATTCAAAAATAATGTAAATATTCTAAATGATTATAGAGTTTCATTTATGTATACCACAACCATTTATTATGGAATAAATGATGATTTTGAATGATTACATATTATATGATCCACGTGAAACCCTTATGCATGAAATGAAATCTTTTTAATGGGTGTGCCCTAAAAGCACTCCAATGCAGTGGGTAAATAATAGTATTATGATAAATCATGTGAAATGGGTGTTGAATCATGCTAGTTAATGTCAAATTAGGGTTTACACATGCTAATTCATGTGCAGTGAGGGGTTTACCCATTCTCGATGTGCAATGAGTCTTTTCTCATGATAATATCATGTTAAATGTTGTCGCCACATTTCCATGTTATGATAATCAAGCTATATCATGCCCTTATGTTCATGTTTCTCTTATGATCCATTGATACTCCCATTTCCTAATATGTATTGTATTATTCATATTATTCCTTGTATACTCCATTATATTTCTTTATAGCTCCCCCTTTTCTTATGTATTTCCTCAAGTTATCCCATGAAATATTAAGTATATAACAATGTTGTGGTCATGTAAAATAAGTTTTAAATAAATATTTTTTATTTAATGTTTTAAGTTGTTATGTAATGTTCCAAATTTTTTAATACACTAGACCTCTTGATCCTCAGAGTTTTCTTAAGTGCATGTTTATGTAATAAATCATGTTTAAGGGTGTAATAAAGTGCATGGTTTTTATAATGATACTTTTATCTTTTATATTAAAATTCATCTGAGAAATAGAATATTTATTTTACCTTTTCTATAGGTGTATAATTTTATTCTCATATACCAATTTTGACATGTTTTTTTAAATATCCGCATTTTTGGATTCTAAATTATGAATTTAATATGAGAATTAATTCTTTCCATTATCATTATCTTTGAATTTTTTAGTTCCTAAGCATGAAAATAATTATTCTATCTTAGATCGGTGGACACTTATAAAATTTAGTTATTTAATTTTTTAGATTGTTGACTTGATTTTCCAACACATAGAACTATATATCTTTAGACTTATTTTCTTCATCCAATTCTGATCCAATTCCATTAATTTTTTCTAACTAAATCATTCTATCATTATTGAAATTAATTCATCAAAAATAGTTCCAACATAAAATGAAATTTCATGTTCATCACTCATTCCTTCAACGTCACTGAATGAGTAAGTATTTTAAGTATTGGTTTTATGAAAACATTTCTTTAGTACATTTTTTGTTTCCTTTAACCAAGTCACACTCATTTTGTGGACAATTATATGATGGGGAATACAACCAAACATATTTTTCATACATTAAGTTATTGCTGCATCAATTACACACTGATTAAAGAGAAAACTGAAGATTCAATTTGAACATTGGAATAATGTATTTGGAGAATGAAATACCAAAAAATCCAACCTTCTTTATCATATGAATTGTTAGAACGAAGTGGGCTTACATCACATAGAGGGGGTGTTGAATTAGGGTATTTTTATTCATTTTGATATTTTTCCTCCTCCATGATAACATGAACTATTTATTAAAATGGACACATTATTGGATATTTATATTATATGATTGTCTTATACTTTCCAACAGTATTTGATAATGATGCACAAAAGGAAAATAATGAAATAATGTATAAGGACACATAGTTTTTTAGTTATTTCTCCCACACTAGGAAACATACTATGAGAATATAATGTTAATGTGATGATGTACCAATACAAATTTATATCGGTACCAATAAAATGTTCTCATTGGACTCAATATCCATCTTCATTCAATACCAATAAAAATTTTATGGCTCACTACTCTCACAACTAATGTGTTATAACTCATCCATAAAAGAATCTTATTTTGATCACATAAATCATTATATTTTACATATAAATTTGTGCATCCTTAAGAGTATATTTCATCCACATTATGAATACCACATTACTATGGATTTATTAGAAAATACCTTATTTTTTGTGAACGATTTTCATAAAAAATAATGTCAAACCTTCATAAATATTCACAATTCTTCACAAAACTTTATTCTTTCATGATTCTATAGACATTTATGATTCTTATTACTTTTTTAAAGTTCACTACATTCCTGAAGCTCACTAATTTCCAGAATCTCACAATATTCATGATGCATTACACTTCTGTGCTACTCACAACTTTTGAAATGGTCACTAGAATCATGAAACTCATATATCCTTTCTGAAAAATAATTTCTCCACAAAATGTATAATATTATAAAAACCATTATTCCATATAATTTCTTAACAGACTACAATCAAAAATTCTGATCCTTTGGGGCTTTGTTGAGGTTTTCTCTTGAAAATAATGGTGGTAGGTGGCAATTTGTATAAGATACTCTCTTTTGAAATGCATCCAAACTCAACACCACCTTTTTATGAAGCTATTAATTATTATTTGTGAATCTCCCTATATTTTGAAAATGATTAGGGAATGTTTCCCATTTTTGAACCATATCATAATTACATAACTTAGTGCCTTTCTTTCATGACCAACGCTATTTCACAATCCTCCAAACCATCATGAATCACTAAACCATCATGAAGATCCATACCTTTATTATACCCCTAAACTTATGGAATTAAATTCATTTTCCATATTTTTACAAGGAATCCCTATAAATCATATATTCTTGAAGCATTATTCCTCCACCAAATTTCGAACACCAAAAGTTTGGAAAACAATAGGAAACACCACCCCCTTGTATACATTATTTTTTATACCTATTTAGGATAATCCATTCTTTTGGAATTTATTATTTTCATCATAAATTGTTAAAAATATCATTGTAACTCAACAAATGACCTTAAATCCTTCATTTTCAATGCACATAATTTAGAAATTATTTCTTTAAAATATCATGATTTTTTTTTTTCAGAAAGAATGAATTTATTACTTCCACCCACTAAGTGTCAACATGAATCCCAAGAAAATGGGGATAAATTTTTCCACTAGTGGTCATAGAAAAATATGATATATATGACCTAACACCCAATGAAAATTATAATAATCACTCATAATAATTTATATACCTTGTGATTTTTATGTTCCTAGTATAATTCATGAACAAAATCCACTTGGATTTAGTCTAGTAGAAGAACAAGAAAAATCAAATATCAAG
Source organism: Viscum album (assembly GCA_963277665.1). Classification (NCBI taxonomy): domain Eukaryota; kingdom Viridiplantae; phylum Streptophyta; class Magnoliopsida; order Santalales; family Viscaceae; genus Viscum; species Viscum album. The sequence goes on from OY728137.1 coordinate 318,936,982, forward strand.
TAATATTCAATGTTCAATAAACATATCAATCAATATAGAATAATTTATTAACATAAATCACATTACCCTCATAACATGGAAATCCGGCACACAATGTGCTCATGAAACTCCTTTTTGACATCCAAAACAAGTTCTGATAGATTCCAAGATTTCATATATATTATATTTCTAAATAAAAAATAAAAATATCATTTGATACCAATTCATTATTCCCTTTCAAAATTACTAGGTTGATATAGTGTTCCACCTGACCTCAATTGTGCCTCCCTATTCACCAACGACTACCGACTATCGGTGTGGGCCTAGAATAAATATGGAGAGACTATGCCCTCATATTAAAGAACAAAATTGTTTTGAATATAATAAAACAATGACCATCCACTATAGTCATCATGAAGATAGTAAATAATTAATCACAATGCTATATCAAAATGATGAATGTATAAACATACTTCAACTCATTGACTAGGCCATACAGATATAGAAAAATAGAATAAACAAAATGAAGTTCTCATTTGCCATGTTGCCTCATCCCAATTAAATTATAAACATAAAAATTATTCTATACATTCAATATTCGTTGGATTTTACATTTTCTAACATGAAAAAAATCCACATAAGGTAAATACACAAATTAGGATTTACATATAGTGTGTGAGAATAAACTGAATGGGGTCCCCAAATCACCCTTAATAAATGTTATCATATTAGTATGTGTGCATTAGGAACATAAAAATATAAATAAAAATTACCTTTTATTATCTTTTGAAAACATGGACACCATGGAGCATGATTATATATATACACCTATAAGGTTGTCAGGTACTAAATAGTAAACATAAACAGCCAACCATATATGGTTATGCTCAATGTCGAAAGAGAAGTATCATATTTAATACAATATTATATTATGATATAATTTCAACATAACTACCAATCATATTATGATTCAATTTCAAAATCATCCACTATCATATTAGGATACAAGGAAAACACATGTCCCAAAACAAGGTTGAAAACCAAAAAATGGCACCCAGTAATCCCAAAAGTCTATCACACCACAAGATCAACCTTGGTTCTAGAGATTATTCATTCATCCCTTTTTCTCCTGGGCCAAAATATATTTCCAATCAAGCGTCATGTTAGGGTATATAGTCATTATATTATTAGACAAATAAGGTAAGGATAAAAATTATCCATACCCCATACTCATTCTTGGGTCAAGATAAAAGGTCTTTGTAACCCTACATTTTCTAGATGTCACATCAGCATCACCATTTCATGTTTCACTAATATATTCTCTCTATAATTAGGATAACAGATACATGAAAAATAACATTCCACATTGATTCATGATACAATCAACAACATGCTATACATTCACATACAATAAGGCATAACATATAAGGGTAAAAACATGGCACATAATGAATATATATCATATGCCACACATGCACACTACATTCAATTCCAATGAATATAGTTCTCATAGGCCACAAAATCATAGAGATGAATTCTATATCAAATGAAGTTCCTAATGGCTATGCTTGTACCCCTTTGAAAAACTTTTCATAAAAACTAACACAAAGGAAACAAGGGTATGGACTACCTATTGTGAAACCATAACCAAAAGATTCACCTTATACATTAACTCAACTGATAGGGTATATTTCCTACCCTATAATTCATATATCATCCAAATGAAAAGTCCTTAACTAATTTCCATGACCCAAGCCAGGGTATCTTCTCATGTATCCCTAAGGACAATATCATTTGTTTGATCGAACCCTTCTTTTTTCTATATAAAACAATATAAAGGAAATTATATAGATACAACTTTGAAAAAAAACACATTTTAAAACCTCCCATGTCCTTTATCCATCACAATTATCTCTATATGTTCTTGGTGAAAAAATATTTGGATGAATATAAAAATCCCATGTTCTTCTATGCATTTATCCTAGTTATGGGGTACAATTCCACCACCATCATCTTGCATAGGGATATCTCGGTCCCCAGAAACTCCACCTAAGACCTTATTTAATTGAAAAATGAATGAAATCATATTGATTATAATATATATGGTTTTTATGATAGGTGTAGCATACATCAAGATGCCTTATCAACCATATCGAGCATTGAAAATACTTTTACTAGACTAGGGATCCCTCGACTGAGCCCATATTGCCACTTGATCTCCTTTTATTACATCACAAATAATAATAAATTAATTATAAACCATTAGTATTAATTTATTCATTTAATATGACTTGGAACAAATTCTATAAGTATGTATAGGTATCGTAATCACATCATAACCACACATAACCATGCCTAAAGGTTCCACAAAACTATATTGAAATCACCCTAAATGAAATCCCAATAATTAATTACTAAAAGAACTAATTCCAAACAATTACAATATAAAACTTATATAATTTTTTGGTGATTTACTATCTCCACCAAAATGACCTATAACAATGTGAAGAATGTGTCTTAGAATATCTTCTATGAAAGATTCCTACAATCCCCACCATCACATGTTGATTCATCCCTTCTCTGGTAGAACTAACATTAAATCTGTAAGGATCATAGGAATTAAGAGGGTATCAAAGGGTGGATCCTGAACTATTTAAAAAAGAATATCTTACCTTGAATTTTTATCACAATTCACAAGAATTTTTCACTTGATAATGTGGGATGTAGGAGTTTCATGAGAGGGGGAATCTAGACAAGGAATGGCCTTTCATGATATCTTTAACTAGCTAAATCCTAATATCTAAATCACTGGAAAAACAAGGAAAATATCATATATATAATGATCCTATACCAATCCCACTAGATGTATGCTAGGTCTCATATGTGAGTTGGTGGACCACCATCAACCTGGTGCGACAGACAGAACCCCAAGAATACAAGCTATCTAGTAGTTTATATAGCCAGTATTCTTCTAGTACATTCATTGTATTCTTCATAAACACCCATGGTCTACCCCATGATTCAAAAAATTTACATAAACATATTTTTAGGATTTCTAAGCCTTTTTTCGGCTAACATAAACATCATTTATTAAAATGGTCCATCCACCAAAATGATAGATCAAAATTCCTTATAAATTTCTAACCCATAACCATGTGATTTATTACACATAAAAATATCTATATTATAGAATTTTTAGTATCCACATTAATAAATGGATAAACTTACTTTGGGAAAATCCATAATAGAATGATAAATCCTATTATCTGATTAAAACTAGAGTGTGAATTAGTTATCACCCCAAACAATATAACACTTTTTACTAGAGTATCAAAATTAAAGAGTATAGATGAATCATTAAAAACCTCATGAATCACAATTTTTGGTTTATGGGACATCAAAACACTTATAGAAATTATAATTTTAATGGGTTGTCACCTTAGTCATAACTAGATAAAGGGATGTCACCAATTTGTATCTACTGATTGGTGAATGGGTAATCACCAATAATAACATAACAAAGGGTGAATATGTAATCATTGTAATAGAAGTAATAAATGAGATGGATTATCTCTATCATTATAAGAAATAATGTTGAAAAAATTACCACATTTATCACTTTTTTATGGGTGAATGGGTAATCACCACTAATATACATAACCAAAGTGAATTATTTATCCCCATTACCACAATATGGACGAATTATTAATCATCAGTACATAAACATGAAAATGTTGAATGGGATATAATCATAATGTAAAAATATAAAATGGTGAATGGGTTTTAATCCTCAAATAAACATAATGTGAATGTGAAATAATAATAACATAACATAGTAAAGGTGATGATTTTTCCCCATAATATAAACATAATTAATTTGAATGGTTCATCACTATAACATAATCAGATAATGTGGATAGTTTACCATCCTCATATGAATATTAAACAAGGGAATGGGTTATCACTGTTAAATAAATAAATATGGTTGAATAAGTTATCATTATAACATGAGTATGGATGGAAGAGTTTTCTCTAGAAATATTAGCAATAAAAAGGGTCAGTGGATAATCACCCATAGTCAAATAATAATAAATTATGAATAAAAATTCACCAAAAACATGATAATAAGAAAATCATAATTGTTAATAAACATTAATAGATATATATATATATATATATATATATAAAATAAAAGATAAATAGATAATCACTAATAATACTATTATATGCATGGGTGACAAGATAATATAAAATAAAAAAAGGAATGGGTAAATGGATAACCACTAGTAACATAAATATATATATTAGGGTGAAAAGATAATAACTAACAACACCAAGCTATATAGGTATTAATAGATAGTTACTAATAATGAAAAAATAGTTCAGGGTGAATGGATAATCATTAATTACATGAATATAAGTGGGGCTGCATGGATAATCACTAATAACATTATAATAGAAGTGTTGAATGGTTCATCACATCAGGAATTAGTAACATTTTTTTAATTTATTAACTTAGTTACTGATGAACAAAATTATGCACACCTATGAAATATATATTAATCTTAACCTATATTTGTCATGAATTTGGGTGGTAAATAAACATACAAACCATAATGGTCATAATATAAGCTAAATCAACTAAAATAATGTCCCAAAATGAATAACTCACTAATAAATTTACATATACATATGATTCCAATCGTTAATGAATAGGCATAGATGCCTGTCAAGGTTCGCTAACTCATGTCATAAAAAAGGAAACACTATGTGGGATCCAATTAACTGGTTTCACTCCACTTTCATGATTAATCATGGACATTGATAACTATTATAAAAAAATAATGTGTTTACATAATTTAAAATATTTTATAGTTTACAATATTCTAACTAGAAATAAATATTCCACATTTGTTTCCATATTATCTCTTTGACACATGCTCACTTAAAACTTTGAAGAATACGACTCATGAAACAAACGTTAAATGGTAATAGAAGTTGGGATCCACCTTATGTATAGTCATATATATATATATATATTATTAAATACCATATGAATTGAAAATAATAAATTTATATATTAAAATTAGCTAACTCTCCAACCCCCAGTTTAGGTGTTTTATATAGGAGGTACTACCAAATGGAAATTAACCCTAATATAATGGAATGATAGGTTAGTGACCCCCAAAGTGATATAATTAGATAGAATGAATTATAATATGATAAAAAACGATATATCACACTTTCATGCACTATAATAGAGGAAGTGTTGCATCTTTTTTCAATTCATCAAAAGGAGGAAGATATGGATTTTTTTATTACTTCTCATTTTAAATTCATAAAATAAGTTTTTCTTATAATATAAAAAAACCTTGACACTAGGTAATGAATCCCTTTTTAACGAGTTCCAAGTATCCCACTAAGTACTCAGCTAGTTCCCATGGGGTTTTTGGTAGACCAAATAAGCTTACCATTTATCTATAATGTTCATTGTGTATTTGAGTACTCAACATTATCTTTCACAAATGATAGATTACAAAAAAATGATCTATTTACCAAAAAAATAACCCCAAAACACTATAAGATTCTATAAATGTTTAAAAATGCAAAATAAATTGGGAAAAAACATTTCATTTGATTTATAATTTTATATGAGGGGTCATTATAAACATTAAATAATAAAACCAATCCATTTTTAGACATTTCACTAATATATTCTAGTAAAATTCAGCAGCCACTACAAATACATGTTTTACTATCTGTCACATGTATCCTCAACATAATTTTTTTACTTCCACCTTACATGCACTAGATATAATTTATTTCTATATTATTTTTCCATCATATTGTATATAAAATCCACACCTCAAATGGTTCTTTGGAATCCAAATTAATATCATTAATGATGACCAGATTAGATGGCTCTTAATGGCGTCCTTGAAGAAGATATATAATGAATACATAATGAATTGAAATATATCTCCAAGGATTTGTTGAAATATATTCCCCCAATAACTATTCTATAAAAAACCTTAAATTGATCCTTGAAAATGATTCTTGACTTATGCAACCTATAAATATTCTAGTATACCAATCAAAGTGAAACTCTTAGAAATAACAAATATCCCTCCATGAATTGTATATGATGGTTTCAAAATTTGATGTATAATTTAGGTATCATATGAAAAGTATTACACAAATTTCTTATAAATTGAATAATTTATGAATTATTTCACATGAGGCTTGATAATATTATATAATAATTTCAAGCCTATATATATAGGAATAAATCAGAAAGGCCTATCACTTGATACCTCAATGAATTTCATATAAATAGAAAGAAGTTGGCTATTATTAATGGATAACAATTCCAAAAAAATATGGTTCTCCATCAAACATCCAAATTATTAAATTTATGATAAAATATTTCCTTCAATATCTTAAATGTTCACTCATACTAAATGTATGATTGAGGATGGTATGTACTACCCCGATTCATCTATGTTCCAAATTATTACTAAAATACCTTTAAAAATAATACATGATATAATAATATAAATCAGATATGATTCTCATTAATTCACCATGGTTTGATATAACCTCCAAAAAATAATTCTTTCCCATCATAATAATATATTGGGTCTCTTGAATTTCTTGATGTGATCCAAAATGGTCAAATATTTGATGATAAAATTTATTGAATTACTACTATAGGGAGACCTAGATAATACATCATTACGTTTAAAATAATCTCATCCCATTTCCACATTGTAATGGGTGGAGGTTGATGAAGGAAATCAAGCATATATTTTTTGGAATTTACTCAATGACTAGTGGATCACCATGATATAAATCCTTTAATTTCCTTAATCATATAGTGATTTTAATGGGCTTCTAGATCTAAAAAGAAATATCAACCAAAATGGTATGGATAATCTATCTCTAGGTTTATGATCCCTATATTATTAAGTCATACAATATCATCAATATCAAAACACTATATCTAATATAATTTATTGGATCATCATACTGTGTGGTTTCTCCACACCATATAGAATTTTCCACATAATCTGGTAGTTCATGTCTAACTGTTAACACTCATTTGGCATCATATAGAGTGGGGGGATAATTCTCAAAGGTGTAAGTGTATATTAGCGGTGAAATTCATTTTAATTTAGATATAGAATCATAAAGTGGATCTGTAGGAACCACCCACTATAGGACAATTACACAACCAATTATTTAGCCTTCTTACATAGTATTTATATTAAAATATTTCCCTTTCTATGGTTATACATCATCTATAATTCCAATGACTTGTGGTACTCAACCAACAATTTTTTTATACAATGGTCATGTCATTATGTGAAATAATTTATATGAGGGGTTTTTTAAAAATTGTACAAAAATAAATTTTCTAAATGGTAGTTTAAAAAACTTTTACATACATTAATAACTACTACCATCTAGAAATCATTATTTGGGTAATTTTTCTTCATTCAAATTAATAGTTTGGAAATTTAAGCCACTACTCATCTAATATATATAAAATAATCCTTGATTATATATTAAGGCATTTTAGTAAAATATATATTCCTTACTAAACTAAAATAATTCTTGTATTAAAATAACATTGAATATCTACTTCATCTTTAAAAATGATAACTCACGTTGATCAATCCACTCAAACATAACCCCCTTCATGTATAAGGTTTTAATTGAGGAATTCCAACAAAAAAATTATAGAGTGAACCCATTATAAAAAAAATTAGTTCGAATGATCTATATTTATCTATAAAATTATTAGTCAACTTCCATGGATCTATGAAATTGACAGTCACAATGTACCATGATATTCTAGAATCTAATATAATGATTCATAAGAAGAAAACCCCCTAATGTAAAACTATAAATTTTAGATATTGTAATAACATTTTTTACCCCTATGTTCCAAAAATGATCTCTAATTTTCGATCAAGGTCAACCAATTTTTAGGAGTATACCAAAATATTATTGACACAGAAACCATGTATGAATCCAAATACTTATGGAACTCCACATTTATCCTATCATTTAAAACATCTATAATATTTCTTAATTTGGATGAAGTTAAAACGAACTTATAGAGGAAGTACATTATTTTAATGTTTCTTATGTAATATCCACTAGCATCGCCAAGAATTTGTGATATCTTGACCACCAATTGATATTGGAGAACCATTTCATTCCCCACAAATAATCGAATTTATTTTCTATCCAAAGAGGATTACAGTTTTTCTTAACCCACAACCAATTAAACATAATTTAATATAAGGAAAAAATTTCCTTCCCAATCTATATAGAACAAAATAGAAGCCCAAAAACATGATCATCTTAATTTGTACCAACAATAAAATGTATATATAGTAATCATTATACAATATTTTACATTAAAATGTATATTAAATCACACCCCAAGAATAAATTGGATTAGAATATTAGATTATTAGACACCTAGAAGACTTATTTTACAACACATTACATATTTATTTTATTATTTCATGTCACATGACAACCATATTGACATATCATATGTTATATTCATCCTTATAACTATTACTCATTACTCCCGTGAAAACTCTCAAACTCCATTGATAGATTCACTCTTTATAGTAATGAGTTATTTTATAACAAATTATTGTACCCTCCATCATGGGACTACAAGATAACCAAAATGAAAGAGAAAAATTAGGTAATTATTTGGCGTAGGGTTTCAAGATGAAACTGAAGGAGAGAAGTGGTTTGGGATTATTATAGGAGGAGTGATATTGTAAATTGGTTTGGTTGGATTATTTTCAATTTGAAATTACATACTGGCTGTGGAAAGAAATATTATCATGGAATATATCCAACGAGTGTGAAAAAATGGAGTGTAAAACCCAGTGTGTATCAACATTTTTTAGAATTTGGAGAAATTTTGAATTTTTGAATTATTAGACATGAGAAATTTTGATCCTAGTTTCAGAAGATAATTTCAGTTGTTTTGACACCACATGAAATTTTTTATGGAAAGAGTATAGATAGACGATGAAGGCAATGGGAAAAATCAAATAGAAGGATGGTGGATGTGCTAGTAGTCTATAACCACCACCCGACCACTAGTATTCCATTAGTTAGTCAATTTCCCTTAAAGGGGGAACATAAATCTTTATCCCTTGGGATATTTAGTAGGAAATCCCATCTTCTTCTTTTTTATTCCCTCATGTTGATTTGGGTTTTCCCCTGGAAATCTCCCTCCTTTAAAACCCTTAATTGGGTGATTTTGGGAGGCTTCTATCAGTGATATAAGGTATTCTTTCAGATTATGTAGAATAGTAATATAATTATATTTTCAATATCCTTTTTTTAATATAGGTTATTAGTTTCTATTCCAAGAGATCATAGTGGAATCATCCCATCAAGATGAGGCTTTTATTCAACAAAATAAGAGGTAATCACGAAAACTTTTCACCATACAACACCCTATCATTATAATGATTCAATGTTTATAAATTAATTTTTCATTGTTTATTTTCTAAAATTAATATTTATCCCAAATAAAACTAGTGGCGTGTGACAAGAAACTTTTAGAAGATGATTGTAGATCATCTATAGAGCTCTTATGTGTTATTCAATATCGATATGGGGTGATGATCCATTCCTGAGAGTTTTTAATGTCTATGAATTTTTAAAATTAAATTAACTAATATATTATAATTTACATTATTGATCATTTTGAGTTTTATGGCATGATTTAGGGTATCATGTGGGTAAAAGGAAGCCGGTAGAGAATTTATGGGTTTGGGAGGGTCTAAAAAAGGCTAGGCATAGCAATCATATAGAGACTTGAAGGTGGGTTTTGTATTCTTCATGAAGAATTTGGTCCACATAACATCTCATAACATTATTTTAGGTACCATTTTCTCTACTTTGTTTCTTCTTATTTGGGTAAGTTTCAATCCTTTCTTGGAAAAGGAGAAACTTTTATTGAAGATGACCTCATTTTTTGGGATGTAGGTTTTTGGGAATTAATGGAGTGTGTTTATAAATGTATTAAATGATTTGGAGAGTTTTACATGGGGTTATGTGTAGAGATGGAAGATTTTTTATTTTTTTCCGCATGTTTTGTATGTTTTTTCTCTATAAGAATAATATGTGATGTTATTATATTTCAGTATATTAATCTATCACTTAGAATAAAATCTTAATAAATTTCATGATGTAAATAATTTTCATGTTCTGAATGGTGTTCCTGAAGTGAAATGGTTAGGATCATGATTTTTAATCCAGGGTGACACATTTTTCATTATATATTAGTTTCATTATTTTCACATATAGAATATAGGACCAAAATCATTAATTAATCTTGGGTGATGGGTGTTTATGTGGTGAAGACTAAATGATATTTTATTTAGTTTCATTCTTATCATTTTACACCATGTTTATATACTATGTAACATTTGGTATCTCGAATTTCTCTGTATCACATCATTTGGAATATGAACATCATAGTGGTCGCACTGTGTCTCTAAGAGTAAGAAAATTTTTTGTTTCATCATTTAAATTTGTTGTAGTATAACTATTTCTATTCATTTATGTATATTTTGATCTTATTGTGATATTATTTTTGATACTATTAAGATCCAATATGTTATATTCTTATTTGGTATAAGCCTTTATTGATTGTATTATAAAATAAATGTTATTTGAGGTAGGTTTTGTTTTATCTTTTCAGGTGACTTTATTGCTTTTTTAATTGATTCTAAACTATTGGAATCATTCCTAGGACATCCATATTTTAATTTTTGTTCCTTCTAGTGTTTTTGGTTCCCATGGATTTTGGTGTGTAACCGATTTTTTAGGTAGGTGTTTCCATCTCCTACCTATTTTTTATGAAGCATAAAATCTTTGGATTAATCAAATGTCTTATAAAAATTTTGGCATAATTTATTTATTTGTGCTTGTAAATGTGTTTTTGAATAAAATTTATTTCCCCATATTTTTGTAGAATAAATTTTTTTTGAAGAATTCAGAAATATATTTTTGAAATTATCTTAAAATCATAGTTTTGTGTAAATTATTTGAAAAACGTAGAATATGGCGTGTCTTGGGTTTTTAGATGGAACATGTAGTAATAGGACTATATTGGATATTATGTGGGGGTTCACATATCAGGTATTCCTTATCTCCCCATAGTAGGTGTCCTATGTAATTTTTATACAATTTAGGGTGGATGACTTTCTAGGGAGTTCCACTAATCCATAGATTTGATGCATATGTCTAGAGGATTGATGTTTGTGATTATCTATGTTTGGGTTTGTTTTTTCTATCTTACCTAGACAATAGTAATCCATGTAACGATTTACCAATGATTTTGGTTTATACTACCTACCTTGGATTACCTACGTTGATATATGTGATACTCAAGGAAACATTTTTTCCAGAAATATTTGTAACTATGGGGAAAGGTGAATTTCATACCACAATATTGATATAAAAACTATTTAACAGATTATAATGCATTGTTTTCATTATAATTGACCATGTTTGAATTTTTACAAGTAAACCTGCTGTATAACACATAATTGGTAATTTATGGAGCCTTTTAATCTCACACCCCATATACCCATTCAGTGGTGTGAAGAACTGGTTATGTCTTTAGATCAAGGAAATGAAATGGTACCATAGTGAGGTGGTGAGGTTTTATGTCATCTAATATGTGGTAACTAGTGGGGATATAGAAGTTGTTTTCCCACACTATCACATGGAATATTCAATTAATGGTTTAATTTTCCATTGTAGTTGGAATTGAACATTAGCTTGTTCTGACTGTTTTAGTTGTATCGTCTATGATACCTTATTTTGGTTATGGAAAATGTTTTATTGTTTTTCCTTCCACTGTTTCTCTCTATAATATGTGTACATTCCATGTTTTCTAATTTTTTATGGTAAAAATAATTCAACATGATTTTTAATGTCTAGGTACTACTCTCTATCCCATGGAGATTAGGAACATCTTCTAGATATGTGGTGGATTGGTTTGGGTAATAGGATTTTACAGAATCTCGAGAAGGTGAAATATTGTTTAGTATCAAAGGAATTTTATTTTCAGTCTTTGAATATTGGAAAACAAGCGATTGAATTTTCAGCACTCGATAGGTATGATGTTGCAAGTTTATGGATTGATATTACTGTGATGATACCTATGTTACCATTTCATTTTGGAAAATGTGTCTCTTATATTGAGTTTATCATATTAATCTATTCCTATAATTATAGTTTTCTATTTTTAACTAGGGTATTTTTCTCACCTATTATTTTTTTTCATTGTTTTGTGATATTCCTCTGAGATATCTTCTACAGGATCCAAAGAAGAATGTATTGGATTGTTCTTAATGGAATCATCTTTTAGATTTGAATATTATAGAGGATATTATGTGACCATCTTGTTCCATATAACAACATTTACCACAAGTCCAAAATATAGTTATTTATTTATATCCAAAATCATAGAGAGTAAGGGACTGATTAGAGGAGTTTACACATGAAAAGCCACCATTATTTAATGGTATTAATGATCCCCAATAAGTGGAGGACTTGATGGAAAAAATTTATCAGACCTTCCACTTCCTAGAAGCACCGGATATTATCAAGGTGCTGGGTATTAAGTTTCATCTTGACATTCATAGAATGTGATAGTGAGATTCCATGGTATAGAATATTCTAATTTGTGCATGGACATGAATGGTTTCAAAACCCTTTTCACCCATAATTTGTGTCTGCAGTCTCTAAATATTGAATAGTTTCTATAATTCCTCTCATTTTAGTAGCTATATGTATTAGTGTCATCATTAACTAATTTATTTATAGATATGGTTCATTTTTTCAACAAAGGTAGTGAAGAATGATCACTTAAATGCTCAGAAGTACTTAAAGGGTTTGAGACTAGATATCAGATCATATGTATTTGTGAAGATGCTATGTACCTATGAATAGATGGTATATTAGGCTATAACGGTTAAAATCTACATGGAAATAATGATTGGACATTACCCCCTTCTCTTCTAACAAGTGGAATTTATGTTCTGAATAGGGATAAAAGAGTAGGTGACACAATCATCACAATAGTGGTGGTAGTGGTCCATAGTAGAAATCATCCTATAAACCATTAGTTTTAGCAGGTAGTGTGCCCCTAGATTTTTATCAGCGTGGAAAGGTCGGGCCCAACCATCATTCTTGTTCTGATCCTACCAGAATGTATAATAGTTATTTCTACTAAATCTATATATAGTGGTTGTATAAGGATATGTATATGCCTCACTATAGATATGGAACATCTGATCTAAAGGCCACAACAATACAATCAAATGCTTCAATTCCTATAGGGCTCCTACCATAGGCCTCAGGAGTCAATCGCCATTATGAAGTGGATGAGCTTTTGATGGTGGTTTATGTGGGTCCAGTGATATTAATAGGTACCATATTTTTTCCATATTCTATATTATGTTCATTATTAGATTCATGTTCCACCAACATGTTTATTTCCCTCTTATTTTGTTAATCATTTTAAACTTCTAATGAAGCTCATGTACTTTATTATAGAGTTAGAGACACCTCATGGTATGATGAAATAAAATGTGTTCTGAGTGTCCTTATTATCCATCAATAGTTGATGTAACATTAGTATGGGACTGAATCATTCTTGATCTTTATCTTTTTGGCTTTATCTTATGGAGAGATTAGAAATTTATGATATTGTTAAGGATGATTATTATAATCATCATGTATTCTTATTGAATATTGATTGAATGTATTTGGTGTTTCAAATATAGTAGGATATGAGGTGTAGTTGAATGGGATTATTTCCAATAGAGCTCAGATTTTTTTGTCTCCTATTTTAATTTATCGAAATATTGTTTCTCTATAGGTGACATTCCATTGGTTTTTAGAAATTTTTTCAATGTTATCCAATAGGGAACCCACTATCTTCATCCAAAGAGGGAGTTGGAGTTATTGATTTGGTATTGGGTAAAAAACCCATCATTATACCATCCTATCATATGGAACCAACAATGATGAGGGAGCTCATGATTCAATCAAATGATCTGATGGTGAAGGGTTTCCATTTCATATGAATTGTCCTTTGGGAATCCATAGTTTTCTTACCCAATAGGGCTGATAGTTCCCATCAATTATGCATGGACTATCAGATATTAAATAATGTTAAATTTATGAATAAGTATCATTTTCCCCAAATGGATGATTTTTTTGATCATTTAATAGGAAAATTTTGTTTTGGAGATAAATATTTGATATGGATGTCATCATATAAGAGTTCTAGAGTTTGATATTTTGAAGATTTCATTAAAGAGATGGCCTAACCATTGTGAATATCTTTTTATGAGTTTTGGACTAACTAATTATCATGTAGATTTTATAGCTTTTATGAATAGGATATTTTATTATTATCTTGACACTTTTATTGTAGTGTTTATAGATGATATTATGGAAAATTCAATATCTGAGAACAAACACAAGAACCATATGAGTTTGGTTTTGGAAATATTGAGGGGTTATTGTTTGTGTAGAATTATTTTTAAATGATTTTTATCGATCCAATTAGTTAAATTTTTGTGGAAAGTGATTTCTAAACTTGGTTTATTAATATATCCTAAGAAGGTGAAGGTTTTATTTAAATAGTTAGAACCACATAATGTAATTAAGATTCAATATATCCTTGGACATCTTATATAATATCAATGGTTTATCAAGGATATATCAAATTTTAAGTCATATTGGAATCCTCTTACTCGTAATGGGGTGACGTTCACATGTGATGAAACATGGGAGTCCACTATTGATGAATAGAAACAACATCTGACATCATATCATATTTTTATATTACATGCCCATGGTAAGGGGTATGTGGTGTACTATAAATCTTATTGTGTTGTTTTGGGTTGTGTTCTTTGGATGGATGATCGTGCTATAGCCTATGTAACCAACCATCTTTGTATGCATGATACAAATGACCTCACTTATGATTTGGATAATTCCAAAGTCAAGACTGGAAATAAATGAAGTCAACATTATCTATTCAGGGAGAGGTTCACAATATTGTAATCCCATAAGAGTATAAGATATATAATTTAACAAAAATAATTTAATATTTGATAGTGATAGTGGGTGAAATACATTCATAATTGTTTATTAAACATCACTTATACCCAAGGGATGGGAAATTTCATTATAGATTTTCTTAACAAGAAAGTGTCATCACATGCTATTTTTGAATCAATGTAAGAGTTAAAACTTATGGTACTATTGGTATAAATTCATCTGGATTCTTAGAGTGATTTATATGTAATGTTCTAACAATTTTACTTTTCACAATATCTCCCCTTGAGTCTATTCTGTCATATCAATAGTAGGCCAAAGAGTTTAGATGAATTTGAGAAAGCCTTTATCATGGGGACAATGTTTCTGGTAGGTATCTACCATTAAATGACATTATCCACTTTATCTATTGTTTTGTCATCCCATAATCTATATGGAGTTTTTTTTGTTTTACTATCATATTTCATCATGGGTCATTCATCCAGGAACTATGAAGATGTATTATGAAATGAGACTATGATTCTAGTGTCTATGTGTAATGAATGACATTATAGATTATGTGTCATCCTGTTACACCTTCCAATAGATAAAGGAATAGTATTTGGATTTTTTTTGTTTGATTCAACCTCTTTCAATTCTAGTCTAAAAATCTCGAGTTGTTTCTATGGAATTCATTGTCTGATTACCCTGAACCCCCTAATTGAAGAATGTTATCTGGGGGGGGGGGTGACTAGTTAATGATATCATCTCATTTTTTTTTGATCGAGTAAAAGGATAATGTTTATGATTTTGTTGAGCTATATTTGTAAGATGTTATATGGTTATAGGGTTATTTGGGTTTCCCCAAGTCATTTTTTAGAAATATATATCCTAGGTTTACCTAATGATTTTGTAAGAGTCTCCAAGAAGAGATGGGAACTCAGGTTAGGTTGAATACAACTTACTATCTATAGAAAGATGATAAGATGGATCATTGTATAAAAATCATGTAGGATATAAATCTTGAATATGACATGGATTTTATAGGATCATGATATAGATATATGAGACTGTTTATGTTTTCTTATAGAAAATCTTTTCAGTCTTCTATTAGACTGGCCCCTAAAAGGAATTTTATGGTACATCATTCAAGTAACATATTAATTGGGAACATATCGATGAGACCTAATTGGGTGGTATTGAGTCTCATTCATGAGATATTGGATATGATTTAAGATATAGGTCAGTTTCTAGTTTCATCTCAGTGTTGGTATAAATATTATGTTGATCATCGACGTCTTCCTTTGGAGTTCCAAATTGGTTACCCAATTTTCATGAAGGTCTCTATTTGGTTAGGTCACCATCATTATGAGAAATAGTGAATGTTGGATTTTATATATACTGGACTATTTAAGGTCATTGAGTCCCCTCGTCATGTTACAGATCAATTGAAATTATCATCTTAATTGATAGGTATTCATGATGTTTACCAGATATATCATATTAAAAATAATAATCTAGATTCCTCTCAAATTATTAGTATATAAGAGACTGAGTTATATCCATACAATCCCATATTATAGAATATATAGGAGATCATGTATATTCATGTGAATATATTGTGTGGTAAATTTATTCCCTTAGTCAGAGTTTAATGGTGAAAGATATCACATTCACATGAGACATGGGAGTATGAGTAATTGGTGTTGGAGAAGTGTCTTCACCTATTCATAGAGCATCATTCATCTTCATGACTTATTTAGGACTAAAAGTCGATTAGTTTAAATATTGTAATATATTTTTTTGTTTTTTTAGGTACCAATTTCCTCTCTTTTGGTCCAGTCCTTGGTCTGTTTTTGGTCTTTTGTTGATGAATAGTTGTTTTATTAAGGAAATTTCCTATGGAAGAAAGATGTGTGTTTTTTATTTAATTTAGTATATTTAAAAATGATTCAAAAGATTTGGAGGATTTCACTTGGTTCCTAGGTTGATATGATGGCTTTTCTATGTTTTTTCACATGTTCGATTTTTTATAGTCTAAATTATTGTGTGAATGTATTTTAATGAAATTAATCTTTCACTTAGAAAAATAAAAGAATTAGTTTCATAATGTTCACATAATTAATGGATAACATGATGTGAAGTGGTAAGGATCACGCTTTTTAATATGAGATGGTTCATTTTCCAATGTATATACATTTCATGGTTTTCAAATCCTAAATAATGGAACCATGTCAATATTTCATGAAGTGCAGTGGGTTTTAATATAGTGAATATGGAATAACCGATTACATTTTATTTATTCCTATCTCAAACCTCAAGTGATCTACTTGGAAATTTGGGGCATCAATGTGCCTTCTAAATCACATCATTTTTTGATTAATCTTCTTGTTATTTCAATTCATCTGTATGGGTATGTGACCTTTATAATTATTCATTACCATTTAAAATGGTAGTTCCATTGCATATTTTTTTTCAAATCATTTTAACATGGGATAATTTTGCTCTTTATCCTTTCTATATTATTTGTTTGACCCTAATCTAGGGTCTAGTCATCTATTAGATGTGGTGTAACATGCATGTTTTTTGAGGTGTGTGTTTTTTCATCTCTAAACAATTTTCTTATTGAATTGATTATTAGACATGGGAATCAATCCTAGGAACTATGTAGAAATGTCTCCATACTATCTGGTGGTTTTCATCCCATTTCTTTTTTGGGGAGTGTCTTGATTTTTTAGTAGGGGTTTCCGCCTTTGTCCTATGATGGATTAAACCTAAATTATCTAGTTTTACAAAATTGTTTTACAAAAAAATTTGGATGATTTATTGATCTATATTTTTAAATTGGTTTTGGGAAAAATACTGTTTCCCCTATTTTCATTAAATAAAATGTATTTTCAATAAATTATGTAATGGATTTATGAATAAGTTTTTAAATCATGGTTTTGATTAATTATTTTAAAAATATTACACTTGGGAATCCATGGCTATATAAGTGTAAGGTGATGTAATAGGAATCATCCATTGATATTGGGGGGGGGGGGTAACTCATGGGGTTTTCTTCTACTTGTAAGGTTAAGTGTCCAAAAGTCTTGTTATAAACTGTTGGTAGGTTCTATTTTTAGTGTGTTTTTCTTCACCCTGGATTTGAAGCATATAAATGGGTGATTGATGCACATGATTATCTATTTTTTGGTATGAGTATTCTAGAAACCCTATCCTTTAGTGACCCTTAGTGTTATTTTACCTATCCAATTGGGTTATAATAATTCTCTTTCACTATATTCTTTGATATATGTGATATGATTTGAATATTCCTTCTATATATTATTTATAACTATGGGAAAAGGTAAATATTTTACCATGTTTTTTATATAAAAATTATTTAACTTGTAATTTCTCAAAACTTACATGTAATTGTTTTAATTATATGGAATTGTTTTGAGACCAGATGCTCAGAAGGCAAATGTTTCTGCGGCTCGGTGAGCCTGGAATAGAGTTTTGAACTATTTTTAGTTCATTTATATAAACATGCAATCAGGATTTTTGAAATTTTAAACTGGATCCTGGATCAAAAATCAATGGACACCGTTGAAATAAAAATGTCAGGATTCAACTTAAATGGACCTATCATTGGCCGGTAAGGGCTGACTGGAAAAGTTGGTTTTTAGAATTTTGGGAGATAAATAAAGATAACATAAAAGGTTATTTTTTTGTTTCCTTCACCATTTAGTAGTGACACTTCTGCACTATAGTGCGGCGATGAGTCGATGAAGATTCCAATTATATAGATCAATTTTTATGGCTCTTAATTCCCATCATAACAACCCATTAAATGAAGCGTAACAAATACATTGTTACATAAATTATATAGCGTAACAACACGATGATTCATCGTAACAAAAATGATGTGACACCTTTTTATTTTAATGTTTTAATGTGTTGGATAAAGGGGGATCAAAATATAGAAACTCCTCTAATAAATATAATATTTGAATCCTCTCCTGTGATGAATGAGGAACACCGGAGAATCACCAACAACATTGAATCCCCTGAAGAACATGACCAAATAGGGACGAATGCCAATGGAATCTCTGTCAATGGATTGCATCAGAAATGAACCTCCTCTAGTTAGGGGTTTCATTGATTTGAATTCCTTTTCCCCATTATTCATTATGTAATGTTGAATGCAGATCAAACCATGAAAAGGTCAATATGTGGATTGTTTTTTCTAGCGGGAGGGTGCCTTTTCTTGTTTTTTTTGTATCAGATTTATTTTTTTTGGTTAATAGAACTTCATTCCTAAACCTCTCATGTTTAGAATCTAATATGGGGGGCACACACTAATAAAAACAAGGCCCAACCCCCTCTTCCTTGAGCATTCATTATGGATGAACCATTGAAATGGTGGGAAAAAGGTTTTGAGGTCTTAACAGGGAAGGAAGCACCCCATGGAGGTTGGAGGCATAGACGACGTGAAGAACACACCACCATAAAAGACCCAGTGGTCCATGGAAGAGGCATTTGACACCTACAAAAACATTGGTGGTGTCCCATAGTGGCAGCAGTAAGATGGTTATGGGGCACCATGATGGCACGATGGGGTAGACGTCTCAACTGTCTCTGGCCGCAATGGTGCGGCAAGAGTCTCCAGAAGCAGGCCGATGGCTGGTGGAGGGACATGACCATATGAACGCATTAGGAAGAGTGTCCCTAACCGCATGGGTCATGGCTCTTGCTGCCAAATGGTCTTACAACTATGTGTAGGGGATCAAACATGGTCATCTTTTCTAGTTGCGGTGCGTAGGAGCTGGACGCCCCGCTGGACATTCAAGCTCAAGTTATCCAGCCCACCAGGCGGGTCATACCGACATGCACAAACCATAACACTATTCATCCTAGGATGGAAATGAAGTTTTCCACCTTTTTTGGACAGGGTTAGAAAATTATCGTTGGGAAACAGAGCATCCTAGTCTAGGAACCAACCATTCCACTATTTTTGGTCTGGGGCAGATGGGAACGGGTTGATGGGCGACCCGGCGGGCTAGATCCTTGGCCAAACCAGGTCGGGTCAGCAAGGCCCAATGGGCCTAACCTGCTGCCTTGACCATGCTAGCGCAAACTCTATCCCAATCAGTTCAGGTCTATAGAACTGGGCCGGTTCATGTGGGGCCCATTTTCCGGGTTGGTCGGGTCGGTTTGACCAGGTGAGACCGGGCCCAAACACTACCGGCCCATGTTTACTAAAATGCAAACATCTTTCAAATCAGGATTATGATTGAAGAGATGTTAGCAACACTAGAATCATAGTAGAGAGTAATATCTTCTAGAAAAATCTAAGGAGGATTGGAATACGACATATTTCTTGAGGAATAGTTTCTTCCAATATCAAGTGCACTATGTGCAAGGATCATATGGATGAATGAGACCCGTAGACTGCTAATAAGTTACCCTATGTGGATCAGCTACGCTAACCTAGTGGGAAGAAGATCTGTGAGACTTAGAAGGCCCAAGGTAGGGAGCAGGTCCATATGACCTTGTAGACCTACCATACTCATCAGGAAGGAGTACCTCTGTATAATGGCCACAGTGGGATACATATCTGTGTGACTCAGTAGGCCCAATGTGAGGAGTGGCTCTTGGTGGCACAAAATACCCATGGTGCTTATCTGGATGAGTACCATAGTAATCCAAGGCTAGTGGGAAGTGGCACTATGTGACACGGTAGGCCTATAGTGAGGAGCAACTCTGTGTGACCCAACATTTCCAGAGTACTAATCAGGAATGAGTACCCCAGCTTCCCAAGTTGTTTAGTGATATAATTGATGGTCTTACTTTCCTACTATAGAATATAGTTAGTGTGATGCGACTTTCTTTATGATCATGCTTTGTAGTTTGATTTTGGATTTCTTTTTGGTCATTCATTTTTGGTTTAGGGTCCCTACATAGTATTTTGTTACACACCCTTGCACGGGCTTCGCCTGCATATGTTGTGTTTGGTGAAGATGACTGTTGAAATGGTAGAGGACTTGGTGGCCAAGGACCAGGTGGTTCCCAGTGAGATTAGGAAGGAAAGATGTTCTTCTATAGCTTCTGGGAACAACTCTATACTTACCCATCATGTAGGGTTTTTAGGGGATGGAATTCCATCGATCTCATACTTACACTGGTTGTCATTTTCATTTTTTGGGTTTATATTCTTCACCATTTAATTTTTGTTGAACTTTTATAGTCATTGGTTGTTTTGTAGCATGCATGTTCTCTTTACGAGTTTTCATGGGGCATGGTTGTGTGCGCGTGTGTACAGGTACTCACGATAATGATTAAAACTTGATAGATGATGCATTTGGCGCTAATATCTAACTTATGTCCTTTTGGAGGCAGGCTTCAGGGACTCATGAAACATGCCCTAGGGATGGGTCATGATAATGTGGTATCATAGGTGGTCAGTTCTACCTCAAATATGAGGAGTCTATTGTTTTGTTTTTGGGCAACAATTTCAAATTCTTGGTGTTTGACTTTCAGATTCAGAGAGTCTCGTGTTTGTGCGGAGAAGGACGTATCCATACATCAGGACATTGAATTATTCTTTTCATCCCTATACATGAAATCACTGGTTTCATGCACTATATAAGAATTCAGTGTTTCCTCATGTTCATATTTAATTAGAGTCAGATCAATAGTTATAATCTATTGACGACGGTACATCTTGATTTGTATTAAGATGCCTCTACATAGAAAGCCATCTAGGATTCATATGCATGACCTAGAGGACATCCCCTAGTGTTGAGGCGTCAGTTTATGGACCCATGCTAAAGATGACCCCACTGGATAGTACACTAGCGTTACCACCACCCGTTGATCAGTGGTTACTACCGCTGTTACTAGTGGAGGATGCACGAAGACTCAACACCTGGAATGGGTTCTAGAGATAGATACATCCAAGTTTTATGGGAGATACATATCCTCAGAGCATTGAGGACTAGCTATAGGTGGTTATGTGGGTATTTTTCTTAGTGAGAATGCCACAAGTTCAGACGATGATCTTAGCCACGAGCCTTCTTCAATGATTTTTGGGGAAATGGGGGAATTTTACAATTCAAAATCTTGATGAGGTGACCCTCTCCAAGTCTAAATTCGGGAGGCTTTTCTAGGTGGATTTCATCACCGCAACCTTGAGCTTGGTGCACATACAATAAATGCTTCACCCACAGTAGGAAAACATGTTAGTGTTTGAGTACTCTAAAAGGTTTATAGTACTCTCCCGCTACTCTACAGACATGGTGCATGAATATTTCTTCAGTTCCTGGAGCATTGAGTAGGGACTCTGATTGGAGATCAGGGTGTTGATGATTTCCATTAGCATCCCAAATCAGGATAGAGTGCTAGAATGAGATCTACTAGTATATAGATTTCTCGTAGAGGAGGCACCAATAATCGGAGATACCACTATGAGACAGTTGAACGAGTCATTCTTAGCGGGTAGTCGACATATGATGTAGAGGTCCAAGCGAGATAGATCATCTAGAGGGAGACCCCAGGACCTAGGATTAGTGGTGAAAGTCCACTGAGGTAGTGGGGTTAGCATAGTAACATGGTGGGCTACTCGTGTGGAGAGCATGGACACATGGATTGTGACTGCCCGACCCACCACAAAGGTGATCATTAGACGGTCGACAGACATCCAAGCCATAGGCATAGGATCAAGTGAGGATCTTCAAAGTGTGGAAGACATGGTAGGGGAGTAGGCCGAGTAGTAGGCGGTGGTCAACATTTCAAGGTTCAAACTCCACCACCCCCAGGATGTCAACCATGGCCTTAGGGAGTATGTGGATATGGGTGAGATCAACTTCAAGCAGTGTAGGAATATGACCACAGTGCTCTAGAGTTTATTAGAGTTATGATATGTGTCTTCTCTTCCTTAGCAACAATTATTATAGATAAAGGATCTAGTCCCACATTCCTTTACACAAAAATTAATCGAGGCTCAGGGATTCTAGTGGTGTGAATGGATCAATCCTTATGATTAGAGACTCCTACGATAAGGAATTTGATGATTAAAGACAGTTTTTAATAGTGTGAGCTTACTATTGGAGGCAAGAGACAAGACTGGGATATTATAGTAGCAGTGTGGAGGCCTTAAAACATCATCATTGGAAATGACTAGTTATCCACAATTCAAGAACATATCAACAATATTAGGCATAGTGTGTGGTGTGTCTGTGAAGATGGGACCATGTTTTCTTTCACCGATCAGAAGGGAAATATTGTAGAACATGACAAACTTTCTTGATGGAGGGTGTATCCTATCACTCACCACATGGCTATCATCTCTCTTAGTTTGGTTTATGAGAGGAGTCTGATATTTCTTATAGTGTTGGATTAGTATGAATAGGTCTTTTATGAGGATGTTCTGGGAATAACTCCTCATGGGGAGGTAGACATCTACATCGACCTATACCTTTGGAAAACATTGATATCCAAACTATAATATATGATGGCCCCTTCGGATCATCGTGAGTTGAGAGTGAAGTTGGAGTACTTGTAGGAGAATGGATTCATAAGGCCGGGGGTTTCACCATGGGATACTCTAATGTTGTCGACCAAGAATGAAAGCGGAAGCTTGAGGCTATGTGTGGACTTCCAGTGCCTGAACCAAGTGGCTGTGAAGAAAAAAAATCCCCTGTCGAGAATTGATGACCTCTTCAACCAGTTGATAGGAGTAAAGTGGTTATCAAAGATAGACTTCAGATCTTCCTATCAGCATGTTCAGGTCCAGGGTGAGGATGTACCGAGGAAATCCTTCAGGTGCTGGTATGGCCACTATGAGTTCTTAATGATGCCATTTGGAATGACCAGTTCCCTAGTAGTATTAATGGGACTCATAAATAGGATCTTATATCCTTATTGACTTCATTTTTTGGTGGTCTTCATTTATGATATTTTGGGGTACTTAGCGATTGAGGAGGAGAAAGATACACACCTATGGACAATACTGGATATACTCTGAGACCATCAACTTTATGGAATGTTATCGAAATACCAGTTCTGGAACTGGGAGGTCCACTATCTAGGACATGTCATCTTGGAGGCAGGAGTTGCGGTGGATCTAGTGAATATATAGGCAGTGCATTCTTGGGAGCCACCCAGGAGTGTGACTGTGGTGCATAGATTTATAGGATTGTCCATATACTACCAGAGGTTTGTTCCTGACATTTCTAGAGTAGAAGAACAATTATCATCTTTGAAATAGAAGGGAAAACAATTCATGTGGATGGATAAGTGACAATAGAGTTTCCAAAAGTTGAGACAGAAACTAACGAGTTCCCTCATCTGAAGACTACCATAGGAGGGCATTGGGTATATAGTTTTCTAAGATGTATCCGGGAATAGAATGGGTCTTTTTCTAATGTTGGAGTGAGCAGTGATCACCTAAATCTCATGGAACATCATGAATCATGAGTAGATCTATTCAACCCATGACCTGGAGTTATTAGTAGTGGTATTTTCCTTGAACATGTGGCAGAACATCATGATGGGTGAGCGGGATATAGTATACTCCAACCACAAATGTCTCAGGTATATCTTCTACCAGAGGGACATGAAATTGAGACAGTGGTGATTGATAGAGTTTTTATAAGACTATGAATTTATATAGTCTATATTCCATGGAAGGGGAATGGGGTGGCAGACACACTCACCAAGAGATACAACTTGCATTTTCTGATTGAGATGACCGAGAAGCTTGCCACAATGTACATATCCTTCATGGATGATGATGGGGATTTTTTACCTTCAGTCTATGACTATCACTCCCACAATATTACAATTAGTTAGTCATGAACAACTTTTGGGTGTTTATTGTGAGGCCAGATATGCTCATTTGTCCTCAGGATAGGCTCCTAAAGGATTTTTGATACGTGTGAAGCACATCATTATTTTTAGAGGGAGCACAATTGTACCAGTGTTGTTGTGAGAGGATATTTTGAGAGTGTTCCCTACCACCCCCTTGGAGGTATATCCTGGAGTGGAGAAGACATACCAATATCTCTAAAGTCATTACTAGTGTCCCAAAATAACAAAAGTAGTGGTCAAGTTTGTTTAATATTGCCTCACTTGTAAGCAAGTGAAGGCTACGTATCAGGCTCCATTAGGGTTAACATAACCAATTGAGGTACCGAAGAGGAGGTAGGATGATATCTCAATGGAAGTTTTGGTTGTATTACCACACCCCTCACAGGTTAATGATTCTGTCTGTGTGATCATTGACCAACACACCATGTCGGGTAAATTTTTACCAATCTGGGAGTAGGGAGCGGTAGCGGGATTGGGATGCCGCTACGTCAAGGAGACAGTGCAGCTTCATAGGGTTCTTCAATAATAGTCTCAGACCATGATTCTCACTTCACATCCTAGTTGTGGAATGGATTACAAGAGGCGTTCAAGACTCATTCATGCTTGAGAATAGATTTCCAACCATAGACTGATGGTCATACGGAGCAGACCATACATTCCTTGAAGGACATGTTGCATTATTTTTTTGTTGATATTGGTCGTAGTTAGGAGGGACACTCACCAGTAGTTGAGTTTTCATATAATTATAGAGATCACTCCACCATTAGCATGAAACTGTTCAAGTATTTTTTCATGAATTCTTATAGATCATGGGGTGTCTAAACTCATGGGTCTATAGATGGTTTGGGATACCACTAAGAAGGTTAATATCATCATGGAGTGGATTAAGACTACATAGAGTAAGAAGAAATCATATGTATATTGGAGTTGGAGGCCCTTGGAGTTCAGTAAGGAAGACCATGTCTTCCTTTGGGTCTCACCTCGATAGGGATTGTGGAGATTTGGTTGGTGTGGAAAGTTATATCTAAGGATAATCAGACTCTTCCAGATTCTGAGTAGACCTGGTGAGGTGGAGTACTTCTTAGTTATTCCTCCATAGATTCACTAGGTAAATGATGTTTTCCATATGTCACAAGTTAGGAGGTAACTATATGATACATCAGACATCATCGACTGGGGGGAGATGAACATTGACAACGAGGTGACATTTGCGGAGTTATTGGTGGATATAGAGGATCAACAACAGAAGGTCCTTTTAAGATGGTTTATTCCATTGGTGTATGTTTAATGGTATCATGGAAACCACTGGGATAGAACATGGGAGTGGGAATCTCATATTCATGCACAATACCCTTTTTTGTTTCTTTATCCCTTGTTTTGGATTTTGGGGACGTAAATACCTAAGGTGGGGAGAATGTAATGTCCCATAAATTCTGTGTATTTTTTTAATTATATTGGATTATTTCAAGACCATAAACTTCAATGAAATTTGAATCCATGTCCTGATGATCCGAGAGGAGAATTTTTATCTTTTTTAATTCATTAAAATAAACATACCAGCGGGTTTTTCATTATTTGAACCCAATTCCTGGATCAAAAGTATGAGGGCACCATTGAAATCAAAATCACAAGATTCACCTAAAAGGACCTAACATCGTCTTGAGAGGGATAACTGGAAATGTTAGTTTTGGTGAATTTTAGGAGAAAATAAAGATAACTTAAAAAATTTATTTTTTTGATTCCTTTAACGTTGAGCGGTGACACATCGACACTCCAACATGACAACGAGGTGATGAAGAGTTTCATTAAATGGAGAAGCTTTTATGGATATTATTGTGAAGCATAAAAACCTATTATATTAAGGGTAACAGATATATTGTTTCATAAATGAAACATCATATTGATGTGATGACTCAACGTAACATAAATATTGCGACGTGTTTTCCTTTTAATGGGTTAACATGTTAGAGAAAGTGTGATCAAAAAGAGGAAACTCCCCAGAAAAATCTATGACAAAAATCCTCTCCAATGATGAATGATGAATTTAAGTGAATCACTAGTGCCATCAACACTCCCTAAATAACGGGACTAGAGGGAGACATACACCAATAGAATCCACGCAAATAGATCGCTCCAAAGACAAACCTCCTCTAGGTTGGGGATGATTTGATTTGAATTATTTTATCCCAGTCATCATTCTAAGATGGAAAACATGAATAACCCATGAATAGGTTGATTAGTGGATCACTTTTTCTGGTGGGAGGTAGCCTTTTTCTTCGGGTTTTGTATCGGGATTAGATTTGTTTGTTTGATCAAACATGAATCATAAAC
Source organism: Viscum album (assembly GCA_963277665.1). Taxonomy (NCBI): domain Eukaryota; kingdom Viridiplantae; phylum Streptophyta; class Magnoliopsida; order Santalales; family Viscaceae; genus Viscum; species Viscum album. The sequence continues at coordinate 318,964,261 of OY728137.1, forward strand.
ATCCCCATGTTTAAACATTAATGTGGAGGTCTCGAGCTGACACAAAAGGCCTCATCTTAAATTACTTGTGTGTTCATCATGGAAAAACCTATGATATGGTTTTAATATGGTTTTTAATCCTATGCAGGGTAGGATACACCCAATAAAAGTCAAAGGTGCAAATGGTGTAAAGAACAAACCAGTAGAGTGGATCCGGTGGTTCGCGGAAGAGGTAGTCAGTGCCGGTGGCTACCATCGGTGTCTTGTGGCAGTGGACATGGGTAGGAGGTGGTGCAACCCAATGGCATGCCTTGATGGCATGCCCTGAAGGCACACCAGGAGAGATGTTGCGGATGAATTGGGGTCGTAGTAGTGTGGAATGAGCCACCTGCAATGGGACGACAGTTGGTGGAGGGACGCAGCCATCCGACCATGTTAGAGAAAGAATCCCACACTACGTGGTCCGTGGATCATGATGGAATGTATTCTAGTAGTCGCATGTAGGGGGGTCAAATGCTGCTTGATTAGTCGGCATTGGCGCACTGGAACCGGATGCCTCACTGGGCATCTGGGCTGGAAATGTCGGGCCCACCCAAACGAGACTGCTATGTAGCCTGGTGTGGAAATGAATCCAACCTACTTCTCTGGGATGGGAAAAAAAATTACACAGTTTTTTCTATGTAGCCCAGAATGAGAACAAATTGGACCACCGGATGTGGGTTGGGTCAGATGAGACCAAGTCGTCGGGTGACCCGACGACTTTAACCCCCGGTTGAACCGGATCATGTCCTGCAAGGCCCAATGGGTCTGGTCTACTGTCCAGTACATACCGGGCCGGCATAGTCCCGAACTGGTTTGGATTAGTCGAACTTGGGAGGGTGATGTGAGACTCATGGGGTGAGTTGGATAGGTCGGACTGACCGGGTCAGACCGGGCCCAGATGCAACCGACCCCTGATTACCAAAACACAAATATCTCTAAAACTGTGCATCCGATTGACAATACATTGGTAGTTTTGGAACCCTCGTGTAGAGGATAATTTTTTGCAATACTCTATGGAGGATTTCATGGCAATTGGAATATGATGAATGGATAGAGGAGTGATTTCTCATAGAATCAAGCACACTACGTGCAAAGATCATATGGCTGACTAGGACCCGAAGGCTGCTGATAAGAGACTTTGTGTGGATTAGCTATAATGGCCTAGTGGGAAGACTCTCTATGTGACCCATTGATCCAATAGTGGAGAGTAGACCTGTGTGAACCAGTATACACATGATGCTAATCGGGAAGGGCTACCTCAGAATGATGGCCAAATTGGGAAACGACTCAGTGATACCCGAGAGATCCACACTGGGGATATACTTTGTGTGACCCAACATATACATGATACTCATTAATGAAGATTACGGCAATAGTAGAAGGCTAGTGGGAAGAAGCTCTGTGTATCTCGGCATGTCCATGGTTGGGAGTGGCTCTGTGTGACACATCATACCCATGGTACTCATTAGGGAGGGTACCCCAACAACCAAAGGTGTTCATGGATTTGACTGATGGTATTTCATTCATACTATAGATTATATATGGAGAGAGATATCTTTCATCATGATCATGCTTCGTGACTTTTTTGTGGATTGAATTGTGGTTTTCCCTTTTGGTTTTGGGGTTTCTAATATGTATTTTGTTACTCACCCCTACTTGAGCATTGCTGACACGTGTTTTTTCAGGTGCAGATGACCAACCACTTGTTGGAGGACTTGGGGGCCTAGGTTAAGGTGGTTCCTAGTGATATTAGGAAGGTATGATGTTCTTCTATGAATTATTCTAGGGAATTTATACTTACACATCATGTGGGGTTTTCAATGGACGTCCTTCCATCGATCTGGTACATAATCTTGTTGCAGTTGTATGTTTCTAGGGTTTTATTCTTTCCCATTAACTATTAGTTTTACATTTAAACTCATTGGTTGTTCATTAAAATGCATGTACTATTTTCTATATTTCATGAGATGTGGTTGTGTGTGTGTGTGTGTGTGTGTGTATAGGTACTCATAAAAATTTCTCCCACTTGTAGGTTGATGGCTTCGGCACTGATCACAAACCCCTTCCCTTTAGGAGTCATTCTTGGGGGAGTCACAGCATGAGCCCTAGGGGATGGGGTTTTACATTACTGATTATAAAGCCTTGTTTATGTTAATGTCGATTATGTTCATATTGTTATAAAGATGATTTTTATTAAACACATAGGTGGGATCCTACTATGCCAATTAATCTCCAACCCTTCACACCCTTTGTGTGGTGTGTAGAGCTGGTAAGGACTTTTGATGCAAGGAATGTCATGATGCTACACTAAGGTGGTGATATTTTATATGTTCTGAGTTTGGGTAGATGTTGGTGAGATGTTTGGAATTTTTGGAAGCTATCACTTGGATTAGTGTTTTTGTTTAGATTGTACATCTCTATAGGAAATGTTCTAAGGGTTGTCCCGAATGATTGATGTTATTTTTTATCTTATATTCATTCAATTATGGAATATATATTCATATTTTCTCATTTATTATTTCATTATATCCTGTATATATTTTTCATGTTGTTTTCTTCTATATTGAAAACCCATTACACCTAGTAATTTTGATGGCCAGTTGCAAGTATCCACCCTATGGGGAGTGGGAACACCCATTAGGTATGAAGAAGATTGGTTCATGTAGCATTTGGTGATTGTATCACATGTTAGTGTGCAACAGTTTGGGTATTATCCTTACACACTTATAAATGATGTACATATTCACGTTTTTGTGTATGTAAATCCTCACATGTATGGTGGTGGCCTAGTTATTGAAAAATTTTATAATTATGTTTATATATTTTAAATATATTTAAAATTTTAAACTCATATGAACACTTAATAATAGAGAGAAAATTTACACGGTCCCCTATATACGATTGGTATTATCTTGATTAAAAAGACAGCAATGGATGAGGCCTGTACTAAAATATTATCATGGTACACAGACACCTCTATGATAGGGTGTAATATGGATAAAGATATATGATCATACTAAGACCATATGTACCCTTGACACATGTTTATCCTAGTTATGTTTCGCATAGAAATATTGGACATGGGGTTTTCATGTTGACTAATCTTACGAGACTAGAGGTAGAGAGATGGTACTTTGACTATCTCTGAGGCCTAGTTCCAATATGGTGTGACCCTAAATAGTTCTAGGACAAGAGATAACGATGGTGATGTATTGGTATTATATGTGTTCTATGCCTCAAAAGTATGCTTGAAAAAATGGTTTTGAAGGATGTTCTTATGTGGGATTCCTTCACTATTGTGATGAAGTAGGGGACCCTCGTGGGTTTCCCTTTGTGAGATGACCCTAATAGGGAATATGTGACTTTGAGTGGTGATGGTAACAAGTATATCATTTATTATTATGATATCTGATTTTCCTAGAATCTTGGAATTAGGTGTTCGTCTTGGAACAATAGTGATTTTTTTGAGAATCCTAGGACACACCTATTGACATGGATGAGAGCCTAAGATTCCTAGTATGTTTGAAAATTTCTATCATGATATATTGGGTGTTAATTTTTTTACATATCTATAATCTAGTGATTATGTGGATGTGGGAGTGGATGCCAAGGGGTGGTATCTAGGATCTAACATCAGATTGTGTGTGCCCATATATATAGGAATTGATGGGATGGATGGGATTCCTTTGATATTTTGATTCCATTATGAATCCCTAGGTTCTTGAGTTTTAATGTCAATGGATGTAGACCACAATGAATGAAAAAGATGGATGAAATTTGATTGGAAGTATAAATATCCAGGTTGGCATATATTCTTTATCATTTTTGCTAAAAATTGTGGGAGACAATTGGATCCTCTTGACCCATTTCTATGATACTCCCCGAGGATCATGTTGATTAAAAAAAGATGGTTCATATAAGGGCTATGAGATGTTGGACAACAAGGAGATTAATTATTGGATATAGGGAGGTTATTCTATTTGATTTTGAAGGACACATAGGAATAAAAGACACCAAAATGTATAGGATTTCCTATGTCCTTCCATACACGAGGAATCAAACATCATCTTGACAATTAGAATTCCCAAGTAATGCTATGGGGTTCATCCTTAGGGAACGAGGTTGAGGTATTCTTGGTGAATCACTTGGGTCTGATACACATCATGATGGAGGCGTGAGTGTCAAATACCCATGTTATGGAATGCGGATTCCTTGATGTAATTCACTTTATCAGAGAAACTCCATTATTAACTAAGGTAGGTAAAATATATTGGGGTCATGGACCTGAGGATCAAATACTATTATCAAGCATGGGCCCAATGTTATATATACACTTTATGGTGATTGTGATATACTGGTTGATACATTCACCCTTACATGAACATAGACATTCCGACATTTGAATGAAGTCAATATTGATGTATTTTATATTTATTATTGTTTGGTGGTTTATTTATTTAGTCTTATTATTCCCAATATCCATATAAATATATGAATGGGATAGTATGGAATTAGATTGGTGTTCCTAACTATGTTGTATACTCAAGAACCTACTTCAGTCACCATCACACTATGGTTACTCAAAACCCATCACATGGTAACATGTTCAAGAAGGGTTTAGGCCTACTATTTCACAATTGAGTAGCATGGATTAGATAGTTATAATTCTAAGATGATTTACTTTTGGACACTCAATGTCTTTGAGTATGATTATTTGAGTTTTTATTCTGAATTTCATATTGATATAGAAATATATTATTTATTCTTGTTTCATGTGTTTTCTGTTATTTATTTACATATTATATTATGGATCACAATTATATATGTGCAATAGTCTCCACATAGTACACTGATAAACCCACATTATTATTCAACAACATATGGTATATGGGGACGCTTTCCTATGGTCTCATAGGGGTCGGGTATGGTTATTGTTCATATTGATCGTGGGAGGGGATTCAAAATTGGTATTAGCATTGATTTTATTTTATCGTAATTTTGGGGATATGATATCTAAGAGATATAAAAATGTGTCAGTGCCTATGATGGATACCTGATTGGTATGTCATGAAAACCATTGATGATATTAAGTCCAGATCATTGGGTATGAGTTTTTTATTAGTGGTATGTGATGTTATAATTTATATGACATTCATATTAAGTGATTAACATAGAATTTTGAGTAATATCTATGATTTATATTGTAATTTTTTCCATTTACCCATTATACATTTACAATATATTGATTTGATTCTACTATTGTAGAGGAGTGAGGCATCTCATGAATCATTAACTAGCATTTAGGATTCAATTGACATTTAAGGTCTTGCATGTTTGTTTTCTTCCACTAATGAGAGATTTATCTATTTATTGTTTTAGCAACTACTCATATAGAGATTTCAAAAACAATTAAATAATGCCATTTAACTTAGAAAGACTGACATCTATATGTATTTTTTGTGATAGGTTAATTGAACATATTGTGCAATTTATTTTTATGACGAATATTGAGTCACTCAGTATATAGAACATGAGGTGACCTTAATAGGCCATAAGACACATTGTTACATAATGGGAAACCCATATTGCAGTTCTATTATATGTGATGGTATATTTAAAGTGTCTATAATAACATATATAGTGTGTTCCTATATATATCATGGAATGAAACTCTACATAACCAAACCATGTTCCTGTGGTTTGATAGAAAATTATTCCAATAGGTTGATTCTTGTTAAATGTTCCTTGTGGGTTTGATTATAAAAAAATTGCAATAACAATCTATATGGTTTTTTCTTGTATAGTATGAAATAGAATTTTAGTTAACCAAGTTTGAGACATTGTTTTTCGTGGATATGTATTGCCTAGGATGATGACATAATATATTATTATATTGACCTATTTGATTTTGGATTCTTGGGGGATCAATATCTGAGGTCGATTCATGGTGATAATCACATTATGTGAAGGCTAACTATAATTCAATGACTTGTTGTTGTGGATATAAAACCCTCAAAAGTGTGTTTGAATATTCAATATTGTTGTATGGTGAGACCCCTTTATTAGGATTTTTTTGGAATGTAGGGTGTCCCTTCATGTGTGAGACGGGTGTAGTGAATACTATCCCATGATTTATATCCCTTATAGGGATATAGTTTGTTGGTCTATGAAGAAGACCTTAGTTACTATTGATATATGACTCATACTATAGTGAGTTTGTGAATAGTGTGATCAATAGTGACCCATGAGAGGGGCTGAAAATTACATTTGAGTGACTTAGAGTTGAAAAGGATTAGTTCTAGTTTTAGAGGCCTTGGGGTTTTGGATGGTATGTCGACAATTACAGAGGAATATTGAGTAAGATGCATAACATTTAAGCATGTGGCCTGTTGAGTTGAAATAAAAAATGTATGTTTGCAAGACAGGGACCCATGTAAATTTATGAGACTCCTCTGGTAATGATGTAGTGGATTTAGATGATAATTCTAAATTTCAATCGATGGTAGAGGAGACATTTGATTTGAAATGTGTGTAAGGGGATAATTGACATAACTGTGGTATTGGTAGCCCAAATATTAAGTTGGAAATTGTAGTAAAATTATCAAGAGATGTAACTCATTGATGGGATCAGGTATGGAACTACAACCAAACTAAGTAGGACCTAAACGGAAGAATTAAGGGTTGACATAATGATGGACCATGGATCGAGAGGTGTTGCAGGCGTCTAGTGATGGAACATATGAGGTAGCACTTGAGGAGAGGCCTATGGTAGGGACTTTTAGTGGGGTATATTCCATTTGTAGTATAGGGGATGAGCCTAATTATTCATGGAGTTTTATAATTTTATATGTAATGATATTCCTATGATATGTGGAAGGTTGGAAATCCATATATCGTGTTTGAGCATGGGTATAATTGTTTTGTCCATGGTTTCTCATCACCGCCGTACATAGATGTATTGTGGTTTGTAAAGATAGATATTTATACATCTAAAAGTGATTAAAATGTTTCTCTTATATTGGGATTAGGGAAATGATCATGAGTGATTCAACCCCCTTATAGGTTCTGTCATTGTATTGATATGGTACTGATCATTAGCTTACCAGTTTAGTATTTTGATGGATGATAATCTATGATAATTGATTCAATCATATTTCCAAGATAATGTCAGAGGTGAATCAGGTCTTGTTTTTATATATAGTTTTATCATTGTATTTAGTATCAGGTTAATTTTGGAATGTTCTAAACATGATTATAACAAGAACAATTCAGTGATCATGTTTGAATGCGGTGTTGCAATAGTTCAATTGAGTATTCATCTATGAAATCAGAACGAAGTAATGTTTTCACATTATGGGATGTATAAAATGATTACATGGTTCCTATATGAGTAAAAGATTCAAGAATACTTAAATGGATAGCACATCACTGATGGAAGCTGAGAATTTTTTGTATAAATCGTCCAAAGGAGGTTTGATTTTGAACTTTTTCCGGTTTTTGTTATGGTGTGTGGGAATATAGATGATGTTTATTTTTTTTGGATATTATAGTTGGGTTGCAGAATATAGAATGGATTTCAATGGAAAATTCATAATTTTTTTGACATGATTGGATGGTGGGGGATCTTCTATGACTATTGGAATTTGAAAATAAAAATGGTTGTATTTGTTTAGATGGTGTTTTTTGTATGTTTAGGTGTGTTATGTTGGGAACTATTCTATGTGAGTTAAAAAATCATTGTGAGAATGTTTTTATGGGAAATTATAATTAATTGATGTTTTTAGGTGTTGAAATTTTGTATAATGATATAATTCCAATCATGGGGAGAAAATGGATTAGAAAATGAAATCTATTAGGATACCATGGGTGTATCAAGAGAGACAGTCATGGGAAAGAGTTGTATCATTGTTTTGGTAGCTAATATGAGTGACAGTTTTGATTTTTGTAGGATAAGTGACATATGATTAAATTTATTAATAGAAACATGTTAAGCATTAAATGATATAATTTATCCTTTTTTACAAGAGTTCATGACTTGAGGAGGGCACGACTGATGATAGAACCCTTGATGAGTCATCACTAAGGTGAGAAGTTCTATGATAGAGATATTGTGAATTATTATGTGTTAAGATAAGTTTTTGAATTGTGATGAAATTTTTAATTTGGAATTATGGGATTGGAAAAACATTGATAATTATTTTAGAATAGATTTCCAAGAGTTTTTTTACCTCAAATCTGTGTTTTTCCCATGTAAGGATGCTTAGATGGTGGTAAGAGGTAATGAGAAACAATGAAGGTTGGATGGGTGGTTAGGGGTGCAGTATGTTTATACTGGACAATTGATCTGAATATACATTGGTTGTATTGGTTATCCAATGGCCCATTACCATCAAGCTATTTTTAATTCCCTGATATTTTATGAAATATTTTTATTCAAATAAATTTAACTTCTTCGATTGCTTCTGAAACACTCAACAATAAGTTATAACAAACCAAAATATACTATTAATATTATTATATAAACATGTATATTATAACCTAAATATTAAACATGGATATATGAATAGGAATTACAAAATTTTAACTTTCAATATAATAGTTTTTTATAAAGAGGACACATTTATAAAATGGTATTTATTTCTTCTAAATCAATTATATGCTTGCAAAATACTTTCTCTAATTTTTTTTCTCATTTTTGTGAGAAAATAATTAAAATAATTTACTCTAGTTTTATAGAATGTAAGTTAATATAACTTAAATATTTGAATAAATATTTAAAATTTTTCTTCTAGATAACTTACAATAATTTTTAGATAAAATTAAATTTTCGATGAATATTGAAAAATAATGAATTTTATTAAAAACACCTTTTCGTTTAAATAATTTAAAAAGTTATATATTTTATTAAATTTTTTTAAATATAAAATAATCACAATTATAAAATTATTAATCCAATTTAGGTCATTGGAATCAATATTTTATTTTATTTTTATAATAAATCTTTTTATACTTATGTAGACATTTTCATTGAAAACATTCTTTAAAAAAACCCATTAAAGGTTTAATTTTAAATTAAAAATTGTAAATTCTTAAAATTAATTATAAAAAATTTATTCCATGTTTATAATAATCATTATTAATTTTCTATAATAATTTCCACTTAATTTTTTGAAAAATGAATAATGAAAAAATAAAAAATAATTACGACGATTATTTTTAAATCTAGTTTACTAGGGGATAAACTAAAAAGAAAAGGGTCATAGTGACCTAAATGCATAATGAAACTATATTTTGTTAAAATATTTGTACTCTTATCACTATATAGTTGATATTTAGGTTTTTTGGGATAGTTTCCACGAAAGATACCCTTATAATAATTTATGTAAAGAAAAAGTAAAACAGTATCCCTCTTGATATTAAATATAAGTAATGTATTCATATAGTAAAAAAGGATGTTTGGAATGAATATTGAATTTAATTTTGAGAATAATGAAATTATTTCCATGGGGTTATTTTATTTTTAATTTTTAGATATTATATTATTACCTTCAGTTCTTATGCAACACCAACACGATAACTATTTAATTAATATTAAAAAAATAAATGAGTCTAAAAATATATCAGTTAATATGAGAAGAATTAAATATTTGATTCCATATTTTAATAGACAAATATAAAATTTCATTTATGTGTGGGAGGAATATATTCAAAACCCATATTTTTTAGGATGTTTTTAATTTAAAAACAATTATATTCTATCAAAATTGTGATTAATATTATTTTATAATAAATTATATTTAATTATATTATTTAATTTTTGTAATTATAGATATATCCATCCTTGAAATTTTTATTTAATTAAACAATTTAACAACATTTACTTCATAGAATAATTATCCATTTATGTGTTTATATTGAACCGTAAATAATAAAAACATCATTATTGTGGTTGAAAGGAAAACGAGGTTTTGTGCGTTACTTGCTTTTGTATTAAGATTATTTTTCCTAAAAAATCCTTTTATTTTATATATTTATTTTCATATAGATTTCTTGTGGGTAAAATGTTTCTAATAAGTTCATTTTATCTTTAGTCTTGAATGATAAATTACATTGGTAAAAAGACCACTTAACATGGTGAAAACTAAAATGGTAATTGTAAGGAAACAAATAGCTTAATGAGAAACATGTTTAAAACATGTATTTTTTATTTTTTATTTTTTTATTGAAAATAGTTTTTATCTAATACATTTTTCATCAATTTTTTTTGGCTTTTTGTATGGAGTGGATCCCTAATATTGAAAAGTTTCGGGTATTCAAAAAATTGCTACACCTCTTATATCATAAAATTCCACCTTCTCCTCTCACATATTCAGGAATATTGAGCCACTTATCTCAACCGAACATTTATAAAATACATCCCTAACATCCTTATCAAAATTATATAGTTTATAGTCTTTCCAAAATATATTCCCCAGTGTCCTTAATTAGAGATTTAATAGAGATTTTTCTAAGTGAAGGTAATTATATTCCTTAAAATATTTCTTTTTAGTTATTTTCTTACCAACTATATTAATTAATTTGTAGTTACATTACAAAGATACTTATCTAAGATATATTATGTTTTTATTATTCTCTTTTAACAACCATTATCAATCTCCACTTCTATCAAATGGAAAATGAAATAGTTGATCGTGTGTATGGTGGACAACAGCCTCGTGAAGTGACATAATTGGTTTTCCATCAGTGTATCTCACAATTTAATTTAATGATATATTAAAGTATATATATTATATTAATTAAATTATAATAATTATAATAATTATAATATATCATCAAATTGTTTACATTTAATTATGTAGGAGAATGCAAACATCACTCATTTGTAAGAGTGGTATACCGCATCATGAAGTGATGTGATTGGTTTTCCATCATTGTATATAACAATTGGATTTAATGATGTATTAATGTATATATATTATATAAATAAAATTATTATATTAATATATTTATAATATTTCATCTATTTATTTAAATTTAAATATGTTGGACAATGTAAATGTCTCTTTTGCATACGAGTGGTCTACCACCGATATGATGCGATGCGATGTGATTTGTTTTTTGTTTTATTGATAAATGAATGTTAATTAAAATATATTTAATGAATATATAAGATATTTATGATAAAAAAATAACTCTATAATGGTTAATTAACATTTACCTTTCATTAATTACATACATCAAAAAAATGGAAATATAATTCATGCATACGGATGACATACTGTCTGCATGAATGATGTAATTCATTTTCTATCTCTAACATTTACCGCTGACCCTAAACAGGTATATAATGAATTAATATTTTATTTCTGTAAGGTTTAACCATATTTTTTTTAAGTTTGATATAGGTAATATTAATGAAACTACCAAATCAAAACATACACAAAAAAGGATGTAGTTATTACCTGCATCATGATTTTAACAAGGAATTGTTAATAAATTGGTGATAAAAGCTTCAAAATAAATAATATATTTTTATGGTTTTTATGATTCTTTCCCATAATAAGTGTATAATAAACATATATTTTTTTAAATATAAGGTTCAAACCTGTATTATATAAGTTAAAACATAGTGTAAGGGGTTGTTGTCTAACTTTTGGTTTCGTGGGACTGATTCCATATTCACAAATAATTTCTTCTTTGTAGTGTATATTTTTCCAATTAATTTATTTTATGATGAATTATATGAATATTATTCTGATTTACATATCCTTTTATTATTACCACTTTAATAGGGATTATGATTCAATATTTTCAATTTTGGTAAGGGTTTTATGTTATAATTAATTTTTTTATCAGTATTGTGTCTGATTATGATTATGATAATGAAATATTATGATATATCTATAAATAATCTCATTAAATTTCATAAAATCTATATATTTCCTGAAAATACATATTTTCCTTTCATTTCCACTATTTTTGTACTCAAGGGTATAAAAGAATGTATTTATGAAAAATGAACATTAATTTTCCTTTTGGTAGATTTTTTTTCTTCATTGTCCAAGTGTTCTAAAAAGGTTTTATAGATGGATATTAAAATTTTCAAATTATTTTTTGAAGATATTTTTTCATATGTTATAATTTTTATAAAATGATTTAAAATGAATATTCTGGTCATTTTATACAAAAGTTACTTTTGAATTATAACTGAAACATTGAATGGAATATTTTATTTAATGTGTATGACATGAACAATATTTTAAGACTTCATAAACTCTAGATTATTTTATTCATACATTTCATGTTTCTAAGGTTAATTTAAAATAATATGTTTTCCTTAAAACTTCTAAAATTTTAATCATTAAAATATCCCTTTTAAATTTGGAAAGGTTATTTTATTCACAAAATATTCCAAGAGGCTATTTGATATCATTTTAAATATAATATGGGATCATTTTGTGTTACATTAGTTCTGTTGGGGATATGATCCAATGATCCGATCCTAATCATTTCTCGGGATGATATATGATTTTGACAAGAACTTGTTACAATACCCATTTCATTTCCACATGATATTCTATGATTAAATGATTTAGAAACTCATTTTATTTTAAAGGGTTATGATATGATGAATGTTTTGCGATCTTATAGATAAGAAATAAATTGATTGTGTGATGGTTTGGACCTATATATCCCTCTAATACAATGGTTAAAGAATAATATCTCATGTGATAAATAGGAATGAACCTAGTTCAGTAAGGGACATTAACCACTATTATATACATGTGAGTGAACCTTGACTACTATAATGATTTTAAGAGTGATACAAATCCACTATAATTTCCTTGGGAGTGAAATTTTACTACTATATTTGTTTAGATATTAAACAAAAACAAATATGATAGTGTTGTAATTTATTCCAGGATACTAAAAAACTTATTTTCAATTCTTATGTGTATGTCCTAATTCTATGATTTATGACAATTTTATGGTTTGATGTATCATGTTTTTTGATTCCTATTTTATTTATGTCTTATGAACTACCAATATTAATTCCATGACTCTATATTCTGATCATTTATATTAAGGTTATGGTATTTAAATGTTATTATCATCTTCTTATAACCTAATACACATGGTATGCTTACATGATCATTGATATCTCCCTTGTTTACCCATATCAACTATCTATGTAAAACATTTTATATATTTCCTTTCCATAGGTTATGAGAATTGTATTATGTATGACACATGTAATAGGTGTTCAAGGTATTAAATCTCCATGGGAGATGATATCGTTCAATTATAAACTAGTTTTTATGTATCCATGTTTCCGAAGGCACTAGAACTATAATATTATGAAATATATCATTATGTTATGTAATTAATATTCATATATTAAGATGTGATAATTATGTTTGGAAATATTTGCTCATTATAGTTTTTATTAGGGAGAATTTTTCATTAATTTCTAGAGATTAGTGTTCGATAAATTTGGTAAAGCACATGGGGATAAGTCTATCTATAGAGTAAAATAAAATTGTTTTTGTAAAGAATATATTTTGTGATTTCCCTCATAATACATCCATGTTTATATAAATCAAGTGAAGGTTTCTCTAGATTAGTTTTATATTTGTGTAATAACATTGATAGGAGACATTTTACTTGACATGATCATCAACTAGTGCATGAAAATGGGTCTTGCTGCACACCGAGTTTGACACTCAATGGGGATATAAATATTTTAATTCACATATTCTTTACAAACCATTATGAGGTATTTGAATAGTGTATAATCATGGATGCCCAAGGTTAAACATATAGTTAGATTGATCTAAAAATTGGGTAGCACGATATAGATATCATACATATAATTTATTCATGATTATGTTGTTTCCTACTATGATAAATGTTTATCACACTATGATTTTTTTATAAATTAATGGTTTTAATATAATGAAACATTTTTAGTATTTAATTTTATTTGAAATTCAGGGATTTCTCCCATAGGAAACCAAATGTTATAAGATATGGGATGTAGAAACATTTTTCTATGCTCACATAACTTTCAAAAGATATAAATAATGTTATGATTTAAAACTATCAATGGAAAAAAAATTCAGTCAAATCCTTCACACATAAACATCCAAATTCTTTTAATCAGTTGGATTATACACCATTTTTTAATAAGTGGGTTGGTACCGTTGAAAATATATTTTTCATTCTCTATTAATTATAACATGGAAATGTTAATTTTTCCATTTATAATTTTTAAGGAGAAGAGGATGAATGGGATGATCTTATTATGTATATAAGGAAATGATAAGAAACTGAATCGATTGAGTGACAAGAGTTTAAAATATTAATTTTAAATAAGTAATTTCCTTGTATTCTTCACACAAAATGGGAAAGAATTAATAAATCATAAGAAAATGGATTTTGATTCTATTGGTACCTATGAGTAAAATTTCACAAGACTTGTGAGGTATTGTTCAAATATCATCATCAAACATGAAATTCAAGATTATTTATTCATCAATGTCTTCAAACTATGTCTCCAAAGAGTGATATCCATAATGGATTTTGAAATCTATCTAGAAATTGGTTTATATTGACACAATGAAGAAATTTACATTGGAACCCCTCATGGATCAAGTGATTAGGAAAGAGATTGGTGTTTCATAGAATCTCCAATGTTATGTCACATGGATGGAAATATAATTTTTCAACCTATTACCTTCTAAAAATGTTGGAAGGAACACTCAGATGAATGTACAAATGATACAATAATTATATTTATATGTGGGATTCATGGAAAGAGAGAAACATAATGTAAAATTGATGTGAATTGGTTGATAAATGAAATAAATTATGAGATATACCAATAGAATTTACCATCAACACTATAGCATTTCAAATGGATGGATATTTTGAATTTTTTCAATAAATGCCCTAATAAATGAGATATTGAGTTTAGTAAGCCACAATAACATCATAAAAATGACAATTGGAAAAAAATATGAAATCAGAATCATTTAACTGAATCTTGATAATTATTGAAAAATTATCACCCAACAGAGAGTGTATAAATTTATATTCGTGTTTATATTAATGAGCCTTATAAAAATCTAATAGTATAACATTTAGTGAAATTTTATGTTTTTATAAGCATTGGTTTTTTCTATACACATAGTTTCAATAATAATGCAATCACATTTGATATTCAAAATCAATATTTGATCATCTATGGGTTCTTGGTATGTCATCATCTTATGGCTAAGATGAAAAAGGCTAAGGGGATGTTACAACTATCACCCATACCAAAATGGAAATGAGAAAACATCAAAATAAGATTTTGTAATCATATTCCAAAAAATATACAATGATAACAGTGATATATGGGTTGTATTTGATGGATTTATTATGTCATCACATATCATTTTCATTAAAATGGATTTATTTTATCTTGACTAACTTACTCGGTTATACATTAAGGTGGTGGTATTTTTTAGTGGAGTAACAACCTCAATCATATTTTATTAGGATATATAGATTATATAAATGTTAAGGGGAATAAATCAATAGGATATGTATAAATATTTGAATGTTAGTGTAACTTATCAACTTCAGATAGATGGTCGGTCTAGGTGGACCATTAAAACTATAGAAGAAATGTTGATATTTTTCACTATGTATTTAAAATTTTGCAGGGATCAATGCCTTCTTCTGGTGGAATTTTATTTAAATTATGGATTTAACTATAGCATTCAGATGGATCCTTATTAATAACTTCATAGAAATTAGGGTAGAACTACATTGTGTTGGGACAAAGTTAGAGAATGAATTTTGTGGAGACCTCAGGAAACTGATGAAATATATCATAGAGATAAATGCATTCATTTGTACCTCATGACAACTTAGAGTTTGATAAAAGTTTATGTTTACAATCACCAATGAGATATATATTTTAAATATATTGACAAGATATTTCTTTTAATATCACCTTGGAAGAAGGTAGTGATGTTTGGAAGGAAGGGTAACATGATCTCGAGTTATATTAGTCTTTTTGAAATTCTTCATCACTTCGGGATGGAAGCCTATCACATGGTTTATCCCCAAAACCACTCACATGATCATGATGTGTTACATGAATGTGTCTTGAGGAAGGACATATCTAACACTTCACATGTACTAAACTCATATTTCATACCACTATAAAAAACATTTTTAATGAAAAATAATCATTGGATATTTTTGATCAAAGGGATAAATTTCGACAGAATATGACTAATCACCTGGTCAAGGTTTTATTATGAAACCCCCAATTTTAGAAAAAAATATGAGAACCTGAGGATGTGATAAGGTGGATGTATCTGATATTTTTTTAGAAGAATGATGGGTTGTTTATGGTGAAATTAATTTTATATATTGTAAAATGCGACTTACCAAGATTTTATGAAATGTTTTTTTTAAATGTCTTCAATGATATCATTTATTATATGTAACACTGTGCTTTAACGAACCACAATAAACTATTAATATTATTTTTTTACCATAGAAAATATAACATAACTATTAAACATGCATGTCAGAATATTAATAATAACATTTTAAAAATAAATTATAGTGGTTTTATATAAATATAACATATTGTTAAAAAAGTACAGAATTTCTAGTAAACCCATTATATGCCTTGAAAATTATTTTACTCAATAAATTGTTTTTTTATGTTTGGGTATAAATAATAAAAGTAATGATTGAAAATCTTATTAAAGTTAATTGAGAAAACAATGTTCATTTTCTAAAATATAAATGTCAAAAATACTTATGGGTGAATATTTGATAATTTTCAAAAAAGAATTAGTTCTGTAATGAATAGATAAAAATATTGTTTTTCATAAACTACCTTTTTGTTTAAAACGTTAAAAAAGTTATAAAATTATTTAAATTATTTTAATAATAAAATCTGATCAATATTATATTTAATAATTAAATTTTGATCATTGGAAGAAATTTCATATTGATTATTTATATTTAAACATTCAATGCATATGATAAGATTTTCAATGGGAAACTATATTTTCATCGCATCCGAGAGTATAATTTTAAATTAATTTCCAAAAATTATATAATTCAAATTTAGAAAATTTGATTCCATATTTCAAATCATAATTATTAATATTATATAATAATTACAACTTAATTTTTGGTAATGTTAATAGTTAAAATTACAAAAATTAATTACCATGATTAAAGTTAAAATTGGTTTTATATTGGGATAAACTAAAAACATAAGGGTCAAGGTGACCAAAATACAAGTCTAAATTCAATTTTGTAGAAATTTATGAACCCTTATCATGTTATTATATATTTTTATGTTTTCTGGGATAGTTTTCATGAAACTGGACAATATGATAATTTATGTAATGATTAATAAAAAATGTCACCCACTTGCTTTTATGTCGCACATATGTGTTCACATATGGATAAAAGATAGTTGTGAATAAATATTTATGGTAATTATTATCCTAATATAATTATTTAATGATGTTAAATTATTTATAAATTTTAGTGATTATATAGTTTCTATAAATTATTATGCCATACATGCACATTATTAATATAATTAATAAAAAAATAAAAAATTCTTATCCTAAAACCATTATACATAATTTCCAAAATGTAGTAATTACAGTTAATACTAAGAAATATAATTCCTAGGATATAATAGTCATATATATAATAATAATATTATTATTATATTACATATTTTTAAAAAATGGTGTTGGTTGTATTGAAAGGTATCAATGAAGTTTAATTATTCAAACAAATATTTCATAAAAACATGGATTGTTACATTCTACCCCACATAAATTTAATTTATACTTCAAAATTAAATCACTTTGGTACTAAACAAATTGATGATAATTATACATCATTATATCAGTATTTTCGCATGTATAATCCCCACATTATTGGTTTCATCATAAGAGATTGACCAGGTAAGTGATATTATTTCATAGAACTCTCTCTGTATGATCCCCAATATCCACTGATTGTTCCACATAAGAAAAATCATCATCATGTTGTAGAATATCTATGTTTTTTACATTATATAGATTAGGTATGTATATAACATGGATATATACATGGTACACATCATAAACCTCATAGAGGTTCAATGGATTCTCCAAGAAATAATCTATGGACATTATATTATCAATAATTTAAAATGTAATGATGTACATAAGAATTAATTTTCTATTCATTCCAAATATCATTACATTCTTCCACAGAGAAATTCATAGAAACCCACTATCAAAAAAATCAAATTCTAGAATATTCAAGTGACAATCAGAATAAATTATCAAAATATTTTTTTACCCTTATGATTTGTTGAATGGTTATAGACTTTTATATCATTTATTACTCTATATAAGCTCCAAATATATATTTTTTGTCTACCATTATCCTAGTAAATTTTATATCTATGTGTTTTTACTTATATGGATTCATATGTATCCATCTCAACTATAGAGTGAAACCATTTTTTATAAGAAAACTCAACCAATGTAAGGTTTCTATCCCAACCACATTTGAAATCTATAGAAAAATATCTAATCATATCATATAGGGTTTTATAAGTTATCTAATAATAAACATCTATCATAGGTTGATTAATAGTTCATAAAAATATCTATATATCCAAGTCCAACTAATGAATTTTCTAGAATAATGAGGCATGCCTCAAATCTGCATCAGATTCTATAGAATATGATACTCCATGAATACTTACTAGATCATTAATGTATAGTATGCATAGTTGGTCTAGACTGAAATCATCCATAATTTTTAGGATGTGTGTGGACATTTTAATGCAATCAATTAACACCCTTATAGAATTATTGTTGGATCTGAATCTACAGATTATACACAAGAGGGGGGTGAATTGTGTCTTTTTCAATTTTTCTATAACTCTTCTCTTTAATGAGTTCTTCCCTTTATACTTTATCAGATTTGATCATGCTGCGGGAAAAGTAAAAATTAAGAGCACAAAGATGTATAGTGGTTCGGGGAACAGAAAGCCCCTAGTCCACTCCACCAATGCTCTACTCCACGAGCATGGTGAGTTTCACTATCTGGTCCTCTTTTCCACATACCGATTCACAACTGAGTACAGGCTGTTGAAGCCTCTAAAATCCAAGGAGAAAAAATGCTTTCTGGTTCAAACATGAACCTACACATCTTAGAATGAGAAGTTGGTTACTCAAGAATAAAAATAATTTCAGAAAGAAATTTCCAGTTGATTTTCACAATTGAAACAAAATGCAATTGATAGGAGATGGATCGAAGTCTCTAGAAATATTGATCTTCAAGACGAAGCAGTTCTTATTTGATCCTGTTGTAGTATATATAGATATATAGTTCACAACCTCAGTAGTTGTAGATCCATAGTAGATATTTGATGTAGAACAGGTGAATCTTCTATCGAGTTCCTTCTTCTTGAACAAACAGAGCTTTTACGATCCTGTTGAATCATCAGATCAATAATGAATAGTTGCAGTCTATGTTTTCCACCTTTTTCAATAATAGATCGATCACATCCACTTTTTTTTTGTTTCAGATAGAACATATATAATAAAACATATCTCCTGCATAATTAGATCCATAAAAGTCACCTTCTGATTTGTGATATTCAAAAATTTGAATTTACAGAAAAGTCGTAACTTCCCTTAAGAATCGGCATTAAAATCATCTTTTAATTCGATCTTAAATCCATTAATAAAACAGATTTGAATAAGTCAAAGTCGTACTTTAAAAATGACTTTAAATCCGGCTTGAAATTTGCCCAGAAATCAGCTTACAGATCATTGTACATAAATACCGTCTGCCAAAATTTCCAATGCCAAACGTAAGGTTGATGACGTGGCCTCCAAACGTAGGGTTGATAACATAGTCTTCAAACATAAGGTTGACAACGTAAGGTTGAACACAAACGTAGGGTTTATCGTCCATAATTTTTCTACAACATTCAAACGTACTATAAAAGATCCATACTTTTACTTGATCCATACTTTTCCAAGAACGTATGGTTGTTCACAAAAGTATGGTTGATGATCCATACTTTTGAGAAACAAACGTAACGCTTAGAATTTACGTACAGTTCTCCTTCCATACTTTGCTGATAACCAAAACGTAGGGTTCCTTCCTAACATAAGGTTCTTCTTCCATACATTGCTGAAAATGTATGGTTGTTTAACCATACTTTTCTCTTATCTCAAAAAGTATACATGCTTTTCATCCTTACGCTACGTTTATCCATATAGGGTATGGACAATGATTCCAGAACGTGCTAAAATAGATTCCGTGCTATATTCATCTACGTAAGATGTGAACAGTGATTCCAGAACGTGCTAAAACAGACTTCACACTAAGTAATAAATTATCGTTATTTCAAGAGTAAAATAAATTAATAAACTCCTTCAAAATACTAAATAAAATCATTATAAAATAACTAAGGGTATTTGTGAGCATCAAAATTATCATAATGAGAGAGAGTATTATTTTCAATAATCTCCCCCTTTAAATAAAATTAATACGTATTGTTGAAAACAATACTTTGCTCAACAATCTCCTCCTTTTTGATGATCACAAAACCCATAAAATAATTAAAATTATTGAAACAAAATTATCTTTCAAAATTTGTTATAAAGTTTAAATAAATAATTCTCCACCAAAAAGATAATTATAAATCCAAATATCTCATTTAATTTTCTCCCTCAATAAAATGAATTCTCCCCCTAATTGTGTTTATCCAAATTCTCCCCCTAAATAAAATGTCGGTTTTGATGTTGTTTTTATCCAAATTCTCCCCCTTTTTGTGATATCAAAAAGAATTAAAAATCATGGATTTTAACACTTTTAATATTGCACTGAACTATTAGTAAATGCTATTATGAACTGTTTATCAATAAATAAATCTGGAGTACTGGTATATTAAAAATAAAGTTAGTAAAAAAAATAAGGAAAGAGACAAATGAACAATGAAGAAAATTTTCATTCAAAAACAGTAGTATATACATGACAATGATATACACCAGAATCAAAGTTTGGGTAAGATAGGAAACAAGGTTTATCTTCTCTGAATTGTAGACTTGATTTCTGTAAACTGTTCCTGAAGTATCTTCATCATTCCATCTCCAAGCTTGATAATGAGATCCCTATTCTCTTGAGTAATATGAATATCCTCAATTATATTGACTCTAAAAAACTGATGCATCCTATCCTCTTTTTCAACAAATACTGAAAACTTATCCGATAACTGATCTAACAGAATTATGATCCATGACTCACTAGATGTCAGTTGATCCACTAAGAACTTCTGATTATCCAGAAATACTTACAAATGAGCACTGTTACATTGAAGATCTTGTATCCTGTAATTCATGTTTCTCAACTCAACTGTGATAACATGAAACCTTCTGATTAAATCAGGTGAAGTACCTAATCCACTAACAGCATTCTTTGCAACTGATAAAAAATTGGTTCTCCATAAACAACTTCAGATCTGATAAATATGAATTCATAACCATTTCAGATTTTCATTATGCAACAGTAGTCATCATATCCTCTTTAAACATTTCAAATTCTTTCCTTGAAACTGTACACTCCTTCAGCTTTTGAAACTTCAAATGTTCTAAGTCTAAGGCATTTCTCATAGAAGAATTCTCGGATTCCAACTGAGATAATTTTCTGTACAGTTCTTCAACTTCTTCTTTTCTTGAATCATATGCACCCTATGCTTGATTCACAGTATTAGGTTGATGCAGTAATACCAAAGTCAATGATTCAGTATCAGATTTTTCTTTTTCTTTGTCCTGAGAAGGTTGGTCCATAGATATTTCTTAAAAGTTTTCAAACTCCTCCATAGAAAAATCCTCTTGAATTACCTCTGTTTGAGCTTCAGAAGAATTCTCATCACAATTATCTGCATCTTTTTCTTCCTCTGGAATTTCAAGAACAATATTTTCATAAGTTTCCTGAGGTCTGGCCACTTCTTCACCAGACACTGCCTCCATTTCTTGTTCTGGTTGAAGTGCAACTTCAACATCAGCAACAATCTGTTCCTGATTTTCCATTTGAGTTTCTTCTTGAGCTCCTGATTTCTCTACTGGATCCGTTCTCTTAGTAACATATTCCATGGTTTTATCAGCAACAACTTCTCTCACAAAAGAATAAGAAAATAATGGTTCTATTGGAGTTTCCAAAGCTGTGGAAGTGACTTCTTCATTTACTGGTCATTTTCTTCTTGATTGAAGTCCCTCCTAGCTTCTGTCTTCCTCAACATCTGCCACTTCAAAGAGAATCTTTTGTGCTACATTGCTGACTCTAGATTCAGCTTGTCCCTCATTGGACTTAGTAAGTTGAGCCTGAGCACACTTAGAGTCTTCCTCAGCTCCTAATGGAAAATGTTTTTCTTTAATTATGCTCAAAAAATAACCAACTTTCCTCAATGTTCCACCATTAAACGTATTATTGTGATGATAGTTGACTCTGGCATCCACTAATCTCACCATATCTTACTTAAATAGAAGCTTAGAAATAAATCTACAAAAGGGGTAGAAATTCATCCTGGCCTCGCTTGGACAGCAGTAACTGAGATACCTTATCATGTATCTTGGAAAGTTTAACTTAATATCACTTAACATAAGAAACATTATATACATATCAGGGTACAAAATATTCTCCATTTCTGCTATCCGTGGAGCTATTTTAGTCTGAATAAATTTTACCAAAATCTTCTAATCAGGATCCAAATCCTTAACAAACATTTTCTTTATTGTCTTGGTACCAAAAATAAAAGACATAATGTCTTTAGATTTATGCACAGAATCTCTTATATTCTTCAAGTCAAAATGAAAAACTCTCTCATGAGGGCAGTTGAGAATCTGACTAATCTCTACTGAAGAGATTGAGAAATCTCTATCCTCTATCTTATCCATCATACTGTCCTCTGTATCTCCCAGAATAAATTGTACAGATTTGTAGAAGTATCTATGTTCTACTTCATACAGAAATTCCGTATTTTCACTGTTGAACATTTGTTCAAGATTATGAAACGACAGTGCTTGCTTCAACAATATATTCTTATGAAATAACCAGTCAAGATCGATGACCTTACCCTGTAAGATTTTTCTTCCCTCAGTGCGTTGTCTCTTGGCATTGCTCAGCTTGGCCCCACTGGCTCTTTTAGTCCTTACCATTTCTGCAAGAGTCTCTGAAGGTTTGAAGGTTAGGGTTTCAAGAGATTGAAGGTTAGGTTTTCAGAAGAGGAAGTGCGATTTTTGGATTTCAAAAGTATTTTGATAGAAGTGAAAGGGTTTAGAAGTTGAAAAGGCTATGACAACCTTGATTCCCATGTAATCACTAATCATTACATATATAAAAAAAATTATATGACGAAAGAAAGAAAACCTTAAACAGTATTCAATAAACAAAATAAAATTTACATAAGAAAATATTATTTAAAATTAAATAATCCCAGATCCCCCTTAATAAAATCAAACCTTGCAGTGGGAAGTGGTTTAGTAAAAATATCTGCTAATTGAATTTCAGTATTTATAAATTCTAAAAATATATCTTTTTTAATAACATGATCTCTTAAAAAGTGATTCCTTATATCAATGTGCTTAGTTCTAGAGTGACTAATAGGATTTTTTGAAATATTAATTGCACTTGTATTATCACATAAAATAGGTGTATTATTAAAATTTAATCCAAAGTCCATAAGAGTGTTTTTCATCCACAACACTTGTGCGCAACAACTGCCAGCAGAAACATATTCGACCTCAACTATTGACAGGGAAACTGAATGTTGTTTCTTACTAGACCATGATACTAAGGACTTTCCTAAAAAGTGACATGTACCTAAGGTACTTTTTCTATCTAATCTACAACTTCAAAAGTCTGTATGTGAATATGAAATCAAATTAAAATCAGAAGTTTTAGGAAAAGAAGAGATTGAAAAACAGTTCCTTTTAAATATCTAAAAATTCTTTTAACAGTAGTTAGATGGGATTCTTTAGGATTTGATTGAAATATAGCACAAAGAAACACTGAATACATTATATCTCGCCTACTAGCAGTAAGATATAACAAATTACCAATCATACCTCTATATAACTTGTTGTCAACTGACTTTCCAGTTTCATCCAAATCAAGTTTTATATTATTACACATAAGAGTTGTAAATGACTTGGTGTTTTTAAGAAGAAATTTCTTAAGTAAATCGGTAATGTATTTGCTTTGATTTAAAACAATTCCAAAATCTTTTTGAAATATTTGAAGACCCAAAAAAAATTTAATTCTCCCGTCATACTCACTTCAAATTCTTCTTGCATTAATTTTGAAAATTTATGACAAAGAGTTTTATTTGTTGATCCAAAGATTACATCATCAACATAAATTTGAACCAATAAAACATTATTTTTCACAATTTTCATAAAGAGTGTTGGGTCTGCCATTCCAACAATAAAATCATTTTTTAAAAGAAAAGAACTTAATCTTTCATACCAAGCTATAGGTGCTTGTTTAAGGCCATAAAGAGCTTTAGTAAGTTTAAAAACAGAATCAGGTTTTTGAGTGTTTTCAAAACCAGGAGGTTGCTCAACATAAACTTCCTCTATTAAATAACCATTTAAAAAGGAATATTTAACATCCATATGAAATAATTTAAAATTCATATAAGATGCATAGGCTAAAAGGATTCTAATTTCTTCTAACATTGATACAGGTGCAGAAGTCTCATCATAATCTATTCCCTATTCTTGATTATATCCTTTAGCTACTAATCTTGCTTTATTTCTAGTTATTGTGCCTTGGTCATCCTGTTTATTTCTAAAGACCCATTTGGTTCCTCTTATAGGATAATTCTTAGGTCTTTCAACTAATTCCCAAACATCATTTCTTTTAAACTGGTTTAATTCATCTTGCATTTCAATTACCCAAATTTAATCATCTAATGCTTCTTCTATAGTCTTGGATTCTTGTTGAGATAGGAAGGCACATAATTCCACTAGGTTTTCTAAGTTTCTTGTAGTTTGAACACCAGTTTTCAGGTCACCTTTTATAGTTTATAAAGGGAGATTCTTTAGGGTTTTAGACTGTCTGGGTAATATATTTAAAGGTTCTTCAGTATCATGTTCCTCTGAATGGGACTGAATTTCATTTATATCATTTTCAAAATCATTCTTTAAATTCTCAAGTCTCGTGTTATCATTAGAGTCAACTTCATCCATTTGTTCTGTCCTTTTCTCAAAAGGATCAGATTTATCAAATTTCTCTTGAACTGATTCATAAAAAATCATTGACTTCTTATTATAACCTCTATAAGATTTAGAGGTAGCAGAATATCCAAAGAAAATACCTTCATCAGATTTTGGATCAAACATACCATGATTATCCTTGGTTTTTAAGATATAAACCTTGCATCCAAAAAATTTAAAGTAATTTACTTTTGGTTTTCTGTTATTCCATAGTTCATAGGGTGTCTTTTTTAAAATAGGTCTAATTAAAACTCTATTAATTATATAACAAGCTGTATTCACAGCTTCTTCCCAGAAATATATAGGTAGGCTATATTCATTTAACATAGTTCTAGCAATTTCTTGAATTGTTCTATTTCTTCTTTCTACAATCCCATTTTGTTGAGGTGTTCTTGGTTCAGAGAAGGTGTGTTTAATACCCATATTTTGATCAAAAGGAATTAAATTCCATATTTTCAAATTCTCCCACATAATCACTTCGCAATGAGATTATATTGAAACCTTTTTCATTTTGAACAGATTTGCAGAAACATTCAAATAAAGTAAAAGCTTCATTTTTAAATTTCAAGAAGAAAATTCATGTAATTCTTGAATAGTCATCGACTAAAAAATATACATATAATTTACCAGCTAAGCTTGATACTCTTGAAGGTCCAAAAAAATACATATGAATAAGTTCTAGAGGTTTAGATATAGAAACCTTATTAACAGATTTGAAGGATGATTTGTGTTGCTTTCCAAGTTGACATGCATCACAAAATCTATCACTTTAAAATTTGAGACAAGGTAAATCAGAAACTAAATGTTTCTTAGATAACTTATGTAAAACATATACATTGTAATGACCAAGTCTTCTATACCAGATCCAAGATTCACTTACTTTAGCAGTAAATCAGTTTACTTGTTGTTTACATAAGGAATTTAAATCCAAAGTATAGACATTTTCAGTTCTTGGTGTTTTAAATTTAAACAGTTTATCTTTAGAAACAGTACAACAATTGTTAGTAAAATCAACAGTATATCCATCATCACAAAGTTGAGAGATACTTATCAGATTGTGTTTTAGTCCTTATACATAAAGTACTTTGTTGATTGAGACTGTTTTTGGATCCCCAACAGTTCAAATGCCAATGATTTTTCCTTTGGCATTTTCAACAAATGTGACAATTCCTCCTTCCTTTTGAGTGAGTGAAGAAAAGTTCAATGAATTTCCACTCATATTCCATGATCCGCAACTGTCCATGTACCATTTATCTTTTCTTCTCCTGTGACCTGCTACCTGCAAAGACATTCAAACAAATTGCTTTGGTACCCGTATTTTGTTGGGTCCAGGAGTGTTAGCTGGCAATGATCTGGGTATCCAGATTTGCTTTGTTCTTTTAAAATTAGCTGAATCATATAAGTTTTTTGAAGCATAGGATTTCTTAATATTATAAATTTGAGGTTTTCTTAAGAAAAAGTTTTTAGCTACATGTCCCTTTGCTCCAAAAAAATTACAATTAAGCTTTTTAGAGCTAGGAACAAAATAATTTTTATATAGCTTTGGTTTTTATCCTTTACTGCCAATTCCAAATCTCTCCTTTTTAATTACAGTTTTTCCAAGAATTTCATTTAATGAATTCTCTCCTTTTCTAAAAACCAATGCAGCCTGTTTGTAATATTCTACTTCATCCTGCAGTGATTTTATTATTGATTTAAAATTAATATAGTTAGTGTTAATCGAATTGTATTTATCAGTTAATTCTTTCTGTTGTTTCAGCATTGTATCTCTTTCATCTAAAATAACTTTATGTATATTTTTTAGTGACTTATGTTTCTTAAATAACTAGTCATATCTTTCTTCAAGAATATTGCAGTAGGCTGCAAGTTTTTCATTTGTGTATCTTGATTCAGAATGTGATTCAAAGGAGTAATATGAGTGTACCTCATCAGTTTCTGCCATGAAACACATATTTTCCTTTAGATTAACTTCTTCTTTCTCTGAGCTTGATTCAGAAGAGCTACTAGAGTCTTCAGATACACTCCAAGTGGCTTTCATAGCTTTCTTGTCTTTCTACTCAAAGTCCTTTATTTTGAAGAATTTCTTCTTCTTTGCATCCTTCAATTGTGGAAAATCTGGTCTGATATGTCCTATCTTTTTTCATTCATAACATCTCTCTTCTTTATTATCTCCCTTAAAGGATTTTTTGAAGCCTCTTTTCCTGCTATAGAATTTTCTAAATTTTTTGTCTAGTTGAGCCAGTTCTTCATCTGAGTTGGATGAGTCAGAGCTTTCTAATTTTGCTTTGAATTCTTCGCTCTTCATATTTCTATTCTTTTGTAGTGAAGTTACCTTCAAGCTAGTATATTCTCTTTTGATAAGCACATTATGTTCATTAGCTTCATATTGAAATTCAGCTTCATACATCATCAGTGTACCAATCATCTCTTTCATAGATTGATCTTTGACAGGTGTTGATTGTATGATTGCAACAGAAATACCATTCCATCTAGTAGGAAGTACTCTCAGTACTTTTAATTATTGATCAACCTTCTTGATAGGTTCTCCTAGAGAAGTTTTGTTATTGACAATTTATGTCAATATCCCATTCATTTGGCTAATGCTCTCACCTTCAATCATTCTGAAAGTATCAAATTTCAGTTTTGCAGTTGCATATCTCATTTTCCTTACATTATATGTTCCTTTATATTCCACAACTATTGTTTTCCACATCTCATATGATGTCAGGCACTGAGATACTCTGTTAAATTAATCTAGTCCTTGACCGCAAATAATTCCATTCATAGCCTTTGAGTTCATTTCGTACTCTGCCTCTATAGTAGCACTCCATGCCTTAGGATTTTCAGGGATTTCATAAGGAGTCAGAATCTTTGAATAGACTCTATATCCGAGGTTTTTCAGATATATTTTCATGTGCGATTTCCAACAACCATAGTTGTCTCTACTAAAATATGGTGCTCTAACCATCAACATCCCTTCTACTGTATCAGTCATGATGCTCTGTTGTATAATCCTTAAATTATTCTAGCTTTCTAAGAATCTATCAGAAGCTCCTCCTCTGATACCAAATGTTGGATCTGAATCTACAGATTATACACAAGAGGGGGGGGGGTGAATTGTGTCTTTTGAAATTTTTTGATAACACTTCTCTTGAATGAGTTCTGTCCTTTATACTTTATCATATTTGATCATGCAGCGGAAAAAGTAAAAATTAAAAACACAAAGATGCATAGTGGTTAATGGAACAGAAAGCCCCTAGTCCACTCCACCAACACTATACTCCACGAGCTTAGTGATTTTCACTATCTGGTCCTCTTTTCCACAGACCGATTCACAACTGAGTACAGGCAGTTGACACCTTTAAAATCCAAGGTGAAACAAAGCCTTCTGGTTCAAACACGAACCTACACAGCTTAGAATGAGAATATGGTTACTCAAGAATAAAAATAATTTCAGAAATAAATTTCCAGTTGATCTTCAAAATTGCAATAGAATGCAATTGAAAGCAGATAGATCAAATCCTGTAGAAATATAGATCTTCAAGACGAAGAAGTTCTGAGTTGATCATGTTTTAGTAGATATAGAGATATAGTTTACAACCTCAACAGTTGTAGATCCATAGTAGATATTTGATGTAGAATAAGTGAATCTTCTATTGAGATCCTTCTTCTTGAACAAACAGAGCTTTTACACTCCTTTTGAATCAGCAGATCAATCATGAAAAGTTTCAATCTCTGTTTTCCACCTTTTTCAATAATAGATCGATCACATCCCCTTTTTTTTTGTGTTTCAGAGAGAACATATATAATAAAACATATCTCTTGCATAATTAGATCCATAAAAGTCGCCTTCTGATTCGCGATATTCAAAAATTTGAATTTACAGAAAAGTCGTAACTTCCCTTAAGACTCAGCATAAGAAGCTCCTTTTAATTCAATCTTAAATCCATTAATAAAACGTCTTTGAATCAATCAAAGTCTTACTTTAAAAAAGACTTTAAATCCAGCTTGAAATCCGGCCAGAAATTAGCTTACTGATCGTTGTACATAAATACCATCTACCAAAATTTCCGGCACCAAACTTATGGTTGATGATGTGGCCTCCAAACGTAGGGTTGATAACATAGTCTTAAAACGTAGGGTTGACAATGTAAGGTTGAACACAAACGTAGGGTTGATCATCCATACTTTTTCTTCAACATTCAAACGTACGGTAAAAGATCCATACTTTTACTTGATCCATACTTTTCCAAGAACTTATGGTTGTTCACAAAAGTAAGGTTGATGAACCATAATTTTGAGAAACAAACATAACACTTAGAATTTACGTACGGTTCTCCTTCCATACCTTGCTGATAACTAAAATATAGGGCTCCTTCCTAACGTAAGGTTCTTCTTCCATACTTTGCTGAAAACAAACGGTTGTTTAACCATTCTTTTCTCTTATCTCAAAAAGTACACATACTTTTCATCCTTACGCTACGTTTATCCACATAGGGTATGAACAGTGATTCCAGAACGCGCTAAAACAGATTACGCGCTATATTCATCTACGTAAGATGTGAACAGTGATTCCAGAATGCGCTAAAACAGATTCCGTGCTAAGTAATAAATTCTCGTTATTTCAAGAGTAAAATAAATTAATAAACTCATGTAAAATACTAAATAAAATCCTTAAAAAATAACTAAGGGTATTTGTTAGAATCAAAATTATCATAAAGAGACAGAGTATTATTTTCAATAATCTCCACATTTAAATAACATTAATATTTATTTTTGAAAACAATACTTTTCTCAACAATTATTACCTTAAAATGTTTCTAGAAGTCTAACAAAATAATCCATCGTAATTTTTGACATTTCAATTTTGGAAAGGGTTATCCTTCTAAAAAATCTTAATATGTTTATTATAAGGCCCCTAACATAAACGTTACATAATATTGAGTCAAGTCATGAATTCCTAATAAGGATATTTTTAGGTTTAATGCTTTGTATAATGAGGCCATAATTTTAACATAACAAAAACATAGGAATACAAAGTGGAAACTTCAAGTAGTATATCTTTCTTCCTTATAAAAGTAACATTAAAAAAGAAACATGATTTCTTTTAATGATTAATCACCATAATTTTTCCTTGAATCCATAATTGAATATATTCTCCCTTATAATTTGAAAACATTTAAAACATTGAATGAGAACTAAAACCCGTGTAAGAGCATTAAAATAAATAGAAACCATTATTCTTGTTAAAACCAGATAACCCATTCAATGTTCCTTGAGTGGATTAAATAAAAAAACTTCACATGAATAACAATCATTCTTTTTACTAAATGAAAAACACTAAATCAAATAGCAAGAAAATAAAAATCCTTTTGGCGACTTACATAATTATATAGATAAAACACTTTCAAATATATTCCAATTGGAATAACCATATTTTCGACATCCAAATTGCAAATCTATAATGGGTATCACCCATTGTATAATCTATATAGGGCTTACCAATGAGTTATAATGGGGCTCAACCCTTTGTATAAGATGTTTCAGGCTCACTCGTGATCTATAATGGGGCCTAACCCCTTGTATAAGATATATCAGGCTCACCTATGAGCAACAATGTGTTTGAATCATTCATATAAGCTATATCAGAATCACATGTCTCATATAATGCTCATGTTCCATTTTATGAAAAAAAAAACATGTTCATTAAAAAACCCATTTTTGAACGATTATTCTAATACCATATGAAAAACAATCCATATAAAAAATAAAATTTTTATTTAAGAAACCATTTTCAATACAACAATACACAAATAATAGAATAAGGGATTTATATTCTTTTTAAATGTAATTAAGACTTATTGAGGAAGACAAATATCAAATAACAGTTACAGTGGCGGAGAAGTAATTTTCATTGTATTCATTAAAAAATACCTTTTTTTCATTTATTAAAAAGTTTTGTAAAAACAATATTCCATTTAAAAAGAATTAAAATAAAAAATATATAATTATACACCATATAAAAGAAGGTCATGTATAAACCCAAATCTGCCTCAATGAAAGGAGAATGAGACGAAGTCCCTTACCTTTAGTCCGACTTGTCCTGTTCATTCTCTAATTTCATGAATAATAAAAAAATGTAAATTTATACTTTACTTAGAACATTTTATATTTTATTATTCATTTTATATCACTTCTTACAATTTTATATAAATTAGTTAATTATTTGAGTTTATATCGAATGTTTTGTCGATTCTCAATATTTGACTAAAAAATGAACATGTTTTGATGCTAATTTTCCTTATGGTATAAATTCATTAATCACCATAATATTATTCATGATTTAAAAATCACATATATCCAATATATATATATTTTAAATAGTCGACAACATTTGTAGATAATATGTGAAATGCACCATTTATGGAGATGGTGGGTCATACATAGGCAAGAACAATACGTTCATTTATTTGTTATATTAAAGGAATGAAAACTAAATTATAAATAGGTATGTTATAATTAAAATATATTATATATTTTATATATTTAACATAATTACTTTAAATCTATCATTTATTTGTTTCATATATGGCATGAATGAGTCATATATCTTGGAGGGGGTGGTAGTCCACACTTGCTCAAATGAAATTAAGGTATTTACACATTATATAAAGAATAAATGTACTTTTTAAATAAAAATGCATAATAATACACGAAATATAAATATAGTATATATCATATATAATTTTAGTTCAATCATAAAGGCCACCATGATAGGTTGTAGGATAAAATTTAACATTCATAGTTTCGTGAGGCAGTAGTTCTTCATAAATAGAAACAATATGTTTGTATTAATTATATAGAGGTGTGTGTAAGTGTAGTTTAAATTATTATCATAAGAAAATAATAGTATATTTACGATACTAGAGTGATTTATGTAGTAATAAAATAATATATCCCTTGGGAGTGTAGAAAAAAAAAGGAAATGAACTTTAGAGAAGATACTACCTCTAAAATGGGTAACTTCTTTTGATTTAAGCCAAATGGCATTCTTGAAATTCCGTAGGCACAGTGTAAGGCCCCTTAGAGGAAGGGAGGGAAGTTAATAGATTATTCGAGTAAAAGATGGATGCATCAAGGGGATTGAGTGGTGTGATTAAGTGGGTATAGGTGATTCCCTTTTATAAGAGGGATGATGGGATCTATAGGAATGTCTTGAAATATTATTTTATTATAAACTAATTTTCATAGTCAAAAGTTCAAAAACACATTAATTTAAAATTTAATATCATTTTGGGTCTACATAATCTCAACTAATATGTTTTAGAAATGTTTAGGTCATAAAAATAACCCTATGTTGCAACTTTAACCCTTTGTGAAAACATTAACTCTAACTATTTCTTCTTTTATTTCCATAATATACAATAATTATAGTTACAATAATATGAAAAGAGAACCATAAGTATATTTTTAATGAAATTTTAACATTATAAAAGTCATTTAGCAGAATCTAAAATATTTATGACTATTATATCATTTAATAAAATTGTATTTGTTTCAAAAACTCATTTATGCAAATTTGTTAAACTATTTAGTAAATGATTTTTGAAAAATTCAAAAAAACCTGATTCTCTCGAAATAGAGGGATTGAATAAAATATAATTTGTATATATAATCCAAAAACTTCATGGATGGATTCAAAATAATAAAATTTCATTTATGTAAAAAAATTAAATTCCATTTATCTGAATCCTTTAGTAATGAAGCAATCACTACATCATTATTGTTTCATAACTAAATTAGTTTATTTAATGTCTACAAATTATAAATAAACTATAATAATGTAAAAAATATATTTATATTCTGAATGACTATTTATTTTCGATGATATCACTTATATAACTCCATATAAAAACTATTTTAGTAAAATATACATGTTTTTGTTATATTTTTTTTATTCAAATTAAAAATTGTAAAATTTCATTTTCAAACTCAATTGGCTCCCAAATACCAAGAGAACTGACTAAGAATGTTCATGGTCAGAAATATATCATCAAATAGTTTTATGACACATTTTAGGGTAGATTTATAATATTAAAATATTATTTTGTACCCTTATTTACCTGATTTAACTTTTAACCATGGTAAATAAAAATAATTAATGATGTCAATATTCACAATGTCAAAAATAAAAGGTACATATTTAAAAATATTTATCCTTATTACTCCAAATATTGAATCCATTTTTCCAAATTCAAAACATAGAAATTATAGTAATTAATTTATAATTAATTCATGTTGTCAAAACTAGAAATTGTGTTTTTAAAAAGTTATAACTACCAAAATATTGACAAGTGTTTATGTCAAATTTCAATGTGAACTTATTTATAATGAATGAAATTATATAAAATGATAAAAATATATTACATTTATACATTCAAACTATTTAATAATACATATTATCCTTATAAATTATTTCGATGGAAAAATTTTATT
Source organism: Viscum album (assembly GCA_963277665.1). Lineage (NCBI taxonomy): Eukaryota > Viridiplantae > Streptophyta > Magnoliopsida > Santalales > Viscaceae > Viscum > Viscum album. The sequence continues at coordinate 318,998,103 of OY728137.1, forward strand.
TCAATTAAAATTTAGCATATTTTTACTATTCATCAAAACATGATAGTTATCATAAAATTATAAAAATATCATCCAAAGTATATTTTTATGTAATTAATCTAAATAATAATTTTATATTATCAAATATAATATATAAAAGAGTCAAATACTAAATTTAAAAAGGGTTCTCCATCCTAAAGGCGGTTAAAAAACATTTTTAGAAAAATAATTCTTTTATTTGAAAAATTGATTTTGTTCTTATATCAAATCTAGTAAAAATATAGTATGAGTCTAAGAAATTAAATTTAATATATAATAGATTTTTTTATTAAATAAAAATCCATAATTAGTGATATTATTTTATGAACAAAATTATTCTCTTTTTAAATAGATTTTCATTAGAACACATCCTTTGTATTCAATTGGTTTTTATTTCCATTTCTAAAAAAATTGGTAACCAATGACTCATTATTTAAACAAGTATAAACCATATTTTCATAATTTATTTGATATTATTCATTCTCATCATTCCAGTTGCTAGGTTATAATGGTAACATTTAAATAATAATATTTATTTTTCCGTTTAAGCTCGATGTAGCGTATCTTATATGCCAATAAATATAATGGGTCATTATTTAAACTTGGGGTGTTACATTATTCCCAAATATTGGGTATTTCAGCCATGAAATTTTAATATTTGGTTTTTTAACTTCACTAAAAATATCACAATGGAGAAAGCGATAATAAAACAACCAATTCTAAAGAATGAAAGGGAAGTAAAAAGGTCACCTAAGATAACGAATTCTATGATTCCATATAGGAAAACATTAATATAAAAGATAAAAATTTCAATAATGTTCTAATAAAGAGTGATTGAAAAAAAGATCATGAGAAAGTTAACAACCAAAAACCCATAATAGTTTTATGGAATAAACACTATTTTATTTAATAGCCAGAAAAGTAAATAGATAAAATTTTTATTTTATGGTAAATTTCATAAAAATGGGGAGTTAATTTATGGGCATGAATAAGAATATAAGGAAAAATAATCACTTGTAGTATTTTTATTTTATAAGAACGATTTCATACTCATAATATTCTCAGAATATGATGTAGATCTCTAAGAATAAACTTATGTCTAAAATATCACACAAAGCATGAAGGATATCAATATCTTAAAACTCATGTCCAAAAGTAGCGGCATACTTACACATTAAAAATATACATAAACATAACCCCCAAAAAACTCATATTAAGGTCCTTAAAAACATATAATCAGAAAAAGTAAAACCTCAGAAGGTGTGTCTAAAACCATGATCATATGGTTATCCACTAAAAAATACTGGTCTCTTAGGAGCTTCCATCACATCACCAAATGTCTGAACATCAACTGTAGTTGAACCAAAAAATTTTACCAAACTTTTTTGTTTCTGGTCTTATATGTTTCCGCCCTAGGTAACCATCTTCAGAAACTTATTTTCATAATTTCCCAACTCATTACAACTAAAGCATCTTACTATAGAATAAATATCTGTTATCTCATTAATAGACAATTTAGGACCCTTTTCATTGCAGTCACGAACCTTGTGACCAAACTTACCACACCTGTACCACATTACTTATCCTGAACTGTATTCCCCAGAACACATTTTATGACACTTGGAATAAGTTATGGTCTTACCTCCAAAATTCTCAGTCAGTTGCTTCTCTATTTCTTGATACATTGACAATTTCTTACTCTTATCATCTCATGAGACATAAGTGGCGGGAAACTTCATTTCAACTTTCACAGCACAATGAATTACTTTTTCATTATTTTTAAATTATCAGGAGGTCAATTATCTTTGTAGACCCAGTTTCAATCATGAGTAAAATATATTAATTTTACATGCAATGACTCGAATAAAATCAAGAACATACCTGGCCAATCGTGTGAAGTTTTCTTCATATACTACAATAAAATCATCATCATTTTTAAATAATTACATGAATTTTTTCTCCATACCAAGACAAACATACTTAGAGAAATATATTTCAAGGAAAGTATCTTTAAATTAATTATATTCTATGGAATCAATATCATCTTTCTCTCTAGTATTATTAACTAACAACCACCATCGATCAACTTCACCTTAAAAATGATAGATTGAAAAAATTACCTTTTGAAATTTTCAACATCTCATGAATTCAAATATCTTCTCTAGGGTAAGGACCAATTCATCAGCTACCAGTGGGTCCAATTATCCATTGAATTATGGGGAATATTTCACATAAGATGTTCCACTACATACATATTCTTCTATGGTTGATCATGTTGATCTCATGCATGGATACTACTTCTATTTATAGTCCGATTCAACTAATCTATCATAGTAACAAAATATCATTTTTCCAATTCTCACCACCTCATGTTGATGATTTGAAAGGATTTCTTCCTCTCAATTACATCCCATTAATGATTTTTTATTTCATCTATGAAAAACCATTCTGAAGAGACATAGTTTTAATGATGAAACAATGTAATATAAACATGCTACATCATTTTAACATAATTATAATGTTAAATCCTCTAGAGGAAATAAATTAAAACCATATTAACCTCTAAATTTTTCTCAACATACCTTCGATACCATCTATATGAACCCATCCTTAAATGATACATAATATTGAGTTAAGTCCTGAAGTCACCTTAACAATCATTTTAGGTTTAGAAATTTATCAAATTATGCCATAACTATTACTTAAATGAGATAAAAAGTTGAAACATTCAATAGAATCATATTCTTATATAACAATAATACATTTAAAAATAAACACAGCCGATTTCCATTTTTAATCATCATAACTTTTCCAAGACTCCATCATTGAGTCTATTCTCCCTTAAATCCTAAGAAATCAATTAAAACATGGGATGCGCATAAAACCCATATCAAGAGACATAAAAATAATGAAAAACCATTAGTGTAGTTAAAATGTAATAACACATTCAATATTATTTGATCATATGAAAGAAAACATTTTCACATCAATAAACCTCATACTTTTTCATTAATGAAAAACACTAAAACAAATATCAATCAAACACAACATATTTAGGTTACTTAGAGTGTAATATACATAAAAACCTTTCAATCAACTTTCAATTGGAATAAAATTATTGTTTAATTCCAAATTGGATATCTATAAGTGGGATCACCCATCATATAAGCTACACTGGGCTCACTTGTGGGCTATAATGGGGATCAACCCTTTATATAAGCTATGTTGGGCTCACCCATGATCTATAATGGGGCTCAACCCTTTGTATAAGCTATAGCGGGCTCACCTATGATCTATAATGGGGTTCAACCCTTTGTATAAGCAATAGAGGCCTCACCCATCTCATATAATGCTCATGAATAATTTTATGAATAAAACACATTTATCACCAAAACAATTTTTGATATATTCTTTTAATAGAATATGAATAATATTTCTGTATAAAAATAATATTCTCATTTAAGATCCCATTTTCAATACCATGAAACCTAAATAATGGAATAATGTAATTATTTTCCCTTTAAAAGGCGTTAAGGATTATAAGGGAAACCAAATATCAAATAACGGTTGCAGCGGAAAAGAAGTCGCTAACATCTTATACGTTAAAAAAATTTCTTTTTGACATTTAGAAAAACTCTTCTTAGAAAAAATATTCCTTTTCAAAACTGTTAAAATAAAAATTATATAATTATACACTATATAAATGAATGTCGTGTATAAACCAAAATATGCCTCAATGAATGGTGATTGAGACGAATCCCCTTATCGTGAGTCTGAATTGTCCCATTTATTTAATTTTCTGAATAATAAAATTAGATTAATTTCTAAATTCATTAGATCCTATCTAATTTTTATTATTAATTTTATATCACTTATTACAATTTTATAGAAATAAGCTAATTATTTGAGTTCATATTGTGCATTTGGTTGATGCTCGGTACTTGAGTAAAAAAATAAACTTAATTGGATGTAAATTGTCTGTGTGGTAAAAATTCCATCATCACTATAATATTATTCATGATTTAAATATAATATATATATATATATATATATTATTTATTAAAAATATTCCCTAATATTTGAAGATAATAAATGAAATTCACCATTCATGGAGACAATAGGTCATAAGTACGTGTAAACGCTACATTCATTTAGTTGTCATATTAAAGGAATGAAAAAAAATGATACATAGGTATGATATCAATAATTATAATATATATGTTATATATGTTAGTTATTTTCATTAAAATTATCCTTTATGCGTTCCATGTATGGCATCAATAAGTAATATAACATTGTGGGGGCTGTAGTTCGCACTTTTTCAAAAGAAATTATCATATTTGCACATTATGGAAAGCATAATGAAATATTGTAAATATAAAAACAATAGAATAGATAAAATATAAATATATTATATATAATATATAAATATTGTTCCATCATAATGGCCACAATGATTGGGGTTGGATAAAATTGAACAGTCATCGTTTCATGAGGTAGTAGTTCGCTGCCCACATAAACAATATGTTAATATCCATTAGATGGAGGAATGTGTAAGTGTAGTTATATTTCTTCTCATTACAAAATACTACTATATTTATGATACTGGATTTGTTACGTAATCATAAAATAATATGATCGTTGGGAGTGAAGAAGGAAAATAATGGAAAGGTACTTTAGATAAGAAGCTACCTCTAAAATGGGCAACTCATTTTGATTTAAGAAGAAGGTATTCTAGAATTTCCATTTTACCAGGATAATTATACTATGATGAAGGTAGAGATGTTGGGATATTCTTTTTTCTTATTTTGAATGATCCAAGGGGATTTAGATATGTCAGTATGTGGGTAGAGTTGATGCCCTTTTATAAGAGGGAGGAGGGGCACTTTAGGAAATTCTTGAGATATTATTTTATTATAAAATATATATTTAGTTTAAAAAGGTCCCAAACTTATTTAATTCAAAAATATATTATTTTGGGTATAAATACTATCATCCAATATGTTTTATACAAGATTAGTTCACAAAATCGACCTTATCTTATAGCTATAACCATTAGTTATAAACATTAACTATTGTCATGTCTTCTTGTATTTTCAAAATATATGGTAACTATAGTTACTATAAAATTATAAGAGAACCATAAGTGGGTAATTAATGAAATTTTTGTCTTTAAATAATTCTTTTTTTTGAATATTTTATTTTTAAAACTATTATATCATTTAATAAAATAGTATTTATTTAAAAATTCATTTATGTTAATTTTTTATGCTATTTAGGAACTGGTTTTTAATAATGTCTGATTCCTTCAAAAAAATTCATTAACTCAAGGATATTATGTTAATATATTCCATAATGTTAGTACATGTCCTCAAAATAATCAAATTACATTTATTTTAATATTTATAATATCTATTTGAATCCTTTATTAATGAAACAATCATTGCATCATCCTTCTTTCATAATTAAATCTATTTATATAAAGTATAAAAAAAATATATAATATAATTATGTATGAACTCCTTTTATATTTCTAATAAATATATATAGTCGAAGATATCACATATATAACCCCATATAAATTTTTTTTTAGTAAAAGATGCATGTTTATGTTATATTTCATTTATCCTTATATTTAAAATCGTAAAATGTTATTTTCACACTCAAGTGGCTCCCAAATGCCATGGGATAGGAATAAGGATTTTAATGGATGAAAATACATAATACAATATGAGTAAGGCATGATATAGGGTAGTTTTATATTATTATAATATTATTTTTTACCCTTATTTACTGGATTTACCCTTTAACCACGGTAAATAAAAATAATTTTTGAAGGTACTATTTATAATGTCTAAAAATAAAAGGTACATATTTACACAATTTTAACATTCTTATTCCAAATATGGAATCCATTTTTAGAAATTCCAAACACATAAATTTTATTATTAATTTAAAATTAATTTCCATTTTCAAAACTGGAAACCGTGTTTTTAAGAAGTAAAAACTTAGAAAATATTGGCACGTGTTTATGTCGAATTTCAATGTGAAATTGCATATATTGACCACAATTTGATCAAAAGATAAAAATATAACCCATTTATACTTTAAAAACATAAAATAATATTATTTAACAATATAAATTATTTTGAAGGAAAAAGTTCTTTTCAATTAAAATTTAGTGCATTTTTACTTTTCATCAAAAAATGATAATTATATGAAAAATATCCAAAAATCATCCAAAGTAAATTTTGATGTCCCTTATCAAAATAAGAAGTTTATTTTGTAAAATATAATAGATAAAGGTGTTGAAAACTATATTTAGAAAGGGTTCTCCATCAAAAGGTGGTAAAGCTGCATTTTTAGAAAAATACTTCTTTTATGAGAATGATTGATTTTGTTTTTATATAATATATTGAAAACATATATGATTAATTTAAAATGTTAAATATATTATATAAAATATATTTTTCATTAGATTAAAATATATAAATATTGATATGATTTTCAAAAAAATAATTATCTATTTTTAAATGAGTTTTTTAAAAAACACATCCTTTATATTCAATTAGTTTTTATTTCCATTTATAATATATTTGGTAACAAATGAATCATTATTTAATCATCATTAAACCATATTTTCATAATTCAGTTGATACAATTCATTCCCTCAATTCCAATTTCTATGTTATAACAGTAACATTTAAATAATAATATTTAGTTTTTCTTTTATGCTTGATGTAACGTATCTTATATGCTATTGAATATATTGTTTCTTTCCTAAAACTCGGGGTGTTACATTTATAATTAAGACCTAACATACTGAAATAAAAATCTCTAAGATGAAAACTTTATGATATCTCTCTTCATGTTGTTTTACCTAAACACTTTTTGAAATATATATACAATGTTGTACTTGCAGGATAAACAGAGAATGAAAATCCTTGAGAAACCACTAATAAAAAAAATCATCAAAACGATTATTTTGGGCATAAAAACATGGCTCTTGATCCTTATTAATCAATCACAATCATGAATAAACTATTAAATACTTATAATCTTTTTTGGTATCTCTACATAAACCTTCTATGCCTCTTTAATTTTCACATGAATAGATGGTTATACACTAAATTGAGAGAGATATAATTTATCCACTTCCTTTAGGATTTCTATAACCTTCCCATGAAAATCTATAAATATTATATCCATTTTTACCATCATTATATATAAAATATCATTATCATTTCACCCCAAAGAATCATCCAACATTTTCTCCTTCCCATGGTGGTAATGTATTGAGTAAAAATAATTTTTAATGAGCTCCAACCATTTTTTAGATCATATTCATCACCTTCTATGTGAATATATAGATTAAAATTTCATTATTGATATATATATATATAACACAATTACCTACAAATAAATTACGTCCATATCATTAATTCAATAATTATTGTAGCTAAGTCTAAATAATCAGTTGGATAGTTGTTCTCATGAAACATCAATTTCCCGATGGCATAATGTATAACAAAGTCATTCTGCACAAGAACACATCATAATCACTTATTGGATGCTTCAATTTAGATTAATAACCCCTCTCTAGTGAATATTAACATATTCATTGGTAATCTGTCTTACACTCTCTTTAATTAAATGAAATTTACCTCACATTCTTCTGTCTATAGGAACATGGATCTGATCAATATAAACATGGTATGTGGATCAGATAGCCCTAAGAAATTATCCATTTACTATTGAAAATATCTATCATGATTAAGAAAATATCATATATCAGTTACCATGGTTGGAGTAAGACAACATTCAATAGCCTCATCTTTGATGGATCCAAAAATATTCCCTTTTTTAGATTATATTACCCAAAAAATGAAATTATTTATTTCCAAAATTCACACATTCAAAAATTTTCATAAATTTTATTATTCCATATGGTCATTAGTATAATTATCAAGAGATATTATTTCTTGACCATTCTCTTTCAATATATAATAATATCATCTACAAAGAAAATAATAAACTAGTTAATATATTCCCTAAACAATATATTCATTAATATATAAAGATATAATCGGGATTTAGTAAGACAAAAAATCATCAGTATATTCCCATAGTGTATATTCCATTTACGGAATGATGTTAGGGGTATATACTCCTTCTTAGATATCAATTTTTGATTTTCAGAATGATGTTAAATATTTATAGATATTGGTCGCTATAATATTGGTCGTACAATTCTCAATATGTGGTAGGTAGCATTTGAAATTGGATTTTCACTAGTCATGTGTTCTTTTAAGAACACAACATAATTTTTTGGTAGAAGAATAAGAAACTATTTCATAATTATATAAAAATAATCGATTAAAGTTGTAATATCATTGAAATTGAATTTCTTACTAACCATCTAAGAGAAAACCCCTTATAAAATTGGTATTAATAACCATGCAATGGATGTGGTTTCTATCAAATATTCATTTTTTTCATCGTACTGATTGAAGATCAAAGGATTATTTCAAATAACAACTGTGGATTACCTTCCTCAATTATTTATTTCTGATTTATGGAGATATATCCAATCCATGCTAAAAAAACATCCAATTAATCTAGAGGAATAATAGTGAGGTTTCATGGAATCACATTCCCAAAAATATTATCTAGAGAAGAATCGTTGACTTGAGATTTGATCAACATACCATTAGGGGTTGTCACAACTAATTAAACCTCTAATTGATGGGGTTTTATTTTAGATACAATACAAAATTTATCACAAAGAATATATATGGTAGATCAGAATGAAAATATTACTTCAAAAGATCTTAAGTTGATGGTACGTCTAACATTCAACACATTGTTATCACACCCCTCATTTTAGATTGTGATCACATGAGCTATATCTTTTTATAATAGTTTAAGAGGATTCTAACATTAATCATCATAAGTACCCTTCATATTTTGGTACTTTTTAGAACGATTCAAAGACTCCATTAATTTTAAATATTGGAGTGTGGGTGGTTCGTCGTATGAATATTTATCTCTATTGTTGTTATTATCTAATTTCAACTCATTAATTTTTCAATCAACTTTGAATGACCTTCCTTCCAACACTTAAAACATTTACTATCTCCCTTCAAGCAATTTACATTGAAAAACCAAGTCAATAATTTCAGATATTTTTTTCCTCTATTATCTGCCTGTCCTTCCCCATAGGTTCCCATATTTCATCAATGAATTTTTAATAAAATGGGAATGATTTGGGTGAACAGAACGAGACACATGGTTGCCCTTCATGGATTATTAAACTATGCAAACAAAAAAGTTCAATATGTCTATATCACTATTATTTTAATGTTATTCCAATTTATCCCTTTCAATATTAACCCTATATCACCTCGTTCTTCCCCATTTGAACATTACATCCCAAGGAGGCTCCAAATCTATCTCAAAAACTTTTGTAACCCATTTTTAAAGGGGTTTTTGGGGATGAAACTAAAGTATTATTCAAGTAAATTAATTATTATCTTTCTCCATCCATTTTAATAGGTTATATTACCTCTTTCAAGAATTAAAAAATTTATAGAGACTAGGGTGTAATACCTAGGATTTAATTTTGTATTTTTTGGTTCAATATTGTGGATTGGGGTTTATTTGAAACCCCTTGTAGTGTGAAGATGGTGCGGTTGAATATTGACCCAATGATTTGCAATTTTTTGACATCTATGGTCGGTGATTCGATGTTAATACATTCATAGATGAATTTATCTTACTCAATTAATCTATTTTTTAAGTTCTTCTTTTATTGTGTGCTGGTGGGAAAATTGTCTTTGGTGTCATTTTTTAAGTGGTTGATTTTAAAGAATATTTTTTAATAATAATGAGTGTGTTTCATGGGTATCCATGTTGTATATTTTGGGGTAATTTTATAACTCATGGAATTGGTTTATTAAATGTTTTTAGGGCTGAAAATCTTGTTGGATGTGGTATTGTTGGGAATTAGGTCTTCAAAAAGGATTTCAGTATGGTTTTTTTGTTCAAACCCATGTCTTTCCACTTTTAATTGTTTTTTAAAATCTTTAAAGGGATTACTAAATTACATTAAGTATGTCGAAGATGTTTTCATACTGTTGTGTTGTGTATGATTAATTTTTATTATTTCTATGTTCAAATGGTAATTTTATGTGAAATTGGTATTTTATAACATTTGGAACATGATTTAGGAGAAAGGGGGAAACATGAGTATCTAGGTCGGTGGACTGGGACAAGAATGCTAGTGATATGATAGTGTTAGTGTCCCTATTTCACATGACATGTTTAATGATGAAAACACTAACTAAACGTTGATGATTTTAGGGGACCAATATGCCATTTGGTTTTCCAATAATAGTGTCTCTTGTACAATATGGGAATTCAATATGGTTACATTTACACCAAGATACAATGTGCCTAGGGCCAGACATCTTTCCAGTTCTTAGGGGTGTTATCTTGACAAGTGCTCACTAGATATATTGTACCTACCATCAGCATATCGTATATTTTTTTTAAAATTGAATATCATTTATGTATTATTTAAATTTTTTCATTTTGTAATGTTTTAACCTTGAAAACTATATTAATTTAAAAGTTTTATCTTTTATAAATTGTTACCAGTATTTTTTTGTTTATAAAAACATTCAATCACATATCATTCAATGATTATCTCATGCAATATTTTTGGGTGGAATCCAATTTGGATTAGTATCACACACTACATACACCTTTTTTTATGTAGACATGATAATGTTTGACATATGTAAGGGAAAGATCCTTAGTGATAATGATACATATTATTATCCCCTTTCCTTATTGCAGTGTGGTGGAGAAAGAAGGGGCACGATGTCCCCTTATTGTGTGGTGGTCAATTAGTTGTAATTGTAGCTCATTCCAACATGCCCCCTTGGGTTTTTCCTAAACAATGCATTTAAATTCATAATTTTTATTAAAGGCATGTTGGATTAAATTTTCAGATTCAGTTTATTTATTAATATTTGTTGTTTAATGCATATATATTTAGGTAAATCGTTCCAAAACACTTATATATGATTCTTGAGAACTTGTGCTAGCCCATTTTTATAAATAACACCATATAGGTCTTTTATGGACTGGTTCGGGTTCCGGTTTGGATGGGGACCAGATCTGGTTCGTGATAGAATTGTATTAGAGGATGATATGATCTCTTGGTCATATTATTTTGGAATGAGTCTAGTTAGATATGTGCTTGGACTGTTCACACTCAGAGTTTAGGATGCAATTAGGGTTTCTTTCTAGCACCTCTCATGACATACCTCAAGGCACCATGGGATGTTGTGTTTGTTTCTTTTATATCTCTTCCCAGTGGGATGTGTGGGCTGCAGATTGCACGCGGACATTGGTTGGGGGTGAGGTGGTTGTTTAATTCACTATAGTGATGTGTTTGATTTATTTATATTTGATTTTATTGCATGAATTTGTCAATATTGTTTTACTAAGGATTAATTTTATGACTATTTTTTTAGCAACATGCCTCACTGGAAATCTCACATCACACAGGAGGAAGCCAGAGAGTGTTCTCCATCACCGCTTGATTCAAGGTTCATAGAAGCAATGGTTTAGGATTTCCAGGATCCATGACAAAGATTGGTTCCTATTATAGACCCATCTAGAGAAGATGATTATAGTCCTAGGAAAGAGAAATCCAAGGATTTTCACAATAACTAACCCGCAAAAAATCATAGGTAGCATAGAAACCCTTATAGTATAATAGTGGCTTGAGAATATCGAGTGCATTTTTGAGTTCCCTGACACACATCAGGATATCAGGGTGAAATGTTCCCTATTCCTATTACTTGTTCCAAGCCACAGGTGGTGGGAATCAGTTCTTCAATATGGGATGCATAAGCAGATAAGATGGAAGGACTTAAAGGATACCTTAGATGACATGTGTTGGCATGATGTCTAGGATTATACTAGATGCTTGGATTTTATGAAACTCATTCATGGGGATCTGTCAGGGATGGAGTATGCCAATCGCTTCAATGATATATTCTGATGTGCACCAAAAATGGTATCCAATGAACATATAATGTCCCAAGAAGTTTGAAAGAGGTTTACATAGGAAAATATATACATAGATATTTTTATTCAATATGAGAACATATGTAGATGTGGTTGATCAACCTTATGTGCCACTATTGTGGGAGGCCAGGGAACACCCTACCTGTGTGTACATCTCTTTAGAGGCCTTGTTATCAGTGTAGATTCATGGGGCACTTGAAATTATTTTTTAAGGTGGCACATACACACTAGATTGTGGCCGTATCAGTGTCATCCAAGGAGTGTCAATTCAGTAAGATCCATCCAGGAGGGTGGGATCTCGATTTGGTGGTTGTGATTGCATATCTTGATCATCATCTAGGTAGAGTCACTTTAGGGCAGAGCCATATGTGGGTCTCCACTATTAGGAATATTCTAGGTGTCTTAATGATGTGGATCATGCACCGACAGGATCGGATGAAGGGCCTCTAATAATTTGAGTTGTCGTTTTGATCTCATATTCTTTAGCTGTTGTTCTCTTTGATACTTGTTCCTCTATTTCTTTCATCTCTTCCCGTATTATGGATTTAGTTAATTTTACAACTAAGTAGTTATCTTGTGTAATGGAGTTAGTGATGATGTTGGGTAAAAAGAAGGCACAAGGTCTTAGGTGCCCCATCATGTTCGCATATCCATGTCACGGGTTGATATGGAGTGGGACCTCCTAGTATTTTATTTATTTCTTTTGGATATAATCCTCTACATGGATTAGATAGTAAACTTATAAGTGTATATCAATTTATATAGGAGGTGGGTGATTTTTATTGCACTTTATTAGAGTCCTAAAGTTTCTATTGGGGAATGAGATCCCCGGTCAGGTCATGTGGGACTTCTACACCCATAGTTGGGAAATCATATCATATAGTTAGCATCTATCATGCTATAGGATGATGATAGTCATCATGAGGGTGTATTAACTCAAGTAGTGGATGAGTTCCCAGAGGTGTTCCCAGATGAGGTTTCAGAATTTCCCCCTTTGTGGGACATAGGGTTATTCATTGATTTGGCCCTGAGAACATAACTAATATTCCTTACTTGATTGCATATGGACCCCAACTGTAAAGACCCAATGTTTCATTAATGGAAATCCCTCTTGATATAATTAAATGTCTCTTTATGTAAAATGTTTTGTCAACTTCTTTGGTTTTATGTTAAGAATTATGACTATTTATTTTATAGTCATTGAACAGTGATCACAGTATTAGTATAAATATAGGGATTTAACAAACCCAATTTACCCAGACAAAGGTATCGATGGCCTCATCCAGTAGAATTTCTCTATATGGATCCCATTTGTCGGAGCTCGGAAAAGAGGTGGCATCTTTGGGCTTTGCTCTTGACCAATCCCAAGATGAGCTTCATCATGTCGAGCTTGAACGTGACCGTCTACAGGAAAAGTGAACGTTGATAGAAATAACCACTCGAGCAATGTTATCTGAGCCACCCCAAGAGTCTGTCACCATCACACACCTTACCCTTAGGTATTATTCGGTAGTTTTAAGGGATTATGTAAAAAATCTCTTGTACTATGTTCATGTACATTATTTTTTATATATAATAATGAATATACTTTCTTGTCATTATTGATATGTTGTAAGTAGTTTTTAAAGTGGAAATAGTGTTTTTTTGTTATTATTTAATTAAGAATTCTATTTTTTAAATTAATGGATTTTTGAATTAAATAATATTTTAATAAAATATTATTATTATTACTATTAAATTAATTTTATTATATATAAATGATTATATTGTTTTATGAATGCAATTGTAGTTTTTATTAATGTTTGAAAGCCATTATTTTCAAAACCCGTGAATTTTTTATAAATGTCAGTTATTATTTTAAAAGTGAAAATAATAATATTTAGAAAATTATTTAGTTAAAATAAATGTTTTTTCTGGAATCAGGATGTCGAAATTATCCAATGGTGAATTTTTCATAATTTTCTGAGACAGTCAATTTTTTGGGTAAAAATTAAATATTGTTTAAATATATAATGTGTTTTATGACATCATAATAACCCAATAGTGATGTAATAAAATACTATAAGAGTTTTTTTCGGAAAATATATGTTTTAAAATTAAAATAATGTGATTTTAGGTTTGTTTGACGTACTTTTCAAAGCATTAATGGACCCTTCAAGACTTATTAAACACCTTGTCTTTTTAAATTGTTTTCCATGGGAGTGTGACTCACCTCCACAAAAGAAACCCTATTATTTTAAGAAGTTCATACTTTGGCCTTTTAAAATATTTTTTCCCTCCTCCCTTTTCAAAAAACCATGGGCAAAAACCATGGGATGGTTTGTGGTTTGGATTAATTTAATATAAGGGGTCCCAAACCAAAATAATAAAGAATTCCCTCACCTTTCTTTTATAAACCCACCCATGTTCCCACTTCCTCCTCACTCAAAGCCTTTGGAGTTCATCCTAACTCTACCCTATTATCTCTATAATCCTCTAAGGGTTCCCCAAGCTCCCATGAATCCTCTCTCAAGCCTCTCTCAAGACTTTGGAAGCACACTTCCAAGTAAGGGTTTTTTCTTCCTTTCTCATTTTGTCCAATTTTCTTTAAGTTGTTTTGCCCTTTTAATTTAAATTATGAATCTTGGGGTATGATTTCAAACCTCCCTCATACTACCCTATTTATGTTTTATTTATGGGATAACCCTTTCTCTCTCATTAAATTCCTCCCATGTACACCCGCTACTATGCCGAAATTCCAAAAGAAACTTCTCTCTCCTCTTTTACATTCAAGCAATACTTTTGTATCATGAATCTAAATTCCATTAAAATTTCTGGGACATGAATATATATTACCTCCTTACTATCCATTACATGTAAATATGATGAGGAACCCATTTGCCTCTAATCAACCATTTTTATGAATTCTTATGTCACGCCGTTATGCTCCTGAAATCACACCGATTTTCTATGCCAATGTCATTGTGTAGTGAATACCATGACCATTTCTCCATCAAGGGTATTCACCTTTATGAAAATTTACTTATTTATTATAAAATTTCATGTATGAATTCTACATTACTTTATCTTGGAATAAATGATTATGTTTTATGAATCCATGTTTTATGATCCATGTGGCACACTAATGCATGAAATGAAATGTTTAAGAAGGGTGCGCCCTTATAGCGCTCCAATGCATTGGGTAAAGTATAGTATCATGATAATTCATGTGCAGTGAGTGTTGACTCATGATAATTCAAGTGAAATAAGGGTTTACTTGTGCTTCATGTGGAATGAGGGTTTACTCATGCTCTATGTGCAATGAGCTTTGGCTCATACAAATTCCATGTTAAGTGTTGTTGCCACATTTCCATGTTATGATTATCATGATTTATCATGCCTTTATGTCCATGTTTCTCTTGTTCTATATTGATATGACTATTATCTAACATTTATTGTACTCCTCAAGTATTCCATGTTTATTTACTTACTGGGATTTATAGCTCACCCTTTTCTTATGAATGTCCTCAGTTTATCCCATGCAATGCGAAGTATGAGGGAATTTAGTGGTCATGTCAAAAAAGTTTTCAATAAAGATGTTTTATTTCATGTTTTAATTTGTTATGTAATGATCCTAAGACCCAAATACACTAGACCTATCGATATTCCATGTTGTATCAAGTTAATAGTTTCTGTAATAAATCATGTTTACGTTTGTAATAAAAGCAGGGTTGTTACAGTTGGTATCAGAGGATAGGTTTAGTTATTTTTGGGATTAGGATTAGAAAACCATAGTAAAGACTTTGTGATAAGACTAAGTATAATAAAGACATCCCTAAGTTTTGGTAAGTACTGATTAAGTGGTTTATCAAGCAAATACATCCCTGTCTGGATATGAGAAGGTAGATGCGCCACTCGTACAAATGTATCCTAGGGGTAAAACACAAAAACACCACTTTGAGATATACTCGAATGGGAACTGGTGTGCGACAACGGGCCTTGCTTCACTCTTGGTTACGACACTCCCAGGGAATATGTTTTGATAAATTCACAAGCTTAGTATGAACCCTTATTAAGGGAATTTAAAAAAATGCCCCTAATAATATATGATTGAAAGTAGATCATGAAAATCCTAGATTGAAGCCAATAGACTCATGATTTAAGGAAATAAAAGTTTATTTATAAGTCATCAATTTTTGTCTTTGGATTAACCTTTATGTGTTACCCCCTAACTTTCCTTTTATTCCATCCAATTTCCTGTAATAGGAGGATTTGGGCTAACAACAGATGTGAATATTAGTGTGATGACTGTACTACTGAGATGCGCAATACAATGGGAGTGGGAATCATGAACTTTTTCACGCTTCTCTCTCAGATAAATCAAGCATTGAATAGAAACATGGGTCAAGAGGAATGTTCAACCCCCCTTAAGAAAGAACAAGTCGCTATTGAGATCTTCATGAGACAAAGGCATCCTACTTTTAGTGGATCATCCGATCCCACGATCACTGTACAATGGATCAACTCCATTGAAAAGATCATCTCCATCCTTCAATGTTCTGAACAAGAGAAGGTTCTCCTGGCGGATTATTGTATGGAGGGTGAAGCTAATCAATGGTTGATGTTGATCAAAAATACAAATCCTGAGGAGGAGATCGAGGCATTGGAATGGAAGGATTTCCAGAAGATGTTTTTCAATAAATATTTTCCGTGCACCCTCAGATATAAGATGGAAAGGGGATTCCTTTCCCTCAAACAAAAAGAAGAAGAATCTGTTGCAGCGTATGAGGCAAACTTCACAAGGATTTCATGATACGCTTCCGGCTTTGTCTTTACCCCCAAATGCAAGGATGACTGCTTCTTTGGTGGGTTGAAGCCTAGCCTTCGGAAAGCATTAGTGATATATGACTTCGATAGCTTTGAGGAAATTGTCTGATGTGCCCTCAAGGTCAAAATGGAGATCAGGGAATCACATGGGTATCATGGGGACAAGAAGCTAAAGGTGGACTTAAATGATGGCGGTCCGATGGATAAATCCAATAGTGCTAAGAAGATCCAGCACCCCACTTTCCAATAGTGCGGAAAGAAGCACCCTGGAAATTGCCTCAAGGGGAAGAGGAAATGCTTTAGGTGTGGAAGAGAAGGGCACCTAGCTGTTAACTGTCAGCAAAAAGACACGTGGCTACAATAGAGGAGAGAAATGCTCTGTTCGGACCTCAACGCGTTGTTCATTGATACAACTGCAAAGAACCGGGGCATTTTTCAAATCAGTACCCTAAACTAAGGGTTTTTTTAGGAAACCTACAACCTCCAAGGTAGCAAGGAAGAGCTTTTTCCATCACTTCTGCCGAAGAAAACCCCGACAATGAAGTGGGGACAGGTACGCTAGTTATTCATTCAAGAATAACAAATGTACTTTTTGATTCAGGTTCTATGCATTCTTTTATATATAGAAAGTTTAGTAGAAAAATCCCAGCACCACCACAAATCATGGAAGTGATGATGTCGGTGAGTACGGAAAATCAGGAAATCATTGCATCCCATAATTATAAGTCCTCCCCTTTTATAATCTATGGATTTAATTTCCCAGAGAACCGCGTCATACTCCCTGTGGTGGAATTTGATGCAATTCTCGGCATGGATTGGCTTTCCTTATATAGAGCCAACATAAATTGTCGAGAGAGGGAAATCACACTCCATATAGAGAATCGACCCCCGATTATTTACAAGTGTAAGGAGGAAGATGAATCTCTTTTAGCTCCATCATCTCAAGGATAGATATTAATGACCTATAAGAACACATATCTGGCTCAAATGATTGATTCCAAGGAAGAAACCATCCTTGAAGAAATGCCTATTGTGAGGGAATTCCCTAAAGTGTTTCATGAGGAACTGCCTGGTCTTCCTCCTAGAAGAGAAGTTGAATTCTCAATTGAACATATACTAGGGGTGCTACCAATATCCAAGACTCTATATAGAATGGCTGTCGTGGAGCATGAAGAGCTAAAGAAACAACTACAGGAGAATCTGGATAAAGGGTTTATACGCCCAAGTGCTTCACCATGGGGTGCACCAGTCCTCTTCGTCAAGAAGAAGGTGAGTCAATGCGGCTTTGCATCGATTATCGTGAACTTAACAAAATCATGATAAAGAACAAGTATCCTCTTCCACAGATCGATGACTTGTCTGATCAGCTATGTGGAGCACAATACTTCTCTAAGGTAGATTTTCGGTCAGGATATTATCAAGTAAGGGTGAAGAAGGAAGATGTCTCCAAGACTTATTTTCGTATAAGATACAAGCACTATGAATTCATAGAAATGCCTTTCAGACTCACTAATGCTCCAAAAATCTTTAAGGACTTGATGAATAGAGTATTTAGAGATAACCTTGACAAATTTATGGTAGTCTTTATAGATGATATTCTAATATACTCCAAAACCAAGGAGGATCATGAGGAGCATTTAAGAATTGTACTAGAGACTTTGTGCAAGGAGAAGCTCTAAGAAAAGTACAGAAAGTGTGAGTTCTAGTTGTAGGAGGTAACATTCTTGGGCTATATCATCACAAGAAATGTGATATCCGTGGATCCCTCCAAAACAGATGCAATTGTGGGATGGCCGAGGCCAACATCAGTAATGGATATCCGTATCTTCTTGGGGTTAACTAGATATTATTGACGATTTGTGAGAAATTTCTCACGATTGTCCAACCCTCTTACCAAGATAACTCAAAAGGGAGTAAAGTTTTCATGGAGTGATGAACGCGAAGAAAGCTTCACGGAGTTGAAATGGAGGCTTATCACTGTGACCATGCTCACTTTGACCACAAGTGGGGAAATTTTTGTGGTATTCAGTGATGCTTAGAAGAAGGGATTAGGCTGTGTGCTGATGCAGAATGATAAAGTGATATCCTATGCCTCAAAGAAGCTGAAAATCCATGAGTGAGACCATCCAATGCATGATCTAGAGTTGGCGGCGGTGATATTTTCCTTGAAAATCTTGCGGCATTATCTCTATGGGGAGAAATGTGAGATATATACTGACCACAAGAGTCTTAAATATATATTCACACAGAAACAGATTAATATACACCATAGAAGATGTATAGAGCTCCTCAAGGATTATGAATGTTCAATACATTACTACCCTGGGAAAGCGAACAAGGTGGAAGATGCCCTAAGTAGAAAGGACCCAACGATTCTATCAATGATGAGAATTGAGAAGGATCCAATCTTCTTAGACTTGATGAAGATGGTCATGGGAATCATAAAGAAGGGAACACCATCAATCCTTTCACAAATTATTTCTCAACCGTATCTTTTGGTAAGGTTAAAGGATGCTTAAAAGGATGATGTGGGAGTTCAGGAAAAAGTGGAAGCTATCAAAAAAGGGTAATCCTTGGAGTTTAATGATAATGAAAAAGGAATTGTGCAATTTGGGAAAAAGCTATGTGTTCTATTACGTCTGGAGCTGAAGAAAGAACTTTTGGATGATGCACATAGTTCAAATTTCTCTATTCACCCAGGGAGCCCAAAGATGTATCGAGATCTCCAAGAAAAATTTTAGTGGGATAATATGAAAAAGGAGATCACTGAATATACATCAATGTGCCTGGTGTGCCAGCAAGTGAATGCAGAGAGGGAAAAGTCTAAGGGGATGATGTAACCATTTCCCATACCAGAATAGAAATGGGAGAACATCACCATGGACTTCGTAATTAGACTTCAGAGTACATCCAAAGGCAACAATGTAATCTGGGTTTTTCTGGATCATCTTACAAATACTACACACTTCATTACTATTAGGGAGGATTTGTCATTGGATCAACTGGAACAGATATATATCAGGGAAATGGTAAGGCTGCATGGAGTGCCACTATCTGTTGTGTCTGACCGAGATCCAAGATTCACCTCTATGTTTTGGAAGAGTATTCAACATGCTCTAAATACTAAAATGAACTTTAGTATGACCTATTATCCTCAAACTGATGTCCAATCCGAGTGGACTATCCAAACACTTGAGGACATGTTGAGAGCGTGCTCAATGGACTTTAAAAAAGGATGGTATCAACATCTTCCTCTGGTTGAGTTATCTGATAATAACAGTTTCCAATCGAGCATCCAAATGGCACCATATGAAGCCTTGTATGGGAAAAGGTGCAGAAAACTGACATATTGGGATGAGGTCGGTGAACGTAAGCTGCTTGGACCAGAAATGGTTGATGAAATGGTGGAGAAGGTGAAAACCATTCAGCATCATATCAAGGCATCCTAGAGTTGAAAGCAGAGTTATGTAGATAATCATCAACAAGACCATGAGTTTAAAGTTGGAGACATGGTTTTTCTATGCATATATCAGTGCAAGAAGGTCATGATGTTTGGAATGAAAGGGAAGTTAAGTCCAAGGTACATTGTCCCCTTCGAGATTCTTGATCGTCTCGGGGCTGTGGCCTATCTACTAGCACTTCCACCTACCATGGCCAAATTACATGATGTGTTTTATTATCCCTCTTAAGGAAGTACATACCTGACCCATCAAATGTACTCTCTTCTGAGGTGGTACAGTTGTAGGATGATCTTTCTTATGAGGAGAAACCAGTGAAGATCTTATATCATAGAGAAAAAGTTCTATGAAATAAAACAATACCCCTTGTCAAGGTGTTGTGGAAAAACAACAAGTTTGAAGATGTGACTTGGGAATTGGAGGAAATGATGAAGTTGAGTTACCCACATCATTTTTATTGTGGGAAAAAGGAAATTTCGAGGGTGAAATTTCTTAAGGGGGGAATATTATAACGACCCAAAGTTTCATTAATGGAAATCCCTCTTAATTTAATCAAATGTCTCTTTATGTAAAATGTTTTTTTAAACTTCTTTGGTTTTATGTTAATAATTTTGACCATTGCTTTTATAGTCATTGAACAGTGATCACATGATTAGTATAAATATAGGGCTTTGACAAACCCAATTTACTCGGAAAAAGGAAGCGATGGCCTCATCCAGTAGAATTGCTCGATACGAAGCCAGTTTTTTTGAGCTCAGAAAAGAGGTGGCATCTTTGGGCTTCACTCTTGACCAATCCCAAGCTGAGCTTCATCATGTCATGCTCGAATGTGACCATCTATGGGAAAAGTGGAAGTTGATAGAAATTACCACTCGAGCGATGTTATATGAGCCACCCCGAGAGTCTTTAACCATCGCACACCTTACCCTTAGGTCTTATGCGGCTGTTTTAAATGTTTATGTAACAAATTGCAAGTACTATGTTCATGTACATTATTTTTTGTATATATTAATGAATATATTTTCTTGTCTTTATTGATACATTGTAAATAGTTTTTATAGTGCAAATAGTGTTTTTTTCTTATTATTTAATTAAGAATTTTATTTTATTAAATCAAGGGATTTATGAATTAGATAATATTTTAATAAAATAATAATAATATTATTAAACTAATTTTATTATATATAAATTATCATATAATTTTATGAATGCAATTGTAATTTTTATTAAGGTTTGAAATCCATTTTTGTCAAAACCCGTGAATTTTCGATAAATGTCAGTTTTTATTTTAAAAGTGAAAATTAAAATATTTAGAAAAGTATTTAGATAAAATAAATTCTATTTCTGGAATCAGGACATCGAAATTTTCCAACGGTGAATTTTTTTATAATTTTATGAGACAGTCAATTTTTTGGGTAAAAATTAAATACTATTTAAATATATAATGTGTTTTATGACATCATAATAACCAAATAGTGAAGTAATAAAATACTATAAGATTTATGTTAGGCCAATATCTGTTTTAACATTAAAATAATGTGATTTTGGGTTTGTTTGGATTACTTTCCAAAGAATTAATGGACTCTTCAAAACTTATTAAACACCTTGTCTTTTTAAATTGTTTTCCATTGAAGTGTGACTCAAATCCACATAATAAACCCTATTATTTTACGAAGATAGTACTTTGGCCTTTTAAAATATTTTTTTCCTCTTCCCTTTGAAAAAAACCATTGGCAAAAACCATGGGATGGTTTGTGGTTTGGATTAATTTAATATAAGGTGCCCCAAACCTAAATAATAAAAAATTCCCTCACCTTTCCTATATAAACCCACACAAACTCCCACTTCATCCTCACCCAAAGCCTTTGGAGTTTGTCCAACCTTTGACCAATTCTCTCTAGAATACTTTCAAGGTTCCCCAAGCTCCCAAGAAGCATCTCTCAAGACTTTGGAAGCACACTTCCAAGTAAGGGTTTTTTCTTCCTTTCTCATTTTTGTCAAATTTTCTTTAAGTTATTTTTCCCTTTTAATTTCAATTATAAATGTTTTGGTATGGTTTATAACCTCCCTCATACTTCCCTATTTATGTTCGAATGATGGGAGACCCCTTTATCTCTCATTAAATGCCTCCAATGTACACCCGTTTCTATGCCTAAATTCCGAAAGAAACTTCTCTGTCCTCTTTTATATTCAAGAAATACTTTAGTATCATGAATCTAAATTCCATTACAATTATTGGGACATGTATATATATGACCTCCTTACTGTACTTTACATATATATATGATGAGTAACCCCTTTATATCTCATGAACCATTTTTATGAATTCTTATATCACGTCGTTACGCTGCTGAAATTGCACCGATATTCTAAGCCAATGTCATTGTTTAGTGAATACCATGCCCATTTCTCCATAAAGGGTATTCAACTTTATTCACATTTACTTATTGATTATAAAGTTTCATGTATGAATTCCATATTCCTTTATTTAGGAAAAAATTATTAGGTTTTATGAATCCATGTTTTATGATCCATGTGGCACACTTATGCCTTAAATGAAATGTTTAAGAAAGGTGCGCCCTTATAGCGCTCCAATGCATTGGGTAAAGTATAGTATCATGATAAGTCATGTGCAATGAGTGTTGACTCAAGATAATTCAAGTACAATGAGGTTTTACTTGTGCTTAATGCGCAATGAGGATTTACTCATGCTCTATGTGCAATGAGCTTTGGCTCATGCTAATTCCATGTTAAGTGTTGTTGCCACATTTCCATGTTATGATTATCATGCTTTATCATGCCTTTATGTCCATGTTTCTCTTGTGATATGTTGATATTCCTATTGTATAACATGTATTGTACTCCTCATGTATTCCATGTTTATTTCCTTACTGGGATTTATAGCTCACCCCTTTCTTATGCATGTCCTCAGGTTATCCCAAGCAATGCTAAGTATGAGGGAATGTAGGGGTCATGTTAAAGAGGTTTTCAATAAAAATGTTGTATTTAATTTTTTAAGTATTTATGTAATGATCCTAAGCCCCAAAGACACTAGATCTCTCGATCTTCCATGTTATATCTAGTGAATAATTTGTGTAATAAATAACGTTTAAGTTTTTAATAAAAGTTGGGTTGTCACACCAACGAGTTGGTGGAATTAAAGAGACAACTTGATGATTTAGAATCAAAAGGATTCATTCCCCTGATCATCTCTCCATGGTCCACTCTTATTTTTTTCGATGAAATTTGATGAATCCATATGGGTTTTCATTGAATACTATAAGTTGAATAAGATAAAAAATATTAACAAATATCATTTTTCCCATAATAGATGAATTGTTTGATCAGTTGAAGGGAGAAATGTGGTTTTCCTAGAGATAAATGAATTTGTGTTACCACCAAGTTAGGGTTATAGAGATAGATATCCTGAATATAGATTTCTGTAGCTGGTAAAAGAACTTTGAGTACTTCTTCATGGATTTATGATTGAGCAATGCTCCAGTAGTTTTTATGGGTCCCATGAATACAATTTTCCACTAGTATCTCGACTATTTCTTCTTGGTGTTCATGGATGAAATCCTGGTCTACTCTGTATTTGAGAAAGATCATAAGAATTATTTTCATATCATGTTGGGAACTCTGCAGGATGATCACCTTTATGCAATTTTTCCAAGTGAACTTTCTGTATTATTGATTTTACATTTATTGGTCATCTCTTCTCACAACATGGGATTTTGGTGGACCCTGAGATGTCTGTTAAGTTATCTCATTGGATTAGCCGAAGAGTATATTTGAGATCAGGAGCTTCCACAACCTCGTAGTTTCTTAAAAGTGGATTGTTCAAGAATTCTCACACCTTTCTTTTCCCATGACCGTGCTCACCCAAGAAATGGGTAATATTTTAATGGGACAGAGAATGTCTAGAATCCATTGAGGAGCAGAAGTTGCAGTTGACTAACATGCCCATATTGATCCTACTAGAATTTGGAAAAGGTCAATGTGGTTTATCTTGATGCTTCAGGTACAAGTCTTGGGTGTGTGCTTATACCAAGTAATCACATGGTGGCGTATGGCTCTTTCTAACTCCAACCATAAGAAAATAATTACCCCAAACATGTCTTAGAGTTATCATTGGTGATGCATGCTTTGAAAAAATGGTTTCACTACATCTTTCAGGAGAATTTTGTGGTCTACACATATCATAAGTTCTTATAAAACTTCCTCTAAAAGAAGTATCTTAGTCTAAGACAACACCATTGGATTGAGTGTTTGAAAGGGAATGACATTGATATCATCTATAACCTAGGAAAGGGTGATGTGGTGATAGATTCCTTGACCAAAAAAGTACATGTGTAGGCTTTAAAGAGGTCTAGTGATGCGTGGACTCAAATGCAACACTTTCCTCAGATGCACATGAAGATAAAGGAGGACAATAGAGGTCTATTCTTGGATAAAGTTCAGTTAATTCCTTCAATTATAGAGGTTATTCAGTGGGAGAAGCCCAGTGATGGGCTATGTTAGTAGTCTATGTAGTCTCTTCAGGGTGGAGAGATGTCTTCTAGTTGGTATTCATCTCCTGGGGTCATCTTCAGCTTCAAGGGTCATTCAGTGGAGTCATTTTCCATGAGGAAGGTGGTGATGCATGATAGCCACCAATATTAGTGGGCAACTCATCTGAGAGATACCAAAATTTATTATGATGTTTGTTGATAGTTATGGTTTCCAGGAATGAGGAAGGATATAGATGAAATTGTATCTAGTTGTTATACATGCATGTAGGTAAAAGTGGACCATCAATGGCCCACTTTATAAGGACCTGACCTTATTACATTTCATAATATTGAATTTAGTAAACAATTCACATCCTTTTTACATTGAGGATATTTTCAAGTTTATATATTTAGAGAATTGAGACAATACATTCATAACATTACACGTTGTTATAGAGTAGATACCATAAAAGTTTTTTCCATTTCTTTCAAAATATAAAACATTAAAACTTGAACATGACTCCACGATAATTATTCAACATTTACAATGGACTCCATCTTTGTCTTACACATCCACTAACATGTGAAAAATCTTTTAAAAACTTGGGATGATCCCAAAACCTCAGTAATAGAGAAAAAGAAGGATGGAGCACATTAGACCATGAATACTCGTAACGTATAAAAGAATTTTTTTAAAAAAACCCTTATACTCACCCATATATATATAATTACCTTGTGTAACATAATATTTAGAAAATATCCCCAAAAAAAATCGAGAACAAAAATATAATCATAAAGGTATCTTAGGGAATTACTTACATAATCTTCTAACCCTCTCGGCTACCTTATAATTAGTAACCCTCACAGCTACCTTACAATTTGTGTAACCATCGTAGTTACACTTGGAGTAACCTTGAAGCTAACCTCCAACATACACATACCCAATGAATTGGAGGGAAATATAGGTCCCACCCTTAATCATAAAAAATGCCCAAAAACTATAACATAATCACACAACATTAATAATATCTTTAAAACATTTGTTTTCAATTTTGTAATACAGATTTTTAACAGAGCATTTTTAAAAGAAAAGCCCATTACATAATTCATGTAATTGAAGAAATACATAATAGAGTTAATGGAATATGTATATAAACTATAAATACAAATAATTAAACATAATATAAACAAAAGCTATCACATAAACAATTTTAATACAACATAAATAACAAAGTAGAAGGTTAACCCAAAGAATGGAAATCGGGTAAAGAATTCTCTTACCTCAGGTTTGTCTTACTTAAAACATGTTTAAAACTCTTATATAATGGTTAAAATAGTGTTATTAGTATTTAAAAGAAATATGTTAATGTTTATAACATCTTATAATGTCATTTAATAACATAATTTCACCCATTAACTGTTAGTATTTTTCTCCTTGTATTTTTTTTGGTTGAGTTCTTTACATGATTTCCAAGATTGGTTCATGATGGATGTTCTTGTCAATTGGAGGTGAAAATACAAAATTAGAATAGAGTGGTATTTAAATATTTCCATTACCACAATGTATACCATTTATCATCTTTTAATTCTTACATGAGGATGATTCATAAGTTAAAACATTAATGATGTTCGTTTAGATAAATTTAGTGGGTTTTTTTGGTAATAACAACCTCATTTTGACTAATAAATTAAAACCATGATTAAAAAAATTACAGAACCATTGATGAGAAATGATAAATATATTATAAACAGGTTCAACCATAATAATGGTTTCATAACCCGACTTGAAAGCGTTAATGAAAATTGAAATCACATCATCTACTATATTGGTAATTTGACACATCACAGACAATGTTTTTATTCCTTGAATAAGTGGAAGAAGAGAAAAATAATGATGATTACTCTTACATGAACTTGATAAAATACATAATATACATTATTTACGGAGATTTCATGCCTCTTGGGTAATAATAGATGGATAAGGAATGAGAAACGAACTCAAAATAAAAGAATAATTGAAAAATCCCTTAAAAAAATTCGATAGCCTAACGGCTACAAAACATGGGTTTAAAAAATATTAAAAAGAGAGAGGAGAAGGTTTACCCATAAAGAAATGAATCATAATTTAGAGTAGATAAATAATAATAAGTAAATAAGAACATGGTATGTAAACTTGAATGTTGTACCACATAAAAGAGAACATGAATGGAAAAAGAAATAAATTTAGAATTTTCTTACCTTGTAGAGTAACCCTTAGAACATGATGTTTGGGACCTTGGGGGCTTGAGGGAACCTTAAGAGGACTACTAGGAAGGTAATGAGGCCAATGACTAGTTGAGGAGGAACTGATAATGAAGTCAATGAAGGAATGAGTTGGTATTTATAGGAAAAGTAAGGGAATATTTTAATAATTTCCAAGGGACATCTAATGAGTGGTATTTGCAAAACCATGGGCTTGAAAAAGGTATTTTTCCATGATATAATCTACTTGAGACACCTTACATAATATTTAACTATACAAAAGTCTACCAGATTTATGAAATCATTATTACATCTTTAATGAAGTCCTTAACACACCAAAACAAAAAACTGTATTTTTTACTATTCACTGAAAAATCAAATGTTTCAGAAAAATTCCCAAAATTCACCCTAACCATTTATCGACGTGTAGAATTCAAAAATGAAGTCTATTTTTTAAAATTAATTTCATAAATATTTTTAATTTAATTTTTTATAAAATCGTACCTAATTAAATAATTAATTATTTTAAACTATAACTGCATTTATATCACATTGAAAAATTATTCAAGATTTAATTATCTTAAATCCTTAAGAAAATAAAATAATAATACAAGTTACTATTCTTTAGGGTCATATTAATAATAAAATTACTATTCATAATGGTATGTTACTATTCACCAAAAAAATAAGTTGGATCCAACAAACTCCAAATAACATACTGAACACAATTATAGATGACAGTTTCATGAAATTAAAAACATAGAAGTGGAAAAAATTATATTTTAAGGGCTAGTTATAAATATCAACTTAAAGCAAAGTTCCATGAATTTCTATTTATTTTTAAAAAAACATGGGGTGTTACATTATCCCCACCTTCTAGAAAATTGCGTCTGCGCAATTTTATTTACTTATTTAAAAACTTAGGGTAATTTTGTCTCATAGAAGTTTCAGACTCCCATGTTGCTTCTTCAACCATGTGGTTTCTCCACAAATCCTTTACCTGGTGGATTACCTTATTCTGCAATACCTGTTACCTTCGATAAAAAATTTGAACTGGTTTCTCTTCATAAGAATGGTTCCTTTCCAGCTGAAATGCTTATGGGCTCAAGACATGTCATGAATATGGAACATACTTTCTCAACATCAAAACATGAAAAAAATTGTGTACCAGGGAAAAAATCAGAGTTAAAGCTATGCGGTATGCCAATGTTCTAATTTTTTCCAAGATTTCAAGAGGACCGATAAACAATGGAATTAGCTCCCTATTCTTACCGAAACACATCACAATTTTCCAAGGAAATATTTGAAGGAAAACATGGTCGCTTACCTCGAAATATAAGTATTTCCTTTGGTTTTCTACATAAATTTTCTTCCTACTATGAGCTTTCCTCATGTGCTACTGGATCATCCTCACTTTCTCATCCACTTCTTCTACTAATTCTGGCCCCATCGACTTTCTTTAACTGACATCATCCCAAAACATATGATTCCAACACCGCTTCCCATACAAGGCCTCAAAAGTTTCCATATGAATACTGGAATGAAAAAAGATATTATAAGAAAACTCTACTAAAGAATGAGGTTGATACCAACATCCCTGATTGTCCATTGAACATGTTCGAAACATATCTTGTAATGTTTGAATCGTTCATTATAACAACCCATCTAATTGAGGATGAAAAGTTGTACTGAAATTTAACATTGTTCCCAACGACTTCTGAAGTCCCTTCCAAAAGTTAGAAATGAACCTGGGATATCGGTCCGATACAATGGAATGAGAAACTACATGTTACCTGACAATATCCTTGAGGTACAATCTAGAATGTTAATCCAAATACATTGTATCTCGAATAGAAAGAAAATGTGAAGATTTTTTTCGCTGATCAACAATAACCCAAATCACATTGTTACCTTTATAAGTCTTTGGTAGTCCCACCACAATGTACATGGATACATTCTCCCATTTCCACTATGTCACTCGATAATGCTGAAGCATTCTCTTTGGTAAATACCACTCTTCTTTAACCTGTTGACATGTCAAAAATTTCATGGATAAATCATCAATATCTCTTTTCATTCCATCCATCCAATAATACTCCTGAAGGATTATGTACATTGTAGTACTATTAGGATGAACTAAAAATGGAGAAATATGAACTTCACACAATAAATCATTCTTTAAATGGGAATCACAAGGCTCACAAAACCTTTTTCCAAATCTCAAAACATAAACATTATCTAGATTAAATTCCGGAAACATACATATTTTATCCAATTCTACCTTTTTCTGTAGCTCATGGTATTTTTTATGTGCTTTCTTAATTCATTCAGGCAACGAAGACTGTACTGAAACCTAAAACAAAATAGAGGTATTTCCAGCACCAACAACTTCTAAGACAAAATTAATCAAATCATTAATCATGGGATCATGTTCCAAACGTAGCATGATTGATGATGCATGATGTTTCTCACTTAAGGCATCTGACACTTTTTTTCTTTTCTAGGATGGTAATTAATCATGCAGTCACAATCCTTTATCAGTTCTAGCCATCTTCTCTGCCTCATGTTTAATAACATCAGAGTGAATATATACTTCAGAATTTTATGTTTAGTATATATTTGACATTTGGTTCCATATAAATGATTCCTCCAAATTTTCAAAGAAAAAACCATATCTCTCTATTCCAAATCATGTGTGGAATTATTTAACTCATGTGGTTTTACTTTTCTTGAAGAATAAGCAATTAAAAAATCATTCTGCATCAAAACACAACCAAGTCCCTTTAAAGAAGCGTCACTGTAGATGAGAAACTCACCATTCTGGGAAGGTAAGGCCAAAACTGGGGAATTCACCAATCTCTTCTTCAGTTCTTGAAAACAAACATCACATTTTTCTTTCCAAACAAATCTAACCCCTTACCATGTTAACTTAATTATCTGGAAAGATAACCGTGCAACGTTCTTAACAAACTGTCGGTAATAACTTGTTAATCAAAGAAAACTAAGAATCTCTGTAACATTTGTGGGTATTGGCCATTCATAAACCACCTTTATTTTGGAAGGATCAACTGTTATTCCATCCTTATTTAAAATTTTCCCATGAAATGACATCTATTTCAACCAAAAATCACACTCTGAATTTTCTATACTGTTTCTTTTCTTTTAAGGTTTGTAAAACAACCCTTAGATGTTTTTCATGCTCCTCTTTATTTTTTGAAAATACCAAAATATCATTAATAAATACAACCAAAGAAGAATCCATGAACTCATGAAATACTATATTCATAAGATCCATGAATACAACAGGTGAATTAGTTAATCCAAATGGCATAACAACAAATTCATAAAGCCCTTATCTAGTACGAAAAGATGTTTTTGGGATGTCATCCTCTTTCACCTTCAACTGATGTTATCCAGATCACAAGTCAATCTTGGAAAAGTATTGAGCTCTCTAGAGAAGATCAAACAAGTCATCAATATGAGGCAATTGATACTTATTTTTAACAGTGATGTTATTCAAATATCTATAATCAATGAAAAGTCTCATGGAACCATCTTTCTTTTTAACAAAAAAACAGGGGCTCTCCATTGTGATGTTCTAGAACGAATGAATCCATTATCAAGAAAATCCTGCAACTGGTTTTTCAATTCAAGAAGTTCTATTGGAGCCATACAATATGGGGGTTTTGAAACTGGCTTAGCTTCAGGAACTAAGTCAATGGTTAATTCGACTTGTCAATCAGGTATAACACTTGGTAAATCATCATGAAAAACATAAAGGTATTCATTTACCACTGGCACATCATTATTTTGAATAGTTCCCTTGTTTTCAACATTATGAGCAAGATAACAATCATTTCCATCTTTCAATAGTTTCTCAGCTTCATGATATGTTATCAATTGTTTGGGTTCATTCTTGTATAAAAACTGAAACTCTTTCTGTAAATCAAATTCTTTAGCACTACAATTAATCTTAACATTATAATGAGAAAGCCAATCCATTCCCAGAATAACATAAAACTCAACTAAGGGTAAAACAACAAGGATTGCAGGTAATGTCTTTCCACATACCACAATAGAATGATTCTTATAATTCCTCTTTACAATAATATTCCCCCCTAGCGTTTTAACAAATTCGGGTCTCATTTTGATGAGGTGATATTTCCAATTTACCTAAAAATTTATCAGAGATGAAGGAATGTGTAGAACACATATCAAATAGAACATTATAAAAATATGAGTGAAAAAAAAAGTACCTACTAAAACTTCATGGATGGTCTGACATCTATTGATATAGTCGCAAGGATATTACTACACTATTCTGTATATAGTCTGGCTTCTTTGCATCATTCAAATATCTCATTGGGAAGCTATTTGCATAATGACCCAACTCACAACATTTAAAACACTTACATTATGCTTATCAAGATTTTTCATAGGATCATTTTCATTACAATCTCGGGCCATATGTACAAACTTACCACATTTAAAACACTTACAAAGTTTTTCTAAGACATTACACAGGGTGTTTCTTGCCACACTTTTCAAAAAACTGGAAATTGGAATTTTTTTACCATCAGATTTATTTGATGATTCTTACCCATTTATTGCCATCTAGACAGCTTCTTCTCTTTATTTCCAAAATGCACATGATCATCAGGAAACTCCATCTCTAACTTCTTTTAACATCAAAAAAGTTTCCCATAACTTTTTAATTCATGGGAGGCCAACTCCGTTATATACCTTGGAATGAGTCCTGAGTAAAAGTGGTTGATTGTGCTATAAAGATCTAGAATAATATTTCAAGCATACCTCGCCAGTAGGGTGATGTTCGCTTCATACAAAGCCACTGAATCTTCCCCCTCCTGTTTCAATTCAAAGAATTGATTCTCCATTCTATGTCGCACCACCTTAGTAAAATATTTTTCAAGAAAAAAATTTTAAATTCATCCAACTTGAAGGCATCAAAATCTTATATAGCCCTGATATTCCATACCATTAACCACCACTAGTCAGCTTCCCCTTCAAAATGATAAATATCAAGACTTACCTTTTGATTGTCTAAACATCCCATAACATCGAATATCTTTTCAAGGGCTTTCATCCATCCATCAGCTACTACTGGGTCAGAAGATCCATTGAATGCAGGAGGGTTTAGTCTCATAAAATGTTCCACTACTGTCAAGTTCTGTTTTGGTACCATTATTTGTTCTCTTGCATGGAAGCCACCACCATTTATTCCATGTGTTAGCTGAGCCATTACTATCACAAACTGCTCTGTTCCAATCTATACTATTCCGGGCTGTAGTTCTGGAAGGATTTCATTCTGTTGGTGCCTCTCCTCTTCAGCATCCCTGTTCCCTATCACACAACCATTCTGAATAAACATATCTTAGATGAAGCAACATGGTAATATATAAATGCTAAAACATTTCAAATTAATCATATAGTAAAACTCATTTATGGTATTCTTTTAACATCACCCTAACCCCTAAATATTTCTAAACCATCCTTTGATACCAACTATAAGAACTCAAACTAATTACATTGCATAATCTTGAATTTAGTCAGGAAATCACTTCCTTTTTACACTGAGGATCATTTAAAGTTTCGATCTTTAGTGAATTGTGATAATACATTCCTAACATTACACATTGTTACTATGTGGATACCATAAAAACCATTTCCATGTCTTTTAAAATATAAAACATTAAAACTTAAACACGACTCCTTGATAATTCATCAACATTTAACATGGCTTCTTTCTTTGTCTTACTCATCCATTAACCAGTAAAAAATCATTCAAAAAAATGGGATGAACACAAAAGCTTAGTAAAGGATGAAAAATATGGAAAGAGCATATTAGAGAATGAATACTCGTAACATATGAAATAATTTAAAAAAAACATGATTGTCACCCATATAAATATAGTTACCTAGTGTAACATGGGATTTAAAAAATATCCACACAATAAATGAGAACTAAAATATAATCATAAAGGTATCATAAAGAATTACTTACATAATATTTTTACCCTCTCGACAACCTTATAATTTATAACCCTCATAGATACCTTACAGTTTGTGTAAACATTGCAGTTACACTTAGAGTAACCAAACAGCCGAACTCTAACATAAAAATACCCAATGCATTGGAGGGATATATAGGTCCCAACCTTCATCATAATAAATATACAAAAACGATAACATAATCATACAACATGAATAATAACTTAATAACATTTCTTTTGAATTTTGTAAAACAGAGTTTTAATAGATGATTTTTAAAAGAAAATCCCCTTACAAAATTCATGTAATTGAAGCAAGACATAATAGAGTGAATTGAATATGTATATACATTATAAATACAAATAATTAAACATAATATAAAAAAATTCCATCACAAATTTTTTTTAATACAACATAAATAAAAAAGAAGAAGGTTAACCAAAAGAATGGAAATCGGGTTAAGAATTCCCTTACCTCAGGTTTGTCTTACTTCCAACCTGTTTAAACCTCTTTTATAATGGTTAAAAGAGTTTTATTAGTTTTATAAAGAAATATTTTTGTGTTTATAACCTCTTATATGATCATTTAATAACTTCATTTCACCCCTTAATTTTTATTATTTTTCTCCTTTCACTATTTTTGGGTGAGTTCTTTACATTTTTTACAAGATAGGTTATTGGTAGATGTTCTTGTCGATTGGAAGTGAAACAAAAAAATTGGATTGGAGTAGTATTTACATACTTACATTACCATAATTTATACCATTTATCATTTTTGTATTCTTAAATGAGGAAGAATCATATGTTAAATCATTAACGATGTTCGTTTAGATCATTTTAGTGGTTTTTCGGTAATAATGACCTCATTTTGTCTTATAAATTAAAACCATGACGACAAAAAAATTAAAGAACCATTGGAGAGAAATGATACATATATTATAACCTATTTCAAACATCAAAATGTTTTCATAACCAGACTTTAATGAGTTAATGAAAATTCAAATGACATCATCCATGATGTCTGTAATTCGACACATCACAGATAATGTTTGTATTCCTTGAATAAGTGGACGAGGAGAAAAATAATAATGATGAATTTTCTATGAATATGAGAAAATCCAGAATATACATTATTTATGGTGATTTAATGCCTCTTGGATAAGAATATATGAATAAATAATTTGAAACTAACTCAAAATAAAATAATAATTGGGAAATCCCTTACAAAAATTCGAAAGCCTAATAGCTACGCAACATGGTTTTATAAAATATTAAAACGAAAGATGACAAGGGACACTTATCCAGAAATAAAAAATAATATAGTGTAGATCAGTAATAATATGTAAATAAGAACATGTTATGAAAACATGAATGTTATACCCCACATAAAAGAGAACTTTAATAGAAAAAGAATGAAATTTAGAATGTTCTTACCTTGTAGAGTAACCCTTCAAACATGATCGTTGGGACCTTGGGGGCTTAATAAAACCCTGGGAGGACTAATATAAATGTAAGGAGGCTAGATCCTCATTGAGAAGGAATTGTGAATGAAGTTACTGAAGGAATGGGTTGGTATTTATAGGAAAATTAAGGGAATATTTTAATAATTTCCATGTGGCACCTCATTATTGGTATTTGTAATACCATGACCTTTCCCAAGGTATTTTCCAATGGTATAAGCCACCTGAGACACCTAACATCTAATTTATATATACACAAGTAGACCTGATTTATGACATCATTATTACATCATTAATTGTGTCATTAACACACTGAAACTATAAACTGTATTTTTACTATTCACCAAAAATCAACTATTTCAGAAAAATTCCGAAAATTCACCCTAACCATTTATCGATGTTTAGAATTAAAAAATGAAGTTCATTTTTTGAAATTAATGTATTCATTATTTTTAATTTAATTTTCTATAAAATTATACTTAATTCAAAAATTAATTATTTAAAAACTATAACGGCTTTTATATCACATTGAAAAATTAATCAAGATGTCATTATCTTAAAGCCTTATGAAAATAAAATAATAATAAAATTTACTATTCATTAGGGTCGTATTACTATTCATATTACTATTCATAAGTGTATGTTACTATTCAACAAAAAAACATGTTGGTTACGATAGACTCCAAATAACATACTAAATACAATTATAGATGTCAGTTTATTGAAATTCAAAACATAGAAGTGGAAAAAACTATGTTTTAAAGGGTAGTTATAAATATCTACTTAAAATAAAGTTCCATGCATTTCTATTAATTTTTAGAAAAACATTGGATGTTACACTATGTGTTGCTTCAAATGTTACCTATTCCTACCTAGATGTGGGATGTGCTCACCATGGATTTCATTTTTGTCTTACCACATATGCCTCAAGGTAAGAATGTTATTTGGTAGTGATTGATCATATGTCCAAATCAGCCAAATTTATTCCATTCAGAGATATAACCAAAGTGCTTGAGTTGTGCTGATGGTATATTATGAAGGTGGTGGGCCTTCAAGGTGTGTCATCAACAGTTGTCCCAGATAGAGACCCTTGTTTCACATATCAGCTTTCATATGGCCTTCATAAAGCTGTGAGGTCACATATTTTGATGAGAATGACATTTTATACTCAAACAGATGGTAAGACGGAGCATGAAAATCAGATTCTTGAGGACATGTTTCACACATGTGTTTTGGACTTAGGAGGTTCATGGGATTTCTATTTGGGATTGGTTGAGTAATACTATGATAACAATTAACAATAATCATTTTTTTGGAACTTTTTGAGGGGCTCTATGGTCATCCATGTTGGTCCCCTCTGTGTTGGGATAAGGTAGGTGAGACCACACTATGGGGGTTGACCCTTGTGAAAGAGATGTCTAAGAAGGTCAAGTTAATCATGCATTTATTGTGGACATATTAGATTCAAATAACATCACATGATG
Organism: Viscum album; assembly: GCA_963277665.1. Taxonomy (NCBI): domain Eukaryota; kingdom Viridiplantae; phylum Streptophyta; class Magnoliopsida; order Santalales; family Viscaceae; genus Viscum; species Viscum album. The sequence continues at coordinate 319,034,170 of OY728137.1, forward strand.
GCCCGAGGCATCAAGATGTGGAGTTCTCTTTGGGGATCAGGTAATATTGAAGGTGTCCCCTAGTTTGGGCCTTCATCATTTGGGAAAGTAGGGAAAGATGATAAAAATGTTTGTTGGAACATTTGAGATCACTAAGTGGATTAGAACGGGGGATTAAAGGTTATACTTGTGTACATAGTTGACATCTATTCTGGTAGTATTTCATTTACCCAATTTGAATAAATACAACCCGGATCCATCTAATGTGGTGAGTTGGGAAGAGTAGGAAATAGATCCCAATTTATCAGCGTTTGAGATACCAGTGTGAATAGTCGATTCCAAATTGAACGTGCTTTGGGGAAAGTTTTTTAAAATTTTCTTCAATCCCCTCAAAGAATGTGAATGATGTGAAAAATAAATGGGAGTGGATGTCATGGGTTTAGAATGTGTATCCTTTCTTGTTTTCCAATCAATCTTCGGGTAGACTTTTGGGGGAGGAAGATTTTTTTCTAGTGGGGAGAATTGTCACATAAATATCCTTAATTTTATGTATTTTTATCTTATATTCTTGGAATATCTTCCCCCTAGGTTTCACTTAGGTTCCCCATAAATTTTTGAGAAAATGGACATGATTTGGGTCTACAGAACAAGGTGTATGGTTTTTCCAACACAGTTTACTAAACCATGCAGACATACTATGGACAATGTCCAGATCATTATATTTTTTATTTTATTCTAATTTCTCCCTTTGTGAAAAAACCTCGTGCACTCCTTCCTTCCCCCATTTTAACCATACAGCCATGGAACGATCCAAATCCCCTTCAATCTATTTTGTAACCCAATTTTGGATTTTTTTTGTGGTTGAACTTCGTGATTCTTCAAGTAAGTGAATTCCTCCTCTTGTTTCTTCCATTTCCATAGGCTTTATTCCCAACTTCATGAAATTCCAAATGTATAGAAATGATGGTTTCATACATATGGTTTAATTGTTTGTTTCTTTAGTTCAATGTTGTGGATTTGGGTTCATTTTTGTCCCCTAATGGCATGGTCGTAGTGTGGTTGAAGTTTCACATAAGGATTTTTGGTTTTTTTGACATATATTATAGGTTATTACATGTGTATACATTCTTTGATGAATTAATCAGGATTTATTGACCTATTTTTCATGTTTTTCTTCCATTTTGTTTAGTGTGAAACCCATTATTGGTATCATTGATTAAGTGGTCGATTGTAAAAAAGCATTTTTGTATGAAAAGGAATGTTTTCTTGTGTATTCCATTTGTGTCTTTTGGGGTAATTTTATGACTCTTGGAATTAGATTATTAACTGTTATTAGGTATTAAAAATATTTTTGGGTGCGGTATTTGTTGAGATTTTGGCCTTGGAAAATGGTTTTTGAACGGATTTTATGTGCAAACTAGTGTCTAACATCTTGAAATAGTTTTTTAAAATCATTAAAGGGTTTACAAATTATATTGAGGATGAGGAACATGTTTTTTTTACTTTTTGGGGTGTGTGTGATTCAGAAATGTTACTTATATGTGAAAAAGGTACTTTAACATGAAATTGATTTTTTATAAAATGAGGATATTTATTGGGCACAAAGTGGGAAACCTAGGTATCTAGGTGGGTTGACTAGGTCTAGTATACTAATGATCCTGTTATAGTCTCATCCTTATTTCACATAGCATGTATGATGATTACAACACCAAATAAACATTGATGGTGTTTGGGGACCATTAGACTATTGGGGTTTCTTCTCCTAGTGGATCGTGTATGATAAGGTTGTTGACTATAGTTACTTTTACACAGAGATACAATGTTCCTTAGGCCTCACAGCTAACTAGTGACTAGGGGGTTCCCGTGAATAGTTCTTATTGGCAATATTGTACATACCTTTATCATATGGCATGTTTTTTATTAAAAAAATCAGTAGAATTTATGTTTTATTTAAAATATTTAATTCTTAAAGGTTTCCCTCTTAAAAATTGTTTTGATTTTAATGTTCCTTTTTTTTATAAAATGTTACTAGTATTTATTGGTTTTAAAAACTTTCAAGATTTTGTCATAAAATATTTATTACATGGAATATGTTTGGGTGGAATACTATTAGGATAATAATGAAACCCTACTTATACCTTTGGGTGTAAGTAGACTTGATAATGTTTGACACATGTAGGGGTCTTGTCCTTTGTGACAATGGTTTTGGTTGTTAGCCACTTTCCTTGGTGTAGTGTTGTGGAGAAGGCTTGAGGGTGATGTCACCTTGAAGTTTGGTGGTTCTTGAGTTGTACATGATACTCCCCCTAAATTGTGGTCCCCCTTGGGTCTTGTTAACACTATTTAATATTCTAATTTTTATTTAAGGATTGTTAGATTAAATTTTCAGATTTGGTTTATTTATTATTTTTGGAAGTTTAATTATTATAAATTTAGTTAAATTATTAACATACATACATATATATATATATGATACTCGGGAACATGTTCCATTCAATGAGGATAGGTAATTCCCTTCAGGCCTTTCCATGGACTATTTCGGTTTCTAGTTTAGACGGAGACTAGATATGGTTCATAACATTACTCCTTGATTTTCTTCAACACATTGAAAATAAAGGAAGTATCATATTATTTTATCCATGATTTTTATACTTTTACTTGAATTATATATTTCATTTAATATGAAAACCATGTGATTAATGGGTAACTAAAATAATCATTATTTCCATTATGGCGCAAAAATTGATTTATGTATAGCTACTAAAAGCCCTTATGGACAATGCCCTTCGAATAATTGGTTTAATGCCACTGAAGAATTCATTAACCTTAACTTTTGTTTAGATGATAATAGAAAAATCATACCTTTCAAGTCTTATAAAATTCTCTTCATATATACCAATGGAGTTATCATATATATAAATTAAATCAATGAATTATTTATAAATTTCTATGAAATTAATACAAGGAAACTAATTATTGAAAATATATTAAAAAAATACATTCCCATGAATTAACTTTAGTCATATTTAATCATATAAATGATAATATTCCACCATTTATATGACTATAATTCTAAATTATAGACATCCAAAATTTAGTTTTCATGATATGAACATTGAATATTGTAAAATAACTACATAGTTGTGATGATCAACATCTCTGAAACAAGTGTATTAGTAGATCCACTAAAATAATGTTGACTGTTTTCCCTGAAATATTTTATAGAAAATATTACCATAAAGTTACCATTTGGATGTTTGGAACTGATAATATATTCAAAAATTATTGTGATAATAGAAATCTTATTGTTCATTCTAGAACCCTAAAAATTTGATTTCTTAAGACAAAAAATAATTTCATTATACATCACACTCACTATTTAAACATATACTTAAGGATCAATCCATTAAAGAAAACCAAAGATAATACTTTATGAAACAATAGTTATATTGGAGAACCATATAATATTAAAAAATCGCTTATATGATGTATAAAGGGTGACACCTTATTTTTAATCATTAAAAGATTATTCTGAACCTCATTCATTCATGATCATTAATAAAATCCTTCAAGATCGTTTATGAAAAAATTTGGAATTTTCAAAACCTATTTATTAGGAGTTTTAAATGAGGTGTACAGAATGAACTGTTTTCATGAAACAGGTGATGATGAAGTCTAACTCAATGTTGCCTTTTCATATTTATTACCTTGAGATACTATTGTGACTAATACACATCAACTCTTTGTAACCAGAAATGGATTTAATTTGTCAAAAACCACTCGCTCTATCATTCAACAAATTTTTAGGATATTTGTATATAAATAGACATATCCATATGGTTATCAATAAAGTGTACACATCGTTTTTTCATGTTTTTACTAAACGTTTCTTAGATACCAATTATAAAACCCCAAATCCTCACATATATAGATATCACATCATAAGATATGATTATTCATTACATAATATAATGATCCATATTATAATATTTTAGGTCTAGTGAATTTTGAAATATTAATATATAAAAATAAGATTCATATGTTAAATACATAATATCCACCTATGTTCATCAAAACTAGCACCCCTAATAGCTATATGATTAAAAATACTATTATTTATTACTAGGGGAAGGGGAATGTAAAAAAGAGTGATCTCAAATTCTCAGTAAGAATAAAAAAGGAATGCATCAACATAACATGATCATAGGGGTATGATAATGATAGAATGATATATCATAACCATAACCCACATATCATATATAAAAAACATGAGTCATGGTGTAAATCATGGTAGATAATGAGACATGAATAATAATTGAATCAAAGAACATGACCCATGTTATAATAAAAATATCAAATGACATAGATTTGGGGAATACATATAAACATATATAATTATGTCCTTGGTATTTAATTCAAATTAAAAAAACTATTGCAGTGGAATAATTTGAATCACCAAACTATTGTAGTATTCAAGGATCACTCTCAATACAATCATAATGGATAAAGACCCTTAATGAACTCATTTTACTCCCCTTTTTAGTAATATTTATCTCATGGGATATGAGTCTAGCCAATTCATTATAGGAAGATTTTGGTCACACCCATAATTGAATGAAACCCATTCTTATGTTTACTATAAAATCAAAAATTACTCATCATTTCAAAACCCAGTAATATAAGTTGTTCAAAAAAATTTATCATAGAATAACCCATGTAAGAAAAGTTTTATAAATATTTCTCTATTTTATCATATCATAACCAATGGAAAAAGGAATGGTTTTCATCAGAATATTTTAATAACATATAGGAACCATAAAAAAATGAATATGGATGGTATTATTGTATTGAATCCCCATTAAAACTCATGTAACCTCAATGGATTTCATCTTAGATGTAAAATTATTTTGAAAATTAGATGGAACATTTCTTGTGGAAAATATAATTTAAATTTTGAAATACCATAAATAAAAAAATTTAAGGAAAAAATATTCTTTGAAAATAACATTGGAAACTCATCAAGGAAGCCACAAATAATATAATTCTTCTGATGGTGGAAAATTATATTCCTATTTTGTATGTTACAGAAATTATTCCTTTAAAAATTTTCAGTATAAAGTCAAAATTGCATTTATTGAAAAATAAAAATAGGAATAATTTGAAATAATTTTTTAAAATTTTCATCATGGGAAATAATATTTTTGAGAAACATTTGTATAATAGTTATAAAATTTATTTAACACATTTTATAATACATATAAATAGAATAGAAAAATATTTTCGACCAAATAGTGAAATAAATATTATTTTAATTCATTTTTTTAAATATAGATTACAAAATAAGAGTAAAATGAAAGGAAGAAATTTATTTTCATCATATAATAAGAGGAAAATAATGTTCCTGAATTTCTTGAGACACAAGTCATATGATTTTACAATCGTAAAAATAATCATAAATAATCATAATAAACTATGATATTATACCCTGTAACTTTTACCACAATGGTATCATTCAAAATTTAAAGCTGATGAGAGAAAAAATATTACATGGATATGTAGATACCATTATTTAATCATGATAATCACAAAATAAATTCATTTTTGGTACATATTCCACTCAAAAAGTATCAGTGGTGGATATATAATTTTTCCAATTAAAATAGAAGGGAGATAAAAATCCATTTCCACTTTGGATACTTTTTTATTGAAATCCACAATTAATAATAAAAACAAATGAAAACTTAAATACAATTAAAATAAAAGCATTAAAGATATATAATGTTTTAGTGGTTTTATATATACTAATCTGTATAAGAGAATGGTTAATATGGAATATGTCACCCATAAATAAATGAGACACTAAAAATAACTTACCTTAAGGTTCGATGTCCATCAAACACATTCGAGCATCATATTTTATAAAAATAGGATTATTATAAATATATTATAAAAATATTCTCATATTTATCATACAATATAAGATTTACATATAACCTTTTATTATAATTTTATCATTAATTCCTTGTTATAATCATGTTTTGAGTATAATTTCATTTTTTTATATATGTTTGAATTGGAATATTAAATAATTTTAATACGATCATATTTAAATCACCTCAAGTATGTAATGAATTATATAATTATCATATATATAAAATATATATATTTTCATATTATTCCATAAAATTTATATTAAAAAAATTAGACTCTTCATGGAGACGGTAGGCCATACATATGAAAGAATGTTGTTTCCACTTTCTCAACAGATGGAATTAAAGGATGGTAAATAATATATAAATTTTTTAGTCATTATGATGTCTTATATATATATATATAATATTAATTAAATTTATATTTATTATCTTCCATGTAAGAAATAATTTTAAAAATTGTTAACATCTCTTAATGTGAAGGCAGTACACCCTACACATGAGCAACATTATTATATTCTCATATAATGAAATATAAGAAGGTATATGTGATATTATAATTAAATTACTATAATTTAGTTATAAATATCATATAAATTTTTTAAAACCGTAATTATATATTGATGTTAGAGGTGGTGATGAATCATTATTTATAACGATTCGTGAGCTTGTCGTCTGCCTTACACATAATCGATAGTTTTATATCCATCCATATGGAAGAGGAGATAGATATATGTAAATTTTATTAAAAAAAACATATTCGTATATTTTTGTTACTTCTATTATTATATCATCAATGTTATTGAATAATTTAAGTGGTTATATGATGAAATAAAATAAAAACTTATAGCTAAGGACTACACATCTTTATCGTAGAACCCCTATAGGTTTACAAAAAAACCTTATTTGGACGGTTTATTAATAAAAATAATGCCTATTGGATGTGTGGATAAAATTAAGTAATATATTTTTTGAGTTCCAATCCAAAACAAATATATTCGGAAGAGTCGATAGGGGATGAGAGGGTTCCCCTATTATTAGTGGGAAAGATTACACAATTGGAATTTTTAGAATGAAAATAGAGAACCTATATTGTAAATAAGAAAATTGAGTTAAAATGGTTCATTATAAAAGAATATATTATATAATCTAAAAATATTAGAATAAAGTTATAATTGATATGTTTTATGCAATTTTAATTATTATTATTTTTAGTTTCACTAGTTTGAAACCGTATTCTAACCTTTACTAGGGTAATTAATTTTTTCCATTTTACAATTCATTTCGAACAGAAATTATGTAAAAAATATTATATCATATTTTTTATTAAATTTAAAAATATTTATTCTATTTTTAAAAAACCCATTGACACAAGTGTAAAAGTTTCATTTAAAATTAAACCAGAAAAAATGAAAAAAATTGTTTTCCAAAGAGAAAATTTTTATAACATTAAATTATTTTAATATCAAAAGTAAATATGAATTTGATTCTATGAATATAAATTGTGTTAATAATAACATTATTGAACTAATTATACATTTAAAAAATTATAAATAAATAATTATCTTTTTAAATTAATTAAATAAAAATAACACTTTTTTTAAGAATTCCATGTTTTTTACAATTCAATGAAATGTTAATATTTTCAGAAAATACATAAAAATAAAAAATATAAGACTTTTTATGTTTTTATTTAAAAAATATTTTTTTAAATATATATTTTCTATACCTGTGAAATATTAATGAATTTATTTTTTCTGAAAGTGTAATGAAAATAAGTTTTTTTAGAAAAAAGTAATATCAATGTAAATAAAAACATTACGAAAAACTGAGTACTTATTTACAAATATATATTGATTGTCTGAAACTATATCACATAATATTAAAAATATTTTGAGACCTATTTGTGAAAAAATCTAATGGATTGGTTATAATGGTTATGTTTAAAAAATAATATTAATAATATATTATGGATTTTTGTAACTTAATGTTTTGTATAACTAATACAATTATTGAATTTAAATAATTTGGAAAATATATTTCATAAAATCCTTTGGTGTTATAGTATCATTCTCCCACAAAACATTGTTTTCTTCACTATATTCTCTTTCTCACAAGGAATATAGACCAATGTTACTAGATCATATAATAAAATCTATATCATAATTATTTCCCAGTCTATACAAAAACATTTTAATGAAATCATCCTTCTACATATAGATATCCAATATGCCCATAACAATTTTCAAAAATAGATATGTTTTATTACCTTATATCTTTCATGGATTTCACTAATGATAACATAATGAACAACATAAAAATATAATAGTAAACTAACACTATAATACATCCCATCTGGATCCCAGTCCACTACAATCAGAAGAGGACAATCATGACCATTTTGATAAACCTACTCTATTGTATCAAAACCGAAAGAAAACACCATTCAAAACTCAATAAAAAAATCCAAAACACTATAAAAAACCTTCTCATACCCTGTATTGAAATATATTTTATAGGATGGGTACAACCCTAAAGATCCTATATATATACCACCATAAGGGACACTCTACAATGGGGAATACTATTCTCCGAAGGTATATTCTAATATTTAATATGTAAAACTTGAGAAAAATTATTATCCACCAATTAATGTGCCTTAAATGATCCCAAACTCTAGGAAAAACCTTTTGGTTCATCAACTAGGAATATATATTCCTACAAGACAACTCTGTTGGAATCCCCACTATGGAGATCTCACCCATTAAAAAAATTATTGCACCACCATCATTAGTCAATATAAAGTAACATATCCCACTTAATAAAATAATTAATTACTCTAAAGATGGACACTCATTAACCTCCTCTATCATTCAGACACATAGTGATATGCTATATATTCTGGCCATGACACCATTATTTCTACACTAAGATCACATCAACCTCTACTACATCAATTTTAGGATAACCATTTTTTTCCTATGAAACTAGCACTCATAGTATGATAGTTTTTTACATAGTTGGTACTATCATGTTTTGACAGAGGAAATTATTCAAATGCCTGATTATCTCCTCCTCAATTTGATAAGGGAAAATATTTTCCAATAATTTTACTTATCAAAACTATAACATCATATAATATATGTATGATGATTGATATATGGAACATACATTTAATTACAACAATGAGTATCCCTTTTTATTTAATGTTATGTTCCTCTAAATTTATAAAAAGTGAATTATCTCCATGAACATAGTGAATAAAACCATGAATTCTATAGGATATGTTTTTTGATACATATTTATGAGGGTGAGAACCATTATCCACACCTGAGGGAATCCTACGTACTACATGGGGGTGGACCTCACCACATATTCTCAACTATACATCACCCATATCATTCATGAAAGAGTCTCTTGAACGACCACATTATCCACTAATGAAACACTCATATTTTTTAATGGTGTCATTGACATATGGTAACAATATGTAGGAACTATCTAGTTGATAATATTTTATATTGTTTTCCAATTGAAGTCTCTAAATCCTTAATATATGAATATGAAATATTAACTTTTTATAACTCTATATTGTATATGTGTCATTGAGGATATTATAGAAATCATACTATAAAAATATCCTGTTGACCTCGGACCATAGTTGGATATCATGCACATATTGCCACATTTTTCAGTTACATTACCCCGTTAGTGGATGGAATAAGGAGAGGGTCATAATTATGAGAGTGTATTTAATGATTATCCACATCCATACACTAATTGAACACGTATTTCCCAAATCTATATCCAATACAGATGTTTTTATATTGAACTACATTGTCCTTCCTTATATAAAATTATAAACAGATCCAAGAGCTTGAGTGAATCCTTTTTAAGAATACTCAACTATTAATTATCACCTAGGGAACATTAAAAAACATGGTGTTCCATGAAAAGACAAAAAATAATCAAAATCTCTCTCCCCATAGTATATTCCAAAATAATTATTCTTGAAAAATTATATAATAAAATATGTAAAAAAGAAAACCTCAAGAGGTCCATGGGCCTCATCGAATACTTGACCATAGTTGGGATTCTCAAAAAAATTTATGTCATATTTGGATAATAATTTTTCATAAATAAGGGATAAAAATCCAACCCTTATAGAGATTTCTCATAATGGGTTAAATAGAAACATTGCTCTCAAATGCCGCATTATTCCATGTTCGGATATCAATGAATGAATTCCCAACTAGAACGTGATAGTACGAATGAGATGGGATAGTGAGTCTAAGATCCCAGCCAAACCTCTATCTCATGAGGATCTTTAACACCTCCCAAATGAATGAGGCCAATTTCATATGAATTCATGAATAATATCATGAATACATGTATTATTATCCAATGTTGTGTGAAATACCATCCATTATAGAAGATAGATCTTATCCAATCATGAAAGGTAGAGAGATTTCCTATAAAAACAATGAAGATATATCTATAAAAAAGACTTGGAAGAAAATTAATCATCCCTCATAAATCATAAATGACACTCCAACATACAAGAACTATGACCCTGAATCCCCACCCAATCTACATAAAAATGGGTAGAAACATTTATTTGATTGTTTGAATAAAAAATTATTATAGTATATCTAGATGAGATAACTTATGGATAAGATGAATCATCATCATTGGACACTATATTATGTATGTACCAACATATTTTACACATCAATTGATGTCTTAAATTATTGGTAGGACTAACAGGCTATCAGAGTCATAGAAAAATGATCAAAAATATTTTTACCTTATAAGGTCACTTTGAATTATAAACCAACATAAGACACCCTTAAAATTATTAAAATTACATTATCAAAATACTATATACAATATTGATAAATCCAAACTATATCCTAAGGAATCCTCTATTATGATACCACCCAATAATTAACAAACACACTGAGGCCCTACCTGGGCTAGCAGAAATATTATTGTTCCACCATAATCTTTATTGAAATGTGTTAGGGGAAGGTAACTACCACTATTTTTTCATAAAAAATAATATAGAAGGCTATAGCCTAAATCCCCTGGAAACAAAAACATATCACCAATGAGAAAATATACTAAAAAACCTGATATAGACATATATATATACATAATTGAACTATATTCAATAATATCATGAAATAATTTATACGTGAACACTGAAAAATAGTAAAATATAAAATGAATTGTACTACTAGAAAGCCTATAATTTTTTCAAACACAATTCACTTTAATGTTCTCCTCACTAACTGAACTATTTGATTAGGCTCTAGCCACAACAATCACTCCCAAAATCAAGAAACCCAATTCTTCTTCAAGATTCATCATGTTTCACCTCGAATCAATTGAAAACATGGAACTATAAATCGACATCCACTAAGACAACCTATAAAATCGAAAACCTATAAATAGACACAAATGATGTTTCCAAATCACTATGATATGGGTGACTATAATCATACTCAATATGATTATAAAAAACACAAGAATGATCCATATATTCTCAATCACTAAAGTTATTATTGAGTAAAATAATTCTCATTCATCATAAATCTATGACACAGTTGATGCATGATTTATTCAAAATTTGTATCCAAATATTGGTATTTTATTATAAAAGTATAGATAATATTCAAATTATATTAATCATGTAAGTAGATACACTTGAAAAATAAGATACATGTAATTTATTTAAAAAAATTATTTGATTTATATGAATTAAGTAAACCATTGGTTGTTTCTAAACAATTATGATTTTTAAATTCCCATCAAAAATTTATCTAAAAAACATAACTATATTTTCTCAGATATGAATATTTATTATTTGGTGTTTCATTATCATTTTGTAGGAAAAAATCACCATTATTTCCCAATAATTCCACATGTCCAAAAATAGGGAAAAACTTCTAGATATTCTCTAAAATAAAAGAATGGATCCTTATATAAAAATTTATTAATTATTAATCATTATAAATAGAAATTATAAGAGGTAAAAAATTGTATATATTAACCACTTAAATAAAATAAATCAACTTCATATCCTTATAAAACCATAGTGGTAGAAAAATACATTAGAAAAGGTGAAATATATACTAATATATTCACATTATTTTCAAAAAAAATATCCAAAAAAATTATTTATAAATATCATATATAAAATGTTCAAATTTAAAGATATAAATTTATATTCCCACGGTCTTTTTTATTGCCCAGAAATGATTCAATGGAGTAAACATCTCAAAATAGGGGGAAATCATTCTAAATAGAATCATTTATAGAATGTAAATAATTTAAAGTGATTAAATTTTGTCAAATTGAATAAAATATTAATTTTGTTCATCAATGAGATAATATTATCCCTCCAATGATCCTGAACATAATTTTTTTGAGTTATGATTTTATAGAATATGTTTGGGTGAACTCTTAAATAACACCCTTTATTGTTTCATCTATATAATAATATTAATCATCCTCAATGTCACCAATAAAATTTTCGATTGAAAAATAAACTCTAAAATAAACATCGATGGGAGTAGAATTTTTGGTTGTATTGGAAAAATAAAACTCAATAGTTTCTTAACAAACATTGGAATCCATAATTCCCATAGAAACATCAATAAATTATCTTTTAGTAGTTAAAATTTCATTTTATTCATGATAGTATCCTTTTATCAGTCTCAATATCATTAATGATGAGGGAAATGAGAATGTAATGCTCCCTATCCTTAATAAAGAAATCATATTCCCCCATAATTGGATATGTAATGGACATATTAACAAAATGGTTAGTATCAATGGTTGTTTTAACATATTTATGTTCCAATCTAGGAATCAATAAATATAATGTATGATTTCTAATAACACAATGATTGAAAGATCAAATATATGTTACCATAGAACCTATTTAATATTGGACACAAACATTTAGACCATGTTTGTTTGAATGCATTTTATTTTAAAGGAAATATCTAATCTTGTAATTCATGGGAGTGCCATACCTTTTGTATACATGATCATTATGTCGCGGTTATCAAAAATCATGGAGGAAACATCAAATTAACTAAGAATGAATTTTCTCTCATGAATTAAAATCATTTATTATAATTACCACGCAAAAATTTAATCCCATGTGCCTCCAAAAATATATAATGGAAAAACTATCAATTTTTGAGTAGGACACATCATATGAGAGTAGAACTAATCATATAAGGATATCCTATTGAAAACAAGTGAGGATATAAATCTACTAGTTAGAGGATCCATACCATTAGTAACACACAACAAGAACACAAAATAAGGTGATGTCGAAACCTATATGTAATATGGGGGACATTCACCAGATTGATTAACAATCACTATATGAGTAAAAAATCTAACCTATTAAATCAGTGATTTCCATGCCCAATCATATTACTGTCCATATGATTCAAAGGATAGTAAACTTCATGAATCACCTTGTATAGAAAATCCAAGTGTTAGGATAATTGCACAAAATTATTCTACATGGAAAACATATAATTATAGATTTCTCACATGTCTAAATTGAAGAACACTACAAAAATGTTTGAAAGAAAAATAATGATGAAATTTACACAGTAATTACTAGAGCGATACAAGGTCTGTATACCCTCTAGGGAAACCTAACAATTCAGTACAATCCACATAGACTGTGAAGTCATCTAACACTAAATGTAATATGATATAAAATCCATTTGGAACCAGTAGTATTCTTGACATGTATCCCTAATACATTAGTCTATGTTGTCTTAGGGTACACAGTGTTCTTGAGATAGAATAAAATATGTGACACCTATGAGAGTACCCAGTATGAATCAGTAACCATATGATTTTTCCATGACTTCATGAAATTACTAATCACACATAGAGTCGGTGGTCCTTGATGCCCCCTTGGGCTTGAAATTCTTCCAAAGCTATGTTGTGGATGCCCAAAGGGGTTGTTTCTGAACTATACATCATGAATTTGATCAAATAATCAACCTCACAATTAATGACCCCTAGAATGTGAGTACATAAGACATGTCTTGTGACATTTATAAAATCAAAACTACTAGAGTCATATCCAAGGAGGTACATGACATATATTTTTTTGAACTACACACTATGTAGAAATTTTCACCTTCTAGAATGCAAGGTGTTTTGAATTCCTCAAAACATATTCAAATAAAAAACCATCGATCATATTTTTATACAACCTATCACTACCCAAGATGACTAGGGGTCTTTCATTTCACTCCATAAAATAATTGTTTCTTTTAGATCTAAGTTGAAACCCCAAATGTCATTCACAAATTCGGTTGGAGTTCCCTTGTTGCAAAACTTTAGAGGGGCCTTATTGGAATACTACAACACATTGTGATACCTCAATGACAAGAATCTACCACCAAAATATAAACCCATATTTTTTAACATACCAATTTTATTTTCTAAAAACCCCACCTCACTTTTGGCAATATTTCATCCAATTAGAAGTCTAGAATAGATCATTTTCACAAGTAATTGGTGACCGGGGGGATAAATATGACCGACAAGATTACTAATTACCATATTTCAATAAATATGGAGTTACAATATAGTCGAGTAATATTGGGGATCTTCTCTAAAGAATATAAGAATGAAATTGAATAATTGATATCTCAAAGGGGTTAGAAGAATTCCCAATATACAATTGTCACCAAATATTCACCATAATTTCGAGATTAAATAATACCCTATAATTAGAGTAAATAATGTGGAAAAAGTAAAATTAAAATATCCACAACATGAAGAAAAATTAATTTTTTCAATCCATAATTATCTGCAATTTTTCATTCGTTATTGAACCACGATTTTATCAACAATGTCATATCAAATTCGGACCCATTCTTTTGATCTGATGTCAATTCCACCAAGATCCAACATCTACCCTCTATATCCAAATCAAAATTATATCTATATTAAATTTATAAAATACTAGGTGCAGATTACAAGAGAATTTTTATAAGGATAAATATGGTTTTGAGAGATAAAAAATATTTACTTAAATTTTAGTTATTTTTATTTAATTTCACACCTGAAACAGGTCGTCATGAGAACCTAAGATATGAATAAAAGCTAGATAACATATAGGAAAAAGACCATATTCAATACACACCCTTAGTTCCTCAATTTATATGTGTTTTTTTATTTAGTATATATCATTAAACTTTCAGCGGTGGATAAATTAATATTTTATAAATGTTTAATAAAAATTAAATAAAATTCTCCATCCTGAGAAATTAATAGAAAAACTCAAGAATCGGGTAAACAACACAACATAAAATAAATTGAAAAATATAAAAATAACGAGGTATTATGTTATGTCAAATTTATTATTTAACCTCCAGATAGGTTATAGGGCACAAAAACTAAAATTTGATCAATGGCCTCATCGAGAAGAACTCTGGTCACTACACTCTTTATATTATACCATAAAAGGCTCTTTCATATAAATAAGAATTTTTGTATTTAAAAAAATTAACGATGAAAAATTTCCATCATCCCATAGTTCATTATTTAAATTTTTATTCTAATGGGACACATATTTAATTTATGAATAATATAATAATGAAATTTTCAAGGTTAAACATTATAATATTTCTTATATTAAATATTTTTTATAAATCCTCATTATTTTTAAAATTATATTTACATGAATATATGGTTATATTTACATTTGGGAAATATATTATTTTTACAATTCCTCTATTGTAAATTCTATAATTTAAAAGTCCTTTATTATTGGGTTTCTATCAATCAAAATCATTAATTAGTTAGTATGTTATACTCTATAATTCCCCATGATATTAACATGTAATCTTCATTTAAATAAAAAGCATGTCAATAGATTTTTTCATAAGAAAAACCAAACTAAAATGATCTAAAACATGATAGATGAATAATATTAAGAAAATATATAAATAATAAATTCAATAGTGAACAAAAATGTTATAATCAATTATAAATGAATAGAATATAGATTTGGAACAATTTATGTCTTGATAGGGAATTTTTTAATGATGTAAAATATTCATTGAATATTTTATGTTTATTTAAATAATACATTTATAAAATTTTTAAATTAAATTTCTTAAAATGAACTAAAATATAAAATTCTAAATTCTAATAGTAACTTAGGTCGAATTTTTTATATATTTATAAAATAATTGATATTTAGGTGAATAATAAAAATTGTCATTTTTACAAATATTTTGATGTGGATTACATTTTCATAAAGAAATTATTACATAAAATATATAAATATTATTTAATATATATATATATATATATATATATATATTAATTCGGTAAAATGTTTAATTTTAAAAAACTATTGACAAAACTCTTGTTTATCATTTTGGAAACCTATGTAATATTGTAATCTAATTTTTTTAGTCACTTATATTTAAATCTATTTATCATAACGTATTGCAATTAAATATAAAAATTATTGATTTGAAATTCAAGGTAATAAATTTCATGTTATTTAAAAAAGATAATTTTATTTCTAGGAATAAAATTAGGATTACCCTCATTAAATATAATGACCATGATAATTCAGAAATTGTAATTTTTAATAAATTGTTTTGTTGATATTTTGTAATATTTTTAAAACAATGAAATTTTTATATATTATATAATGGAATTGATAAATATTTATGATATATATATAAATATATTATAACTATTTTAACTGGTAAGTAGTGTTATATATGATTAAAACTACATAATAGTGAAAATTAATTTTGTTAAAGAGCATATTTTGCAAGTATTAAATTTGTTAATTTAAAAGAAAATTTTAACTTTATAGACATCTTATTAGATTATAATGATATTAAATTTAGGTTTAGAATATATAAATTTTTTTAAACTGGTTACATTATATTTTAAATAAAATATAAATTACATGGGTAAAAACCAGCTACTAATGTAAAAAACCAAAATAGTAATGTATAACCAGATAAAAGTTGAAACATGTTGAGTAAATTATTTAAATTTAATTATAGAGTATTTATAAACCTGATATCAACAAAAAAGAATTAATTTCCACCTTGGAGCAATTTAATCTTTAATATTATTATGCAATCAATGAAAAAGTCAAGGGAGATTATAAAAATACAATTTTCATCATTAATAAATGTGAATCAAATAAACCACATTTATAAACACATTAAAAATAATTAAATCACCAAACAAATTACCATAGAATCTTATAAAAACTCTACAAACTTCCTAAAATCCTTAACCATTACAAAATGAAAATCTAAGGATCCATCAGTTTTTACCAAAGACATAACATCCATAGTGGGAGGTAATATTCTCAACTGATATCTATTATTTGTTTTTTTCTTGAAAATCAATAATAATCAATAAATAATAGTATAAAAACATAAATATAAAAAATATTGTTAATTTTTATTATACTAAAGTTATATACATTTTCTACCATCGTCCAAACCACCAACAAATCCTAAAAAGGTCTTGGATTACTTGTGGACTACCACCACCATATGTGATGTGATCCATTTTCCATGAATTTATTATATAGTTTTTTTCAAATATGGTATATAATGAAAAAAATTATACATAAAATATTTATAGGATTATAAAAACAAAAAAAGTGTCACATATGCATACCAATAGACTGCCACCAATAAAAAACTGATGTTATTCACATTTAACTCTATAAATTCCTTTTTATATGTAAAACAATTACATTACCACCATAAGAAACGTATAAATAGGACTATTAGATTTGGGAAATAATTATATTATTGAAAAAAATCTATTTCTTAACAATACTAACAATTATATTATTGTTTGTCCTTTTTGAGTTGGTTTTTCATCCAAGTTGAACAATGCTATTATTTTCTATCATGGATGACTATATAATCAATAATTAATTTTCTATGATAAATTAATGAGAAAATAATATATGTTTTATTGTTCTCAAAATACTATATTAATATTTAAATTATTATTAATAACATTATTTAATTTATAAATAATAACCTAAACAAGATCTATATAAACATCATAGGCTTGAGACATAATAAAAATTCAAATGAAATTAAATTAAAACATTTAAATCATTATAAACCAAATATTAAAATACCTATAATGATAAAAAAAGAGATTAACTCTGAATATATAAATATTAAAAAACATCACCATTATGAAAGTAGTACTGAACAAACAATCAAATGTGATAACATCAAACAATAGAAATAGAATGATTCTAACTATTATATTTCAAAAAAAATTATTAAAAATTATGTTTTTAAAGGGTTATAGGTATGAATGAAATTGTTAAGTAGATTATTATGATATTTATTTTTATATTAAAATTTTTTAGATCACTCAAACTATGTGGGATTAAAGGAAATGGTTATTTGCATCAATTTTCAACTACCTGAGAAATGTTTGATATTACATAATAGAGTTTATTATATATAACAAATTTTGAAGACCTTTAGATTTAATTATATTAATGTATATTTGTATTAATAAAAATAATAATCACAAATTTATTGTCCATCAGTGTGACATTCAATGTTATTATTCCCTAAGTGAACTGATCACACTAATAGGTCGTAGTAGTTCTCCACCATGGGGGATAACTGGGAATACCATGATAATATTATTAAATATATTTTAATTAAAAAAATAAAATAATTTATTGGATAAAATATATTATATTAGGTGTTGAGACTCATGGGATATTGGGACACTTTCTCATGATGTCCACACACCATAATTTTCAATATAGAAGATTATGAGAACTAGACATGCGAATAAAAAATCCAAATTTATATGTGTATTTTATATTATTATTAGTGGGTGTGTGTAGTGATCCATAAACATTGATATTAATATTAATACATTTCAAAAGTCATTAAATTTAATGTATCTCTGAAAACATTGATAAAAATTTTTCACGGTGAAGTATTATATAATCAGTGTGCCATAAATGTTGTTTTATTAATTAATAACATAACAAAAAATTTATCCCTTTTATTCCTTAATGAAAGATTATACCATTTTCCCTTTGATTGAAATTTAAATACCTAATTATTTCCATGTCCATTGATGTGTATTCAGTAATTAATTTCCAAAATTTCAAAGAAAAATATATTGATCACATCAGATACTGACACTTTATGAAACTTTCATGATTGGAGTTATAGAGATAATGCGATTATATAAAACAATATACATTCTTCATAGGCTATATCTTTTCATCCTAAAATTTTTTATCTATTAGATCCTTGGTTTTTTTCTAGACACAAACCTTATCATTTGGGTAGTGTAGCCTAATTGTAGTGATAAAGTTTCCTATAGGGTCACACAATTACTCTATTATTAACAATAGTTAAATCCCATATGATTTTAAAATGATGAAAAATATTATTCTCATAATTTTTTTTTTAATTTTACAATTTTATTTCATCAAAAATATTCCCTCACCTATTATTCTAGAGAATATCTATGTGATATTATTAGTTAATAAAAAATTATTCACTATGTAATTATTAGTTTTATTGTATAAATATATAAAATTTATTTATTGATTTATTCTCAAGATAATACTTTTTTTATTTATTTAGTTATGTGAATATTTAATAAGACATAGTTTCCTTAATATTGTGAATATAATAAGTATATATTTATTGAAGAAAAATTAAAATTCATTTATTTATGTAATTAATAAGTCATTATTCACCGCACGATAAATATTGAAGAGGATTGGTGGACTGAGTTTATAGGTCCTATGAGAAATGTAACAATAAATATAATTTAAATTAATAATCATTTATTTATTCAAGAAAAATAATATTTAATTTACCCACAAGTTTATCACATTTAATCTAAATAATTTCAAAAAATACTATTATTATCATTTTCTTCATACATGTTGTTTATTGGGAATTATGAAAATAATAAGTTCCCATGATAAATTATTATTTGTTTAACCCAAAACTATTTAAAAATGGTAATGAAATTATCTATATTTGAGATCCATATTCATTCATCTGACCTAAAGAGTTATAGAGTTTGTTTTCTAAAACCCTAGAGTCCTATCCCCTATAAAACAATGATGAATGCAGATAATTTCTTCTCCTCCTCTAGATTAAACTCCATTTCCCTTCAAGGATTCGACTGATATCAACATAAATCACTGAAAGTATTGATAAAATCTAGAGTATTACCCTAGAGGATTTAATAGTGAGGATCTGAAGTTCATAAAGATTGTTTATATCAAATGTTGAGGTAATCTACACAAGGTTCCCTAGAGGAAACAATGGTTTGACAAGAGGTATTCATTTGATCATTAATAATGAATATAGAATTCAAAGATACATAATTAATTAATTGATTAAATTAATTATAAATAATATGTAAAAAGATAATATATTCATGGTTTTGGGTTCTTATTAATTATTATTCAAAATATTTCTATTGGTCCCGAAGGTTCATTGATATGAACATCCCGGATTATTCATGAATTGTGATCAAAATAAAAGGTAGTTACGGAGCACTTGGTGGTTCTACCGGGCCCAGAGCCTTCATGTGGAATCAAAGCTTTCAAAAGAAAATTTATAATTATTTATTACTCATCAATTAATTATATGAAATTGTGGTTAAATTTTCACTTCATATATCTTCTTTATTTAAACCGATGTTTAATTGAAATGTTTTCGGCATGTTAATTCTCTTAATTTAGGTTTCATTGTTTTAAAGAGGTTATACTGATATGAAGAATCATGGAAGTTTATTTCATGAGGTTCTAAGGATTTTAGCTAGTAGATATGGATACATAGTTTATGCCTAAATGTGAATGCAATTAATCCTTCCCCACCACATATATATGTTTCATGGGATACATCCATATTGGTGAATTGATAATAGGTCATACATTAAAATCATATCATGTGCTGATTGTACTAGCTAACACGCTACTATAGAAGCATGATGTGTGTAGTGAGAAAAAATGTTGTGTCATCTACATGGTAGTGGTGAAATTCACATTTATAGTTTGGTAAAAGTAATGATATAACACCAAGTAATTCTGAATGGGCGTATCATTAATGATATATATAGTATATAGATCGTGTACACTCCTTGTGAATGAGTAATCCCATGAATAAATAAAACATTGAATCAACTAGTGTTATATAGAAATTAGATTAGGGGAACATACAACGTGTATCTAATTAGTTAAGTCATGTAACCTTGTCAAGATACATGCTATGTACAAAAGAATTTATCACAGATACTTATAATGTAACAAACATGATGTTTATCTTTTTTAGAACAAATCAGTTACTCTCCATGAATAGGAAAATTTTTGTTTCATAAATATTATTAAAATTTAGTATTAAAAACCTTATTATAATATATACATATGATGTGTTAATTATGTGAAAAGGTTTTTAAATTAATAATCTATCAATTAAATCTGTGTAATTATCTATAAATACTAGACAATATATATTTTTAACATGTTGAATTTATGATGGGTGTCTCCATGAAAATTTGGATTGTAAATAAGATAAATGTATCTAAGTAAATAAATAATTCAGAAAATAATTAATTGAATTAAATAATGTGCATTTATATTAATAATAAAGAATTAATTTATGTAATTTATATATAGTGTACTATTTAATATTTGTTGCATCTTATGTAGATGAAAATAATATAATACAAGACTAAATATTTTATTAGTTTAGTTAATTTATTATTATATGGGTTTTGTTAAAGAAATATAAAGTTAAATAATGGAATATGATTCATTCATATTTTCTCATTATGTAAGGGAATGTGTTCCCATGATTTATTTTATATAACCCCTCCAAAAAATACTTTATCTTCCCTCCTCTATATTTGAGAGATTTTTTTAATGGATAAGTATCCCTATTCAGTAGAGTTTTATTTACGTTTGAAGCTATGCAAAAACATAACCATGCAGTGAAAATAAAAATCAGTGTAATACTAAAATTCAAACGAAGATTGGTTCGATGTGTTTATTCTCTTGTTTTAAGGAGATGAAGACAAAGCTGGACAACCCTCCAGTGAAGCAATCTTGTGGTCTGTAGGCAGAACATGCCACTACAAGGGGGGAGGAACATCATCTTCTACCATATGATGAGAACTCTTGGTAGAAAATGAAGAGTGGTAGGAAAACTATAGGTCATAGGAGGGGTATGAGAGGGCAGAACCAACAGCAAGGAAGGAAATACAGTCTAAGGTCTCAGACTCAGATATAGATATTATGACAGTCTTACATCAAGCATGAGATTCGGAAGCACTTCACATATGAGGACCTAGATGTGGGTGCAACCGATGAATGAATTGGGGTGCCTTTTAGGACAAAGAATGTGAGATTGCTGACAAGATCAAGAAAAAACATAGACAATGAATGTTTTTATTTTTTCCTTTTTATTCATTACTTTCCTTGTTTCATTTTTTTGGGTTTAATATAACGGGATTTGATCCCTCTCTTTTTTATAAAAAAAAATAGAATGGAAAAAACCCATCAACTAAAATATTAAGTTGGGTTAGCATTACACAACTTTGGTAGAAATAGAAACATAGTATAATTTACATAAAAATATCTATTGAGGTACATTCAATTATCAAGGTATCGATATCTAGAGTTTTTTATTAACTTAAACTAGCTTGAATTAATGTATTGTTGCACCTATGAGACATAGTGAAACTAATAGGGAAAATGTTGAGAAAATACAAATATAATATTTTAGGATTAGATATTCCACTAAGTGAATCAAGGAGTAACAATTTAATGAAGTTGTAATGATATGACTAAATACACACCTAAGACTATATTTTAACTCCAATGTTTGTGTTATGAAAATAGATATACGTGTCGTTTATTATATAATATATTTTAAATGAGATAATCCAAAAATAATTATAAGGGCTATTCGGATCCAATAATAGTGTGGGAGGTTAATAAATTTATATTTTATTTTTAAAATTATTAATGTATATTATTTATAAATGATCTGGTCTTATTTTTTATAGAAATGGAAACCTGTATAAATTATAATGTATCACTATAATCCATTCTAGTAAAGGATATCCCTCACACTAAATGGAATTTATATGAATGGTATAGGTATGTATGCAATATATGATTCTTTGAATGAAAATTATATTTGATAGCGAGACTTGCCTCCTACGGTGATGAAGGCGGTGGCCACGCCGGAACCTCCCCCGCCTATGGGGGAGGGATCCTTCTTAAGGAATGTGGCATCCCCGTTTTAACCCTTATCTAACCCTGACCATCTTTCGCCATTTCCGAAAGCTGAGTAAGGACCGAAGGTGCTAGAGCTCATCGATGGCTACCAAAAATCTCCAGATTTTGACCTCAGAGTTCACTGAAGCCTCCACGCTTCTGAATTTCACCATGATTACATGGTTCAAACACCGAAGGACATCAGTCGATGCCTTTGATAGATACGTCTTCACCACATTGGATCTCTAGGAGCGGGAAATGGTGGGATTGTTCGATAATCATCATATTATGATCCGTTTTTCTTCAGAGGATGACCTCATCTATGCCTGGTAGAAGGCACCCCGTCGTTGCAAAGGAGATCATTTTTTCTTAATATGGTGGTCGTTCAATTTCCACATGAATCCTGACTCGATGTCCACGGAAATTTGTGTTTGTTTCCCTTACCTTCAGTTTCCATTTCAAAACCTTTCAATTATTTGAATGCTCAGAAATCTCCTCAGTAGGTATCTTTTTTCAGATAGCAGAACGGTAGCAGTCTGTCACTCGGTTTTCCCGAGGATATGTGTGGAGATGAATGTGTCTAGGGTCCCATTTGATTATGTTTTGATTACAATTCGAGAAGAATATCGGTGCATTCAGAGATTAATCTACGAAGGCTAGAAAAATTTCTGTTTATCTTGTAAGAAGTTGGGGCACACTGCTGAGTTCTATAGACAGAGACCTACATCGTTGGTGGGTAGGGGCTCTGGCTTTCATTTGAGGTATGGTTGTCTTAGGGACGGGCATGACATGACTCGGATGATGGGACGTGGTAAAGTTCCACTAATTTTTGAGACATAGAGTTTGTGTTAGGATGTAGTGGGTGAAGAGGATAGAGTAAGGGGAAATATTTTTGAGACCAATGGAGGGGGCGCGAATGGGTAGTGAGGTAGAGGGAAGAATTTTAGCGGGTGTGGAGACCCTTGGAACTATTGTGGAAACTCAAGAGGTTAACCCAATAGTGGTGGATGTATTCAGTTGGCTGAAAAGAGATTTGGCTAGTTCCTCCAGCCGTGGTGCTCAGGATGGAGGGGGAGTTTACCAGCCAGAGGCGATTAATGTGGAATCCTAGTTGAATGGAGGTAAAACAATCCTGGACCAAACGTCGGTTGAAGGGAAGGTGGACATATCTGGTTTGGTGGCTTAGAGGACATAGGTAGGTAGTGTGAAGATGAGAAAGTGGAGGTAGGGGGGTCTTATATTGATGATGTTATTCCAAAAAGAGGTGGGGAGGAATGAGAATTGAGTATAATTACCTGGAGAAATAGGTATGAAGGCTATTCAGAGGAGATTTCTGATCTTGTTATTATAGGTGAGGGAGATAGATCTGATGGGATGGCTCTAAACGGGAGTATACACCGACATTCTGCTGATGAGGCTCTAAGCTCGAAGTTCACAAGGGGTCCCAGGTGAAGTAATGAGAGGAAGGACTATTCTTCACTACCTCCTCCTCTGAAGACTCGCTCGGCGAAGAGGATGAATGACAAGAGAGATGCTATGGAGTCTTTGATTCATTTGAGACCATGGGAGAAGGATTTTCAGCGCTTGGTTTTGATTTTCGGCTCTGAAGAAGTGATTGAACTGGTCCTATTGCTCAATTCTACCGAGGAGGAGGCTTCTAGAATTATGGGGAGATCTATAGAGGTGCCCCTTACTAAGGAACAATATTCATGGATTGACAAACATGCCTCAATTTTTTTAGGAGGATTCAATCATTGAAAGATCAGTGTTAAGGAATACATTCAGACATGGGATCAACTAGTGTCTGCTTTTGACAGTCAGATATTTGAAGACACAAAATTAATCTTATCATCCTTAACATGGAAAATTGTTAGGGAAACATATACGGGTAATATTAAATATTTCGTTAGCGAGGTTTTTAAAGCTTGTGGTTTTGGTTGGCTTGTGTGAGTGAATGGGTTGTGTGAGCCATGGTTACTTTAGGTTCCTTGCTGTTCAGTTTATACTTGTTTTCAGCACGCTGTTGGATCAGATCCAGATGGGGATTGGTGGATTAAGTCTTCATTGATGCAGGTCTCTTGGAATTGGATGCTTGAGAGGGCATGGCTTCGCCATCGATTCCGTGCCCATTCTTCTACACATGACTACTTGCCGAGGGGTCCTGTGTCGATGAGGGCTTGTCATTGGCACACTTGTTGGGTTGGAGCGGTCTGATAGTTTTCTTTGGTTGTATGTGGTTTCTCACTTTTCCATTAAAAAGTGTTTTTAATAAAAAAGTAATATTTAGTCAGTTATAAGAATCATCTTGATGAATCCAAACTTTTCCAATCATTGATGATCATATCAATGTCATTGATAATTTTGAATCACGTAAGGATATGGATTTGTATATAATTCTATCTAAAAACAATTATATTTGTCAATATAATGTGAGACAAGAGAGATATGAGATCTCTCATAAAAAATTCATGTGACATACTAGAGATTCAGTGACAGATGGACCTTATCTAGGTAAAATAATTGGCTATATAATTCACATAGACATCATGGGGTTTACAGTCTCTGATGTTCTATGCACAAATATCATTTTATGACCACTTCTTATTTTTTTATCCATTTTTATTGTTAATTATTATTTGTAAAAAAATAGAAGACTCTTATGAAACTCAATAGTCATATTTTCCATATAGATAATGGTATAAGGTGTGAAAAGCATATTATCCTCATAGTAAAAAAAAAGAAATTGGGAAATGGGCCTAGGACATATTACAAGTCTGAGGCATTTGAACACCATTATTCTATGAAAAATTAAGATCTAAATACATAAAAAAGAAAATTATTTTATCTATTTGTCATGTGGAACATTTGGTCACTATAAGAAGAAGAATTACTAATTATGGAATAAAGGGGAAGCTTTATGTGGTTTCATTATCGTGTACAATATTACGATATATACACATCGGGTATTAGATACAACTTTTAGAAGTAACATATGTACTCAAATATAAGATCCAAGTATATTTTTTAGGTTTTACATAGGATAATTGGATATCCAGGATGCCAATAGTGTGGGGATAGATTCTATTATCATTAGATATCACTACATATTTTTTCCAACTGTGATTTTCATGTTTAAAAAAAAATATTTTTATGTCCAATTTATTATTAATATTATAATTTCATTATCAATCCTGGAAAAAAGAGTCTTTTAATTTCATGCTTATAAATAAAAATAATTTCTCCTATGAAGACATCATTGGTTAGGGTATGGATCATTTAAATAACAATATTTACGTATTAAATTATGAAAACCATGTACATGATATTAATTATGAATCAATTTCATAAGAATAAATTCACAACCAGATATAAAATCATAATCTGATACAAAAAGATGAGATATTATTGAAAAATATTACTCAACATTGTTCCTTATACTATTTTGAGCTAAAACCACTTGATAAATGCCATGCTTGTTTACAATGAAAAAATGACCAAGAAACCATTTTGTCTACTAGGTAAAGGATCAACAAATGTTTCTGGAATTGGTACACACTGATGTGTTTGGAGCTATTTTAGTAGAATATAGATGTGGTTATTCTTAAATCATTACTTTTATTAATGATTTATGTATATATGGAATATGTCTACTTAATGATGAAAAAGTATTCATATTTTAAAAAATTCATTGGATTCAAGAATAAATTTTATAATCAAAATGGATATAAGGTTAAAAAAATATATCTGATTAAGGTGCTGATTAAATTATAGATTAATTCAATAAAATTCTATGGGAGTTTGGGATCCAGTCCCAAATCACTCCTCCCTTTTCAGCATATTGGAATAATATTAGTGGTTTGATGATCTGTACATTGTTTTTGATATTTTATAGTCAATCATGATCAATGAAATTATATCCTTATAATCTTGTGGGTAAGAATTACCTGATGCCACATACATTGTAAACTGAGGGCCAAGTAAGGTAGAAGAATAGATACAGAATTAGTTTTTGTATGGAATGAAATACATGTTATTATATACTCATTCATCTGGTTTAGTGTTTTTAAGGCCAACTATGGAATCAAACTAGTACCCCAATATTTAATGTGTTTCTCTATAGGGTATCATAACAACCAGGGGATTGTATTAATAAAACCCCTTAAATAGGAAGGTTACTATCAACACACATTCCAGTTTTCTTAAGAGGTAGAAAATCCTCATGATGTATTATAGGATAAATACTAACATAGTTGATGTTTATGATCAATATACATATGAGTATATAAAAGAATAGGTTCCATACGTCTTTATGGATGAAGTTGATTGTAAAAAAAGTACTATATAAGATCACCGAATAGATAAGAGAACTATAAAGATTTGGTTTTATGGTCACCAAATACTTTGAAACATTATTATCTGAAAATATTGATTTACTTTCAAATAAGGATGTATTAGAGATATCAAATTCTATAAGGTGGAAATAATCATGGAATTCTGAGATAGAGTACATGTATTATAACTATGTTGGGTTTCTGTTTTATAAGAATGTTGATGTATATATTATTTTTTAAAAATGGGTTTTCAAGAGTAAAATTGTCATGGAAGTTAATGTGAGTACCTATAAATATTTCAAAGTGGATAAAAGGATTAAACTATTTCAAGGAATTATAAATTATGAAACCCATTCTCTAGTTTTAATGTTTAAATCTTTGAAATTTTTACTTTAAATTGAAGCTTTCCCTGATACTGAGACATTCTAGATGGATGTAATTTTTTAACCTTAATGAAAGAATTAAAGAATAGGTCTATATGAAAAACATTGCTGGTTTATTGACCCCAGGAAGTGAAAATATGACATGGGAGTTGTGGATATCCATTTAAGGTTAAAACTATGCATCTAGGTCATACAAAATTTGGTGTAATAAATCCCTATGAAAATTTTAATTTATAAAGAAACATAATTACAACCATTTAGTGACAAGTGGTTTAATGGTTGTGTGGTAACATTTATAGTAGTGTATGTTTATGAGCTATTACATAATGGAAACGATATACCTGTATTAGACTCTATTAAGGACTGGTAATATAAATTCTTCTCTGTAAATGACATATGTGAAGCAACATATATCCTCATATTCAATATCATTAATTATAGATAAACCAATATTATTAAACTATGTTAATGTATATATATTGAGAAGTTACTAAATTGATTATGTGTGGAACAAACTATACTAGAAGTAGTTCAATTATCATATAGAATGAATATATCTAGATAACTTTCTTTAGACAAAATAAGAGATTTATAAGTATAGATGGTGAATGATTAGTAACCCATGTGTATATAATAAATAATCTATCACGTATTCCATGTTATATAGTAGGATTGATGTTTCCATTGATTTGACCATGATGGGTAGATAGCATTCCAATAATGGGGATAGAAATTGCCATATTTTTAAGGTTATTCATAACATTACAAGTAATATAATGGATATGTTACTTATATATGGTGGAGATGAGGAAATCAGTGTTATATGATATATTAATGCATGTTTATAAATAGTTCAAAATGATCTGTTGTAATAGATATGATTTTTCCTTAGTCTCAATATAGGACCTATTACCTAGAATAGTTCTAATATGAATGTTTTCACTTATTCCATAGGGGATTCTTAGTATATAGTGGAATCAAATGCATCCAAATAAACAATTTTTAATTGAAAACTTTACTAATATATTGGTATCATTTCTATAATTTTGGATCCTATCACATTTTACTGTTAACATATTTCAGTATTGGCTCTCACAAAGGATCCAAGGTCACATCAGTGTATGATGTAAATACTCAGAAAATAAGACCTCTTGAGGGATTTTTTTCCAAAGGGATGATGTCTATATGAATAGATATATTATAAAATAAGAAATAGAGGTCCCCTTGAATAAATCCTTATCTCATAAGAAGCATAAATACCATGTGTGTGCTAGCATACTAATGGTAAGTAGTAGTTGGAATGCGTTTATGTTTCTATATATTAATGTTGATTCCATAGATAAAAATTCTATAGACATTATATAAACTTGTACTTGTGTTTTTCAATATTAATAAAACATCTTATAAAATATTGTTTTTTCTTCTACAAGACTTTTTATGTGACAATGTCAACAGTATAGTTGTAACGCAAAAGGGTCATAACAGTTCCCCACTATTATGTGTACCATGAAGTTATACGATATTATTCTTTAATATAAGTTATATAGTTGGATGCTATCATTTGATAGAGCCTATTTTATATAGTCTATCAGGATTTCAGACTTATAGAATTTTCATAGAAGTTTTCTTAGTGTACACGCTAAGAAATATTCATTGTGGATGATAATGGTATCATTGATTCAAATATGAAATATGTATATATATATGTCAATGTATATTATTTTAAATTTATGTTTGTAATGATCCTTATATATTAATATTTTTATTAATATATTTTATTATTTTTGTACTTTGACTTATTGATTA
The DNA here is from genome assembly GCA_963277665.1 of Viscum album. Taxonomy (NCBI): domain Eukaryota; kingdom Viridiplantae; phylum Streptophyta; class Magnoliopsida; order Santalales; family Viscaceae; genus Viscum; species Viscum album. Next base: position 319,063,943 of record OY728137.1, read on the forward strand.
ATCCTATGATGGAATATGATCACATTAATGAAGGATAAGTTGGTTACATCATGAGTAATGTTTTATTATTGAATAATATGAGAATAGAATTTTCCCATTTTGTTCACTCTCATAGTTTGATGTCTAAATCCCTTTAATATATACTAAATTACCCGATTAATTACATTGTTAGGATGGTATTATAGGAATGTTTATTTCTATAATGTTAAAGAATGATATGTCCAGCATATAGATTAATGATAGTTGGATTAACCCTTTATGATTAGAGATACCATGATAAAGTGATTATATTTTAAAGTGTCCTTTTTAAGAGGTTATGTGTCATTAAGGCAGTAATGTAATTCACTATGATATCATTGACATATTTCTTGTTGCTAACATTTATTATTATGAAGTGTATACTAATTCCATTTAGAAAGGGTCCTAGAGGGTCACACATTTAGTGTATTTATAACCTTAGTGGAATTATATATAAATTTTACATCTTGGATAAATATTTTAATCATCAATGTTTTAATACCATTTTATGATGGTTTTCTCCTAAATATTCAATAACCTATTAATTAAGAGAATATATATGTGGGTTAATTATTTATTACAAATTTACTGACCAGGTAATTATTTAGTTAATTATGTGAATACATAAAATCTATTCACTTAGTTATATTCACTAGGAAATATGATATTTATTTGTTTTTTTACAAGAATATTTAATAAATATTTATGTCTATTATGGTCCTGATGGTTATAGTAAAAAGATACTGAAACAACCCATGGGCCCATAAGGATATACCCCCAACTAAATTTTGATCAAATATATTGCAATCCAATTATACTAATTGAACTGAAATCCATTACATGGGATGCACCTTTTGTTGTGTCACTACTTCGCAACATCACCTACATCATAAATCCGTTCAAGGGGTGGAAATGATTTGAACCCTAGTCCCTTGAATGTGTAGGGTAGCAGTGAGTGCAACTTAACTATGGTTCATGATCGAATTTAATAAATATTTATCCAGTTAGTTTAGTGATTATAAATTTGATAAAATTAATGGTGAATAATGGAATATACATTTATCAAATATACATTATTCATAGAGTGATATTTTTGGGTGAAGACTGGTGGATTGAGTTTAATGGAGGTTGTGAAAGGTCATAATAAATAATATTTGATTAAATATTAATTTAATTATTTTTTGAGAAATAATATTTAATTTAAACTTGAGTTTATCATAATTAAGGAAAATAATAATAAAAATAATTTCATTATTATTATTTTAAAATGGGGTTTAATGGGAATTTTAAAAAATTTACAAGGGACCATTTGTAATGATCATATTCTAACCTATGCTCTATATGAATCAAGTTATAAAATTATCCAAATGTGAGAGACAAATAATTTAATTCTATGGAACATATTTAATATTAGATTCTCTCAATCCAAATCGATATCTCCCATAACACTCTTTAAAGAAAATATTGCTTTTAACCTTTCACACCAAAGTAAATCAATTCTCCCTTTAAGGATTCACTTGAAATCAACATTGATCATGAAATGTTTTGGGACAATCCTTGCTTTCCCCCATAGGAATATATAGTAAGGATCAGAGGTTCATAAATAACATCTGGATCACCGCTAGAGGTAATCTACCCAATATTCCTCTGATTCCATGATGGTTTATGTAATTTCCTCATATGATCATCAATAATGAATAAATAATCCAACATACAGTAATAATATAATAAAATAAATTAATTATAAATTTTACATTAAAAGATCCTCTCTTTATGGTTATGGTTCTTTTGGCCATGATTGTTCTAATACAATTTCGAAACATATTATTCACCCATTATAACAAAACCCTAAGTTTTTAGGACTAAATATATGATTCCATTTCAAATAGAACCACCAATGTGCCCCATCATTTCATTTATATGGTGTATTCTTCAGCCCATTACCTTAATGTATAATGAATATATTTAATTTCATTATATTTTATTTGCTTTTTTAATGTAATAATCTTTTTTTATTATTATTTCTTTTCCATTACCATATGTTTTTTTCATCTCAATTTTTTTATATTGATATATGAATTTTACTCTCAACATCATTTATTTTTTATTGTGTATATATTTTCAATGGATATCATTCATTAAAAATTTCTTGAAAACTAATTTCTTTATACATCTATCTCAATTTATTTCATTCATGGGTCTATATTCAATATATACAGAGGTTTTAATAGTTTTTTTATTAAAACAACATTATTATTCATGTTAAAATTATTATTATTAAAATTAATTTTTCAAATAATAGGTTTATCCACACTAATAATTTATTTTATGGTATACACTCTTCAACTTTTGGAGAAAATTAATTTTCAATTCATGGATTTTTTCTTGATGAAATTATTTCAAGAAAATAATATTATTTTTACAATATATCACAATCTCTTTAACAAAGGATCTAATTTACTCTCTATATTTAAAATTCCAACCAATGTTCTCCATTATAAATAAAAAAACAATTATGTGTATCTCATTTGACTATCAAAGTTTCCTTTTACTCTTATCAAAATTATGTTTTATCACTTTTTACGATGTGGTTTCCCACAAAGCTATTTAAAAATATTAAATTTGTTTTTATTCCATGATGATTGGATTTATATTACACTTAAAATATCCTCATGAAAACCATTATTTATTTTTTTTTCAAGGAAACATTATTGATGGATATTTTTAAAAGTCAATTTTTTCAAAAAATAATCAAATAACCTTTAATTTGATTTTTTAAATGTGACCCATAAATTATTCTCTTACGAAAATTTAAAAATTATTTTATGAATACTCATTTATATATTCCCTTGAAATTTAGAATTTATCATAAATTGGTGTTTTATCAAAAGAATTTAATATTCATAAATTACCCTCTAAATTCTCTTATACTTTTTCAATGTATTAAACTCATGGAATTCCATTACTTATTTTGTCATTTTGAATCTTCGAGTGTGTATAAATATGGATATTTATCCAATTTCATTCCTAATTTAACACACTATAGTCACTTCATTTTATAGAATTCTATTATATTAAACTTCATCTGTTTAATTATTTGAGAAATTTAGGAATTAATTCTATACACTTATCATCTATATAGGGTAAATAACATATAACACGTCATCGTATCTGAAAGGTATTTACATATAATGTTACTATATATATTTGGAGACACATTTATTTTCTTTAAGTCTATCATGTTATGATTATATGTGGATAAATGATTTCATAATGTGATTCTAGTTAAAATTTATGTGAATACAATTTTCTTTCCATCTGTTCTTTATGATATGATGAATGAATGATTTCAAGTAGAACACATAAGAATACATGAATGATGGGTGGGGTCATATATCACAAATCAATTCTTCAATTAAAACGTCATATCTCATGATAAATTTAAACATGGGAATAATATAAATTCATGATTGCGTGGGTGAAAGTGTGTGAATCAAAATGGTGATTCTTCCCCATGAACATGTTTGTGCCCCATTTCTATGGTATCTTAATGTTACACACTTATATATTATTTTTTGACCCATGATTCCAAACTCTTTTGATTAATTTATTTTTTATTTGTAGTTTTAATTCACAAATCATGATATTTCATCTATTATATGTTGGGTATTATTTTATTATGTTATTTAAATGTACCTTTATTATACTCATATAGTTATATTATGAAATTTTAAGATCAATAAAAATTATGACTTATGTTTACCGTTACTGTATATTTGAACTCACCCATTTTCATAAATCTTCATTTACTAGGATATAAATATGAGTATTACTTATGAGAATTCAAAAAGGGAGTATAATGTGGATCCGTTACAGAGAAATGTTCTCAAGTGTTATTAAAAATATGATTATATAGTTGGTATCTATTGACACTAACCCTTATATTCCTATAATTGTGTATCTAATAATAAGAGAAATAATTAACTAAAAAAATAATATAAAATAAAGATATTTTTTCTTATGTAATAATAGATAGTATCATATAATTGTTTTGTAAATTTTTAGGATATTTGTATTTATTTTTTATTTGTATAATAGTTATTTTTGGTATTAGGATAAGTTAAATTTAGTGAAAGCCTTGGGGATAAGTCTACGTATAGGGAAACATCATGATATTTTGGTGATGTCATGGGAATGTAGTTTTACTTGAAATTACAACCCTATCTATATACTAGAATGTGGATGTGGTTGTGGAACACATACATAAAAGTATAATTTCATTAGAAAAAATAGTTGAGTATCATTTTTGTTATTACTCAGGGCATGATTTTGGGCCTAAGAGTGCACGCTTGGTTAGAAGCTCATGGGGGGTTATGTTTGGGAAATTTATATGCTCTTTATGAACCATTTTTAATTATTTGATTATATTTAGGTTAATGAACTAATAAGAAAATAACGATGGATAAAATAGAGTAAAACATATATATTACATGTTATGATATATATATATATATATATGTTCTTTTATAGATAATGGATATATTGAATTTCGAGATAATAGTTCTCAATTATTATTCCGATTAGAATTTTGAAATGATGTTTTTTTAATTTTAGTATATTTATTTAAGGATATTATATTTTTTAATTTTGATAGAACCAGAAACAAAACATGGATATTGATATTAGATTGATTATAGTTGAACTCAACTCAAATGTTATGGTTTAAAAGAGTTATAAATTTTGGGGATGATTTTTTTCTTGACATTATTTAAGATAATTCTATTATGATTTCAACTCTTCATCACTATCCTTAATACAATTTTTTTTTGAATTTGATTAAGCCTAAAGGAATCAATATATCAATGCATACCATGGAAAATGTGGAGATTTTCCAATGGAGAAAAATAAATAGATAACTACAGGATTGAGAAATATAACAAATATTCCATACCAGAAATCAAAAAAAATATGCTATCAATTTGAACATATTTGAGTATAAAAAACAAAAAAGATGATACAAATGGAGTTTCAAGTATGTTAATGTCATGAAAATGATGAAGTAATTAAGATTAAATTTCTATTTTGTATAAAATGTAAGAATAGAACCAAGAAAAATATCTTAATAGAATTGGAATACTGTTTTGTGTAGAAATGGAGGTCATAGAGAAGCTAATTTTCTAAGAAAAATGAATTCTTAGTTGGATGTGATGAATTAAAAATAATGTTCTTCACGAGATGACACTTAATGTTCAATGTAATAAATGTCGGAAACTTATGCATCATGAAATTAATATCTTAATAGAATGTCTGATTTGGATGATAGGAATCATTATCTTCTATAGCCAAGTGAAATAGGGAATGCCTATGAAATCATAAATACTGAAGTGAGTTCTAAAAATGATGTGAAGTGAGTAACACTGTTCATCCAGTCAAGAACTATGAGTGGTTTATTTATTATTGTTTTACTTACTCCCTTTAACCAATAATGATTTCCATGAACATTGAATCACCATCCTGATGGCTAGATATTGAATTATTAATAAATACATGGGGTTGTATGATTTCTATATCTCATGTATATAACACTTTCCAAATATATGTTCTCATTATAAAATAATATTATCCCAACTTGAGTATTATTTTATGTGGTATTGGGAATGAATTTCTTCCCACTACATAGATACCATGCAAATTACCATAATTGGAGTCCCAAATTTAAAATCATAAATTGGGCCCTGATCACCTATTGTTACAAGGAAGATTATATAATCCAAATGAAAAATAACTCTCGATATATACGTCTTAACACTGAATTGTGATGGGTACATAACTCTAACTATTAAATAGAAACTGAATATTAGTGATATTTATATTATAAGGGAAATGATGACTTCACTTGTCAGACCAAAGATAGTCAGAACGAAACCAAATTATAAATAAAATATTACTTCATGAAGACCTTTATATATTTTATTATTTAGTAGTAATGAAAATTTGTTGAATGAAATTTATTTACGGGGGGGGGGGGATATTAAACCCTGATATTTTACTATATCATTTTCTATTAAAAACACTATATTGATAGCCTGTTTCATAGATAAAACCAAAATAAAATGATGAGTTTCTTATAATGTGAATATTATTAAAAAAATTATCAATAGTAAAACCCCTATTATATAAAAATACAACATTTAGTCAAAAATTCATATAGAATAATATTATAAAAACCTAATGATTTTAAAATAAAAGTTTCAATAAAGAATTTTTTTATTGTATTTATATTTAAATGGATAACTTTAATATTTATGTAATTTAAATTATATAAAATAAAATTTATATTTAGTTGATATATTCAATATTATATTCGGATAAGTATTTTATATTTTTTAAATAATGGTTTTTATTCATATAGTATGAAATTTCAATTTTACTAATAATTTTTCATTTATTCCTTTATCATTAATTGAGTGATTATTAAAATCATATAAAATAATCATTAAAAAAATATAGTTAAGGATACAAATTATTCATAAAAAGTTTTTAGTTTAAAAACATATTTTTGGTGTTTTAGATACTAAAATAATATATTAATCCCAAAAATATTCATATTCACTTATATTAAAAAATATTTTTCATCACATATAGAATTTAAATCTAAATAAATAGATTTAATATTCAATATCGATATTTTGATATTATATTATAACATCAATTTAATTAGGTAGAAACTTATGATTACTAATATTGATGTTACGGACCATGATAATTGTGAAAGGGGTTATTTTTAATTAAATATTTTATAAATGTTGTGTAATTTTAATATAATATTTAAAATATATATATATATATATAATACAATAAAATTTATATTAAATTTAAATATATATAAAAATATATTATCACACATTTTGTTCTTTATTTATTTTATATAAGGTTAAGATAACATAACGGTGAAAATAACTTTTCTTTACAAAATAGTTAGTCTATATATGAAATGTTTTAATTTAAAAAACATCATTATATTATTTATAAATTTAATAATATTATATGGAGATAAATTAATTTTTATAACATTATAATTCCATAAAATTTATTTTTCTTAGTTTTTTTTTTAAAATATTAATTAATTGGGTAAAAACTAGTTCTCAAGGAATATACAAAATATGGAAATGTATATAATTTAGTGGTAAAATTATTGAAACATGTGTGAAAAAATACTTTTAGGTACTTAATGTACCTTATATCATCCCAAAATCATTTTTTCATACATAGGATCTATTTAATATTCAATAGTGTCATGCCATCACTAGAAAAGTAATGGATATTTTAAAAAATAAATTTTCATCACATATAATATGGGATCAATTTTACCTCATTTATATACCCATTAAAAATACTTGGATATATAAAACCAACACCCTATTATCTACTAAACTCATCCCCACATCCTATAAGCATTAACCCTATCAAAATACCATTCTAGGGATCCATAATGTGTAGCTCAAGGGAGAACATCTATAAAGAGTGGTAATGTTCTCAATCGATATCTCCTATTTAGTTCTTTCTTCTCCAATATAAAGCCTTCTATATGAATGAAATTATAATATAATATTTTTTTATAAAAAAATTATATTTTATTATAGAAATTATTTATCCATTTAATACCGACCTTCCAATCATTTCAAAAATAAAAATATCATTTCTGTTACATGGTGATCACGTCCTCCATAAACGATGTGAATCATTTTTCATAACTACCATACATGGATTATTAAAATGGGATATTAAATGATTAAATGTGGCAAATAAAACATTATCAAAATTAATAAAATATAAAACAACTACCTCATCATTTAAATAATATGTAATAAAATGAGTCACCTATGAATACCTCCAAACTATTGCCTCCATGAAAGTGTCATATTTCATTCTTCAAAATAGTATTTTATTATTTATTTAAATATATATTAACAAGATTATTAACCTTAAAAAATTAAAAAAATATATCTATATAGTATTTATTAATTATATTATACCAGAAGTATCACATTCCGAACCACACCCACAAAAATATTATTCTTGATTCATGTGTGGGTTAGATTGAACACTGAATTGAATAATGCTATAATTTTCTATCATCGATGAATATGGTATATATTATAATTGTTTTATTAATGATTAATTAGAAAATATTTTTTATTTTAGTTTTTTGAAAATATTATATTAATATTGAATTTATTATTAATAACATTTTTTCATTAAAATTTTTACTAAAACATGCTCTCTACAAAATACATCTTCAAAAATCATAATAAAATAATAATGAATTTGAATTAAAGGATTATAAAGAATTATTTAAAATCTATTATTGTACTTATAATGATATTGAAATAATTATATTTGAATATATAAAAAAATTCACTTCCATTTTGAAACTATTATAAAAAAACAATGAATGCTACCAGCATCTGATGATGAATATAAAATAAAAATAAATAATTTATTTATGGTAAGTGATTACAAATTAATTTTATAAAATCATATAAGTATAAATAAGGTTCAAAAATATTTTATTAATATATATATTTTAGTTATAAATATGGTTATATCACACTCATCTAATCAGGATTAATTGCAATGTTTATTTATTAATATATTCAACTCCACGAATCATGTTTGATATTAAGAATTATAATATATTTTATATAATTTATTATATAAAAATCATGATTCAATTAATGTATTATGATTTTATTCCAACAAAACCCAAAAAATATTATTAATGTGATTAAAAAAACACCCAACATTTATAAATTCAATTTGATGAAATGAATTTTATTTTTAATTTAGAATGCCAAAAATGACATTAGGTGAATATTTTTTTAATTTTTATAAAATTATTGATTTTTTTGGATGAACAGTATGTAACAATTATTTGAAAAATAATTTTAAATTTTTATGAAATAATAATGAGATAATAATAAATTTTTTATGAATTATTTTTTATAAAATAAATATATATTTAATAAGTAATACAATTCATATAAAACATTAATGGTGAACATGTATATATATGCTTACTAATATGGAAATTTAATTAATTCCTTTCATCAAATAAAATATTTTTTTGGTACTTATCACTTTATAATGTATTCACATAGTTTATTTTGGTTGGTTTTGGTTTGAAAGGAATAATGTCTCCTCTGATTTAACATTATCTGTATGATTCGAATGTTATATTCATTTTACATGATTTTATGGTAATTTCATTTTTATTCATAAAACAAGAATTTTTATAAAAATAATTCTCATTATGTTTTATGATCATATATTATATGAAATTTTTAGAAATAATGAATTTTAACTATGATAAATATTTATTTCTCTGGTTATGGGTAAAATGATTTAGAATGGTTCAAATAATGGGATAAGGCTTCATGATAACAAAAAACAATTTCTGAATTCTCTCTGGTCGATCATATTTATATCATACATATACTACATTTTGATTTATGATAATTTTCATCCAATTTACGTGGTTAATACATATATTATAAAAAAATTTACTCAAATTTACATGTTTTAAACCAATATCACTTTTAAAAGGGTTACCTCTACTCTAAAATACGCACTACATGTGCCCCAGAGATTCACCAATACCTACCAAAATACCATAAAAACATTCCCTCTCTCAATCATGGGGTTATGGTCACACAAAAAAACCACTTTATGAAATATTATTGTGTAATCCAAAAAAGTTTACCATCGGAAAATGTATATGTTCTTACTAATATTTTCAAAGATACAATAATCTTATACAACCTCAAAATCATAGATAACCATATTAAAATAATTACATAAATATAGTAAATATAATAAGATATTTTATGTTAAGAATACATTCAGTTCCATTCTGCTTTCCACCCATGGACAATGAAAACATCACTCATGTGTACGTACAACCAACCATTTCCAAATTGCGATGTAATTAGTTTTTCATCACCACCTCCCTTATATGGTTATAGAAATGTAATTATTTAACATATATGATATTTTTACATAAAAATGATTCGATTATGATAATATATCATGTTTCTTCCTACTCTCTCATCTACTAGATTATGATAACATCACTGGTGTATACTTGTGGAATTCCACCACCAACTAGTGATGTGATTTATTTTTCTATTACCAACATGAATAGATGATTATAGAATTTGATATAATAAATAGAATTTATATTCATGAATATATAATTTTTTTAAAATTAATAGAATTATTTATTAATATCTTTTACTATGGTCAATAAACCAAAATATATTTGTAGAAATTAATCAAAAACCATAAGTTGTCACTGTAAGCCAATAGTATACAAAAAATTGATTTAAAATAAATATTAACAGTATATAAAAATGGAATATATAATAAAAATTATATGAATTATGCATTTAATAAATTGAAATTGATTATTCCAAATGTCATAACATATCTGATTTGGAAGTAATATTGGGAATGTCTTTTTCATATTAATTCCACTCTATTAAGACATATATTAAATTAGGCACATAATGTATTTTACATGTTTTTTAAATATTAACCTTGGCATATTATTGAATCAATTATTATTTATTCATGTTATTTAATGTTCCCAAAAATTTTACATTGTAAGGGGTTTTACTTCAATATTTATTAAATTTGTAATATTATATTTGAAAATCTCAATATTATTTTGGATTGTTCATGTTTAAAATTAAAATAAAATAATTATTTTCAATTAATAAAATTAAAACCAATTTATTTTATTATGCTTTGGTTATTCCCAGTTTTTACATGTTTCTATTTCAATTAATTTACTAGTTAGTACTCAATGAAAAAACAATGTTTTTAATAAAAAAACATTATTTGCTGTTTTTGGATGGGAATATTTTTATTTCATATCTATATTAGTGAAAAATTAATACATCTATGATTTAATATAATATGAAATTATTGTTAATTTTCAGTGTGTAAAACCTTAAAATTTCTATAAAAATGATTAAATGGAATTTTTTTAATATTTTCAAAATATGATTTTTTTTATTTGTTAAGAGACTATGACAAAAATGTTATTTCTAAAAAATATGACATGAATGGGATTTCACACATCTATGTCCATTATTCTCTATTTAGATTCCTCTATAAAATTCTAAGCGATTTCTATGGTTTTTTCCTTTATTCGATGAATTTTAAATTTTTATATTACAATAAAAATTATACTATTTTCTAAATAGTTGACATAAATTTTGGAAATGATTTATAATCAATTTTTTACTATAGATATAAAGTATATTTAAGGAAATTTACTTTCCATGATTGTATTTTATGTTCCTATATAATTATCATAATTATTTACTTCATTTTAGACATTCATTATTGATGAATTAATGGTCTTATATCAGTCATTAATTATTTATGGGAAAAAGATTTTTCATGATCATTCACTTCCATGTGATCATTACAAATTAATAAATATACATTATTTTTCTCCATGGTGTCAATATATTTAATATCATGGTTGTATTCAATATCAAATGAACTATATTGATATTATCTTAAAAATATATCATTTCAATATATGGTGGTAATTAAAGGTTGATTATTTAGAAGATTAATTAATTTACTATGGAAATATTTATCATTGGTATTCACGATTGAGTACAGATATTTAAAATTTGATATAAAATAATGATAATTAATTTTGTTACTAATTAAATATATAAATAATTTATTTTACATATCAATGTGATGGATACGGCCCAGTTATATATATCTCCCTAAAACATCAATTGGTCTCTTGAGAAAAACCAGATTGGATGCCTTATTAGTTGGGTATTTATAGTATGCCTATACAATTATTAAATATGTTTTTGAACAATACCATAATAGTAAGATTCATGATGTCCACATACAATTCACTGGTCTTAATATTAGGAGTTTATAGAATTACGTATTTCATTAAATGAGATATAATTTATCATTATCTATGTGTTTGAATTCATACATGGAGGTGTTTAATCGATAAGTAAGTGATACAATAGAATATGAATTTATTAGTCACTCAATCATATTGTTTTCATTATTTAATAATTATAGAATATATTTTTTGAATTCAATTGAAAATAATTTAAGCACAACATGTACAAATTTTTCATTTCCTCTATTATATGAGGAAATAATATTTTAAACATCATTAGGGATGTAATGAATATTTTCATGTTATAAATTATTTTTACATATAAATAATGATATAATTTATATATAGTCTCCCAAAAAAATAAACAATAGAAAACTAATCCCTAATAGCATAGAGATGGTGGTTATATTTTTATATTGGTTCTAGATAAAAGTTATTACATTTTAAAGGATTTTTTATTTTAACAACCATTGAAAACTTGGTATGTGATTGATTATTACATTACATTTGAAGATATAAAATAAAATATAATATTTTTATTGAGATCATTATTTTCATCCTTGAATATCAATTCATATCAATCATAGTACAAGTTGTGAAGTCATGGGGACTGAAAACATAATAGTGACCTGCGATTATATTCTCATTAAGGGAATACATACAACACATGATGTTAAAGAATAAATAATTCGTGATTAATATGAATGGATTATTTAATGGTTAAATAGATTTATATAAATAATCAAATAATATTGATACTTAACCATATTTCTTATCACTTCTCAAATAATTATTATACATAAATAGTTGATTTCATAATGATTGAACACCTAATATTGGACCTCCTAAACATATGATTGAGACCTCGTGTCAAGCCATCTTATGTAAATGGGTAAGGCATATTCCAAATATTGAACCCCTATTATATCATAAGTCCTACTGATACATTGAGAGGATATAAAATTTTATTCATTACCCATCACAAAATAAGTCCAACACATTAATCATACGACTATAATACTTATAATAAACAATACATAATAATCAATAATTATCCATATTAGTATAACTATCTTATGAAATGTCAATACTATTCCCATAAAAATGTATATAATCCATAATTATAATTATGGTGATTAAAAAAATTAAATTATATACTTACTAAATTAGATTATTCATGAATGTATTTTTACATAGATGTAAATAATTTTAAATGATCACTGGAATATTTATTAAGAAAATAAACTTTTCCTTTTAAAATAATTTATTTAATGTATAAATGTTTTAAAAAAATTATGGAAAAAATTACACTAAATATAAATTTAAAAAAATTTAAAGGAATATTAAAATAAAATAGTATTCAAGATTATGGGAAAATACATTCGTCTAGAAAATATGAACTTTAAATTAAATGAATCCTCACCGAAAAAAATAATGTCAATTTTCTATAAAAATATTCTTTTAGACTTTTGAGTACATATAGTTTAAGAAATGAAATAAAAATATTTAATTTATATAATTAAATAGTGGATAAGGAAATAAATATATATTTTTATATAATGATCATATAATATTTACAATGATAACATAAACATAAACAATCTATAAGAATGGTGAGATTGTGGAAACAACTGTCACCTCTGTTATGAATTACATCATAAGTGGGTTTAAAATCTTATACAATGGGTTTAAATTTATTATAATTTGAAAAAATAACAATTTAAATACATTTACATCCTTATTTAATCCACTTAAATGTTTTATCACTTATTAATAATTATTTTTATAAATCATCGTTTTGAGTGTTATTTTTTTCATTTTTCATATAATATTTGGTTAGGCCTTCCTGATCCTTGTATATATTTATTGGTTACATAATATAAAGAAAGATAAAAAAACTTATAAATATTATAAATATATTAATTATATACATATTTATAATCATTGATGAATGGAAGACATGAACAATAGATCACACTGCTTTATAGAGGTGGAAGACCACATATACGCACAAGAAACATTATAATTTTGAAACTAGTGGAAGATATAAAGGTAAATGATATAATATATGTTTAGAAAAAATATTTATTTCCTAAATATAATAGAAATTCATTTGTTCAATCATTATATCAATCCAAGTAATGGGGTGATAAAAACAAATTACACCACTATGTGGAGACAGTAAGTCATAGTTACACCCGATAAATATTTTCACATTCTATATGATAGAAAAGAAGTGTAAAATTGTTTTAAAAATATCAAAAAAAACTTTATCACACTAATGATACAATATTAATCATTTTAGTATGGTAAAATAAATTTAGTGGATGTAAAAGAAGAAATAAACATGAAATATTTGATTAAGATGGTTACCTCTTCTTTGAGAGACATCACTTAGCCCACACCATAATCCTCAAAATATTAGTATTAAGAGAAGAAAATTGGTTGTATTATTAAGGTAAGAAAGCCATAAAGGTATTAGATTTTGTATTTTAGGATTTCTAAGGCTCAAACTTTGTCAATAATGGAGGTATGGAGGTTCCCTTTTATATGTGAGGGAGAGGTCACACATTGAATTACATCAAGGATTTAAATATCATTAATGTATTTATCAAGTATAATGTTTCCATGTTTCCATGTATTAGAATTATTATAATATATGATTTTAATTTATATAACCAATAATAATTAGACATGTTTTTGAGGAATTTTGACATTTATATATTAGTTTAACCCATAGTAAACTATTTTTAACCTTATCCTTGGTGAAAATGTCTAAAAAAATTATTGTTTCTATATTAAGTAATATTAATTATTTTGATTCCAAATATGGAATTTATTTGAAATGTTTCAATTTTTATAAATGTGATAATATAATTTTAATATAATTGCATAAAAGTCAATGGAAATCATTTTTAGATAAATGTTTTTATACGTAGAAATAGTTTTATATTGAAATAAAGTATATGGTTTGTTATATTTGATTTAATTACATTTGTTTTATATAAAAAATTAATATTTTACTATAAAACCAAAACAAATAGTAATTGATTTTTTTATACTATACAGCGACAAAACAACTAAAAATTATTTTTATTTGAATAAAAAAATTATTTATACTTCCAAAATATGAAACATAAAGTTCTAAGTTCAACATTATATTTTTATATTCGTTATATTACTAATTTTACATATATTTATTTGGATGAAATTTTTTGATAATATTTCATGTTATTGTTGTTACATTATATCATCATAAATGCGAATGTTTTGTAAAATTAGAATTTTACACTATTCACATAGACATCAACTATTTCTAAAAAAATATAAAAAATTAATCTAAAACTAATTTTCCCATGATGAATTATAAAATGATATCAATTTATTTATTTTTAATTTATGTAATTTTAGAATATATCTTTTAATAACATTATTAAATTTTTAAATGTTTATTATACTATTGATTCTTTAAGATGAAAAATGTTAATATAACTGAATCCCAGCAGTTACATTCTTCTTTCCTTTAAAAAAATTATCCTTAAATGTTTTATAGTGTCACCTCATGAATGGGTTTTTTGGTTTATCATCATAAATTATCTAGTTTTTGACATCACCTCTATTATCGTAAAACTATTCCAAAGTGATTTTACCAAATATGTCATCCAATTCTACTTTATTGGTTTTCTATTTTAATGAATTTTAAAAGGATCCAAAAATTAAGATAAGTAATGTGGAAATTAAATTTACTTATGGGTGTTAGAATGTGTTGGGTATGTCATGTACTTCATAATTATAGATATATTCATCACATCATGATATTTAAATAGGATAACAATGATATTCAACAGGTAATCTAAATCTAAAATTATTTCCATTATTTAAAAATTCACTGTGAATATTGCTTATGTTTTCTTATTCATTCAAAAACATATAACAACTTTTCATGAATATGTATTTATGAAAACAAGATCTGCCAAATGAATTTGTAAACCCTTCCTTCAATTATTAACATTTCTTTTATTCCTTCTATGGGTTTTTTTAATATGATTTTGAGCAGTATTCAGATTTATTATTCTATAATCAAGAATTTCTAGGTCAACAAGTTTCTATTCAACAACTTCATTCCAAGATGTTATATAATGAATCCTATTTTTGTAAAATGCTTCATATAGTGTAATTTAAATTCCCGAATGGTAGATATGTTTATATAAAAATTATTGAAAATTGTAAATAATGATTTGACATACCATGAAATTCAATCAAGCATGACCACAAAAAATATTATATTATCTGAATAGTATTTTTATACTACCTCTCAGTTTATGATGATAGGCAATGCTAAAAACTATCTTAGTGTCAATATCTTTCTGAATAGTCTTCTATAATTTAAATGTAAACCACATATCTTAATCAGATAAAATTGAAAGAGGTATATCATGAAGTCTCACTAATTCATTAATATAGATTCTTACAAGGAACTCATATGTTATATATTCACATATATTAACAAAATGTGTGTAAATATTAAGGATATAAATAATAACCCATATAGTTTAATTATTAATAGGAATCATTTTTAATCTAGGGATAATTTCCATACTAATAGCATCCCATTTAAAAACTAGAATTAATAGTTTTTGTATAACTACATTAGAATGTTTTCTATTATAATTAACTTTTTGTAAACCCATGAATATTAACACATAGTTTATAATTTTTTATTTCTTACTGTCCAATCAAAAATTTCCTCACATCTTGAAATTTTTTTGTGCTTCCAGGGGGTATAGAGAGACACAAACCATGGGCTAGATCTAATAATTCCCTCTTCATCCCAAGATTTGATTAAACATACAACATCATCCAAAATTTCATTATACCAACTTCATAAAAAATCCATTCCCCCATCATTAACAACTTTTAAAATAATACATTCCACCATTTTAATTTTTCAATAATACTGTTTTGAGAGTCAATTGGAAAAGGATTAATGTTTATCCATCTCATATAACATCCATATACGACATTAATAAGTCATTGGATAATGAATCTTTTATATCATATTCTTAGTTAGACCATTATTATCATTCATACTAAATAAATCATTTACCTTATTATAATTTCAAGTGTTAATGTGTATTGAGAATTGACAATCCTTGAATATTTCTAGTAATATACTCTTCATTATGATGAGCTCTATATATGAAGTGATGTGTTTCAAGATATTATTATTCAGATATATGTCACATTTATTTACAGTAGAGATAACACCAATAATTATTCTTGGAAACAATTATGAAATCCCAATAAAGATCAAGGGATGCATCATTCAATTCATGAATCTCAAATTTTAATGATAAATAGTTAATAACATTATTACTCTATATAAGGACACATCCAATTGTTTTCATTAATGTGTCACTATATATTAAAAATCTAACCTATCCTATTATTAATTTGAAAAATATCATACTGATAAACCTCCACCTAAATTATTAAAAACATTCATTATATTAGACACTCAAAAATAACATAATATGTTTATGTGTCAATATTTTTATTGTGTTTCCAAATTGGGAATTTTTTGAATGAACAACGTATAGTAACCTGATAATCAAATTCAACTACATATCTCAGTTATGTATTTCTGTAGAGTCCATTAATTTACTTCCACTATATAAAATAATTAGGCCTAATAAAATGAACTTATAAAATCTAGAATTCATACTTGCAAAATTACCCCAAAAAATTGATTTTCTCTAAAATTCTGATGAATGATTCTTAAAACACCCTTATTCTCTTCATAACATATTGAGAATACCAATATATCAGCAATAAATACCATAAAGGAATTATTAATATATTTATTGAACAATATATTTGTTATATCCATAAAAATATAGGGTGTAGATATTAATAAAAAAGGAATTACTATAAACTCATAATTTTCCTACATCATACAAAATGAATTCTTTGAAATATCATTCTTATCTACTCATAATTGATAACACCCCATACATAGACAAATTTTTGAAAAATATTGAACACCATAATTTTTATCAAACATGTTATCAATTCAAGGAATATAATAAATTTTCACCAAAATAATGGAAATGATTTACTAGTAATCAGTGGATAGGATAAAAATCCCATTATTATTTTTTTAAAGGGTAATATATCTCTAAGGAGAAACATGTTGGTGTATGGACCCTTTATTACACAGCTCTTATAGTAATTTATTTTACTATACTATCTTAATTTTGGTTAATATATCAGGAGTATTAGTTATAAGTCTTGTAAAATGTATTATTTGAATAGAAAACTCAACTTAACACTTAGGTGGATGTTTAAGTAGTTCATAAAGATCTAAAAAATTTATTCTTCCATAATAAAATATTCTTCACTCATTTGGTTATGTTTATCATTCATATATTGGGTCTTATCTTATTGTTGTTCTATAATTTAATTATGGGGAGCGATTGTAGTGGATCCAAGAATGATTCAGAATATATTATATTTTTTTCAATGATAATGAATTCCACATCTTCATCCAAAATTTTAATATAATTATCTTGAAAAAAATATTTAATTATAATTTTAAGTCCATTCTATATCAATGATTATATAAAATCTACCACATGTATAATAATAATATTTCTGAATTTTTTATGTCTATAGATCATAGTTGTGATTGAATACAATATCGCTGTAGAAATAATATTTCCACCAGGTTTCTTAGATGATAAATCTCCTCATAGCATGCTACTGAAATATTAATTTCTTTTAAAAAAAGGATGATATAATAGAATTCAATGATACATAATCATATAATGAATTATCGAATTTCGAAGTTACCATTAATATACATTCCACCAGATAACTATGAACTATAGATTCAGTAATAGTAATTGTTTAATCTTGGGAATCTCCCTATTTTATATTTTGTGCTATATTCTCATATCTTTTGGGAAATTAGTTGGAATTGTTCCCTATTTTCATATAGTTAAATCAATGTACATTTATATATTCCCCCTTACCATTTTATTGATGAGAATGATGGTCCTTTTCTACAGACATGATGCAAAATTATGTTCCCATCAACCATATGCCTAGGTTTTTCCCATCATAGGTATAGAATTTTTATAATTACCCTTATATAATTCTTCTCCATTACTGTTTACATCATGAGGTGATCAATTATTCTCTTATTATCTTTCCTTATATAAATTTTTTAAGGATTATAGAAATATTTCTCTATATGGATGGAATATGATATTATTTCCTCATTTGATGAGAATTGTTTTTGGAGCAGTTCCCTTTAATGTATTGGTTTTAGCACATTTATGAGATTTTCAATATTCCTCTTCAGATTATATATAAATTTTAAAAAAATCTTTCAAACAATGTAATGATTTCTTCCGACGTAGAAATGTTTTCCTCTTCCTTTTTATGTTATAATTAGTGATTTTCTTCCATACCATTTCATTAGAAGTGACGAAAATATTTTCTAGAGAAAAGTTCCATAAAATCGTTCCACTCCATGATCTATATTTACTCTATATCCTAAGTTTTCTCAATCAATGAACACCATTTATCTGTATCCCCCATGTCCCATGAGCTAATAAGAATCCATGAGAACCATATTTATTTCAACACATCCATAATTGAGAAATATATTTTATAAGGGTCTTATCCATTTTATAGCTACTAGTTGATTTTTTATTATATTTAATTATGGTTTGTAAGAAATCATATCTTCATTGAGGTACAGATCCCATTATTTACATCAATTTTGAAATTGAATGTTTATTTATGGACTATTGTGAATTACCTTAGAATTAATAAAGGTAATTGGGGTGCATTAGGATCATTAAAATACATACACCCAAGTATTTTTTTTGAAAAATATCGGGCACACAGTTTGTGTAAAGAGTGAGGGGATGGACACATGATCTAAAGAATGTTGTGAGGAATGGGTAAGGTGATCGAAATGATGCACAGTTTGAGAAAACCAATAAATTTGTTAGGCACAACTGTGCATCCATGTTTAAAATTTTGATTGTGGGTTTTTTTCACGGTTTTAACATAGTTAGTCTAATTGTTCGATATAACTTTATGGTGTGCCACATTCATCTATTAGATTATTCCCAATTGGTTCATTGTTTGAAAACCACACAACCAAATCATACAGCTAAAATGTTACTGACATTGTATATGAGCCGCCTTTTATTATTGTTATATATTCTGATTTTTATCTATTTTCTATATTAATTACTACATCATCCACTTATCATTTATCGATATTTTACTATTTAACACTCTGTTAAGAGGATCTAATCTCTCTGTAGACACACCCTAGGCCCTCACTGCTACTTGGAAGCCTCTAGAATTTGAGAATATGTTCTTTAGGTCACACATCCAACCGGACTCGGGGAACTTATAAGTGGAATTAAAGTATGGTAAGATTAAAAGTTGTATTGGATGGTCTTTTATCATTTGATTTATTATTTGGTGATAATAGTATGGAAATTGAGATTCATAACAAGTTTTTCTCAGGATTATATATCCCACATACATAAAAACTCCTAATCACATCAAATTAAATTAGTGTTTATTGGATTTATCTAATTAATGATGATTTGATTCCACTATTGGGTGATGCAAATGATTTGTGTTGTTATTATTGATATGATTGTGGGGTTTATTTTTTGTCAACTTGATGGGATGAGGGTATTCCATTTCATTCATCATGTTAGGAACATTATAGGAATCAAATGTCATGCATCATTCCTTGCCATTTAAGAATCATTAATTAATTCATGCACTTGTAAAACTTTTTGGAATTCATATAAATACTATTGTGATAGGTTTTCTGGATTGAGTTATGGTATGAATTCAGTGGACTCCAGGGCATGGTTCTTAATTATGGGAACTCATGGATTGAAATTTGGAAATCTATTGGTTCAACCATTTAATTAAAAGTAAAAAAAAATATGAAATTGGGTATGAATTCAAATGAAAATTAATATGTAAATTCAAGTGAAAATGGAAATGGAAACCAAAACTATTATTAACGAGATCTCAGACTAGACCAGACCATTTTATTGTGAAATAGGTTGTATCTCTTGCTTATATATGATTCATATGATTCCCAAACAGAACACATGGAGTGGTTAAAGGGGTGTGTTATTAATTAGAAGGGTGTGTTCTTCTATAGGAAGGATTTTACTTGTCATAATTCGGTGTTATGTGATTTTGATCAACTGAATTTTTTGATAATCATTAAAAGAGGTGTGCTCTTGGAATTTATATAGGTATTCAACCGTTATGTCCTCCAGTCTTATTCCAATAGGGATGAAAAGACCATAATGTGAAGGTGGTGAGCCATGTGATACTAGTGGTTGATTAAGTATATCCATCTTTGGGACTATTAGTTGTAATTAACACAAGGGGTGAGGTACTATTCCTCGAGGGGTTCTTGAAATTCTTACATACCACTGAGGGAGCACTATAATTTACCCATACTATGGAAGAGTTGACGTGTGAGTGCCAACCGAAGTATCAAATCTTGTTTTTATTAGATAGAGGACCACAAGGTGTGGATTCATGGATATAGACCATTTTATCCATATTCAATAAGTTAGATACAAATATTAATATGAAGGTTTATATCTCCACGTATACGCCACATGATTCACCCAAGAGATGGTGTGATGTTATTACATAGAAAGATCATCATCATCGAGATTAATTGGATGGTTTTCAAAAAAACATCTATGAATACTTTTATCCTGAGACCTTTAGCGATTAAAGTGGCTAAACTTTCATGAATCTAGTGTATTTAAAGTTATAAGTTATTGATTATTCAGAATGTTTTACTAAGAGCTACCACTACACACCGATTCTGATAGGATATGAGTTATCTAAATAAAGGTTATCTGAGGATGGTATCGATTATGAAATTTGATCACAGATTAATTTATTTTGGATTTATAATATTTTTGGAATAGTGAATCGGTTTAATATCATAGAGATTAAATAGTGAGAGTATGAAGGTGTGATTCTTGGTATTTCCATATATAGAACTAGTTTTGCATCGACCAGTAATATGAAGCATCGTCTGGGGATTCCACATGATGATATTAGTAGATATATCACATACCCCGAAAGATGGGTGATGTGATCCGAATTTGGTAGAATGAGACATATGAGGCCATAGTGTTCGGTCTCCAAAGGTTTTTTATTCATAAGATAGTACAACTTCTAGCTCCTTTATACAATTATTTTAGATATGGATGCGTATTTACTTCACTTTTGTGGAAAGGGCTACAAAGAGTGTTAGAGACATAGGTTCTTTTAAAAATAACTTTCCACCCCAGATAGATTGAATGTTTGATCACAAGATTTAGGTTGTTGATGTCATTATGCAAGAATTTTTCTATGTTTCTATTGGATTTTGGGAGAGGAACATACCCTCAGTTGTAATATCCTACAATAATATCCATTAGGATACTATTCAGATGAAGCCTTATAAATATTTCTACATTATGCCATGTAGATCACCACTATGTTTCATAGAGGTAGGAGAGGCAGCTATGATTGGACATTATTTTTCTTAGGAGACCACAGATGAGGTTTTGTTGACATGGAAGTAGATGGATATTGCCTAGTATTATTATAAATCATACAAAAATCACTATATATTAACTTTAGAGTTCATGGTTGGGGATTATATTATCTTACGTGTTTCCCCTAGAATGGGACATTAGAGGATCGAGAGATATGGTAAGATTTCATCGTGTTATGTTGGGTTTGTTTATATTCCTATGAGAGTATTGACGGTATCCTATTAGGTTTTATTATCTCATAGGTACTGGTCTATTCATGAAATCATCCACGTATCTTAGTTTTTTTGTTATTATTCAGTAAAATCTATTGGAATTTAGCCCAAAGATATTTAGTTACAGGTTGATGCATTATTTGATGAGCATCCTATACAAATTGGGGATAATATCTAAAATTATAGTAGAGGCTGGTTCATTCCACTAGTACATGTTCAATGGTACAAGAATCAAATATAGGATGATACTTGGGAGGTAACGGTTTAGTGTGCACATTTCTTCTAGACGATTGTGCATGGTTGGTACATGGTTTTCAAACTATGGATCCAAACCATTTAGTGAAATTCCTTGGGTGATTTTTCTGTTTCCCCCAACATAATTTTATTTATAACCTAGATCCATCATATATTTCATGTTGGACAACATTCCCACTTTGAGAGATGTTCTACTGCCTATTTTTTAAATTATACGATCTCCTCCATCTAGTAATGGATTTGAGGATCATAGGCCTTAGTAAATCGACATTGAAAAGATATCAATTCCTTTTTAGCCATTAGTCCTTTAACATTTTATTTGATATTCTATTTAGGTGAACACTAATTTCCCCTATTAATAGGTTATTAATCCATTCATCAATTTTCTCCCAATTTGAGATGAATATAGAGATAATACTGGATAATCTATCATCTTTGGACCTATTGTATGTGATATTGTAAATTTATTTAAACATTTATGTGTTTATATATGTTGTTGTGTAACGTTTCCAATTTTCTAGCTATATATTCAAATGAATTTGATCATTGAATTGAATTGATAGGTATTACATGTTCAATTAATAACACATGTTGAATAATGTTAAATGGATTATAACATTGAATTGAAACTACCCTTTGTGTTTTTTGATTAACTGAATGGACCACTAAGGGTGGATATGAGTTTTCATTTATTATGGTATGCCTTATACCCCTTTTCTAGGGATTGTTTACGAATAATTAAATAACTGAATTGAATTATAATATTAATTACAATATCAATTATAAACTATAATTTAAATAGTTTTATAAAATAGGGATTAGGTTCCATGTACCGAGTCCTTGTCATGAGAAATCCAATTAATCTTGAGATTATTTTTTATATGATTTTCCCCAATGATTAAAATTAAATGGAAGCCTTCTAAATTTGGACAGTAACATGCGTCACATTTTTAGGTGTGACTAAAATGAAATATTATTGGTATTGATCTTGGAAAGTTTGAATGGATTTATATAAATGAAATTGGTTAAATTCAGTTTAATTGGTTAAATGTTTATATTCCTTGGGATAAAAAAGGATTCGATGATTAATTCCTTGGATAAACACAATTTCCTTGAACCTTGAAATTTTCAGAGTGATACATGGAATCCATAACGGGATTCTAAGTACAGACTCTCAGGATTTTCTATTTATATGTAATGTGATACATGGATTCATATGAGAATACCATGGATATACTCAAAGGGAATTGATCATATTTCCATGGGTGATACTCAATATCCCTTATTGGGAAACCAAGGACAGACTCCATTGAATGTAATGTAGTACCACACCTAAAGCAATACATGGGTTCTTGAGGATTCCAATTGATGGGAATGTAGGGTATTGGATAATATTATATCTCAAAAAATACCTAGATTACAACATATTAATGCTATGGATGGGATCAAGTTAATTAATTAATATGGAATGAAATGAGTTTTATGATGCGTCTTCTAAGAAAAAGCACATGCTTGGATTTGGTTTTTGTCTCAATCTTTATGGACATCCTATTTGGGAATCCATTGATAATGTTATCACGGGGGAATCCAAGCTATGAGTCAGTTTTCAATACATAAAAAATAAAAAAATGTTAATGGTTGAATAGAAATGACTAAATATCACTTGTTTGATGATTATAGGAGATATTTAATTATTTAATGTAACTCAATGAATGAATTTGATTATAAATGAGAATACTAACTCTATAGGTTGTTTAATTTTTGTGATTCCATGCATTATTGTATTGTTGTATTCACACTATTTTTATATGTATTCAGTGGCTAGATTGAATAGAAAATGGGTGGTTGCCTACTGGGATTATGGCTCACTACTTTTTTTGCCAATTTTGGGTACCGAAATAAACTATGTGATTGTTTATATGGATTAGGGAAAGTGATCTACTCCATGTTATTGATAGAGACTTAAGAGAAGAAGAGCATGGGAGTGATCTAAGGCTCAAGATTTTAGCTAGGACACCCTTTTTCCATTTAGTAATTTGTATAAATGTACTATATTATACTATTGTGTACTTGTTTTAGATGTTATATGGAAACATATGATGGTAACATCATCATCATTGTAAATGAACATCATTTTATTATTGTTCCCCATTCCTACAATTACATATTTTCCTTATGATTAAATTCATGTGCTACTTTTCTATTGTAGATATTTTTGTGTGTTACATTATGGTAAGAGAGAATACTCTCCCCATAGATACATCATACGCCCTCGCTACTAGCCATCAGCCTCTAGTGTTTTGGGAGCTGCACTTTAGGTTATCGGTCCAACCCAGCTTGGGGCACCTTTTAGTAGAATCTAGGTGTAGGACATTATATTGTGGATGTTTTCACTTGAAATATTCTATAAATATTACATGTTTTATCATATTAGCATGATTCTCCATACAAGAATTGTTTTTGTTCATAACATATGTCTGTAGCCTCAATATGGTTATAATATTATCAACTCAAACTCCAGATCTAGAAAAAACATCATTACCTTTTCTTGGATATAATTTTATATATATTTAGTTTATTGATACATATTCAATTCCTTCTAATATTCATCATTTATAATCAACAACATACAATAGATTGGATCACAACATTGTGAGTCATTGTGTATTATTCTAAAACAAGTGAACCACATAACACAAAATAAAAATTTATTCATATATAATCATATAATCATAAGATTTGTATCTTTTGGAATATATTAAAATCATAAAAATTTAATAATGGTTAATAATGAGTTCTTGAATAAACCATAACATATCAATCGGTAGTGTTCATCTAGCTGTGCATTCTTAGGACAACTCTCCGGTAACCAATGTTGATCGAGTAAATACCCAATCCATCTCATTGAGTGTTGTTACTCCTAGGTGAATATATTCCATATCCACATCCAAATTATTTTATCTAGATAGAGATTTATTTTATAAGAAACCACATATTCTCAACCATACAGAAAATTTATGATCTTATTAACTACAAAGTCTTATCCATAGATTATTTCATAGAATTATGTTATTTAATATGTACATATATAAAACATAGTCTATTTTTTTATTTTAAAATTCCTCTGATACAAACTATAAAACTCCTACACCTAATATCCTAGAGCTAGTTGTTAATGTATTATACTAGAAATGGATAGAATTTATTGAAACATGATGAATTGAATTTTTTATGAGTATTGTAAAACTAGATACACGATCTAATATCATATTAAATTTGGAAAAATATCTATCATTGTATGAATTTATGTGAGAACATTATTATTACGTATATAATATTCCCTAATATTAATCATTATTCAAAGCTCGACATCCTAGGGAATGAAAATATAAAAAAGGGGTGAAATGAGATGCTCAATAAGGGAATACATACAATAAAATCTTAAAAGAAATTAATAAGTCATGAATAATATGAATGAAATAAATATTGATCAACTTATTCCATATAAATTATAAAATAATCTTCAATAATATCTATGATATCATAACCATATTAATAATTTGATCGAAATCAACAATTGATTTAGTAATGATAGAATGAAAATGTTCCCACGCGATATTATTACTATAAAGACATCATTCCATGACATATTATATATATGTTAATGGCCTATTTGAAATGTTGAAATAGTTTTGTCTCTTGAGACCTACTGATGAAGTGAGAGTATATATAATTATAGGACCCAAACCTTACATAATAGTTCAAATTAATTAATTATATGAATAAAGAATAAACTTTAATAAACATACCATAATAATAAATAACCTATCTATATTATAAGGACTAGAATACAGAAGGATTATAATTTCACCAATAAAAATAATCATAAAAGTACTAGATAAATATGGTATATTGTAGGATTAGAGTATATCATATGTATATAATAATATTCATCAAAGGATATCGACATAGGTGAATATAAAATTAAAATATATCTCAAATATTTCTTAAGGAAAATAACCATTTCATTTCGAAATCACTTATATAAACTATAAAAATTTCTCTGATATTAAGTGAAAAAATTTCTTTTAAAAGAAACATGGAATATTTTAATGGAATCATTAATGAACATATAATTCATTAAAATGTAAAAAATCATCCATAATGTATATGTCAAAATGAATATTATATTCAAACTTCTAGTAAAAAGATCATTATTCATAAAATCAAAGGAAATTCCATTTAATTTTTAATAAATAGTTGAGAATAGAAACAATTTTATATCAATAAATCATTATAAAATATTAAAATCATTCTTTAAATCACTTTAATGAAAAAATGTAAATAGAATAAAATTATTCATGAATGAATTGGATATTAATGTCATTTTTTAAAAACCATTCATTCTGAATTTTATGTACATAGAGAGAGGAAAATGGATTGAAAACTTGTAATTTATATTAATAAATTGGAGAGAAGAACATAGACAGGGATTAAGATAAGAATAACATATAATTCCACAAAGAGAAACACTATCCTAAAGAATCCAGAATAATAATTAGATTTTGAAATAAACTATTAATTAAAGTTTAAAGTTATTTATATATTATTTTATCTTCCTATATAATAAATTAAAATATATTTAAAAATCATTATTAAAATCATTATTTGTGAGTGTAAGCTATTTCATTTTTCATTGATTTATAAGTTTCCTAGCTCAAATCCATGAAAACATCTCATGGATCCCTAAACTACATAACGTTAATAATGATATAAGAACCATGTATACTAATTTTATACATATTTAATGTGACACCCAAGTTTTTGAATTCATCTTTGTTTTTGGTTTTTGTTTGGTTTAAGGAGTATTTTCTCATGAACTAGTTTTGATGGGTTTGAATTTTTGGGGTAATATCACCACTTATCCTTGTTATTTGTTTAACAATTTTGATTACTTTGAATTATTGGAGAAAAATTCCCAATTTGGCTGGATAGGGTGTGGCGCACTATTAGATCATGGTTAGTAGTCACCATATTCCTTGTCCCAATAAATATGTTGAAGAAGTTATGGTGAGACAGAAGCCACCACACAGCTAGTGCATGGCCATGCCCCCGACCCAAAAAGTGTGTGGTAGGTTATGGTCTCATCCAGAAGTGACTACATGACTTCCATATAGAATTTATGTCTGTGCGGATAAACTATGTGGTAGGTTTCATCATTGGCACAGGAGGACACATGGTCACCACATGGTTTAACAAACACTATGGCATTCTAGATCAATCATTTTAGGGTTTTATTTTCCCTATACTCCCAATTTTAACCCCCACTAACCCCTCATTTCTTCCCTCATTTCGGATTTAAAACCCTAGGATTTCCTCCCCCTCAAATATCCTCCTTTGGGTCTTCAATATTGGGACATATTTGGGTGGTTCTTTCATTATATATCAAGTAAGTGTCCTCTATCTCATTCATTATCTATATCGTTTTCTTTCTTCTTTTATTATGGTTCATTTTCTACAGAGCCTATGGTTACTATTATTATGGTTTTATCATGTTGTTTTGAGCTCAATCTTCATGTTCAAGGTCTAACCTGGCCTTATTGTGGTGTAGTTGAGGTGAAATTGGAGATTCACAATAGTTTTTAGGGATTTATACACCCGAGGTTGGTGGTTCCATTTATTAACATTATTAGATAGATTTAACATTCTTGATTGAATTTATAAATATGTTCTATAGTATAATTTGGTTCGAAATTGATATTTCAATGTTTTTGGAATGATTTTATGGTGGGTATGAATCTTATAAATGAAAATTTCTATGTTTTATGTGTGTTCCTTATTATGGAATTTTGTGGAAATGTATTTTTGGTTGTTTGAAAGGTGAGAATCTCGGTTTGAAATCCTCTTAAGGTTTTAATGTGTTGAAAATTTAATTTTAATGGAAAATGGATTACTTTGGCATGTTAATATTATTGCACACCATTTAATTGGAATTGAGAAATTTTTAAATGATGAGAAACATGATTGAAAAAGGATATTATATTTTATATTATTTTAAAAATAGAATTGGACCTTGCCATTGGTTGATCGATAGTTTTATTTTATTATGTTCTGTAGAAAAATAGAAAACTTTTATTTGTTTAATGAATGATAAATGAACTAAAAATGTATTTTGTGCATGTATAATAGGGGTATGGTTTGTTTTATGTAAAAACAATAGATTCCTTGAAATTCAAGGAAATGATTTTTGAAAGGGATAAGTTGTGTGACAAGTGACAATGATTTGAGCACAAAAGGAATATTAGGTATTTAGGTGGTAGAATAGAACTAGTACACTAGTGATATAGAAGTGCCTTGTCCCAGTTTCACATATCTGGATTGATGATTACAACACCAACTAATCTTTGATGATGATTTATCACCATTTTAATTTTTGATTTTTAACCACTTTAGTGGCACATGCATGAGGTTGATAATGGTTGAGAAAACTATTCCACCTTTCACTAAGGTACAATGTTCTAGTTATTAACTCGTGCTAGATAGACCCTTGTTATTTACCCATGGTTCTCACTTGAGACTTATCTGATGTGGTACAATTTGTAGGTATACGATGGATATTGAGAGTATTTTTATTGAAATTATATTCAATTAAATGGGTTTTAAGGGAAAATTCTACTTAAATAGTTTCACTTGAAATTGGATTTCTATAAATATGATATACTTAAAATGTTTAAATGTTTCCTTTTTAAATAAATAATAATTTTGGGTTGTATTTCAATGATAAATCCTGGAATCCTTTTTATTTGGGTGGAATCCTACTATGATTTGGCTCATACCCTACTTACACATTGGGGTGTATGTAGAACCTCTTGTATGTTTCATCCATATAATGGCAAGGAATGAAAAGGAGAAGTCGATTTTTTAGGTACTAAATGTCTTATCTACAGGGTTTTGGTGGTGGTTGACTGAGGATGTTTTTCCACATATATCATGGAGGTTTGGGTTTGATTTTTTATTTCCCACACTGTAGTATTTTTGGAATTTTTCCTAAATTGTAAAAACTATATCATTAATTTGGTTGTTCCATGTTTGGTTTGAAATTTTTTGTTTTGTTTTATTTAATATGGTTCATTGTTTTTTTTTTGAAAAAAATTGGGTTTAAACATTCCCATATTTTATTTTGATACTCGAGAAATTGGTTTTAGCTAGTGGGGATCAAGAACGCCATTTGGGCCATGCCACAAATTAGGTTAGGTGCCAGTGTAAATGATGACCTGACATAGTTCGTGAAAACATGGTATCAGATAATGTCAAGCTCTTTTTGGTCATGTTTCATGGGGAAGATTCTGGGTAGACTAGAGCTAGGATTATTGGGGCATGACATTCTGCTTATGAGTATAGTGCTTATCCATCACCCCTCAAGATGATACTCAATTTTAAAGGGGATGTCACGTTTTGTTTGGATCATTTAGTTCTTTGGGATTTTTGATGTTTATGTAATGAAATGTGAGTTGGGCCAATTATCTTTGCGAGCTAGTAGGGCATGTTAATCCATATAGAGATGAGGTAGCAGTCCTTGAATGCTCTCTGAGATGGTGGTGTGACTGGCATATAGTGTCTAACCATATGTATTATTTAATTATCGACACTATTTTCCTCTTGAATTGTTCTATGTCACTTTAGGTTCTGAAAATTGTTTAAAAATACCTTCTTTTAGAATATTAGTAATGTAATTTTAAAGAAAAAATGATTCATTTTTTTTTGAAAGTTTAAACATGAGTTTACTGAATCAACATAAATTAATATTTATAAAAGTGGAATTTCATGAAATGGATTGTGTGTTAATTGAGAATGATTTTAATGAGATTAATATTTTATAATAAAATCATATGGTTTATCAAAAATTGGTTGTTTGGGAAAAAGGAAATGTATTTTTTATATGAATTTGGAAACTTGTTATAAATAAGAATATATGAGATTTAAATTAAATGGTTATTGGTGATGTGGTGGTTGTTATGCAACTAATAATTATTTTTAATTTTTTAGGGAATAAAAAAGTGTCTTATTTGAGTAGTTGGTATTTTTTTGAAGAATAATTCTTGAGATTCAAATTGAGTGTCAGATTTTATCGATAACAGTTTTGAGAAAGAAGAGGTGTGGTTAAATTGTTGTTTTGGAAAATGAAAATGGTTTTTTTGACCTTTGGTACTATCATGACTGACCAAATGAATTTTAATTTTGTGGAAGGGGAATTGGTGCCTGATTAACATGAGAAAATTATTGTGTGAGGCTTATGAGGTACCATTGGTGAATGTGAAACACACTAATCCTATTTTTATGAAAATGTTTTTATGTAATGTATGTGGTGTTTGAAAACACATACTTCATGGAATATGTTTTATATAGATTTCTTTAGGAATTAGTATAAGATAATGGTTATTTGGTTTTTCTAGAAAATGTATTGGGTTTCCATTGAGTAGGTTCCCTCTATGCATATGATGTTTATTGTGGTAATTATTTTCCAATGGACTAGTTCTGTTGGGTACTTGGTTGTCTCTCATTAGCTAATGTATACCCCCATAATTAATTGACGTGTGTTCAACATGTGATATGGGTGATTTTTTGTTGTAGGACCATCTAGTTGATCAATATAGGGACGTTATTCTCATGTTTCAATATGGAATCCACCTCATCATTTTTTGGTTATGCAGATGCTCTCACTGTGGGGGAGTTGATAAAGGAGGGGTTGAATGAAGCTTTAGTTTCCTTGAGTTGTTTAAATCATTGAAGGTGATGTTTGACTAAATTTAGCATTTAGGTTCTACCTGGAAATGGTGAAGTAAATCCATGGCATAATGGTGAAAGAGGTCTGGTTTTTTAGTGTTATCCTATCTCTTAAGTGGTCTTTAGAAATTTCATTGGTTTCATCTAATCAACGGTTTATTGTAGTCCACTAGTGTGGTAATCCTGATTGTAAGAGGATTTTGTGGAATTTTGAGGAAATTATTTGATTCTCATGACTCTTACTAATGTACATTTAATTGGTAAAGAATATTATGTTGTAAGAGACATGTTTGGTAGGATCTTTCAGTTTTGTTTTATATTTTAAAGATAAAGGAGGGTGTTGTTGAGCCTTATAAGGACATATGCTTTAATAGATGTGTGACATTATTTCAGGAATTACCAATTCATATTTTTCAGTTGGAAGTTTCTTCCATGTGACTATTCTATATTGGTTTCTTTTTTAGGGTCAAATGGGTGACTCATGTGCATCTCTTATTTACTTGTCTCAATGAAAAGTTCTTGTTTTGGAAATGTTGGATTGTGGGGTGTGTTTTATTTTGTTAGTTCTACCTAGATCACAGTGGGGTGTTTGGTAACACCAGGTGGAGGAGTATCAATTATTATTTTTAATTCCATACTATGTGGAAGGATATGATTCAATAAATAGATCACCATACATTGGTCCAGTGGTGAATCAGGATATTGTTAGGAACCCCCAATGGTGTAATGGATCACTGTATAACTTCTATCCTATGTGTGGTGGAACATGACAGTTTATTATAATGTGTTACTATTTTATTCCAAACGATCTTGTTTGGGGGAGAGGCATATGGAATCCTTGTTTATTTCTTGAGAGCCGCATGGGTGGAAGAGTTCTTCCATGGTAATGATGAGGTGTGGTTTTCTCACTTTCATGAAACTGAATTCTTCTTACCCTATGGGTGAAACTCTCAGTGTGGGTTTCCATGTATGAAAAAAATTGTATGTCAATTTCTATTTACATTTTCATTTGGGATCATTCAAGAATGGTAATGCACATGGGAATAGGGAACCACATATTTTATAATATTGGGTTTTTAATTTCTTTTTTCAGGTCTCTTGAGGTGTGTCATTAGGTTGTGTAGGATTCTCCGAAGTCATCCCATGTTGGGTTTCTCTTATCGATCTGCACAAGTCAGAGGGTTTGTTGGTTCTTATAGTGGGGAGACCCACTATGGGTCTCCTAAAATTCCTTTAGAATAAATATTTGTTAGACTATTACTTATTGTGGGGAGTCTATTCAGGTCTCCCTACATTGGTGGTCCTCTTTCATCTTGGGTGTTGGTTTGTTTCTAATTGTGGGAGTTCGTTCAACCCTCCATTTGTTTGAACTTCATCTTCGTTCCCAGTGTTTTCAAGGCTGTAGGTAGTCTTGTTTAGAGATATCTAACACTATGCTCAATGTTTTAGTAACATTTGGTGTTGAATTTCTCCCTATAGTTTTTTTCTCAAATAATGTTAAGGAAGGGTCCATTGATGTGTGGTTTGGGTACATTTTGTCATATCTTATTAATGGAATTAAAATATTTTATACGTTTTATGGTGTTGTGTATCGGGATTTAGGATTATGTGTCATTGTTTTATTTTCTTCTGATTGATCAACTAGGGGTTTTCCACATTTTTTGGGCGCGTGTCACGTAGTAGGGAGTCCATTTTGGACTCCCAAGTTCAACCTGTAATCATATATTACTATTTACATTGTCCTTGTCTTCATCCCATTTTTCATTCATTAGATATTAACTTGAGAATAGAAAGTATAGTGGTTATAGATTTAAAATCTAAACATGCGACAAATTTCTAGGGGTGGATAGTGATATTGTGGTGAGAATTGTCACACATGAGTTTTTTAAATTATCTCTGGTTTCTGTTTGGTTTTGGTTCTTGGATTATTATCATGGAAACTGAGGGTGACAGGTTTGAAAATTTGGGGTATTATTTACATTTATAATTTTTCTATATTCTTCCCTCAGGTTTCCATTGGATTACATGAGAAACATATAAATTTTTTTTGTATATTGTTTGGGGCAAGGTTGAAGCACAATTAGAAGTAACTGTGAACCCTGCCTAGGAAACCATGTGGTTGGTGTCCGAGTGAGATAGAAGATACTGCACGGCCTACACTTGACCATATGCCTCAACCGAGAAATCATTTGGTATGTCAAGTTCTCATCCAAAAGTGATCACATGGCTTAGACTTGGTAAGTAAGAACGTGAAGATAATTTGTGCGGTAGGATTCCTCCTTGGAAAAGGTTTTAACACAATCACCACACGATTTGAAAAATAGCGTGGAATAACTGTGTGGCCTTAAACCTAATTAAAATTTGGGGGTTTAATTTTTCTCCCATATTTAATTTTACACCCCAAACCCTTATTTCTTTGATCCTTTTTTATTTTAGTCGCTAAGTTTGACTCACCCTCCAATCTCCTCCTTTGTTGATTCAATTTTGACCTAGATGTCAGTCATTCTTTCTCAATGCATCATCTAACCCTCCTATATCTCACAAATTCTCTATATTTTAGTGTTTTTTGTTTCTTTTAATGGGTCCACATCTCTCCAGTAGCTAGGGTTAATATATTTAGGGTTTAAACATGATTTTTTAGTTTGAACATCATGTTTAGTGTTCAATATTTCCTTCTTGTGGCGTGGTTGTTGTTCGAATGGAGATTGTCACTAGTTATAATGGATTTCTTCTCCCAAGGTAGGTCTTTCCAATCCCAAACCATATTATATGAATTATATATGATTGTTCATATTTATAAATGTGTTTTATGGTTTATTTTTTTTGGTGAGAATGGTATTTTTATGTTTTTTCGACGTTTATGTAGTTGGAATGAATTTTATAAAGGAAAATTTAGATGTATTGTGTGTGTTATTTAGTGTATAATTTCGTGGAAATGTTTTATGGGTTGATTTAATGGTGTAAATTATGTTTTCAAAGGCTCTTAATGAGTTAATGCATTGGAAATTGTATTTTAAAGGAAAATGTATTACATTAGAATGATTATATTATTATGACTCTTCGAATTTGAATTGGGAATTAATTAAATAACTTAAAAATTGTTTAAAAAATGATCCAAGAGTGTATATGATTTTACAATGGGGCTTGGGCCATGGCTTTAGTTTATTAATAAGGTTTTTTTCTTGTCTTTTGTAAAAAAATGGGAAACAATGATGTCTATACGTGATGTTAAAGGTAATGAAATTGGTTTTGGTGTGATTAAAATGGGAGGATGGTTTGCTTTGTGGATATCAGGTGGATTCCTTAAAATTCATGGAAATGTTTTGGGAAAGTGGAATGTTATGTTATATGTGAACATGAATTGGGAACAAAAGAAAATCTCAGGAATAGAGGTGGAATAAATAGAACAAGTGCACTTGTGATACGGATTTGGCTGGTCCCAGTTTCACATAGCTAGATTAACGATTAGAACACTAACTAAACTACGATGATGATTGATGGCCACTGAAATTTTGAATTTTTATCTTATCTAGTGTCTAATGAATGAGTAAAATTATAGATGTGTTAATTATACCAAACTTCATTGAGGTACGAGGTTCTAGTGACTCACTCAAGGAAGATTAAACTTGGGGGAATTACCCATGATGCTCACGTGAGACTTATGTGATTTGATACCATTAGTTGGCATACATAGTACATCAAGCTTATTTATTTTAAAGAAATTTTATTCTGTTAAATTTTTATTTAAGGGATTGTTCTCCTTAAATTTTTTCCATTGAAAGTGGTTTCCTTAAAAAATATAAGAAATTTTTTGAAGTTTCATTTTAAATAAATTAATAGGTTGGATTGTCTTTTAATTTTAAATCATGGAATAATTTTTATTTGGGGGAATCCTAATAGACTTTTTTCTCAAACCTTAAATATATATTTTGGTGTGTGTAGACCCTATTGTGTGTTTGATTTAGGAAATAGAAAGTCGAGTCATGGAGATATCAATGAATTTGGTATTAACGGTTTTCTATTAGGTGTTTTCTTGGATGTGGCTTGAGTATTTCATTCCTCTTGTTTTATAGAGGTTTGAGTGGGAAGTTTTAGTTACATTATTATAGTATTTTTGGTCTTTTTTTATGATTTGATAAAATTCAATTTGTAATTTTGATATTCCATGTTTGGTTGGTCATTTCTAGTTTTGTTTTTTTATTTTAGGTCTGTTATTTAGAAGTATAAATTCAGTACAAATTGTTCCCAAATTTTATTTTGATACTCAATAACTTTTTTCAAGCCCTTGGGGATCAAGAATGGCCATCATTCCAATCCACAGACCAGGTCGAGTACCAGT
This sequence comes from Viscum album, assembly GCA_963277665.1. Lineage (NCBI taxonomy): Eukaryota > Viridiplantae > Streptophyta > Magnoliopsida > Santalales > Viscaceae > Viscum > Viscum album. The sequence continues at coordinate 319,100,129 of OY728137.1, forward strand.
TTGGATAATAACCTAACCTGGTTCATATCATTTAATGTCATCTATGAAAAGAGTAAATGAAAAATAGATCACATAAGTTCATGGATTTGGATGTATAAATTCATGCATGAGTGTTGTAATCATTATTAGCTACTTGAAGCATAACAAGGTAAGTGATATATTTTATTTTCATAAACCTATGTATATCAAATATATTATATATAAATTCCTTTGTTCCATTTTATGACCCTAACCCATCAATTTTGGAGCTAGTTTATAGAGCCATTAGATTAACATGATTATACGAAATCAAATCTCAAAGGACCATAGAGTTTACTTGCCTTTATAAACTAGATACCTATACGAGACCTTTAATAAAAAATAATACAATGATTACAACATAATTTTTTTATTTTGGGAAAATCACAATATTCCAAATAATATATCCATTTATATCTTTCATAGTATACTACAAGGATTCCTGGGAAAAGGTAAAAATTAGGGTTATATCAAATTCATAGTAAGGTTAATGTTTACAAGAAGAAATATGGAATAAATGAGAATAATAATTATGGGATTGTAAATAACGGAACACACATAACATGTAATAAATGAACAGATAATGAAATGAATCCATTTACTTTGTCATAGTGAAAATATCATGTAATATAAATATTAAATCTATAATGAAGAAAAATAATTAATTATTTCACCTTATGTATCGGGAACATGAAAACCTATACTATCAAGATCTATCATCCAAAAAGTTAAAAACTATAGGTAGAAACCTATTTAATTTCTAAAAAAATGTTGTTCTCATGAGAACCTATATATGCAATGAACGACTATATAATGTCTAGGCCCCACCCATCACTACATGACCAAAGCATTACTCATATTGAGTATTCAATTTAATTTATAATCAATAAGCCCTACCAATATCCCTATTGAATAATTGATACCAACTTATTAATATTTCAAAAAAAAAATTAAAATTAAAATTAATCACCATAGTAAAAATGATATATGATTCATGCATTAATAATATAAATTAAAAATTATAGTCATATATTTACGTGAAATTAAATGTAAAATGATCATATGAAATTGATTATTTTAAGGGGAATAAAATGAATTAGGGAACTTAACATAAAAAAAATCCTTTGTAAAATCAATCTTAGAACATCCAAAGGAGTAATAAAGATGGTTTTAAAACAAAATATCCATTGTGGAGTAAAAATAATAGTTTATTGTCATTGATTAATTGAATTACTATATAAATATATTTTAAAAACATTCTTGGGGAAAATATCTCGTTATATTGAAAAAAAATTCATTCAAAATGACATTTGAAATTTTTTTCTTTTAAATGTAACCATTTAATCCTGGAAATAATTTTTATAGATATTAATGCAGGTAAGAAGAATATTCCATTTTTAGGGTAAGAAGGTTAAACATATTCCTTGTTCAGAAAGTGATAATAATATTCTATAAATAACATGTGTAAATAAAAAAAGGTAAAAGAATATTTAATAAGTCATTTTTGGAAGGTTAAAAACATTGTTTGATAACATTAATAGAAAATAGGGTTTTGTTAAAGAAAATAGGTTCTCTGTGTAAAGAGATAATAATTTTGGGTCTTCTTAAAAACATTTTAAGTACTGATGAGTAGAAAAAGGGAATTATTACATGATAAATGTCCTTAATAACCCAAGGAGATGAAATTTCTATGTTTATTAGAAAATTATAGAATAAATAACTCTAATTTAAATTAATTTATAGAAAATCTTGAACAAAATGATATCATAATGTAAACTCTTAAAGTTATTTTAATGTTGTTGTGATAATCAATTAGTTAGTACACTATATGTATCAACTATAAATCCAATTATAGAAATTGAAATATATAAACAGACAGTGAAATTCAATATACATATAATTATATAATATTAATGAAAATGGGAAAAATAGAAAATAATAATAAGAAATTGGGTAAAAAATTGTTTTCCAGTTGGAATCATTTAACTGGAATAACCTTAGAATAGATAACTCAAATTGAAATTGGAAATTTCATGAATAGGGAATGAATCATGATTTTATCTGAAAAATATTATTTATGTATACCATATATAAAAAATTAGGGGAAATAAAATAGTTTTATTTTTCAATGTAATGTAAACATCAATAAAAGGAAGTGAGACTATAACGATAACCATTAAATAGTTATTGAGGAGAATAATCATTAATAATTCAAAAATGTCTCATACCACCATGAATCATTTAAATCATAATATTCATGGTGGAGTAAAATTAAATAAAACATATAATATCATTAGAATAAATATATTAATGATTTAAAATGTAAAATTTTAGTATATACATCATATAAAAGAAACTACATGAAAAACAAAAAATAATTCTCAATGGAATGTAATTTGAGACAAAATCCATTACGTTTCATTTAATTTTGTGTGAATGACCTTTAACATAACGTATAATGAATTTAATAATGTAAATAACTTATTATATCTCTATATACACGTTTAACATATTATATATTATCTTATTATAAAATCATATTACCCATTTGATAACAACCGTTCATTATTTTCACTTTTTTGGGTGTTAATTGCATTTTTTAGTATATTTTGATCTATTCTTCATTCTTTGATCATTATTTCCTCATATAAATGATGTAATACATTATGTAATTATCATATAAATTAAATATATTTGTATATAGAATAATATATACTATTTGATGATACAAAATTAAATGCACCATTCATAGAGACAGTATGTCATACGTACATATATACTATACTTTCATTTATTTATCATATTAAAAGAATGAAATGAAATTGATATAAATGTATATTATAATTAAATTATAAAATATACTATATATATGTGTGTTTTATTTTTTATTAAAACCATCCATTTTACATTTTATAGATAGTGTGAACAAATCATATCGCTTTGAGGGGGTGGTAGTCCACATTTCCAGAAATAATGTTATCGTATCTCACAAAATGGATTAGAAAAATTAATGTGTTATAAAAAAATAAATTTTATAAATTAATTATAAATATTATATATAACATTTATAAATAGAAATTCCAAAAAAATTCCATCCATGAGTGGTGGTAAAGGAAAAATGAACAACTTCGTTACTTGAGGTGATAGTTCCTCATACACATAAACGACATGTTCGTTACCCATTAATTGGAATTTTTTGATAGTTTATTTATAACCCTTAACATTAGATGCTTTAATTATATTAATGACACTTTTTTAAAATAAGTTTATAACAATAATATTTAAAATAATTTTTAATGAAATTAAACTAAAGAGATTGAGGAAGGATGTTACCTCTTAATCAGGTACCTCCTTTTAGACTTCACTAAAGGGATTCCATGGTTATCATTCTGAAAAAAGTAGAATTTATGTTGATAATTTGGATTTTGAGAAGCTATTTTTTGTATCTTTTATCATCCAATGTTTTATTAGAGCTGTACAAAAGTGGGATGTGTGAGTGTATTTTTATACTAGAGGAGTGTTATTCCATTAAATTATTTAAAATGGAATTCCACCCACAAACATACTATGAAATGTGGATCCTAGAATCGTAAAAATTAAATAAAAATTAGTATATGGTGTAAATATGTCCATCCAATGCCTTTTGGAAATGATTCTAGGTAAATTTTCCATTAATATTATGGTTTAGTCCCCTGTTAACCTAATCATTCTCTTAATTGTTGTAATTTAAATTATTTAATTCCAAAAATATTTTTTCATAGATATTACTTTAATATAATTATAAATTAAAAATTATACATATTACAAATATTTAATCCATTTTTTAAAATTATAATCATTTATGTGTCTAAATCTAATTTAAATTTAATCCTTCAGACGGGGTGACATTGTGTAGATTATAAATGTTCAATCATTTCCAAAGTTCTCATATCCAATTTTAATGTAATATTTATTACCATGAACATAGTTGGATTAAATTGTATAAAATTTTACTAATTAATATTTTATGAAAATTAATGTTATAATTTAACCTTCTAAACATATTAGATGAAAATACTATATAGAATTAAAAATTTATATTTTTTACTATTCATTAATAAAATGATACATCATAAAAACGTACTGAATGTTAATCGTAAGATAATTTTAATGTTAATATTTGAATTATTAAGTTAATATTTTTTATATTTTTGTAAAAAAATATAGAAAAATTTTATTTAAAATAGGTTCTAAATTAAAATGTTGTAAAAGTGTCTTTATTAAAATATAGATTTTATATGAAAATTGGGATTAATATTATTTTATTCCAATCAAATCAATTGGATGATTATAAAAAATAAATTATTAAATATATAAATTATAGGTCCCATTAATATCATTCCATAATTTTAATGAATTTAATTTATAGAGATAAAAGTTATTTGTCATCAAAACAATTGTTTTTCTATTAAATCATTCCCTTTATATTGAATTAGTTATTATATTAATTTTTTATTAATTAGTAACAGATAATTTCATTTCATATTTTTTGTAGACCATATATTTTCCACAAATTGTTAGTCTAATTCACAAGGACTAATTTGAGGGCTAGGTTATATGTTATTTTATTAAATAATAATATTTTAATAATATAATATTGTTTCCCAGTACTCTGTCTTGCATGAAATGTATTCCATTAGAGAAGAAAATTTTTGTGTGAGACATACTCAAACTTAGTGTTTAATGAATTAAAAGATATAAAAGATATTGAATATATTTAAAATTTCAAATATATTTGAAATTATTGGGAAATTATATTAACTCACATGCTTGGTGTTAAATGTCATACATGCTATTGAATTGAATATTCATACTATATATTTTCAAGGAGTTACATCCTCCCCACCTTAATTAAATTGCATCCTCAAAATTTAAACTCAATCATGGTGATTGATTGTTTTATATTTAAAATGATTAAATTACACATCAAGAGAAGGGGTTTTAAAATATATTGTAGAAAATAAATAATGGGAAGTTCAAAGGTCACATGGAATCACAAATAAATAGGTCTCCAAATAGAATAAAATTAGTGTAACGTATAGATATGTACCTGGGAATGAATCATAAATATTTATGGGTATTTATTGGGTTCATAAATTAAAAAAATGATTGATAAATGGAATTTTAAGGTCTCAAATTCAAAAATCACTGATGATTTTGAAAACCCTCTGTTCAGAAAAAAATATGGTATGAGGATAACATTATTTTTTTGTTTTTGATAATTTTCTTAATATTGAGTAATTATTTTACCACCTACAATTATAAGGAAATATAATTAAAATATATATTTCTATTGGAGATATTAGAGTCTTTAGTTGTTCTTCTATAAATTTCAAATTCATAAATTACTTTATGATATGGAGATCCTATAATTAAAATTGATTCCTAAATCACTAAGATACACCTATAATGGATCATAATTCCCATTAAGTTATGACAAGTATAACTAATTTTCTAAACTATTCTCCATAGTCAATATGGTGTATACATTTGTCTCTAAACCAAACAATTAACACAATTTGTTCATCATAATATTTATTCCTCAAATTTTATGACAATAAATACTGAAAATATAACCAAGGAATTGCATCAGTCAGTGGTTTTCAATAAACATTTATCATCCGAAATTCATGGGTTCAAGACTCATATCCTTGTTCGACTTTATTGGTTGGGACCCAAAATATAAGATGTCCTTTTCTAAAACCAAATTATTATTATTTCCAAAAAAATATAATATACGTCCTTGAAATAAGGTTAATCACCAAATACGATTTTAATTAATGTTTTCAATCAAACATCAGAGTCTAAATACATAAACCACTTATTTCCGCGTAGATTCTTCCTTGGTCAAGAAATCCTCCTGTAGAATGGGGCTCTGACTCGGGTAATGTCATGGTTCCCCACATTAATATTAATATACTATAAATGGATCCATAGGATGAGTTTTTCTCTCATAAATATACTCTTCATTTCTCCTTGGAAATTATATTCTTTATCTATATCTTTCCCAAAAATAAATCATTTAATTGTTCCATTGACACACTTTACTACGTTTCTCCTTCTATATTTTATTCAGGAGTAAAATTGAGTCATGTTATCTCCATATTCTCCAACACTTGAACTACTAGAAAAATCCACCATTATCTTCTTTGGTTGTTTTTGGAGTTGGTTAAGGAATATGTTGTTAATCATATTTTGAGAAAAATGATTTAGAATAATCATTGTTCCACCGACTTCTATGAACACTTCATTTGGGTTCAAAATTTCACCACATTTTCCTTTTTATTTAATGATAACATGACTCTTTCAGCAAGCTGTCAATGAATGAAACTAGAAAGCATGGAATGAGACAAAATAATCATAAGAAAAAAGATCATAAGATATAAGACATCTAATTCAAGACAACTTACCTTAAAAATAAAACTCCTTAGCTTTATCCTTGGGTTTTCATTGTTAAAAGTATTAATATTTTTTTGTAAATAAAATGTGAATTATCAGAAGAATATACCCTATGAGTTTAAAACCAAGTGTGCAATAAATCTCATTTTCAAGTACCAGGTTGCGTTGTGTGAGGACTGGCATAACATGTCAATGCTATTTCATTTTGTTAGATATATACCAGAACCAAATCCACATGTTGTATCAATACAAGAATTTTTTTCTATAAATACCTACATAATATCTACAATGAAAAAATTATAGGGTCTTGCTCAACATGATTACAAGGAATCAAATCCTGAATTACTAAAGAGTTTTGTAGTCTTGGAGAACCAAATAAAAAAATGAGTCTTGTATTACAAGGGGAGACACTAATTAAAACATAATTATATTTCTTTGGGGAAAATGAATTTATTTCATCTAGTATATCCTCACATATTTTCCATAGTACGCTTCATGGATTCCTAGGGAAATGAATGAAATAAGGGTGATCCTGAATGATCAGTAAAATCAATGAACAATATAATTAATAGTGAATAAATGAAAATAATAATTATTGCATGGTAAATAACTGAACACACAAATAGTGTAATCAATAAAAATATAATGAACTAAATCAATATATATTGTCATATTGAAAATCTCTATGATAATAAATATTGAATCAATATTGTAGGAAATGCTTAATTATTGGACACCATATCTTATGAAAATGAAACCCTCAACATTCAATATCTATCCTATAGAATATTTTAAAATATAGGTATATTCCTATATAATAAATGCAACTAATTTTTCCCATGAGAAAATGTTGACGCATTTAGGGGTTATATAAATATTGGGCCCCATATGTCCATGCATGTCCAAATCATTCCACGTAGAGAGTAATCCACATACATAATAATAATTATTCTTTATTAGATATCAATATTTAATAAACAATACGTAACTAAATATATACCTAAATAAAAAATACCTTTCAAAGAAAACACCACATAAAAAATTGTATATGGTTCAAGAGATAATTATATCCACTAAAGATGATATGGATATTTTGGGGAAATTTAATATCAAATGATCAAATGAAATATAATATTTCAATGGGACTATAATAATCAAGGATGAGAATTTAAATATTATTCTTAGCCAAATAAATCATAAAACATTCATTGGGGAATGAGGGTTGTATTAGTACAAAATAACCCAAGTTATGTTAAAAATAAGTTGCTATTTTCATTGGTGAAAATAAATACTGTAAATATATATCATAAAAATAATCATAAAAAATAACATTTTTTACATTTTGAAAAAAATTTCATTAAAATTATTTTTTTGAGAACATTTTTCTAAAAAATAAACCTTTTAAACATGAAATGATTGCTTTAGAGAGATAAAAATAGGTAAATTCATGTATTCCGTTTGAGGGAAAAGAGAAAATTCATTTTGGATAGTAAAAATGATATAAAATTTACTTGTTCGGAATGAAATAATAATATTCCATTAAAACATGGGAAAAATAAATAAAGGTAAAAATTTTATTATTAAATAATTTGATAAAGGATAAAAACGTTTTTTGAATACATTTTTAGAAAAATAGTGTTTTATAATAAAACATATTCTCTAACTAAGGAGATAATGAAGTCTTATTTTCAAAAAATATATATTATAAAACACTTTAATTTCCAATGTTTGGAAAAATAACATAATTACATGATAATTGTCATAAATAAAAAAATGGAGAAGAAAATTAAATGTTTTATTACAAAATTATCAAAAAAATTTATCTTATGTAAATTCAAGTGTTAATAATTATGAAAAAACTAGAATGTAATGTAACCATTGAAAATATTATTATATTTGAGTTAGAAAAAATAAAATATTAAATTATGTGTATCAATTTTAAATCCATGTATAGAACTGTAAATAAATAAATAGATAGAAAATTTAATTATAAATATAATAATAGAATATTAATAATAATGAATATTTAATATAACCCAATGAAAATATATTAGGTTATGGAATTATTTTCCACTTTGAAACTTTTAACTCAAATCTCCTTATCTTAAATAATTGATATTCATAATCATAATATCATGAATAATGACTTAATCAAGATATTATGCGAAAAAATGGAAGAATTTTCACAATATATAATAAATTAAATGAACAAAAATAATGTCAACATTTCAAGAGAAATTAAACTATAAAAAATGAAGTGATATTTCTAATATAATCATTAAAAATGTTTTTGAGAAGACTAGTCTGCAACAATCTCAAGTGTCCCATTACACTTTGAAACATTTGAATAATGACCTCGATGAACGAATAAAATAAAATTAATCCTATAGTATCATGATAATAAATATATTCATGCTATAACATTTAAAATGGTATTATTTACACCATTTTAAATACATTAGGTGTATAAAAATAGATTTGTTTCAATGTAATGAAAATTGTGATGAAATCGCTTACCTTGCATTTCATTTTTCAGGAATGGAATTTAAACTCCATTGTTGTTGTTTTAAGAGTTTTGATTATTTATTAAAAACACATTCTCAATATTTGATATCATATATTATCTTTTATAATAACCTATTACCCTTTTGATAACAATCATTCATTATTTTCAAGATTTCGGGTATCAATTGACAAGTCTTTAGAGTGTGTTTTGACGTGTTGATTGTTGTTATTATTACATAGACAATTATTTTATCATATATGTGATGTAAAATATTATTTAATTATCATATATTTTTATTAAAAATGTACTTAGAATATTCAATAGTGTTTGGAGATAAGAAATTAAATGCACCACTTAGAGAGACGACATGTCATGCATACGCATAAATGCTACATTCATTTCTTTTCCATATTAAAATAATGAAAATAAAATTATATATATTTATATTATAATTAAATTATAATAAATATTTCATGTATGTTAAATAGATTTATTAAAACCATCAGTTATACATTCAACATATAGCGTGAAGGTATCATGTCACTTTGAGGGGGAGGTAGTCCACACTTCCACAGATGATGTTATCATATTCACACAAAATAGTGTGCATAAAGGTACATGTTAAAAAGAATTTTGGAAGTAAAAAATATTTATAAATATCATATATATATATATATAAAATTCTTTCTTAATGGCAAACCATGACAGGTGGTAAAGGAAAAACAAACATCTTTGTTTCATGAAGAGGTTGTTCACCGTACAAATAATCGGTAAGTTTGTTACCCATTAGATTGATGCTTTGGTATGTTGAGGTAAAAAAGTTATAAAATAAACATAGATTTACATTTATGATACAAATTTTGTTATAAATTCAATTAATAATAATAAATTAAATGTAGAAGAAATAAAAAATACTATAGAGCCTAATGAAGGATTTTACATCTTAATTGGGACAATCCTTTTAGTTTTCACCATAGGGATTCAACGTATTTCATTCAACCCATGGGAGTATTCTATGTTGAGGGAATGAATTAAAATTGGGTATTTGGGTATATCTTTCTCAAGAGAAGTTGGATTGAGAGGTGTCATGAAGTTGGAGTATTGAGTGCCTTTTTATAGTAGAGGAGGAGTTGCATTCTTGTAAATTATTAAAACCAAAATTCTACCAACGTTTTTCCTTTAAAAATTGGATAAAAAAATTATATCTAATGTATGATAGGTCTAAATATGTAATTAAAAAGTAATTTCAACAAGTGTAAAGGTCATTTTATCCCTTAATATTTTGTTTTCATCTTATTATGCTAATTTTTCTCTTAGGCGTCCCAATTAATTTTAATTACCCTCCATAATATTTATAATCAAAAACTATGTAAAAATAAAGATATATTTTAAATTATGATGTTTATAGACAATTAATACATTTTCCAAAATTCTAGTCATAGATGTTTTGGAAATTAATATAAATGTAATCCTCCCAACAAGACAACAATGTTGGTTTTTAAAGTAAACACTTCAAATGTTTCCTATGTTTTCATATCCAATTTCAATTTGAAATTGATTCCAAAATCCTAAATTGGATTAAATGATATAAAATTAATATATTATTCATTAAAAAAAATAAAAAATATTATTCATCATTATATAATAATTAGATGAAAAATCTGGTTTGAATTAAAATCCCAAATTTTCACTATTCAAAAAACAAATGAATCGTTAAATAAAAGTACCAAAAACTCATAACAACTAAATTTTTATGTTAAAGTTATAAATATGATGTTTATTTGACATATAAAATTAATAAAAGTTCCAAAATTGGACTTAAAATATTTTCACCATTAAAAGGCGGTAAAATTGCCTTTATGAATGTATAACCTTTTTATGTCTAGAATTGGGTTTATTTGCATAATATCCCTTTAAAATCAATTTGATGAGTATCAAAAACATTTCATTGAAATATAATATATATAAATTATTAATATAATTCACTAAATTTAATTAAATTTATTTATGAAGATAAAAAAACTTGTTGAGCATAAAAATACATTAATATAAAACCATTACCATAATAATAAATTGGTTTGTATATTAATTTCTAATTAACATGTCAAAAATGAATTATTTACATAACTTTTAGAACTGTATATTTTCATAATTTATTTAATCTTATATATAACTGTCAATTTAATGTATATGTTATATCATATTATATTAGATAATTTTATTCTAATAATAATTTATTATTTGCTAAAAGTTTTTCTCCATGGAATGTAAGACATTGATGAAACACGTTGTTGCATGACACCACCTCTTAATTAGTGTTACAGGTATTGAAATCTATAAAATATATTTAATTAATTTTTAATAGTAAATATATTGTAAATTATTGTGATTATATATTCTTTTACAGACATTATATTGTGTGTCACACATGATATCAAATAAAATGTACCTAAATTACAATCTCAGGGTGCTACAGTCACCCAACATTAATTAAATTTCTTTGTCACAATTTAAAATTTATTTTGGTTATATATTGTTTAATATTTCCTATTATTAAATCCAACATCAAGATAAGGGTTCATAAAACATCCTCCTTAAAATAATGTATAGTATGTAAGAAGGTCACATGGAATGACATATAACTATGTCTCTACAAAGGTTTACATTACTAGAAAGTAGAGACATATACAAGGAAGAAAATCCTAAATATTTATGGGGAGTTATTCAGTTCATCAATCAAAATCAAGTGAATTATTAATGAAAATTTTTGGGTGTTAATGTTATAAATCATTCATGAGTTAGAACACCGTTTATTCATCGAAAATTAAAGTATGATGATGACATTTTTTTGTTTATGAACATTTTATTAATATTGGTAATTATTTTACTACGAATTAATATGAAGAAATATTCTCACATGATATATTTCTATAGACATAATTTCAGTCATTTGTTATTCTTCCATCAATTTTCAATTTATATATTAAATTATGAATTGGATATCCTAAAATTATCTATGATTCTCAAAGCACTAAATTACACCTTAAACATATATTATGGACCACAAAAGGGTAAAAAGTATAAATATTTTTCCTTAAATATTCTCCAAAGACAATACAGTTAATACATTAATATATAATCCTAAAAAGACACACAATCAGTTATTATTTAATATTTATATAGAAAAATTTTAACTAAAAATAGTGACATATTAATTAGGGAATTGTGTATGTCAATGGTTGGAGTTAAACCCTAATAATTTTTTTGTCGTGGGTTCAAGACCTAGATCCGTCTTTTACATGATTGGCTGTCGCCAAGCATACATATTTTCCATTTCTAAAACCAAATTAATATAATTCAAAAAATATATATAATGTAAATCCTTGGAATATGTTTAATCAATTAATAACCTTTTAACTAATGTTTTCAAATAAATCCAATACATAAATACTTCATCCATTTTTTCAACACAGTTCCTTCCTTAGTCTAGAGATTATCTTCTAGAATAGAGAATCGAATCTGGTAATTTCTAGGTTCGCTACATATATGGTAATGAACTAAAAATGGATCCTTAGGATGTGTTTTATATCTTTACATCATACTCTTCATTTCTCCTCTATAATTATTTTCTTTATGTATTTATTTCCCACACTGAAATCATTTATTGATTCCATTGATACAATTTCTTTGCCTCTCCTTCCACATTTATTGCATGTGGTAAATCAATCCTTCTTCTCTCCATGGTATCCACCAATTAATCACTTAGAAAATATCATCATTATATTATTTGGTGAGTTTGGGAGTCGGTTAATGTATATGTTGTTTCTAATATTCCCAAAGAACTAATTAGGTATAATAATAGTATCATTAACATATATTAACACCTCATTTAATTAATCATTGTCACCACCTTGTACTTATTGATTAATATGATCATTAGTCACTAGGGTATCATCTATTGACAAAAACTGGAAATCATATTTTGATTGAAACCGGACATATAAAAACATATAATCATTTACATGATATCAAAATAACAACACCACATCTACTATATCTACTAAAACTTGGTGTATCCCTGTTATGTGTCACCTCCACAATGTGCCACATCATCAAAACCCCGTATCCAATTACCAGTAACCCCTCCCAAATCCGCCCGCACCCGTGAATTACTACTCCCATTCCGTCTCCCACAAACACGTAACTCCCGAACCAGCTTCGAGCTTGGTTTTCCACCTTCGCCTCCTCTGTATGCTCAGTGTCTAGTTCCTCTGCCTCCATCTGCTCCGCGTTCGGCTCCTTCCCCTCTAGTTGATGTGTCTCTGACTACTCTGCCTCCGGATATTCCGCCTTCGGTGCTCCACCTCCAGATCCTTCGCCTCAAGCTGCTCCGCCTTCATCTCATTCACCTATGCCTACTCCGACTCATGTTTGTTCGAATCTATATGCTCTGCATCGCTAACCGTCATCATACTCTACACCATTCTCCCCCTACTCCGACTCGTGATTTTTCAAATTTTCCTGCTCTGAATCGCTAACCCTCATCATGCTCCGCACCCAGCTCTCCCAACAACTATTCTGGATCGGTCTCCCTAAGATTTCAGTTTTCTAGGGTATGATTTTTAGAAATTCTATGCGCTAATTTCCATTATCTGAATCCATCATCTACGGTATGTGTTTCCCAATTCCAAATCTGTGTGAAAACAAGGTGAATGAAATTTTTTTCATCCATATAGGTACAATCACTGACTGACAGGAAGAAGGATACTCTTAGTTTGGATATTTAAGTTATCAAGCATTTCAGCAAAAAGTCGTGAAGTTGTGGAAAATAAATCTACTACTAATGGCTCTGAAATTGGTAGCTATGGAAGTGAAGAAGATTACGAAGAGAAGAATGGAGGATCTCAGACCCTAATATTGTAGGTTAACTTTGTTTTCATGGATTTGAAATTTTTTTATTTACATTTCAATCCAAATAATACCATTCTTGTGTCAATGTTTCCTTTTCACAACTATGATCTATCTCTTTACTGCTTCTATGTGCATGACCAGTTTCACAAGGTTTCACATAGAGGATGTGTATATTATATATGTTCATGACTCAAAGTCCCCATACGTGTGCATCATAGGCTGACAATGGAATTGTGCAGCTTAGTCGCGGTAAATTCTATACTTTGAACTACCTTTCATATCCTGCAGCTTCTTTTCTGTCTATGTTATAGAATATCCTGAATTGAAAAATCAAGATAATGAAAATAAATCTATTTTTCTTGGGTTTACTAACCCATATAACATCTATTTTATGAGGAACTATCTATTTGATTATATGATACTTTTATGTTTTCATATTCTTTTCAATAATGAAATAATAAATTTTAAGTGCCATTATGTCTTAGAAAAATGTAGATGAATTTCAATGCACCCCACTTCCACAGATATCTCTAAATAAGTAGGAAAACTTATGCGCTGATGTTTCTTATCATTTTAGGGATAGGAAACAAGGCAAATTTATTTCCCTTTTTAATGATTGGTATATTAGTATCTATGTGAACGATACGATCACCGATTTATCTACTCAAAAATTCTGGGTTTCTTTCACATTTGTGACAAGAGCATCTAGTTGTGCTTTAGAAATTGAGTTGTAAAAAATCCAAATATATTAACATGAGTCCTTTAAAATGTTATTTACATTTTTTTGGATTTTAATACGTGTAAAATCATAAACTGGTATAACATTAAAAATGATTTAATGGATGTTGTTTTCCGTTAAGATATTAGTCAACCATGATTTACACAATATTTATTTTTTTTCATTGATTAAATGGACCTATGTTTCAAATATCACTTTGTATATCTCTATGATAGTGATGATGATGATGAAGAGGAAGACCAATGCAGATTTGAAATCCCAATTGGGTAGGTTACCTTTTGTTTTGATCGATTCAAAATTTTTTTATTTACATTTCAATCAAAGTAATATATTTCTTGTGTCATAACTTCATTGTGTCAACTATTAGCTATCTCTTAACCACTTATATGCGCCTGAACAGTTTTTCATGGTTTCATATGAATGTTTTTTTATTTATTTACATTCGTGACTAACATGTTTTTGTTCTGTATTGTTGTGTTTTCATTGATTCAATAGAAATACGATTGAAATATCACTCTGGATATCTATATGATAGTGATGAAGATGATGAAGATGATGAATAGGAATAGAAATGCAGATCTAAGGTCCCGGTTTTGAAGGTTACCTTTTGTTTTGATCGATTCATAATTTTTTATATACATTTAAATGAAATTTCTATCTTTATTGTGTCACCGTTTCCTTGTGTCAACTATTAGCTACCTCTTTACCACTTCTATGTGCATGAATAGTTTGGAAATGTTTCAAATGAAGGATATTTCATTCGTATGTATTCTGAACTCAATGTCACCATATATGCGCATCTTGGGCTCTCAATGGAGTTAGGATGGTTAGTCTTGGTAAATTTAGTACTTTGAATAACCATTCATATCCTGAAACAACCTTTTCTTGTCCAGGTGAGGAAGAAATTCAGTATGTCTCACCTTGCGTATTGAATTAGATTTTATAAGTTATAGATTTTCACAAATTGTAAACTCCTGAAAATGAAGATAAATCTATTTTTTATTGGTTTAGTGACTCGTAGAATGTCGATTTTATGTGGAATTCGTGGGACCTAAAATTGTTGCATTCTAATTTATGATTATTCAACTATAGAATACTTTTATGTTTTGATACTCATTTCAATAATGAAAATATAAATTTTATGTGGCATTAATGGTGTCTCCATTTTGAATGTATTCATTTGAGGGGTTTTTCTACCATTTTTATTACTGTGTTTCTGAAAATGATTTTACAATGATCATGCAATGAAGATGATTAGTGGTAATGAATTTTTAATTTCATTATTCCAAACATATTATTTTCATTTTCTCTTCATTATACATGAAATGTGTGAATTTACACTTCTTCATGCATTATAGTGGCATCTTACTTTCCCATCCTTCTCTCGATCCATTGTTGTAATGATTTTAAGTGTTGTGCACCGTGAACTAAAGCCAGAGGTAAGAATTGATGAAACAAAATCACATATTTATTTATTTTTATATTTTTCTTATTGTAACTATAGTCTTTGTTGTTTAACAGAACTTTATTTTTACATCTATAAATGAATAAGATGATATAAAGCTCATACATTTTTGCATTTCTAACTTTATTAAGCCAGGTAAGAATTGGTGATCCACATTAACTTCTTGGATGAGGCATCATTATGTTATAGGATGTTAAAATTTTTTATTTCTCATTTATTGGTATGTGTTTGGTTTTGGAAAATTTTTCACCTTTAATTATCAAAAATCACCAGAAAGTAGAAACATAAGATGTTATATATAAATTTTTTCATATTTTATTCAGTTTCTATTGCTGTATCAAACTAGTTATAGGTAATAAACATGTATCATCACTATGTTTGATCCAATGGTTTTAGAGTTCTGATATGTGTATCCCTTGGAGATTGGACATGATAATCTCATCAGATTCCCTACTATCCCAACATTAGGGAATTATGGCTTATATTATCTCTTCAGTTGTGACCCATGAAAAATTTCAGGTGATTTTTAAGTTGTAGATTTTTCATGAACTACCCACTGATAAAATTAAACAGTGGTAAGTTTTCGGTTATGCCTTGAAAATTATATTAATTTCATTGTGGTTCTGCACATTGATATTCATTACAATTGGTTTATTCTGAATGATTTTTTTCCAAATTCATCCAAGTATCTATGATGAATATGTATTAACATTTCTGTTTTGGTTTGAATGTATTCATTTGAGGGATTTGTCTGCCATTTTTTAGTTTGATTCTGAAAATGATTTTACAACGATCATATAACAGGGATGACCAACGATAATGAAACTCTTATTTTTTTTTAGTTTTATATTTTTATTATTGTAATTATTGTCTTTTTTGTTTAATAGAACTTCCTTTTCACATCTATAAATAAATCAGCTGATATGAATCTCATAGATTTTGGCATTTATGACTTTATTAAAATAGGTAAGGATTGATAATACACCTTGACTTCTTGTATGAGGCATCATTATGATATAGGATGTTATAATGATTTGTTTCTCATATATTGGTCTCTATTTGGTTTTGGAATATTTTTCACTCTTCATTTTCAAAAAACACAGGAAAGATGAAACATAAGATGTTATAATGATTTTTTTATCATATTTTTCACTTACTATTATTGGATAAAACTTGTTATAGGTACAAAATATGTATCAACATTTAGCATGATCTACTTTTTTGAGAGTTTTGATATGTCTATCCCTTGGAGATAGGACATTATAATCTCATCAGATACCCTGCTATCCCAACATCAGGGCATTACAGCTTCCATTTTTCCTTTCATTATGACCCATGGGGAATTTCAGGTGATGTTTAAGTTGTATCTTTTCTAGGAGCTGCCCATTGATAAACATCAATTGCGATAAGTTTTAGGTTATGTCTTGTAACTTATATTAATTTCTTTGTGGTTCTACACATTTAACTTCATTACAATTGGTTCATCTGGAATGTTTTTTTCCAGATTCTTCATAGTCTCTATAATGAATAGGTCTTCAAATTTCTATTTTGGTTTGATTGTATTCATTTAAGGGGCCTTTCTTCCATTTTTATTAATATGTTTCTAAAAATTATTTTACAGCAATTATGCAATGTGGATGATTAGTTGTAACGAATTTGAATGTTCATTTATGCAAACATATTATTTTCATTTATTCTTCTTCATACATGACTTTTCAATTCACACTTCATCTTGAATTACAATTACACATCTCATCTACCATTCCTTCTCTCGATCCTTTGTTGTGAAGATTTTAATTATTGTGCACCGTGATCTAAATTTAGAGGTTTTTATTCTTTTAACCAAAACTCTTCTTATTTTAATTAGTTTTATATATTTTATTATTGTAACTATTTCCTTTTATTTATAATAAAATATCCTTTTAACATCTATAAATAAAGAAGTTGATATGAAGCTCATAGATTTTGCCCTTACTGACTTTATTGATCTTTGTAAGAATTAATTATCTTATTTGTCTTCTTGGACGATAATCATTATGATAAAGGATGTTATAATGGATATTTTTTTCAAATATTTGTGTGTTTTTGGGTTTGGAAAATGCTTCACCTTTAATTTTCAAAAGACACAGGAAATCAAAAATGAAGATGTTAAAAAGAATTTTTTATCATATTTTATTCAGTTTCTATTATTGGATCAAACCGGTTACATGTACAAAGAATGTATCATCACAATGCTTGATCCAATAGTTACCCATAAGGAATTTCAGGTGATGTTTAAGTTGTATCTTTTCCATGAACTTCCCATGTCTAGGTATTTTGCCACCAAATTTCAATTTTTATGCATAAAATTATTGATTAGATGCTTAGAGTTTTTCCTTATGTGATTACTTGTAGGTACAAAAATGTGGGTCAATAATTTTACTAGCCTCACATTGGTATAAGGAAACAACTGTGTTAGAATTTGGAAAGCTAGCTTAGAATACCACTTAATGTTCCTTAAGTGTAAGTATATCATTTGATATTCAATTATTTTTTGAAATAATGTATTTCATGGTAATATTAATTACATTATTATTTCATATATCATACTCCGTTAAAATATTTCAGGGATGTTATGTAGTTGAGGGATATTCTTTGGAATTTTTTGGTATGTTTTGGATTCTGAATGGATGTTCTAGCATGTAAGTGGTGTGTTCTATACATTGTGAGTGTTCCCCCTTAACTACACAATAAAATGTTCTAAATTAGTTTCTAAATGTGGAATTTTTATTAGGTACTAAAATAGTGTATGTCATGAAAGTCTCATGATATAGGAAATTCTACTCAATGCCTCTAGATACGATTATTCATAATGAATTCTGTAGTCTATTTGAATTGTTCAAATTGATGAATTTTCATTGTTTTTTGATTCATATAAACATGTTTTATGAGAGGAGAAATATGAGATGGAATATTATATGTTCCTACTATAACAGTTCAGTAGTGCATAGTTTTTAATTGATTTCTATTCTACAAAGATGTAGTTTCATCCAAATGGTTTCTAAATATCTATTTTTCTAGGACAACACTTATATCAGTATATGTTTTTTTATTTTTATATCACTAATAGTATCTTTATTTAATTACAGTATCCCTCTAATCATATGTTCCAAAAATAAAGAAACTATCATAAATTGTATTATGCGGAGAGAATTATTCCTATATATAGTTATGTATATTATTATTATTTTCAGTTTATTTCATGTTCGTCTCTACATGATATATTTTCTGTTTTTATATTCTATATGCAGTTATTGTTTATACAGCAAATGATTTTATATATAATGATGATATTGATTCTAATTATATATAAAATAGTGATATTGATTCTCTTTCTATATCAATATTTAATTTCTTCATATATTTTTTTGATTTAAATTCAGGTTGTCAGGTCTTTTGAAGTGGTTGAAGGCTCTTCTAACACTTGATTGGTCTCTGTTCATGCAACCCTTAAAACCCACAACCCAACTCTATTGATATTTAATGATGAATGTAGACATTAAAATGATAGGGAAATGTCACTGATGTCTGATTCTATGGAGCAAGATCACACTGCTATAGATTGTGAAGAAAGTGCCACTCCTTCATTGATGCAACTCCTATTTCCATTTTAAATTTCCCTACATTATTTTTCAGATGTAAACTTTAAATCTCATATTTAATTGCCTTCATGAGTTCATATGTAGGTGATTGAAAAGAAAATGGAATATATATATTGTTTGAATGATCAGATAATGATGTAGTTCATGGAGATTAGAGGTTATTGGAAAGAAAAAGGGATATATATATATATATATGGTTTCAATGAATAGATAATGATGTAGTTCATGTATATTGAAGGAATTTTAACATGAATATTGTAGTATTGTGGACTCCTATATTCCCATCAATATGATTTAGGGATTGATACCTCAATTTTCTTCAAGGGAACCAAAATAGCTTCAACATTGATTAATTCAACCCATCTATTTTTATCTTGATATCACCTCTTTCCTCCATCTCCACATATATCTCCATTTCATATCTATCTCTGATATTCTCCTCTCCCATTCAATCATGTTCCATCAGTGCCAACATTAGTCTTTTTCCAAGTATGATAATGGTGTCAATATTTTATCCACTCCTATTCCATTTTTTATACATTAATACTTTGTGATTAAAAAATATTCAACATTACTATTTCTTAGTAACTTTTAGAAATAACATTGTCTTATTAAATAAAAACCATTAATCCAAATGTTGTGCATATTCATGGGTGAGTAATAGTTATCAATAAAACAAACTATAGGTTTAACCTAGGTTATCCATTTTCCCAATCCATCATAATGGATTTTACATAAAATATGTATTATTCTACTAAAATCCTCAATGAGTGTCAAAATAGGTGTAGAGTAAGGATAATTGTCATGTTTCTGGTTACACATAGTTAAGCCCGATGCACCTTGTTGGGGTTGTTTCTCCTAGGAAAATATGTGCCTTAACCATGTCCAACTTTACTATCTAAAAAGAGATGTAATACTATGTGGAGACACATAATCTATACTTTACTAAAATTCTATGGTGTTATTCTATACGTATCCTAAAATTCTACCATAGGTTTATGTTCACTAATCCTTATTTCCCTATTTCATTTCCGCAAGGTTACTGTTAAACATCCATTGATTCAAAAATTATAAACCTAACCACATAGATGAAATATATGGTTTCCAATACCATTAAATTTTCATGAGTGAATGAAATCAAATCTTGATGTACCATATAGTTTAGTAGTCGAGGAAAAGGAAATACATACATGAGTCTTATATTACAAATGAATATACTAATGAAAACATAATGTTTTTCATTATGGAAAATAAATTTATTCCATTTCATATATTCCTCATTATCATTTATTGAATGCTTATTCGATTAGTGAGGAATGGAAAAAATAAGGGTGATCTCAAATACTCAGTAAGGTAAAAGTATAACAGAAGCAATAATGAATCAATGCGAATAAAAATTATGGCATGGTAAATAATAGAACACACATACCATGTAATCAATAAACTAATAATGAACTATATCCATAGACTAATTCAAAATTAAAATAT
Source organism: Viscum album (assembly GCA_963277665.1). Lineage (NCBI taxonomy): Eukaryota > Viridiplantae > Streptophyta > Magnoliopsida > Santalales > Viscaceae > Viscum > Viscum album. Next base: position 319,121,335 of record OY728137.1, read on the forward strand.
AATATATAATATATACTTACTCAATAATGAAGGCAATGAATAATTAATGGACATCATGTCTCGGGAAAATGAAAACCTCTACCATCAAGATCTATGATTGTGATCATTTAGAACTATATATATAAACATATTTAATTTATGAAACTTATTTATATCATAAGAAACTATTGATTAATCAAGGAGAAATATAATTTCTAGGGACCACTCATCACTTCGTGTCAAAATCAATCCTCATGTCCAGTAATCGGTTTATGTAATAAAAATTTTCCTTATCAAATATCTGTATTGAATAAAGGAAAGAGATTTTTCAAAATTTCTACAAAATATTAAATAACATTAAAATTAAATACCATATAGAAAATGGTATACAATTATATAAACAACCATACCCCTGAGAAATGATATGGATATTTTTGGTAAAATAGATTTGAACTTATCATATGAAATCTAATATTTCAACTGTTCTAAATAGAACCAAGGAAGTGAATTTCAATACTATACCTACAAAAATAAATCATAAACCATCCATAGTAGGATTAAGGATGGTATCAATAAAAAATATCTGCGTGGTGTTAAAATAATGATTTTTGGTTGATAAATAAAAAATATAATAAAAATATCTTTTAAAAACATTGTTTTATAAAAATAATGTTTTTCTGAAAAGAAAACATTTTGAAAAACCTTTTTATTGAAAATCAGTTTTGTAAATATTATATTATAAAAGTAAACTTTTAATGATGAAATGGAAGTTTCAAATATATTATGGTGGGTAAATCCGTACATGTTGAATGAGGTAAAAAAATCATTTTACATATTAAAAATGATAGACTAATTCTTTGTTCAGACAACGATAAAAAGATCCCATTAAAAACATATGTAAAAGTAAAAAATGGTAAAAATATAATAGATAAATAGTTTTTTATGTCAAAAACCATTTTTAAAAAACATTTTTAATAAAGATTGTTTTTAGAAGAGAACACGTTCTCTGACTAAAGAGGGAATATTGTTATGTTATCTTAAAATCACTTTCTAAACCATGTTAAGTAGCATAGAGTTAAAAATAGTATAATTAATTGATAAATTTCATTAATAACTATAAGAGAGTAATATTAAACAATTTATTATAATAATCCCATATACATTCCCTTGATAGAAATTGAAGTGTAAAAAATCCTTTACAAAATGAGACTTTAATGTAAATCCTATAAAATATTATGATGCTGTAGTGAGAATCTATGAATGAGTACATTATTTGTTTCAACTATAAATCCATGTACATATATAGATATAACTAAAAAATTTCCAAATTTATTATACACATAATCATATAATATTAAAAACAACTAGGAAGTAATATAGAACAATGAAATTAAATTGGGTTATGAAATTCATTTACCCTTGGAAACTTTTAATTAAAATACACTTGGATGAAATAAATAAAACTGAAACTCAAAATATCCTGAAGAATTAATGAATCATGGTATTATATAATCAATTTATAGTATCTATATAATATATAATAAATTTTGAGTAGAAAAATAATGTGATTGTTTCATGAGAAAGAAAAAAAATCACAAAAGGATGTATTATTTCAAATATAATCATTATTTTTTTTCTAAAGTAGATTAATCTTGAAACATTCCAATGTTTTCCATAACACATTGAAACTTTGGAATAATAATATACATTAAGGAATAAAATTGAAAAAACATATAATAACATTTATGTAAATATATCCATGATATTACATGTAAAATGGTATTATATACACTATATAAAAGAAACTAGGTGTAAAAGAACAAATAATACTCAATGTAATATAAATTTAGATGAAAACCCTCAAATCTTATTTAATTTTGATTGAATGGACTTTATCCTCGCATATAATTGTTTTAATAGGGTGAATAAATTGTTAAATAAATATATTAATTTTTATATCATCATATATTATCTTCTTATAATATCTTATTACACACTTTATATCAATCCTTCATTATTATCAATATTTTTGGTGTGAATTGACAATATTTTAAAGTACGTTTTGAATTTTTACATATTATTATTATTAAATTGATCCTTAATTATTCATATCTAGGATGTAAAAACTTATTTAATTATAATATAAATTAATTATATATTTATTAAGAAGTATTTTTAATATTTGGTGATAATAAATGAGATTCACTATTCATGGAAATGATTGGTCGTTTGTACGCACAAACGCTACTTTAATTACATTATCACATTAAATGAAAGAATATATATATATATATATTAATTAAATTATAATATCTATTTCATATATATTACATAAGTTTATTATATCAATCCATTATACATTCTATGTATTTACTGAATGAATCACATCACTTTACGAGGATACAATCCCCAATTTCATTAATGATGTTATCATAATATCAAAAAATGGAGTGCATAAAGGTATGAGTTATAAAATTTTTATATAAGGGTATATAAATTATAAATTCAATATATGGAATATATAAAAATAGTTTCCATCATAATTTCGAACCATTATAGGTTGTAATGGTAAAATGAACAATATCATTTTGTGATGTGGTAGTTCATCGTACCCATAAATGGTAGATTCATTACCCATTAGATTGATGTGTATATAAGTGTAGGTAAAAATATAGAATATAAAAATATCATTATATTTAGTATACTCTTATTGTAATATAATTAAGGAATCATAAAAAATTAATGTGTGAAGATAGAAATAAAACATAAGAGCTTGGGGAAGGATGTTACATCTTAATCGGGTAGATCCTTTTGGTTAGCACCATAGAGATTCCTTGTGTTTATTTATTCAAAAGTGATCAATCTAGGATTATGGGATGGATTTTTGGAGCTATTTGGGTAGATATTTTTCAATCCAAAGTGTCTTGATAGGTTTGAGAAAGTCGGACAGGTGAGTGTCTTTTTAGAGTTAGGAGTGACATTCATGTAAATTAGTGGAAAAAAATTACACTCACGTTTTACATTTGGAAGGAGGCTCAAAAAATAAACCATATTATATAAAATGGAGTAAATGGTTGAAATATATCATTCTAAAGGATCTTAGAAATTTTTCTAGGTTATTTTGTAACTTATGATTAGGGTTTGTCCCTTTTTAAGCTAATTTTTCTCTTAATTGTTGTAATTAATTTTAATTACATTCACTAATATTTTTTTCCAAAAAAATAATTTGACCTTATTAGAATTTATAATTTATTATTATTCAAAATATAGAATCAACTTTTAAAAATTCAAATCATAGATGTTGAAGAAATTAATTTAAATTTATTCTTACAAATGGCATGACAATGCTAGTTGATTATGTAAAAACATCAAATGATTTATATGTTTTATATCTAATTTTGAGGATAAATTGATTCCACAACCTATATTGTATTAAATATAATAAATTTATTTAATTATTATTTTAAAAAATATAAAATATAACTTATCTTAATGAATAAATAAGGTAAAAATGTAGTTTCAAATTAAAATGTTTTATTTTTCAGTATTCATAAAAAATAAATCTTCCCTGAAAATACCTAAAATTTACCCAAAGATAATTTTTTGGTCAACAATAAAATAGAATAATTATTTTAACATATAATATTTTCAAAATTTCCATAAATTGGATTTAAAATATGTTTTCCTTTATAAGGATTAAACGTCATTCCATAAAAATATAGCTATTTATGTGTAATATTGGGTTTTCGTTATATTTTTCATATAAATTCAATTAGATGAATATAAAAAATATTTTATTGAATACGTAAAATATATATTTAATAAATTTCATTCATTAATTATAATTAATTTAATTTATTAGGATAAAATAGCATTGTGAGCATATAAATTGTTTACTATAAAAACATTACTTTTTAATTAAACTAGTTCTCATATTAATTTATAATTAATTACTAACCTGTGAATTCCTTTAATAATTATGTAAAATAGGTATTATGATAAGTTAGTTAATCCTATTCAAAAAATCTAATTAAATTTCTTGATTATCACATATTATATAAAATAATAATATTTTAATAATATATAATTATTCCGTAAAATTAGGTCTTGTGTGGATTATAATCTATTGAATAAAATCATTATTCATGGTTTTCATGTTAAATCTGTGTCATATTCATTTCAAGACATAATATAAATTGTATTTTATCTAATAGTAAATGTATTTTAAATTCATGGGATATTATAATCTCTTACGCTTGGTGTTGCGGGTCATACATGATATCAAATAAAATATTCCTACTTAATATTTTCAGGGAGTTACATTCTCCCCACCATAATTAAATTGTGTCCTCTCAATATAAACCCAATAATGGGGATAAAATTATTGATATTTCATATTTTTAGATACCACATGGAGAGAAGGGATTGTAAAAATACCTATAGAAAAGAATAAATGAGAAGTAAAATGGTCACATGAAATAACATATAAATAGGTCCCTATTAATGAGAACATTGGTTGAAGGTAGAGATATTTACAAGGATAAAAATTGTAAATATTTATAGCAGGTGATTGAGTCTGTCAATAACAAAAAGTGAATGTTTAATGGAAGGAGTCTCAAATTCATAAATCATTGACTATTTAGAAGAAAACTAGTCCTATAAAAATTAATGTATTTGGATAGAATTTTTTCCTGATCATTTCTCGAATTTTGAGTAATTGTTTTATTACCTAGGAAAATAAATAAATATACTTACAGGAGATGTTTATATAAAAAAAATTTATTACATTGTATGTCCTTCAATCAAAATCCAATTCATACAATAATTTAAAAAATGGATATCATGTATTTGATTTTGATTCCTAAAGAAATAAAATACACCTTTAATGGATTTTAAGGCTCATAATAGAGTGAAAAGTCTAATTATTTTCTATAACAATTACCCATTTTCATTATTGTTAATAAATTAATCTCTAAATATAATAAAAGTAACAGTGTTGGTTCATCATTAATATTTATTCATAAACATGATTAAAAAATAGTGGTAAATGATCCAGAGAAATGTGTTCGTCAGTGGTTGGAATTAAAAACTTATCGTTCTTCTTTCAAGGGATTAATATACACAACCTTTTCAGAATGTACTAGTTTTTACCCATAATTCATGTTTTACTTTTATAAAAAAAGATTAATATGTTTTCCAAAATAAATTTGATGGAAATTTTGGAAATAATTTTAATAACTAAAAAGAATATTAACTATGTTTATCAATACAACACCAATATATACATATTTCATACACTTATTTTTATATAGACCATTCCTTATTATTGATTTTATCCTTAGGAATAAGAAATTAACTCAGGTAATGTATAGGTTCTCACATATACGGTAATGAACGACAAATGGATTTTTTGGATGAGTGTTATCTATTTCCATTATACTCCTCAATTCTCCTCAGAAATTCATTTCTTTATATAGTTATTTCCCACACATAAATATTTTTATACATAATTGAGACATCTTCCTAGGTTTCAAATTTAAAATCCAATGACTGGGGTTACATGGGTCTTCTCTCTATGGTCTCCACCACTAGTGCTCTTGGAAAACACTATCATTCTCTTCGGTGGTGAGTTCGATAGTTGGTTATGGTTTATATTATTAATAAAATTTCATGAAAAGTGATATATCATAAACACCACATCCTTCACTCCTATCAATGCCTCATTTGGTTTCTCAATTTCATCACATTGTCCTTCATTTCAACATTCACATTACTCCATCGATTAACAACCGTTGACTGATACTAGAAAAAAATACTATGAGTAAAAATATTTATAGATAAATGTATAATAATTTATAAGATACCTAAATAATGACACCTGATCATCAATCTAAAACATATTAGGTTTAAGAATGGTATTTCATTGTCTAAATCCTTCATAATTGTTGTTAAGGAAAATATTAATTATCCTAATCATATTACCTATGAGTGTCAAAACAGGTTCACTACAGGGCTCATTGACATGTACCAAGTTACACCGAGTAAGGCTCGACACACCCTGTTAGTGTTGATTGTCCTTGGTACATATATTTCATAACCACATTTACCTTTAGTATATTGAAATGTATTTATATCTAAAAATGCCAATATAATTTATTCTCTACAAAAATTCATGTGTATTCATCTATAAATATCCTAAAATTATACATTAGGGTTATGTTCCCTAATATTTATTTTCAAATATAATATTCCCAAGGTTTCTAACAAACATCCATTTATACCAAATTTGGAGAACAAATTATTGAGATCCCATAGCAGGGGACCACTAATATTATATTTTCATGATTGTAAGGAATCAAATCTCAAAGGACCAAAGAGTTTGTTAGTCTTTGTTAACCAAATACATACAATAGAATTTTATTAAAAATATATACCCTAATTATAATATTTTTTTTCTTTTTGTATAATAAATTTATTCCATATTTTATATCACTATATATCTTTTATAGTATGTTTCTTTACATCCCATGGAATGGAAAATAATAAGGGTGACCTCAAATTCTCAATTAGGGTAATATATAAGAAAAGTACTAATGAATCAACAAGAATAGTATTTATGGCATGGTAAATAAATGAAACACATTCCTTGTAATCATAAAAATATAAATGGACAATATCCACAAACTTTTTCATGGTGAAAATCTCAAGGATGACAAATATTGAATAAATAATAAAGTAAATGCATCATTATTGGATGTTGTGTCTCATTCACAAGAGAACCTATACAATCAAGATATATCCACTATAATGTTTAAGAATATAGATAGAAAACTATTTAATTTTGCTCAACTAATTTGTCTAATGGGGACCTATCGATGCATTATAGGGATATATGATGTCTGAGCCCTACATGTCATTTCATTTACAAATCATTTCTCATATTGAAAAATATATTTAATTAATAAACAATACAACTTATTAAATATATATATTGATTCAAGGATATGTGTTTATAAATTATTTTTCTAAATAATAAAATAAATTTCAAAGTAAACACTACATGAATAATTGAATATGGTTCAGAAAATAACCATATAAATGAATAATGATATGGATATTTAGAAGAATTTTTTTGTTAAAATATCTTAGGAAATTGTATTGTTTGAGGGGACAAAAAAGAATATTGTATGCGATTGTCAATACTATCCTTCCAAAAATATAACATAAACAATCCAGAGGTGGAATAAAAAATTTTCAATACTACATAACCCACATGGATTAAAAATAATGGGCTTTTTTTGTTTATGAATACTAATACTATAAATATATCTCTTAATAATATTAATGAAGAAAATTTAGTTTTTTTATACATTTTGAAAAATATTTTTTTAAGATAACAATTCAAAAATTTATCATTAAAATTTAATCCTTTTAACATGAAATATAGTCTCCAAGTTCATGAAAATGAAAAAATTTGTACATGCCATATAAGGTAAAAGGAAACTTCCTTTTACATGGTAAAAATGATCAAAAAATGCCTTATCCTGAAATAAAAAGACATATTTTATTTGAAAACATGGTTAAAATAAAAAAACATAAAAATATCTTTAATAATATTTTTTTAAGTGTTAAATTTTTGGGAAACCATTTTAGAAAATGTTTTTTAGAAGAAATCATCATCTCTGACTAAAGAGAGAGTGAATTCATGTTTTATTACTGTTTTTTTCTAACACACCATAATTACCAAATAGTGAAAAAGGTTTCTATTTATTGATAAGGGTCTCGAATAACAAAAGAAGAATAAAATTAAATAAATTATTATAAAATGATCGAATAATTTACTTTGATAGAAATACAAGTGTAAAAAATCACAAACAAATTGAGACTGTGAATTAAACACTTGAAAATATTATATTGTTTGAATGAGAATCAATTAATGATAATATTATGTGTATCAACTATAAATCCACATATAAAAGTGTAAATACATAAATATATACTCAATGTAATTATACAAATAATCATATAATATTAACAAAAATGAAGAAGTAATATAAACCAATAAAAATAAATTAGGTTATAAAATTCTTTTTCTCTGGGAAAATTTTATTAGACACCCCCTTAGATGGGATAATTAATATTAAATCTCAAAATATCATAAAAAATGAATGAATAATGATATTACATGATAATAGAGAAATATGTAGATCATATTTAGGTAATTATATTCACAAAAAACAATTTTATTATTTCAATAGAAAGTGAACAATTAAAAATGGAATTGAGATTCCAAATATTTTCAATAAAAAAATTATTGAGTAGATTAATCTTCAAACATTCCAAAGTGTCTTGTACCAAATTGAATGATTTTAGTCACAATATCCCTAGAGGAATAAAATTAACTAAAAAATAGAATATCGTGAAAATAAATTGATTCATGATAATTCATGTAAAAGGGTAGTATATACACCATATAAAATAAACTAGTTCCATACCTACAAATAAGACTCAATTTAATGTAAATTGAGATGAAATCCATAACATTACATTTAATTTTGTGTGAAATTATTTGAAAATAATTTTTAATGTTTTTAATAATATTAAAAATTTATTAAAAAAATATATTAAGGTTTCTAATATCATATATTATCTTCTTATAATATCATAGTATCCATTTGATAATAATCATTATTTGTCTGCACTATTTTTTTGGGTTATTAAATAGTCTTTTGATATTGTTTTGACTTGTTACTTTTTGTTACTATTACATTTATCATGATTTAATAATACATAGAATGTAATCCATTTTATAATTATTTTATATATTCATTATATATGTATTTAAAGTAATCAATAATATTTTGAGATAAGAAACAAAATTCACCTTTCATAGAGATGATAGGTTGTATGTACACATTAACGCTACATTTATTCCATTATCATTTTACATTTAAAAAAATTGAAATATATGTATATAATAATTCCAATATAATATATATTTCATATATGTTACATTATTTTATTAATCTTTTTTTACAAATTCATTTTATTTCATGAATGAATCACATCGCTTTGAGGAGGTAGTTGTCCACACTTCTACAAACGATGTTATTGTATACCTATAAAATTATGTTCATAAAGATATGTCTTATAAAATAAATAAATAAGTATAAATACCCAAAAATTATCTTTTATAACATATATTAATAGATTTCTAATAATTATTCCCAACCATGAGATGAGGTAAATGGAGAACTATAAACTTTATTTGGTGAGGTGGTAGTTCAATATACACATAAATAGTAGGTTTATAACCCATTAGATGGAGGTCTGTGTGTATGATTAGGTAGAAAAAATGACATAAAGTTTATTGGTATATTTATTATATATTTTTTGTTATATAATAATGGAATAATATGAATTTAATTAGTGGATAATGTAATAAAACTAATGAGCTTGAGGAAGAATGTTATATCTTAATCGGGTAACTCCTTTTGGATTTCACTATAGGGATTCTATGGTTTGATATCTAAAAAAGGGAGTTTTTTATTGTTGAGGATGAGTAATTTTAAGAGATATGTGGGAATAAACTATTCAATAAAATGTTTTTATAGTGTTCAGATGATTTCATAGGGGTGAGTAACTATTTATTATGCAGGAGAAGTGGCATTCTTGTAATGATTTAAAAGGGGAATTTAACCCTTGTTTATCCATTTATAAGTGGCACTAACAAAATTATATAAAATGGAGGATATGGTAAAAATATGTCCTTCTAAATGTATTTATGAATGTTCATAAAATAAATTGTCACTTAAGATTATTCTTTAGTCCCTTCCTAAGCTAATTTTTCTCTTAATCATTATAATAAATTTTATTTACTTTCCCTAATTTTTTTCATGAAATAATTTCACCTAACTATAAATTATAAATTATTATTATTATAAATATGTAATCCATTTCCCCAAATTCCTATCAACTAATCGACAAAATTTTATTTAAATTTAATCTCGCATACGGGATGACAATCTATGTTTTTAAGAGAAAAACATTCAAAATGCTTGTGAAATTTTTATATCCAATTTCAATGTCAAATTGATTCTAGTAACCAGAAATTGGTTTAAAATATATGATATATATGTAAATAATATTTATATAATATAAAAATAATAATTTTACCTAATAAATAAACTAGAAAAAAACAATTTTGATGTGAAATTTGGTATTTTTCAAAATTCATTAAAAATAAAACCTCACAAAAAAATAAAAAAAATAAAAAACTATTTTTTCATGATAAAATATAAGATATGATGTTAATTTTTCAAATTAAATTTATAAATGTTTCAAAAAATTTATTTAAAATATGATGTCTATTAATAGGGGTGAATGTTCCTTTAAAAAATATTGGTTTTCATGTGCAAAAGTGGGCGTCTTCTTATCTTATGCATATAATGTCAATTGGATAAATATAAAAAAAATTGATTTTATATATAAATAATATAATTAATTATTATCATTAAATAACTATAATTAATTAAATTTATTATAATAAAACAACATTGTGAGCATAAAATTAGTTTTCTATAAAATCATTCCTTTTATATCCAATTGGTCCATATATTCTTTTCTAAATAATGAGAAACAAATGGATTCATTTAAAATTTTTTAAAACCATATATTTTCCTAAGATAGATAATCTTTTTCATAACTAGTAATTTAACATTTAGGTTATATCTAATTATATTAAATAATAATATTTTAATAATGTATTATTTTTTGGTAAAACTCGGTGATGCATATAATGAAATCCTTATGGAAAACTCACTGTTTCATGTGGCATATACTAGCTTAGTGACTTGTACATTGCATGAAATTAAATATATTGAATTTATTTAAAATTGTAAATATATTATAAATTCTCATGATATTATATTTGTAACATCCCAGATAAATAAAAAATAATACACATTTCATATTTATTAATATTTTTGAATTAAATATTAATTCTACTTTAAAGGGGTTTCTATGTTCGATAGAGTACCCGATACACAACAACGGGTTTCTTTGGAATCTTACGTTGCACACTAATAATAAAATATTATTATTTTAAATGGTAGTTAACTCCTAGCCATTGTAATGGTGGGAATGAAAAAAATAACCACGTTATGATTATACAAGTTTTTTAAATGTATTTTCATTTATCCAGTAAAAGTTAGAGGCTTCAAATGTGAATGAATCTAATTTTAATCATAATTTACATTAAAAGGCCGATTTACCACCTTTTAATAGAGAACCATTTTTAAATATAGTTTTGGTCACTTTTATAAAATCTATATGACTAAATAAAATCTTTCTTTAGAATGGGGAAATCAAAATTTACTTTGTGTAAAATTTTGTATTTTTTCCGATAATGTTCATTTTATAATAAATTGTGAATAATATTGTATTTTAATTGAAAAATGCCTTTTAAAATAATTTATTTATATAGTTATATTATCATTAGAATTGGTTTTAAAGTGAAATTAAAATATAATTTTACCATTTAATCCAATTTTGGTCATTTGAATTAATTTCACTTTGAAATTGGACATAAATAAGTATCAATATTTTGATAGTTATTGTTTCTTAAAAACACGGTATTTTTTTAGCAACGGGAAATAATTTTAAAATTAATTAATTCCACTTCTATGTTTTCAATTTGGAAAAATAGACATCAATTTTGAATTCGTAATATCAAACATATCTTAGGATGAATCTTTGGTATTTTTCAGAAAAACTTCAATTTTTGATGAATAGTGAAACCATTCTATGGTAGTTAAAAAAACTGAATTTTTCATGTAAATGAAATTTTACCACTTATGTGAATTGAATTCAGAAAATACAACATACATGGTTGTTATTAATAAGTAAAATGTGGTTCAATAAGATGAAAATAATTTTTGGTGAATAGTAAATTTTGACTTTTATTTACCGTGGTTAAAGGTAAATAGGGTAGTTTAAGGTTAAAAGAATATTATAATAATTCAAAATTACCTTAATAGTTGTCGTAACCTTTTTTTCGAGTCATTAACGACCATGGGAATCATTGGGTCTATTTAGGTACCCCTTTGATTGACTTGGAAGTGATAATGACAATTTAGATTAATTAATTTAAAGTAAAGGCCAAAATGACCAAAACAAAAATATTTTAGTAATTAATTTTTATATGGTGATATATAAGACCTAGTTTAGACTATAAATATTAATTGGAAATATAAAAGGATTTTATACAAGGTAGTATTTTTTTTATAATTGTTAGACATCGAATAAATTAATTTATTTATGAAACAATAATGATGCAGTATTTACCTCATTAATAAATGACTAAAATAAATTGAATTTTAATTATTAAAATATTATCCAAAACATGTCCAATTCTGATTAGATGATTTTTTTTCGATTATGAGTCATCTTAACTTCGACCTTAATGATTTTTGGACCATTATAAATCGAATATCATTATATAATAAAACAATGTTTTCACACTTTCCTAAAGAGACCCTCCTCTCCCTTATAAATGGAGACCATTTCCATCCAATTCCTCACACATCTCAAGCCATTATTCTCATCCAAAATCTACCCAATTAATCACCCCACATCCCTCTCCTCCTCCTATAAGCCTTAATCTATGCAAAAGGCATTTCAAGAACTCCTTTGGTTCAAACTAAAGAGAGTTACCCAAATTAATGGTAACAATTTCTCTTAAATTGTTTTCTTTTATTTTACTTCTCCAACCCCTAAAATATTTTTATTTTCATTATTTTGTAAAAAAAAGTATCCTAAATATACCTGGATGTTTTTATGAGAAGTATTCAAACTACACTTACACACACCTCCACCTAATCGATGAAGAACATAATGTTTCTGTGGATGGAAAACTAAGACCTAATGAAACGATGATTGTTCAATTACATATTACCGCCTCTCATGGTGGCCATTATGATGACACTGTATTTATATATGATATAAATTATTTTTATTATTTCCTTATGCTTCTATACTTTCCATTTATATCTTGCCTTTATGGTTTCCATAGTGGGTAAATATGATAATCTCATTTGAGGAAGTGCGGACTACCGCCCCCTTATAGTGATTTGATTTGTTAATGCCTTATGTGGGATGTATAAAGGATGGAGTAAACGATATTATATATGATATTATACTGGAATTATAATATACTGATATATCATTATGTTTTATTTCAATTAAGATAAGAAATTTAAATGAAAGTAGCATTCATGCGTACGTACGGCTTACCGTCTTCATGAACGGTGCATTTCATTTCTTACCTCTAAATGTTATGAACAATTATAAAAACTTGTATATACTGGATATATATGACATATATGATATCAAAATCATTAATATCATTCTGTATATATTGAACTATTGACCACATGGACAACCTGTAAATATAAGGTGTTCATTTTCACTCAAGTACCAAATATCGACAAAATGAACGTTATTAACTTAAATGATTACATAATGTTTATAACATGGTAATAAGTGATATAAAAGAAATAATAATTTTGAAAAATGTTCTTAAGAAAGTAGAAATTAACTTTAGTTTATTATTCAGGATATTAAAGAACGATCGAGCCAAGTCGGACATGGTGTAAGGGATCCGACCTCTCTCTTTCTTTTCAAGTACTCTCTTTTATGTCATTTCATTTATGCTCCAAGGTTTTTTGTTGAAGGATTTTATTTTATATTCACCATACTGTAATTTGTATTTTCATATGATTAAAGAACTTATCTTAATCTCATAAATTAATTTTAATAATTTTTAAGTGGCGCCGTTAGGATGCCGATTTTTTGTAAGGGATTTTATTATCTCACTTTTAATTCCGTGATATTTCCATTGTTCGACACTTATTCATTGCATGTGATGTATTTTGTACTACCATTAAATATATATTATCATGATTATAATTATATTCATGGTATTCTGTGATTCATTTGGTGGTTATTAACTTTTGGTCATACGACTCAATTTATTACAATGTGGTAAAGGGTTTTGTCTCACTTTTTTTTCCTGTGAGATTCATGCTATATTTTCCAATATTTACTTTTGTGTGGTGTATGTACTGCCCATGATTGTACTCTTTGTGTAATATAAATTTCTTTAGGAGTATTTACATCTTCGTTGAATTATCCTTATTTCATGTGGAGTATTTGTTTTTTTAGTTACCATATTGGTAAGGGAACCTTTCACCCTCCTCTTTTTAAAATACTTCTTTTGTTATGTCTTATAATTTACATATTATTATGTTGGGATATGTTATTAAATATATTTATTGATGTAAACTATATGTCCAAGTGATGAGATACCATTTTTATCTCATCAATGCATTTTATTAATTTTAATGTGACGCCGTTAGGCTGTCGAATTTTTAAAAGGGAACTTCTTAACCCAATTTCAATTATTTGGGTTAAACTTGTACTTATTGAACATGTCATCCTATGAATATGTGTGAATGACCTATGATTGTTTTACAATTAATATCCACTTATATTGGGTGTATTTATATTTTTCACACATAATAATGTGATATATTTATCCTTAATTTATGGATTCCATTCTTTATAAGGGATTTCATCTCAATTTACATTTCCATTGAGACTTAATTATTGTTATACACCAATTCACTCTTTTGTGGTGTATATACTTTCCATTGGAATAATATATCATGAATACCTTTATTATCATGATATTATAAAGTTTTGATTAAATTTTATCCCTCAATTATTTGTATTCAAGTGTCTCTCATTTCTGTTAAAAAACCTCTTTAACTAAAAGAGCGTTTTAAATGTTTTAAATATTTATTCTTATAAATATTTCTCATTAATGTCCTTGTTTTCCAAATGGGTTTTAGGATTTATTTATATGTACATTAATGTTTTCTAATGATAATTCTTTTAAAAGCATCAAAGTGGTATGGGACAATTTGATTCAAAAATCAATTTTTAAATGGTTTTGAAAATGATTTCATAAAACATTGTTTATTTCAATATCTTGATTTGATGTATTAGAATGTGGAAATGTTTTCTTTACTTTATACATGTGTTATATTATTTGATTATGTTATGGTTATTGGGAATTGTTTTCGTATACAGGTGGTTCCATGATAAACCTAGGGCGGGTGAGCCCGAGATAGCTCTCCAAGGCATTGGGTAACGTGACGGAGGTAAACGTGAATGTTTCTCCTAAGAGATTTAGGGAACATACAGTGATGTGTATTCTAAAGTAACTCCCTATGTATCTATGATAGATACAATGTAAGTATGATATGGATTCCAAAACATACCTTTATTATTAATGATTTCTATATGTCTTTCATAAATCTTATGATTTCATGAGGTAAGTAAAAGAGTTCTTGTTTTGTATATATTTATTAACAAATGTTTTCATTCTTTGTTTTATAACCCTTACTGAGATTTTTATGCTCATCCCAAGATTTGAAATGTTTTCACAGGACATAAAGATGAATAAGGTCAAGTATGGGATCAAGGAAAAGTCATGCTGTCTAAAACATGGAACTAGACATGAATCTTTTTTAACAGTTTTTATTTTATGAAAAAAATGAAACTGTGTAGATATTTCTACCTTTTAATCTTTTGAGATGTAATAGTTATGTCATAATTCTCTAAAACTCTAAACCTGAAAAGATCCTCAATGTGAATTATTAATTTAATTTAATATAATGTAATGTTTATGGTTAGGTCCTTATAGTTGGTATCAAAGGTCCGTTTAGACAAATTTAGGGATTAAGAATTTCAGTTAGACATATGGTTAGTCCCTGTATATTTTTATAGTTAAATCATTGTTTTATAACTTTTTAGATCAAGGAAAGTTAGTTACAAATGGAAGGAGTAGGATTTCAAATGATATTCCTATCTCTTCCTGATGACATGCATGCAATAATTATTGCAAAGTCATGTTCGGATGATTGTGAAACTTTTTATATCATACAACTCACTTGAAAGCAGTTGTTTGAGATATCAAACACCTCCAATATACCTCGTTATCATTGTGGGTCATGGGTTGTATTTAGAAAAATCCTATTTTCACAATATTCTCATTTTTCAAGAAAGGTAAATATTATCAAGGAATTTTCAAATATTTTACCTTATCGCAAGATTTTGAAGCATTTTATGATTTTTAAAAAGGTGCTGAAGAAGGAGACTCTTGCGCAGCCTATTTATATTTGGTTTCAAAATATAGTTTCTTAGCACATACTTATGGTATTTTAAAAAGACCATTAATTGAATGTTTAAACTGAAATTTGGTTCGATTGTTTTATGGAAATCATGTTTTATTAGATGTTTTGAAATTATATGTCAATCATTACTAGTTTCCAAAACTGTTTTTCTATAGACACCCATATGACCCATGTTGTACAAGGTGTATTTTGATGGAGGAAGAAAATGATTTCGAAGGATCTCTAAATCATTGTTCTAATGCATGTACCTTCTACCTACGTGAACAAGATGACGGTGAAACCAAATGGACACCATGATCAAGGTATGATGTTCTTTATTTTAAGGATTGTTTTATTTTATCACATGGTGGTGAAATAAGACTTCAAGAATTAAGATGTTGAGATCATAATGAATTTGGATGAATATGAGAGGAATAAAGAAACCATTGATGTTAAAATATTTTAGGGTTATTTTTTAGTTTTATAAAAAGGAAAACCTATAGGATGGGTGAAAACCCGTCGCATCCGGCAAGGATGTAGGAATCAAAACCACAACCGATGGGTGACAAGGGTGCATCACCTACCACTAGCCTACTTGAAGTCCCTAGTTACTATGACTTATTATTTTAGTAAAATGTTTTTATTGAACAAGAATAAGTTGATTTTTGGAACTTATGTTTTATCAAATGGATAAACTTAGTATTGAAAAATGATTTAATGAATAAGTGATAAATGGTTGTTGTGGAAGACATTCTCTCTTTTGAGGATACACCATATGCCTAAGGAAGATAGAATACTATGGGATTTCAATTGCGAAATAATGGTTGAAATTTTATTTTTGAAGAATTTATGTTTTTATTATGGACACATGATGATTCGATTTATTTATGAAAATGATTAACCTATCATGGAGAATATGTGATTAGGTTAATTACTTTTCAATATGAGGATTTATGAGAAACTGGTGTTACATGGAGATAAATGTTAAGATGTATCTTGGAAGTCTATGTAATTAAATCCTTATGAGATTTGGGTAACAATAAAATTTTGGATTACTTTTGAAGAATCTTAGGGACAATTGTTTATTGAATGGTCTTTGTTGAACTTTGGGTTTTGTTAAGAAAAATTTTAGAGATTAAGAGTAGTTTCTCTTTTTGTATAAGTTTATCCTTTTTGGGGATTATCTGATATTGTACTAAACATTTTGGTTTTAGTTAATATATAAAGAAAAGAGAAATATATAGTTAATATTTTTTGGATTATTTGGTTCTCTCAAATTTGATTATAGCACATTTAATGTAAACAAGTCATCCAGAATACTCATTGTATGGAGGAAATATGAGTGTATGTTAGAAATATAGTGAAGGATAAAAGTATAAATGAAAAGTAACTATGTTTCATATGTTATTAGTTAAGCTCAAAAATAAATTCCTCAATGAGAAGTAACTTAAAACAAAAACATGTCCTGTTAACTTTTCCTATTGGGAAATCAAAGACTGTTCAACCCATTACATGTTTGTGACTTTCTGGTGGTTAACTTTCTCCTAAACATGTATTCTATCACTCTCCATCAGAACTTTATTATTTGTTTTCTCCACTATATCCATGTTTTCATGGAATCATAGTATCTATTATATCGGGTAACCTTTTTACTTCTCTTCCTTTATTTTTAAAGTGATCATTTTATTGACTCTTTTTCCGATGTGGGGATTTTAATTAAGTTTCCATGCCCAGTTTTAAAATTTCTAGGACGCAATTCCCAAAAGGGGGGAAGGATGTAACATCCCATGTAAATGAAAAATATGACATATTTCATATTTATTAATATTTGTGAATTAAATATTAATTTTATTTTAAAGATGTTTCTATGTTCGATAGCGTACCCGATATGCAACAACGGGTTTATTTGGAATCTAACATTGCACTATAATAATAAAATATTATTATTTTAAATTGTAGATAACTCTTAGATGTTGTATTGGATGGAATGAACAAAAATAACTACAATATGATGATACATGTTTGTTAAATGTATTTAAATTTATCTAATAAAATTTAGAGGCTTAAAATGTGAATGAATCTAATTTTAAGAATAATTTACTTTAAAAGGCTGATTTACCGCCTTTTAATGGAGAACCATTTTTAAATCTAGTTTTGGTCACTTTAATAAGTTCTATATGACCAAACAAAATCCTTCTTTAGAAAGGGGACATCAAAATTTTCTTTGTGTAAAATTTTGGAATTATTCTGATAAAGTTCATTTTTTATTGAATAGTGAAAAATATTTTATTTTAATTCAAAAGTGCCTTTTAATGTAATTTATTTGTATGGATAGATTATATTTTTAATTGGTTTTAAAGTGAAATTAAAATATATTTTTTCCATTTAATCCAATTTTGTTCATTGGAATTAATTTCACTTTGAAATTGGTCATAAATAAGTATCAATCATTAGATAGTTATTGTTTCTTAAAAAGATGCTATTTGTTTTAACAATGGGAATTAATTTTTAGATTAATTAATGAAACTTCTATATTTTAGATTTTCCAAAATAGAAATCAATTTTTAATTAAGAATATCAAATATAGATTAGGCTGAATTTTTGGTATTTTTCAGAAAAACATCAATTTTTTATGAATAGTGAAACCACTTAGTGGTAGTTAAAAAAACTGATATTTTCATTTAAATGAAATTTTACCATTTCTGTGAATTGAATTTCAAAAATCATAAATACATTGTTTTTATTAAGAAGTAAATTTTGGTTCAATAAGATGGAAATAATTTTTGGTGAATAGTAACTTTGGACCTTTATTTATAGCAGTTAAAGGTAAATAGGGTAGTTCAAGGATAAAAGAATATTATAATAAATTAAAATTACCTTAACACTTGTCCTAAACTTAGTTTTTGAGTAAATAACGACCATGGGAATATTTGGGGATTTTTTGGGACCCCTTTGATCCACTTGGAAGTGATAATGACAATTTAGATTAATTAATTTAAAGTAAAGGCAAAAATGACATAAACAAAAATATTTTAGTAATTAATTTTTATATGGTGATATATAAGTCCTATTTTAGACTATAAATATTCCTTGGAAATATAAAAACATTTACTAAAAGATATTATTTTTTATAATTTTTAGACATCGAATAAATTAATTTATTTATGACACAATAATGATGGAGTATTTACCACATTAATAAATGATTAAAATAAATAAGATTATAATGATTAAAATATTATCCAAAACATGTCCAATTAGGATGGTATGATTTTATTTCGATTATGAGTCATCTTATATTCTACCTTAATTATTTTTGGACCATTATAAACCAAATATAATTATATAATAAAATAATGTTTTCACACTTTCCTAAAGAGCCCCTCCTATCCTTTATAATAGGAGACAATTTCCATCCAATTCCTCAAAACTCTCAAGCCATTTTTATCATCAAAACTCTACCCAATTAAGCTCCCTACATCCCTCTACTCCTCCTAGAAGCCTTAACGTAGGCAGAAGGCATTTCATGAAGTCCTTTGGTTCAAACCAAAGAGAGTTACCCAAATTAAAGGTAAGAGTTTCTCTTAAATTGTTTTCTTTTATATTACTTCTCCAACCACTAAACTCTTTTTATTTCCTTTCTTTTGTAACAAAAAAAGTATCCAAAATATACTAGAAGGTTTTAATGAGAAGTATCCAAACTACACTTCTAGACACCTCCATCTAATGGATGAAGAACATAATGTTCCTGTGGATGGTAAACTAAGGCCTCACGAAACGATGATTGTTCAATTACATCTTAGCGCCTCTCGTGGTGGAAATTATTATGGATCTATATTTATTTATGATATATATTATTTTTATTATTTCTTTATGCTTCTATACTTTCAATTTATAGCATTCCTTAATGGTTTCCATAGTGGGTAAATATGATAATCTAATTTGAGGAAGTGCGGACTACCTCCCCCTCATGGTGATTTGATTCGTAAATGCATTATGTGGTATGTATAAAGGATGGAGTAAATGATATTATATATGATATTATACTGGAATTATAATATAACTATGTATCGTTATGTTTTATTTCCATTCAAATAATAAATACAAATGAAAAAGCGTTCATGCGTACGTACGGCTTACCGACTCCATGAACGGTGCATTTCATTTATTTCGTCTAAATGTTATGTACTATTATAAAAACATGTATATACTGGAAATATATGATATATATGATATAAAAATCATTAATATAATTCGGTATATAATGAACTATTTACCACATAGACAACTTGTAAATATAAGGTGTTCATTTTGACACAAGTACCAAATATCGACAAAATGAACGTTATTAACATAAATGATTACATAATGTTTATAAAATGGTAATAAGTGATATAAAATGAATAATAATAATAATTAAAAAGGTTCTTAAGCATGTATAAATTAAATTTAGTTTATTATTCAGGATATTAAAGAATTATCGAGTCAATTCAGACATGAGGTAAGGGATCCGACCTCTCTCTTTCTTTTCAAGTACTCTCTTTTATGTCATTTCATTTTTGCTCCTTGTTATTATGTTGGAGGATGTTATTTTATATTCACAATACTGTAATTTGTATTTTCATATGATGAGAGACCCTCTCTTACTCTCATCAATTAATTTTAATACTTTTTATGTGGCACCGTTAGGCTACCGGATTTTTGTAAGGGATTTTCTTATCTCACTTTTATTTCCGTGAGATTTACATTTTTCACCACTTATTCATTGCATGTGGTGTATTGTTTAATGAAATTAAATATATATTATCATGATTCTCATTATATTCATTGTATTATATGATTAATTTAGTGGTTATTAACTTTTTGTCATACGACTCAGTGGATTACAATGTGGTAAAGGGTTTCGTCTCACTTTTTATTCCAGTGAGATTCATGCTATATTTTCAACTATTTACTTTTGTGTGGTGGATGTAATTCCAATGATTTTAGTATTTGTTTAATATAATTTTCATTATGAGTATTTACTTATTCATTGAATTATCCTTCTTTCATGTGGTGTATTTTTTTGTTAGTTTCCAAATTGGTAAGGGAACCTTTCACCCTCCTCTTTTTAAAAGACATCTTTTGGTATGTCTTTTAATTTACATATTATTATATTGGGATATGTTATTCAATATCCTTATTGATGTAAACAATATGTCCAAGTGATGATATACCATTTTTATCTCATCAACTAATTTTCTTAATTTTAAAGTGACACCGTTAGGCTGTCAAATTTTTACAAGGGAACTTCTTAACCCTATTTCAATTATTTGGGTTCAACTTGTACTTCATGAACATGTCGTCCAATGAATATGTGTGAATAAACTATGATTTTTTGACACATAATATCCAATTATATTTGGTGTATTTATATTTTTCACACATAATTATGTGATAGATTTATCCTCCATTTAAGGATACCATTTTTTATAAGTGATTTCATCTCAATTTACATTTCCATTGAGACTTCATTGTTGTTATGCACCAGTTCACTCTTATGTGGTGTATATACCATCCTTTTGAATAATATATCATGAATACCTTTATTCTCACGATATTATAATGTTTTTATTAAATTTTATTCCTCAATTATTTGTATTTAAGTATCGCTCATTTTTGTTAAAAAAACATTTTAACTAAAAGATCATTTTAAATGTCTTAAAGGTTTATTCTTCTAAATATTTCTCATTAATGTCCATGTTTTAAAAATGGTTTTTAGGATTTATTTATATGTACATTAATTTTTTCAAATTATAATTCATTTAAAAGCTTCAATGTGGTATGGGACACTTTGATTAAAAAATCAATTTTTAAATGGTGTTGAAAATGATTTGATAAAACATTGTTTATTTTAATATCTTGATTTGATATATTGGAATGTGGAAATGTTATCTTTCATTTATACATGAGTTATTTTTTATGATTATGTTCTGGTTATTGGGCATTGTTTTTGTATAGGGGTGGTTCCGTGATAAACTTAGGGCGGGTGAGCCCGAGATAGCTCTCCAATGCATTGGGTAACGTGACGGAGGTAAACAAGAATGTTTCTCTTAAGAGATTTAGGGAATATAATGTGATGGGTATTCCAAAGTAACTCCTTATGTAGCTATTATAGCTACAATATATGTATGTTATGGATTCCACAAGTTACCATTATGATTAATGATTTCTTTGTGTCTTTCATAATTCTTATGATTTCATGAGGTAAGTAAAAGAGTTCATGTTTTGTATGTATTTATGAACAAATGTTTTAATTCATTGTTTTATAACCCTTACTGAGCTTTTTTATTCTCATCCCAAGTCTTGAAATGTTTTCATAGGACTTAAAGATGAATAAGGTCATGGATGGAATCAAGGAAAAGTAATGATGTCTAAAACATTTAACTAAACATGACTCTTTTTTAAACAGTTTTTATTTTATGAAAAAATTGAAAACTGTGTAGATATGTCAACCTTGTGATCTTTTGAGATGTAATAGTTATGTCCTAATTCTCTAAAACTGTAAACCTGAAAATATCCTCAATGGGACTTATTCATTTAATTCAATAGTATGTAATGTTTAAGGTCGGGTCCTTATAATATTCCCTTAGAGGTTTAGTGTTTTTTTCATACACACTATCAAATAATATTATCCTACTTTATAATTTTGGGTAATTTCATTATATCTTTATAACATTCCATGTAAGTGTTAATGAAAAATTACTTAAACTACTATGTGGAGATAGTAAGTATTTGGTATGAAAAAACCCTGTATTCAATATCATTAGGATAAAATATATGTGTAAAATGGTTTTACCATAAAAAATAAAATATCATAATATTAATGATTTAGGGGTCATTATTTTTGGATTGTTATGAAATATTTCTAGTTAGTGGAAGAAGAAATAGTCATGAAATAGTCGGTAAAGTTGATTACCACATCTTTGAAATAACTCTTTTGGAATTAATCATCATCATTTAAATATTGTTATCTGTAGAATATCGTGATTTCTAGAATAAAGGTAAGGAATATATAATGGTGTAGGGTATTTAATTTTGAAGATAGAGGCCTCCAAATTTTTGAATATGGGAAATTAGGTGGTTCCCTTTTATTTGTATGGGAGGGAGAACCCATAGAATTACATAAAATATTTAAATATAATCAATTTCATTCTCAAGTGAAATGAATATAAATAACCAAGCACATGAATTAGGATGATATATTATTGAAATATATTCAATAAATAATATATAGATTTTTTTGGGGCATTATTACAATTGCATCTTAATTTTAACCATGGTCAATCTGTTTTAACCTTAACCATGGAAGCATATTATTATTCAATTTATTTTTAATTAATAATAATAAATATGTTACCATTTAAACCAAATATTAATTATAGTTATTACAAATATTTATTCAATTATGAATGATTCAATTTTCCAAATTGGGAGAATTTAATTTGAAGATAAGTGTTCAAAACGAAAAGGAAAACATGTTTAGAATTTTTTTATTTCAATCATAACTAATATTTTACAGAAAAAATTAATTTTATTTTTTGTTATAATTGAATTTATAAAACTATGTTAAATAAAAGGTTACTGATGTATATTTTAAAAAATAAAAACCAAAATCATAATTTTATATACTTTATTAAGATAAAATAACTCCAAACAATTTTTATAACTAAAACATTATTTACATTTTCATAACATTGATTATACATTTCTATGATAAAAATTACATGTTTATATGATTATATATCTTATTTAATATATAGATATTCAATAAATATATTTTTATTGAATTTTTGGTTATCTTTATATGATTATATCATCATAAAACTAATAGTTTTTTATAATCATGATTCTTTCACTCTTCAAACTAAAAAAAAACTTTAAAACAATATAAATAATTTAACATAATTTTATTTTTACATGACTAATTAAAATAATGAAATTAATTTCATCAAATTAAATTTATAAAATTTGAGAATTTATGTATTAATAGAATTGTTGAATAGAGTTATGTGTATTATGATATTTTTTTAGAATAAAATCAATCATACTCTAAATTAAATTCAGGTGTTAGAAAAACAAATTCATAATTAATATTATGATCAATTTTATAATTTAACAATTTAATAATGTATGAAATATATCTCTGTTATTATAATTTTGTTTGTTACAGTTTATATCAATGGATGTTTCGTATGACCTTTAGAAACATGATTTTAGATTCACACTTCATGCAAGAGAATTCATAAATACACCTAGAAATGGTTACCAAATTAAAGTATTTTTATGCTATAGTTTAGTATTCATGATGTCAACGGAAAATTATGTGTTTTAATTATTTATATGTGGAATTTTGAAGAATAAAGAGAAATCATGTTAAGAATAATCATTAATGTAGGTATTTCCCTTCTGATAAAATCAATATATTGGGTGTTGGAGATTAAAAGATCATGTCCTTATTAGAAAAAATAAAATAGTTTATGATAAATAACAATAATCATACGGATAAACCAAGTGTTCCATTACATGATTTTCATATTTTGGATTGTTTTATGGGACAAAAGCCTTCATTTTATAATTGAACTATTAATACATTCGTAGTTGAGAAACTAATTAATTCTATTGAAATGATATTCCTAAATTTTGGATGTAATGAAATGGAAATGTTTACTATATTAGTATATTTTTAAAGGATATTATTGTCAACAGTTTTAATTTATCTAGAAAACTAAAGAGTGTAATGAGATAAAAATATTTGAATTGGAATCTTTGTAAGTTATATTTTACTAGAAATATTTTCCATGAGATCAAACAGCTAAAATGGAGAGAAATTTTATCACCCTATAGAAGATAGAGTTGGAAAGTGTGGATGAATTAGTGGTTATCTTCACAATATTACCAAGGAATGATATAAACGACCAGAATAATAAATTAATAAAGATTATTAGTTTCTTTGATGGGATTAAGGAGATTCATTGTAGGGAATTGGTCACCCATACAGTTCCATCATATGATTATATAGTATCACATTCCATAATGATAGAGAAATAATTTTCAAAGTATTATATTGTCGATGGAAATAAAAAAAATAAGAGGTTTTAAGAGCATTGAGAATTATTAAATGCTTCAATAAAGAATTAATGATTGATGAGATTTCTCAAAATGATAATTGTAGAAACAAGCCTTTTGATTATTTCATAACGGGAATGCTATTTTGTTAAAATCATAGAGATAAAGTCTATATAGATCATGAATGAAATGTAAATAGTGAAATAATTGTTATTCTATGATTCCACTATAGGTATATTGGGAATTATTTAAACAAATTCCACATGATTAAGGGGAACCTAATACATATGAGGATAAGGGGAAAGACCAATCTTATAAATTAATATATCTAAATTTTTCATTACTAAAGATGTGGGTGAAGATAATTTGATTGAAACATATATTCTATTTTTCCATTATTTGAGTATGGATATTTACACTCTTTTATGTCATCCATGTTTTTAAGAAAATTAAATATTTCCCTATCACATAAAGGATTAATTTTTAAATCAAGAATCAATTAGAAAATCATATTGTTAATTGGATATTTTTGTTAATACCCTTTATTATGTATAAATAATACCTTTTTCAAAACATAGTTTTTATAACAATAGATTATTTCTATAAAATCCATGTTATGTATTTGAAATTATAGAATACTAAAAAAATAATATCCAATATAATGAGATCTTGACTCATAATGAACATAATAAATCCCTTACATTTACAGTAGAAATTACATCATATGAATCATGTCATGGTAGACATCCACTATCTCTCATTAATAAAAACATGCATGTATATGAGTAAAAATGTCATGTTGATGGGAAAGGTAACCTTGATATTGAATATGTTCATATTTTATAGGAATTCATTATTATGATTCATTAATAGTTACCTAGAAATACATTTTAGTGTGAAGTTTAGTTTTCCATTGAACTCATCACTGAAGAAAACCCTATATCTAAGACTCGCTAAAGAAGTAGAAAAGTTGAATTTGTAGAACAAAATAATAAAATGCATAATTTGTATAATAAGGGATTCTTAATTTAACATTTTTAATTTCATAACTATTTTGGGGGTTAAGTGAATACCCTCACAAAATAGAACCATCTCAAGTTCTTATATTCCATGAACACTAAGGATCACACACCAAAATATATAAAAAACCATTAATGTCTAGAATTAATCTACAAAAAACTTTATCCCTATATAATTTACATTGCAATATATTTACCTTTATTTTTAGATCCACATTGTTAAGGTCCTTTAAGAGATCATTAATCATGCTAAATGTATGAATATAATCTCCCTCATTTATTTTCCATCAATTTTAAACAAATTCTAGACTGATTTTTTTGTAGTTCAACCACCCATGCTCATCCTTGACATCCACTAGTAGAACTCTCTCAACCATATTACCTACATCTTCCTCAAGGGCCTTATCCAATATGGAATTATACATAATTTCATCACTAGAGTGAATTATTAGATCTCATTCCTTGAAATGATTCTCTAAATCTCCATCCATTGAGCATGACCTTTTATGTACATCTAGTATCCATAATTTTGGAAAAATAGGTTTTATCCTTATTCCTTTTTGAATTTTCCCATTAGTCATGTTATATATGCAAAATTATCGGTTTTATTTCTTCCATTTCTTCATTCCTCTGTAGTGGGTTCCTCTAATATGTATTTATTATATGTTATCTCATTAAAAAACCATTCACTCTCATCATTTTCCTATATCCATTTTGATCCTTTCTCCTCGTCGGGATGTTCATCTTACATTGAATATCCTTCTTTATTTGTGTACACCTTAATTTATATTCCATTATAGTTGTTACAAAATTTAAGAGTTTCAAAAATCCATTATGAAGACATTATTTTAATTGGATTCAGCCTAATCCCATGTACATATGATTTTCTCTACACTGCCAACTCATAAATGAAACATTTGGACCCCCTCACAATACTCGTAGACCTACATAGAAGCATGAGATTATGCCACAACATCTACATATGAGGAGGGTTAATAATTACCATTGTTATCTAATAAAAATTCCCCAGGGTCGCCTACCCTATTGAAAAACAATCACCCAAATCACATAGCAAATGCACATATACATCTGAGATCTTCATTTTAGGAGAGTTGAATCTCACCTTTTTCTGGTTGAATTATAATACCTTATCCTTTTAATTAAAGAATATTTGACATATAGTTATTTTTAAGTTTTAACAACAACCATGGTTTTTAATCTAATATCTCCCATTGCCTACAGAGGATATCCTCTACTGTATCATATGGAAGTGCCACCAATGAATTATAAAATGTTTTCGGTTTTAATTTATAAGAATCATGACCAAAATGACTACTAGATGAATAAAATGAGACCTGTGATTCATAATTTTTTTATACCACTGTAGTTCACCCTCATTCTTAATTCTTATATAATCCATCAATTCCATGGAAATTTCTACATCAACATTCATCCCACCATAAATAGGATGAAAAATATTGTTAGTACTATGGTCAAAGAAGAGGAAATGACCCACCATATTACTAATAAAATGACGGGATCCCCAGATTCCAAAATAGTATGGAAAGACAAGGTAGCATTATCCATATCACTATAATGGGGAGGGGGAAAAAACTTCATGTGGAAATAGAATAACCCCTAAAATAGGGGGGAAATAAAACATGAAATAACATGTGGAGATTTTTCTCAAGGGAAGATAAGATCTTCTTTCACTAATAATCGAACCAAAAAATGCCTCGACTCCAAATTCCCTTCTATTTCCATATATTAATGCTTCTAAAAAAAGAATGTATCAATTATTTGAATACATGGTCAACTGCTGCTAATAACAGCCACAAATGAAGGGAAATAATAATAATAATAATAAGGTATTCATTTACCCTAGTGTTTCAACTTGGGGTTCCTTTTTCCTTTTTTATGAAGTAGGATGGGTATATGTGGTTGTGAATAAATTATATTGAAATAAATACCATTACTATAAATAAAAAATATCATTTTACTCACATTGATGATGTGTTTTATCCAAATTATAGAGATTAGTATATTTCAAAGATTGATAATTATTATGGATATAATCAATTATGTTTAGGGAATATATTCTAAAGAATGCATTGCACAAAAGGTATAAACATTATGATTTTATAGTAATTCCTTTTAGATTGACTAATTCACCCTCAATTTTCATAGACAAGATGTATAGGTTATTCTAATATTATCTTCATAATTTAATAGCTATATTTTTCATAGATAACATAGTTTACTAAACAAAATATGAATAAAATAAAATGTATTTTCGAATTATTCTTAAAACTCACATAGGAAAGGCATTATATGGGATGTTTACTAAATATTAATCATGGATTCTAGAATTTAGTATTCAAATTAATATTATTTGTATGTATTGAAAATTATATTATCTTTAAATGATAGATATTTTAATTAAATGGCATACGCAATCATACATAATCTATATATATAGAATCTTTGGTTTATAATGTTGCAAACAGTGTTCTATTGAAAAAAATCATGAATAACTAACCCATTAAACAACAATACATGTGAATGGTTTTAGTGAAAATGTTTAGAATAATGTAAAAAACATTTTATAAAATTGATGAGAAAATTTTATAATTCACTGAAATGAAAATTACCATCGATGAGGGATGGTTTTCAGATATATAGAACTTCATTAAAGAAATGACATAGATATGTATTTAAATGAAATGATATAATTATTTATTCTATTTTTAGATTGTTAAAGATCCACGATCAAATTATCTATTCCATAATCTTGATTTAGCAGTCATAATGTCTTCCGAGAAGATATAGAGGCATTATCCAAATATTGAATAATGTGAGCTATATAGGGATAGTAAATGTTTGACATACAAATATTGAGAAAATTATCTCATCATGGGACAAACAATGATACAAGATCTTCTAAGGGTTATGATTTCTATATACACTACCTCCTTTGGGAGGTAGATAATGTTACCAATGTGTTTTGTATAATAGATCATAATGTTTTTATTAAAATGAGGATACATAATGATCCAATATTCCAAGAATTAGTAAATTTGGATATGGTAATCCTTTGATATCTTTGAACATCAATCCTTTACCAAATGATTGACATACCATATGTACTAAATAATATAAAATGGTTCTAGCTAGATTTTAAGAGTTTATATAATGAAATTAATTACATGAATGAGGGTATCATAATTTTTTATCAATATGGCCTTCTAAAACTTTCAAAGAGGATATGTTTTATATGAACACCTAATCTAAATAATTAATTACTTGATAAATTCTAATGATCAAACTTTTTATGCACCCAGGTAGCAACAAAAGGTATATGGATTTGACGAGGAATTCTTTTTTGGGATCATACATTGTGGGAAATTATTGACAATGTATCAAGATTATTATTTATCCATCTATTAAAGTCTAAGGACATCATCCTGAGTAATTTATGAAACAACTCTTTATTAATATGTAGATTTTGGATAATATTACTTGGTAACATTGTCACTTTATTTTCAAAGACCCATAAAAGAACATATTACATAAGTCTTATTTTTATCACCTTACCATGTTTTATCATTACCCCACTATAAATGAGGATTTTCATCATGATTATCTCTCATAAATCTGTATAAATAAACAAGTGAGACACCATAGTGAACATATTTCTATTGTATCTGATAATAAAACATTATTTATAAAACATTTATGTAATAAATTTCATAAATTTCTCGACCTCAAGATATATTTGAGGTATAAACATCATCCTTAGATATATGGAATGTTTGAATGCACCATCCCCAAATTGTAAGGCATGATTAGGTTATTCTCACACGATTTTTAAGGTATAATGGATTAGAATTTTCAATTTTTGGATATTTAATATAATAATAACTTCCATCCAATGATAAAAATGGAACTATATGAAGCATTTAACTAGAAAATACGCCACAAAATAACTTTTTGGGATGAATTTGGGTAAATTATTCTTTAAGAAAGAGTACATGATGGGGATGCAATATTCAATTTAAGAACTAATTAGTGTCATATCAAGGAAGCTAAAATTGGGTAAAAGAGATATTATTATAACCAAATGAATGATATATAATTTACTATTGGGGTCATGTCTTATTAAAGATATATATATGAAGTTGTTATATGTTTTGGAAATATAGGGAAATGAGTCTCAGTTACATAGGAAATTTTTCATATTTATGAAAGAATCGGAACATGGGATTACCAATTGGTAATTCCACCCAACCACTATAACGTTCATAATGTGTCAAATATATAATTATTGAGGAATTATATTCCTTACCCAACAAATATACTCATCTATGATTATAAGTAATTAAATAATGATGTATAATCTAGTGAAGATCTTATGTATATGTTTTACACAAGATAACAAGTGTTAATAAATCAGACAAATCAACAGAAAAATGTGCTTTGGCGAAATCCCAATATATAATTCGTAATGTGGGAACATAAATTAGTTATTCTAAAAAATTACAGTATAATTAATGATTTTACAATTTTTAAATTTCATGAATGAATGTTTAGATATAAGTAAGAATGTCACATTTAAGCTTCAATTATATGAAGTAATATTTTCTTATAGATAATTTATTACAAAATGTAATGAATATGATTAAAAACAAAATTGTCAAATTTTATAAATTGATTTTTTATGAAATTCAAATTTTAATTTACCAAATCAAAATTAAATTAGGGTGAATTGTTGAGATTTTTCAGAAATAATTTATTTTTAGTGTTAATTTTTTAAAAAATACATATTGTACATATAATTTCACTTGTAGGAAATAAAAATTATATAAGTAAAACAAGAATGTTTAAGAAAAACATTTATTGACCAAATATATATTTAATAAGTATTATATTTTATATGAAAATATATTGTTCATCTTAAAACTATATCATTAATATTTTGGGAATCTATGTAATGTTTTAAATGAAATAAAAATTATTTTTAATTTTTCTCTATTAATCAAGTATTATAAATGCTAAATTAGACTTATTTTAACAAAAAGAATATCATTTTATTTAAAATAATCTAATTAATAACATTGTAATAAAAATTATATATTATTTTCCTTTAACATTAATTTTATCCTTAAAATAATCAATTTTCTAAAAATGTTTTTTATTTCATTTTAATAAAATATGTTAAAGTAAATTTTTACCAATAATAGAAATTGAATCCTGTAAAATGGATTCCATTTTTAATTAGAATAATTAATTTTTGTTCATAATATCTACCTAATTTTTTCGACAATGAATATTATCCATGGTATATATTTATCGCTTATGTTAAGGGTAATATTTGTAAAATAGGTAAATATAATGTGATTAATCTTTAAGATAACACCAAAAAATTCATCAACCTCTTTTCTTGTTACATTTAAACCACTAACTAAAAATATTATAATATATTTTATTTTTTAGAAACATTACATGAGTTAGACTTGTATTATATTATGCAGTTTCATGTATTTACAAGATTCCCAGAAACCTCACGTATAAAATGGATCCCACAATCCTTTATTCTTCACAATACATGAGTAAAAATGTATTATGATGACCAACCCATTGTCCTACCAAATTTATTTTTCTTGACCATGCGATCCTAGTATCACCAAAATATCAGTTCTTGAAGGTTTAAGTTGTGACTAATGGAAATTACCCATTGAAGAGTTATATGTTCCTACTGATGTTTTCTGATTTCTATTCTTCTTAAAAAGAATCTAAATTTTAAATAACCATAATAAAATAATTAAATAGATAAATTAACTAAAATAATATTTATTTATCTTAATGGTACTTCAATTTTTCAATTTTTTTCCATCTTATGGAAAATCAAAACGTCACTAGTATTTTTATTCAGACTATCATTCACCCACTGTTTTGTTATTAATTTTTCATCAGCACCTCAAATGGAGTGTAATATAGTTGGGGTTATTTAATACATATTTTATTTACTAAATAATTATGATAATATAAATATAATATATCATATAAATTCATACCATTTTATCCATTATAATATGATATATTTCATTGGGTTTACTTATGTACTACCACCTCCACTAAGCATTGTGATTCATTTTTCTATTACCACCTAAAATAGATGGTTATAAAATTTTATACAATTATTATAAATTATATCTCAGAAATTTTGAACTTCCTTTAAAAGAGTTAATATTTTCCTAAACCTTCTGAAAACCTTTAACATATCAAAATTGTTTATGGATATTAACCAAACAACCTTAAATAGTTGAGGTATGAAAAGAAAATATAATGATTTGATTTAAAAAATTATATTGGAAAATTAAAATAGAATATATATAATTTTTTAATTAAGTACTTTATATATTTGAATTGAATATTTTGGAGGATAATGAGCACAAATAATAAGGAATCCAATGAATGGGTTTTCATCTCAATTGCACTGAATTGGGGCATATTTTATATTATAAAAAAATATTTTATATGGTGTATACACTTAATGATTGATATATTATATCATTATTTACTCATTATTAATTTTAATTAAAATTTTAATTATTGTCTTATCTTTTAAGGGGTTATAATTCAAAAAAAATTAATTCATTAAAGCTTTATTTAACAATTTCACCATAATTTTACATTATTTATGTTTAAATAAATGTTCTATGAATTATATGGTATTTTTGTCTCAAAAAGCATCTATTTTATTCTTGTATAAATGTTTTTATGTTGTAATGATTTATGTTTCATTTTGTTTTTCTTTTTTACTTCAATACTAAATGAATGTTTTTAGGAAAAACCAACCTAATTTCTTCTTTTGGGTATGGAATACTTTTCATCCATATGCATATTTTTCAAATTATTTCAAGGTTTTTTTTATAAAATTTAAAATTATTGGTAAACATATTTTTATACTACATTTTAATTTCACTAAAAATCTTTATATGTAATCTTTTTAATATATCCCAACTATGATATTTTTCCCTTTTTACAAATGTTTGAAAGTAATATTGATTTCAATGTTTACAGTGTAAATGGATTTTCCCACCGTCAAGACAATTAATCTCTATTTATATTCTCCAATAAAAGTTCATGGGTTTTCATAAAATATACCTTTTAATTATTTTTTTAATTATTAGTTTTTATATTAAATTATAATCATATTATTCTCTAAAATGTTGAGATGAATTTTTTAAATGATTTATCACTTTTTACCCAAAAAATAAAATTGATTTAAGGAATGTTCTTCAAAACAATTCCTTCAATTTTCAAAACAAAAAAAATAATAATATTATTATTTAATTAAGACCTTAATTAATGATTAATTAGGGATATTATATTATCCTTTACTAATTAATGGATGGAAATTTATTTTTTATCATTCAATTTTTTGATCATGTAATGGCCGAATCATTTCAGGCCTGCTACACCATACATTCATCCATTAATTAATTTTTTTTATTTACTTGGTTGAACTCTTGGAAAACCTCATTTTATTTATTGAGGTAAATTTATTCTGTAAATAAAATACATCATTAAAACACTTTTAATGGAAACCATGTTATTCTCCCATGTATACCATGTAACTAGTTTGGAGAATAAAATAATGAAAAGAAATATTTTCACAAGGTCAGTTTTAACCAGTTTAATTTTCCTTGAAAATTGAGCACTATGGTATTTTAGATAAATCATGGATAGTGAACTATTTTGAAAACTGTGAAACCAAACTATGGACGATATTTTAATTAAACTGAAAATAATATTTTAACCTGAAACCACCTAGAAATCAATATTTTTCCCTCTTATTCCAAGTTATCATAAACCTAGTAACTCTAGTGTATTTTATTTGGGATTATTACCATTTTAATATAAATTAATTTGTATCATTATATGTTAGACTTATGGATTTTGAGGAATGTGATCAATTTTGTTTAAGATCATTGTATTCTTTCTTGATCACCTATCTTAACTTGGAATGGGTCTCAGTTATTGGATTTTATGGATAGATATATGAAAATACATCAATATATAATGATTGATTGATTTGTTTTTATATATTACTCTTTGACCATGAGAATTAGTGACCTCTCTTTGATTTACGATAGATCTAACATTAGTGATGAATTTTTTTTAAAATATTATGAGGATTACATCCCAAGGGATGATCTCTTATTAGAATTCAAATATTAAATTTTATAAGTTGATGTATTGGGTTATTTCATTGTGATTTTTTGGGTGAGTGTGACTTTGGTGTTAACATTGGATATTTCCTAGAAATTTGAGTCAACATGTTAATGGTTGGAATCCCTTTCTATCTTGGGCCATTATATAAATTTTTCTGGAATTATTAGCTTGTGGGTATGTTCCTAGTATAGTTACCCATTCATGATTTGTAATGTTGGCATGTGTGGGTATCCCATGAGTCCTTTTGCTATATCTTCTCTGTTCCATTCAATATTTAATTTTATATTTCATTATATCAAAGCTATAAAATATGTTTTTTTTTCTTGTTTATTTTTTACTATATTTTCCATTTGATGATTGATATCCATATTCTATTGGATAATTATTCTGACATATTTCCAATTATTATGTTGTTAGGCATATTTTATTTTTCTTCATATCATTTAGAACCCTTTTTTCTATTTTAAGATGACATGTAACCCTAATTATTTTTTTCATTTTCTTAGTTGGGGATCTTGGATTACATGACATGTTGGGTATGTCACAAGATAATATGGTATATAACCCCATATCATATAATGTGACTAGACCATGAAATTAAAATTCCATACTCTAGTTGAATTGCGTTTGTGTGGTGGTATGATCTTCTGTAAGGGAATAACTTTACATATCTATAATATTTCATTATTGTTGGTTTGTCATTTGTTCATACCATTTGTGGATAATGATGTGTCATGGAAGACATGTTACATTATCAGAAGCAATGAAATTATTCCTTACTAGTGGGGTTTTTTATTTTACTTTTAATGTTTTGATTACGTTACATGTTGTGAATTACATCATTTGATGAACACTTATGACATTCTTCAAGAGTGGCACCAAAGTAAGTATCAACGAGGTTTTTGAAAACATACTTACCTCATATTCATATTGAAATTTATTGGTGCTATTACCATACAAACATTTACCAACACATCATTACATACACATCTATATAAATGTTCACTTGTGTTAAAGATTCTTTTTTGGTGTCTTATTGGGTTTATACTTACAAATTGCATTGGAATTTCTTAGGTGATGTTATATGTGCCAAAAAATTATTTTTTTAATAAGGAATAATGGTATGATTATACAAATGTGTTCTTAAGTCCCTTACCATGGACTATGAAATTTCAAATCTATTGAAGAGGTTGGTTTTGGGGAATCAATAAAAGTATGTTCATAACAGTTTCAAACAGGTCGGTCCACGACCACATAGAATCACAGTCAACCACAATAAGAATATAAGAGAATCCTTTGGAAGGTGGAATGGTCCTATAAAATCAATTAACCAATTATCATATTTCTCACATTAGATTAAAGGAGTTTTGTAAAATTGATTTCATTTGGAAATTATGTTGGAAATTTGGATAGTGAAACATTATGGATAGATTTCGTGTGAGTCCTTGTATATTGAAGCCCAAAAGAACCTAGAGTATAGGACCATTTGGGTGATTCATTATGGTCCAATGTGGCCACTACTAGGCATTATGTGGAATAATTTTAAGATGGATAATTGTTAATCATTATTAACACATCTCTTAATTATCATGTTAGCCCATTTTTCTGTGTTTATTGTATTTCAAAAATAGGATTTTCAATCACTTTCTGTCTACAATTTTTTTGAATGATTTTTTCTAAAAACACTAGAAACAATGAAATTAACAGTTTGGAAATACCATAGTAACAATGGAATGAGATAAGATTGGAGTTCTGTGGGAAATTCAGGATCCATGATTTTATAATGAGAGTAATTATAAATTCATGTAATGTGATTACCCAAAGAGTTTTCTTTTTATTGTCTATCACTGATATCAAGGTCAAATAAAAAAGAATTTATATTTATCTTATCAAAAATTAATTGGGATTAAATTTCTTGAGTACAGTCATTAAAGATTAATGGTACATAGAGATTATGATTTTTTAAATTAGGAGACATGTAATGAATTTATCTAATGAAAAAATTACTACCATAAGTTCCATTTCAGTGACAATGAAATGACATTGAGTTTCATCAGTTATTTTTTAGTTATAATATATAAAATGAATATTTTGTTTCTCATTTATGACTACGAACAGACCTAATGAACCTATCAAAAGAATCTCACATCATTTCAAAGGGTAAGAGACAATATGGGGTTAGTTTTATTGGGGGAGATACAAGAATATAATTGATTTCAACATATTCTCATTTTCAAGACTCCTAGAAATAAAATTTAACATAATTAATGATTATATGATTGTGTGGGTGTGAAATCCTTCGGATGTTTTGTATGAATATCTAATAGAAATAAAAAAGAATGAATAATTAATTGATGTCTCAGACTATTATGTGTTCCAAAAGTGATTGGATTACCAAAACATTAGCTGTTTCAACATGAATACATTCTTGAGAAATTATATATCCTTGGTAAATCCCATTTGTAACCATGATGTGACATTTTTCAAAATTTAACACAAGGTTGGGGTTAAAATACTTTATTAGGGCCAAATAGAGATGATAGAAGAATTATTCAAAATAATCCCCATTAATGGGGAATTCATCCATGAATACCTACATAAAATTCTCAACAAATTATGAAACTTTACAAATCATAACAAACTAGAATATTTTAGGAGCATTAAAAAGTATAAAAATCATTCTTCTATATTAACATTTTTTACATGGGAATGTGAATGTATTATTTATTAAATCTAGAGGTGCTAATAGAATTTGGAAGTAGATGGTGTATCCATAACAAAATAAATAATGTGAAATTCTAGATGATATTTCTATAATATGATTATGTAATAAAAGAGGGTAGTCATCATTTAAGGTTTTGACATTCAACTTCTGATAATCAATACAAACACACTCCCTTTTTTCCCTCAAGTTATGACCATGTCTCTATAATCATTTCTGACAAAATTTATCATAGCTTTTGTATAAACCAATTAAATCAAACTTTTCCATTAACTATAAATTTTTTTAGTTAATAAGAACATGAAAAATTGTGTGAAATGATCTATAACTATGTCACGTATACGAGACTGTGTTTTCTTTAAGGTTTTCTGATTGTTTTAAATGCTTATTCTAAATGGATGTTATATATGAAAAGGTTAGAATTTATTCTTAGTATGTTATATGGTTTTGAACCTAATCCGTTTATTCCTATAACACCTAAAAATATTTGACAACTTGGTCTTAATTAGCGATGTTGATATAATGATGGGGTAAGAGTGATCATGAAACATGAATTCATATTCTAGGAGTGCATGAGAAGGATTCAAATCAATTTCAGGATTCATTTTTAATCCATAATACTTTAGAATATAGGAAGTGAATATTGATTTTTTAATATGTTTCCACAATATTGAATAAGGTGGAGTTATAGAGATTAGAGGTGAAGTCAGATTCCTGATATTTTTGAATATTTATTATATTGATGGAGTTTATAAATGAAATGTCAACATAAACATCTCTATTTATGACTTAGATAATCATAATGAAAATATTACAGACTTTTATCAGATTAGAACATGATGAAAAATATTAATAAGGTTTTATTGAACCCCCAATAGTCCTTGGAAGAACTGATTGAGAATTTAGGATGAATCTCTAATAGTTATAGCATTGATTGAAAAATATTGACCATTACATTTTGGTCGCCAAATTCCATGGATAATATTCCCACATGATCATCAATTTTATTTAAAGATATCATGATAAATAGTATTCCTAGAATTTTGATAGATTTAGAATAAACCTTTTAACATTCCATTTTAGGAACATATAAATTGGCGAGGAAGATATGATCATTGACCCAAAAAGGACATCCTGAATGACCCCCTCAGAACTATATTTGATTTGATAGGCTAAATGGATGAAAATACACATTGTGTGAAAGGGACCTAGACCAAGTATGAAAAAGATGTATTTGGGAATGATAGTTATCCAGACTCCTAGTCCTATGAGTGCATCACCAATGTCTTAACTCCCTATTTTTTGGAAATGTAAAGGTCCCTGGATCGTTGATCTTCATGGGTTTCGACTATTATGTTTTAACATTTTTAGTGGTCTTAAGTTATATCTTATTGATTCTAAATTCCTTATGAATATTTATATACATTGGGTTCTTTTGAAGGAATATAATAGTGTAATTTTCACCTCATCACATCTAATCATGTCACTCATTTCAGAATCCAGCTCAATGGGTTTCTTAGTTTAAGATAGGGACTAAGGAAAAAATAATTTGGATACTTAGAAGAAATAATAGAGGTGAGGGTTCTTTTTTAGGTTAATAATTAGGTGTTCGATTATTTAATTCTTCTAGATCTACATTTTATTGTAATATTGTGGATTCATCATTTGGAATATAATTTTTTTTATTATATCGATGTTAAATTTCATATACATTTCTGATGGGGTTAGAAATGGTTTATTTGGGGGTTTGGAAGAATAATAATTTTGTTACTGCGAAAGGTGGGATACAAGTTGACCAATTTGGCCATCAATGATTTTAAGTCTATAAAAGGTGAAGGAGGTATCTTCTTTACTACACATTCCCATGGTTTATTGGAAGATGTGATATATCCCA
Organism: Viscum album; assembly: GCA_963277665.1. Classification (NCBI taxonomy): domain Eukaryota; kingdom Viridiplantae; phylum Streptophyta; class Magnoliopsida; order Santalales; family Viscaceae; genus Viscum; species Viscum album. The sequence continues at coordinate 319,160,533 of OY728137.1, forward strand.
CTGTCAACATATTGGAATTGGTTTTGATTATGAGGAGGGAATTGAGGGGGATGAGAGATGAGATTACTATACATTAAGCCATAAGTATAGGTACAAGAAAAGGGATAATAATGGTGTTGGGTGGAGTTTCTAATGAAATGACCTGATTTTTTAAAGTATGGTGTACTAATGAGAATATATTTCATTGAGATCCATTTTATAATAACATTCATAAGGTTCATGTTGATGTTGTTGGAATTTTTCTGCTAGATGAGCAGGTGAGCTGCATATTCAAATATTTTTAATAGTTCCCTGGATCATAGATTTTTTTGAATATGAGTTTATAGCTTCTAAATCCACCTCTATTTATCCCATGAGGAATATAATTTCACTCAACCACACATTTATCTTGTGGGTTTTATGGATTGATATTATTGGATTTGATTGAATTGATCATGAGTTCAATTTTGGAATTGTTCTGTGTCTGTAGCCAAGTTTCTTAAATGATATCATGTAATTTCATGTTCCTTTTCAACAAGAGAACCTCCAAATGTGGCATCGATGAGAGTTCTATCCATATCTAATAAATCATCAAATAATTATTGGATCAAGATTTGGTTATGTAATTTGTGGTGTGTAAATATTTCCAGATGAGTTTTGAACCTCGCTCAATATTCCTATAGTGAATCATTTTGGAATTTATAGATACCACTAATTTCATTTTAGAAAAAATCTATTCTATAAATATTGAATAATTTATTTAAGAATATTTATCTCATTTAATTCAATTTTTTTAACTAGGAAAGATTTGTTAGATAAATGACTTTGTAGAGTCTACTAGGGAGAAAGGGAAATATTGAATTTTGATTTGTTATTCTGAAACCCCTTCATGATTTATAATAGAGCATACCAATTGGAATTATTTCAGGTTAACATGAGTATCCTCATTGAATAGACCATGTAAATAAGGAAAAATATCAATCCAAATTGATTTGAGTTCAAAATCAACCATCATATCTGTATTTTGAATAGAAATGGGTTGGTAATTCATATACGGGGAATCATGTTCTTTAAGGATTTGGTCCATAGTATTTTCCATACAAAGATAAATTGGGTGGTTAATTGATGGGTATCAAGTTATTTGACTATATATAATATTCCAAATACGTTGGAGATGATTTTAAAGGATTTCATGTTCAAAATAACTTATTGATGTTTTGGTAGGAAAAGAAAAATTCCAATTTATTTTGAGGGATGGGATTGTTTTTTTTTTCTTGTTGTTTTATTCAAATTGTTTTTAATTTCATATGTTTTTTAGTTTTTTGTTTTAATTTAAAAAAAATGACTACTAGTTTAACCATCCAAATAAATGGTTCCATTTGATTCATAAATGATTATCTTTTATCAACCATTCAATGATATGGTTCTCTTATAATGTTTATAGTGGTACTCAGGTCAAATCCTCATTGATGGTACTATATTTTTGAGTCAACTGTTTTTTTATTTTAATTTTTTGTGGGGGGTGTTTGTAAAGATTAGGTGGAATTATTTTTTGAAGAATTTAGTTCTCCAATTTAATAATTTTTCTGGAGATATTTTCATTTGGGATTTAATCATAGGATATCCAGAAGCATTTTGAGATATTCCATTAAACTAACAGCCACTTCGCATGATGATTTTGATCAGGATTCCCAAACAACGATCAATTAATCAAAGAAATAAGATAACATGGGTACTAATCTCAAAAAATAACTGTTTATGGTAGTGTATTTATGGTTCCAATAATCCATATATGCTACACATAAAAAAACAAGTCATTAATCCATGAAATTTTATGTTTAACATCAAAAATATTAGCCTAAAGAATATTTAATGTGAAAAATCTCTCAATCACATGAAATCCCTAAATTAGGACTCACCCAAATAGATGTTATAATTATCCATTGTAATGGTTATTAAGGTAGCTGAAAATATATATGGTGATGAGTTATACATTAAAGTAAAATAAAGGGACAAGAAAAGAGTGATGCACCGAACACACTCACGAAGCATGATGAGAAGTAAATATTTGATTTTGATTAAATAAGAATATTATAAAAGAGAATTTTTATTAACTTGATATAAAATATTTCTATAAAATTAAAATTTATAAATATATGATCTATGAGAATTATAGATGAAGATGAATAAAAATTCATTAATATTCAATTAAAATGAAAAAAAACATACTTGATGAAAATTAAAAACAAGTACTGCACATGAAAATAAAGAAAGTTATAAATGTGTGTCAAGAAGAAAATAATGTATTTAATATCCTAAAAATCCTTTTAAAGGGTTTTGTTCAGGAAAATTTATCCCCTGATGTTCTAAAGATCAAACCAATTTCACGGAGAAGAAGATAGTGTATTTAAAGCTCAAGGTGGTGGACTGTTTACATTCCCAAAATTCCTGTCAACTTAGTTTTCTAATTTTAAAATTTAGAAAGAATAACGACTAAATATATTCTGTAAAAATGTTATAGATATTTAATGTAAATGATCAACCTCCATTTTAGAGGTAATTGATCTTTTGGAGCTAATGTTATCGTTGTTTTTACGAACCTTTTGTTGTTGTCATATTTTTTGTTGAGTTATAAATTATTATAAATATCATTTACTTAATGAATATAAATATTCATCATAACCAAAACCATTTCATATAAGTTTTGTTAAACACATATATTTAATTTATCTTTACAAAATTAATGTTTATTGGATGTCTACATTGGGGGAAATGTCATGAATTTTGATCTATTTAAAAATCCCAAACAGAGTTGTGTGATGTACATTCATGCATAGATTTGGGAATTTTATGGTTGAGCATTGAATTAAAATTGCAATCCATTATTTTTATGGAGAACATGTAACAATATTACTTGTTTCATAAAATTTTTACTAATTTATTAAACCCACAAGGTAAATCATCATCAATGGTACAATTTTCTGAATAGATTTCATTCTCCATCATATGTGGTATATAAACCAATTATATGGAATGATTAACCAAATATAGAGTTTAATTATAGTACTAAATTTAATTAGAAACCATAATGAAAAATAATAACAGAATATAGAAATATAGGATAATATTATTTACTAAAATAGAAAACTTACTCAAATCCTGGTGAAATCATGTAATGTCCATAAATTATATTTATATTAAAAAATTAATTACTTCATACCAATTATTCACATATCCTTGATATTCTATAAGATGAGTAGCTAAGAACCTATGATTAAATGAATAACATAATTTATCTTGTTGACCAACCATGTTTGTGGATATTTATTATTATTGAAAAACATGACATGAAATTTGTTATAACATTTATTTGTGATATATTTTATTGTATTATTCAATAATCATTTATTTTATATCATATATTCTGAAGTATATATATGATTAAAAATTCTATAGTAACCAAATTTAACATTTTGACCCTAACAGGTAGTATGTAGCCTTATGCACACAAGGAGGTGCACATGAGGTTATGTAGAACTTTGAATGGGATCCGTCAATTTGGTTCGGGGTGTTATAAAATGGTATCAAATGGAGAGGATTCTGTTATCTTATTTTGGGGTTATGTAAGAATGAAGATAATATTTGTGATACTTTTGTAGTGGAGTTTCCATATTTCTTGTCATCTCATGTGTAAATACGTTGAAGTTATCCATTGTTGGATTTTTTTACTGTTTTAATGGGATTGGGGGAATTCATGCCTCTTGAATATACACATAGGGTAAAATGTCATATATATAATTATTTTTTTCACTGTGGTTAATTAATTATATTCCATGATTTTTACTATCCAATGGTTGATATATAGGTGTTATTTACTCTCATTATATATTGGGTTTGGTATTAGATAGTTTAACATGGAAATTTTGTTTGGATATATATATATATATATGTGTGGGTGTGTGTGTCTAATTGTTTCTAACATGTAGGTTTGAAGGACCATGTTGGAGCCATGATAAAACTATGTGGTTTTTACCAAGTGTCCTAGTATCTCCTAAGAGATGTATTCCAAATAAATTCTCTCAAAATTTCTTTATAACTTCTTATGCATTACTCATATGAATGTTATTGTATAAATTTTAAATATTTGTTTGGAATTTTCTAAAAAAATCACCTTAATGATTCATGAATGATCATTTTAGCGAGGAAAATCTAATTACATCACATAATATATAATAATATTCACTTAATCAAGTTCTTGTAAAATATTTAGTGGTTTAGGAAGTATGCCCAACCTAGATTAGATTATTCTATATTTCTCTTGCTCAGAGAGGAGGGTAAAAATGAAGATGGTTTACAATTATAGATACTTTCTTCCTAGAAACATGTTCATTTTAAAGAAACCTTGTTGTATTCAGTATACTAAGGACTATATTAACATTATCATTGGAATTATTGATATAGTAGTAACTCTTGAGGACATAATGGAAAAGATGGAATCCTGTAAGTTCAAGGGACCCGACATGAGGTCGTTGACTGTTATGGGTTTGGAATGAAAGTGTGAGGTGATTACATGGGTGGAATTAAATGATTAGTTCACCGAGGATCAATTTCAATACCTGATGATTCTAGATTGAGTGAAGGTTTTTATAGAGCATCAATAGGGAACACTGTTTTTTTTATGAAACTCAACTCATCTTATATATTTTTCATTCTTTCTTCCAATTTTGTATTCAAATAAGGAATTGAAAGCATAAAATTTTTGAGACCATCATTCATCCAAATTACATGGTTCATGTTAGAGGATTTGATTTGAAAATTAATATTGAGGTTATTGGAAATACCATAAAATTTTATAAGTGGAGATATAAGGCAACCGTGTATGTTTTATTCCATATTTTAGTGCATAGAAGACCAGACCCTTCAGTACTGAAAAAGTGACACATCTGGTAGTAGGAAGAAGAAGGATAATGAGGTATAATAGTTTGGAATATAGGAAGGGTAGAGATGGTATTTTCTTTACTCCCACTAAGGGAGGAGATTCGACCATTTTCCTCAATTGTCTATGGAAGAGAAATTTAGTTCATTGTGTTAAAATACAGTAATGGAATATTGACCATGCAACAATATGGGTCATCTAAAGCACTTTTATCTAATGTTACAAATCATGATTCATGGATCTCAGTTTAGGGTGTAGGAAGGTGTCATCAACAACATACATAGGAACCACAATATTTTGTAACTCCATTGAGTGAGGCACTGTATAGGCAAGTTCATTCTTAAGAGATAGTAATGATATATGTGGTGGCTGAGGTTTCATCCATTGGTGAAGATAGGTCTTGTATAATTATATGTATCAGATTGATTACATCAATTCTATCTACTTATTTTTTGGATATAAAATCATTCAATTCTTTCATATCAATTAAATTAATTTTTGTCTTATGTTTACTCGTAATGTTATCTTCTAAGTTTCATTATCTAAACATTCATTTCAAAAATAAATTATACCATTTATAATAATTTATGTGTTAACCATAATTTATGTTTTATGTGGACATCTATGGGGCTTCATGATCGAAGAAATGAGTATTATCAATGTGATATTTTGAATGCCCTAGTTGAAAATTTATTATGATCATATCAATTATTAATTGAGACATGAATCATTTTTCATTCAAATAAGAGATTGGATCACATAGACTAGTTATTACAGAGTCAACAAAGGATGGGCATGAATAGAAATAATACAAATTGGACATATCATGGAATAAGTAATAGGTTATTCTCTTTTAGAGTAATCAATAGTTCCCCCTTTATCATGCCTATAATGGTGGATTTATTTCGAATGTATTATTAGATGACTTCTTATGTATTTCTCTTGAAAGGTTATTTGACTTTGAGATTGAGTATATACCAAGGTTAAAACTGGCATAAATTCATCCGTATCATATGTATCCATAAGAGTAGAGATAGTAGAAGGTTTAATTAGAGTATTTGGAGTGGAATGGAATTATCAGAGACAATACATATCTTTATCGCGATCCAATACTATTTTTTATGATGTAGGATAGAATTCTATGGCTTTTTCTGGACTACAGGAATCTAAATCAAGAAATATTCAAAAACATGTATCATTTACCCTTCTTGGTGACAATGTTGATTAGTTATAGTGATCCCAATGGTTTCCACTATTGATATTCATTTAGGATACCAACATTTAGTGTTCAGAGACGATATGATTCAGTTGAAAATGCGTATAGTTTATATCAATTGTATGAGTATCTATTAATTTTTTTTGGGTTTAAAAATTATCTAATAGTTTTAATGGATTGAATGAATATTATTTTCAATCAATATATTGATTAATATTTAATTTTACTCAAGTATGATATCTTGATATATTATAGTATATTATATAATAATTTTAGTCACATTGATATTATATTTAGTAGACATCAGTTTTATATTCTTTTTAGATATCAAATGAAGTTACACTTTTGATTAAGGAGGATCAGTTAAATGGGTATAAAATTTAAATTGAAAAAAAATCCTAAATAATATATAAGATATAATATCATATAATAATTATTATATCCATGAAACCATTACTATATCTATGAATCTCAATCAATATTTAATATATAAATCATTATGGATTTATATATCTGTTTTGAATCATGAGAATTTGTGACCTCTCTTTGATCGATTCGATATTTACTATTGGTGACAAATCGATTTTGGGAAGTTGATGTGGATTTCGTAACCTGTAATAATATATTCACATATTTTCAATCCTATATGTTATAATATGATGAATATTATTATATTCTAGTGAACTTATGTGTGTGGGTATAATTCAGGTGTCTTCTCTAAATGGGTTTTGGAAATTGGAATCAATGCATTAAATGTAGGAAGTCCTTAACATCACATGTCATATACTGATCTACATAGGATGATTAGATACTATGAATGTGCCTACTATAGGGACCCCTATATGATATGGCATGAAATATATCATGAGTAGCTTGTGATACCATTTTTTGGAATTTCTCGTATCTTACTCACTATGTTTCCTCTTATATGTGGTCATATCCTAGCCATGGAATATCAGTTATGTCAGGATTGTATATTAGTATGTTGTGATTAGTTGTTAATTATTCATAGATATTAGAATATATATTGTGATATATTTTTCTTTTCTATTTTATGGATTCCTTATAGATACATGAATATATATATTGGATCATCTATTTATTTTTTTAGGATAATTTGTAACCCTTGTAGACTTAGAATATTCCTTAGAGGGGGATATTGGATGAAATGACTCATTGGATGTGTCTATGGATATATAGTAGGGAAATTGTAGTTCTTGTAATGTGATTATCCTATAGGAGAATAATTCTATATTATATTATAATAATTTCAATAGATTAGAATGTAGTACCATTAGGGAACAACCTTATGTATTTGTATGGGTCCATTGTTGTGGGTGTTCCAGTGGATTGTACCGTTGATGGATTATAACGGGTTAGGGGTGTCACATTACCTTAAATTTGTGTATGTATTTATTTCATAAATGTGTGGTTTACATTTTAATTAAATAAGGATGAAGAAAAATTGTATGAATTACATCTTGTGATGACCACTTTTGACAATCATATTAAAAGGTGTTGAGGCATGTATGATTTGTGTTTGTTGACTCATTTTTTTGTTCATATTCAGTTGTTATATGATTAGGTGTATAATTTTATGAGATATTACCATTATATAATGACATAAACCTCTATAAACATGTTCAATTATGATATGTATTGTTGGTGGTGTCCTGCTAGGTTTATATATACGCCCTACATGGTCATGTTGTTTCTCATGGAGAATTCATGATCAAATTCCTAAAAAAGGTAAAGGTACTAGTGGAATGTTAGTATGATTTTTGGATTTGGGGTTTTGAGGTGGTATCAAAAAAGACTCCAGATAGTTTTCACAACAATTATATTTACTATATTTTCCATTTTTTAAACTTATTCATATTGAACTTCCTCTTTAGTGGTCTATTTATTATGATTGAATGACCTGAAATGACATCAACTATAATATATATTTATGTTATATTTTTATGTGTATTCTTGTTGTAATTTGGTAATGGTAGTATTTTATGATGTATGGATATAATTACCAAGGGTATAGTCACTCCATGTCACCTTTAGACACTCGACACCAGTCACCCCCCTCTTTCATATGAGGAGGGGCGTATTCAGTCATGGGGCACATCAGCCTAGACTATGTGATTTCAATAAATGTTTTAGAGATCATGTTCTATGTTACACTCCATTATTTATTAAACATTATTTATCTACCTCATCTCCAAATTTTTATTATCATGGATTTATTTAACATCATTTCTTTAAGTTTTATATTGTCTTAACTCTATGTGATTCTAGTATACAATGTTAATTAAAGGAATCTTATTTATCACATTATTTAATTACTTCAAAAAATATAGATTCTCAATATTATATATTCCTGATGGATAATTTTTATTTATAAGGAATGTTGACAATTTATTATATTATTGGTTTAATATATGAGGAATGCATTGGACATATGGAAGTGATGGATGAGGCCCGGTTATAAATATCCAATCGACACATTGACAAGTCTCATTATACAAACCTGTTATAATAACATATTAGTTGAGTATTTTTTATATTGAACCCAATTATTTAAATTTTCATATTATAAGTCCTTGATTGTATGATTAATGATGAATTTCAACAATGATTTATTGTAATGTCATGAATTTCTGGAAATATTCAATTCCTTCAGTGAGGAACCAGTTATAACTATCCAAGTGTTTACTTCCATCTGTGGATTTATTTCATGATCATTAAATTTATTAAATTTATTATTAAGTTATTATTCACTTTTTCATATTTTTATTTAATATTTAATCATGATAGAATCTATTTATATCATTCCATTGTTATGTATTTTATCATACACGTTATTATGTTATCCTTTCCCTAGGATAGGAAGAAGAAATTCATGAATGATATTTAAGGATATAATGATGTATTTCTTGCTAGGATTTATTTTTACAATTTAATGTGGAAATCATATATGAAATTAGACACCCAATACTAAAAAACTAATCAATCCCCTATGATGTGATCACTTGTATATTATACCCATGTAATAAATTAGACATCGTCTATAGGTTACTGTAGTATAGTTCATTAAATATTCACCACCATATTTTCATTATGTAAAAGTAATATTTTATTTTGGGGCTGTTTGAATATTCATTTCATGTTAAGCCTCTTATTTCCTTTTTACTCTTAAATTACTATTATCGTAATATGTTTTTTTTATTTCAATTTTGCTTTACTGAGATAAGATATGTATTCCAACTTATTTTATTTGTATAGTGTATATATTGATAATGGACTTATTTTATCAAAATATTCATGAAATATAATGTATCTACAATTCAATATCACATTTTATCATTCATGTATTTTGAATCAAAATATTCCAAAAAATTGTGTTTTTGTTCACACAAATCAATTTATTGAGTGAAAATTTTTGTTATTAAACAACATTATTCTATTATTTTTTCCTTCCCTATAAGAATCAATATCATAGTACCTTATATTCCCCTTTAAAGGAAATATATTTCTTATTAAAATATTTTACCATTATGAAATTACTTTACAATAATTATATAGTAGTTCAGAATAAATCCACTCCTATTTAATATTGGTGTCCCCTCATTCTCCATATCATCTTTTATATAAAATCCTCTACTTTATATATTGATATTATATTATTTGTAATCTCATTTGGGGAGATTATTATTAACTATATAATTATGGGTGGTGGTTTTTGGATGAATTTAAATACTTTCATTGGGTGGAAGTATCATTTAGAGTACTTGGGGATGAATCGTGGTATGATCTATTTTAACATATTGAAGAGAAGTTCTCAGACATGAGTTCTATCTTTATGGTTGAAAAAGATATTGGGTTATCAGTGGATAAGGCTCATAAAGTATGAGGATGATACAATATCCACTAGCTAGATGGCATCCACCACTAGTTAGTCATTGGGGAGGAATATATCACTTATACCCTAAATGAATCATGATCTAGCCTATGAGCCTAAACTAGAAACCAGTGAGGTTGGATCAAACACTAAATCCTAAAATGGCTCACTATCAAGATGAGGATCCAACAAATCATGGTTAGTGGGTCATCATCTAGTCAGTTGGGAATTTTGGACAACATTAATGAGTGGATAGTTTTTTATTCAGTCCATTGAGGCTACTTTGTGTTAATCATATCTTGGTTGAATTTGCGTCGGTTATTCAATTATACACCTCACAATTCCTTCCTAAAATAGTTCCTCTTGATCTGGTGTGGATCTTGGGGAGACCAATTAGAAATTAAAAGCATGATCCTTTATTATTATTTAATATTTTTTCCTTTTCCTTTTATAATGGTGAATCATTGTACCAATTATCATGGATGATTTCTTTCTGTGATTTCCAGCCCTCATGATCAATTAAAATATTAATTCTCCTTGATTAAACATCTTTATGGTTATCTTCGTCATTGATTGGTCATTAGGAATATCATTATTAGATAATTGGATGATAATTATTTTCGATATTGATGGACTAATCAAAGAATGATGAGGATTTATATTATCATGGATATTGTATGTACTATGAAAACAAATGAGTCTTGTTTATGGGACTATTGATGAATAATTGGAAGTTTTTCGGGAGGGTTTGAACTCTATTAGACAACATTGTAAATAAGGTGAATCACATGGTCGTTTTATTTAAATGATCCAATGTAACTATATAAAATTTTCTTTTTCTATTTAAAAAAATTATATATTTCCCTATAGTAATATTGGTAGTGTGTCACATACCATCATTTGGTGGTTGGTCATGTTCTGGTAATGCGGTGAAACCTTTTATGTATTTCAACAGGTATGACATTTTCCTATTGATGTGATATTTATTGGAATGATTTCATTAATTATAATGTAGTTATAATTACTAATTTTTAATTATTGGGCATGATTATATTCTCGAGGAGATTAAATGAATTTGAATGAACTTGGATGAAATGGACCAATATGATTGGATTTTCATTAATTGTAATTGAAAACCATTGAGGTTGGTGGTCCTTCATACTCTGTACTAATGTTTAATTCATGTTTACTGGTACGTAGTCTATAGTTATCCACTATTGGATAAAATCCCTTAAATTAAAATTATATTGTAAATGACAAGTAATTATTAATTAATTAATGATACTTTCATATACATTAATTAATAGAACTATGCATAATATATTTATAAAATGTTCTAAGTTCCATGATGGACCCCTGTGCATTGTCCAGATATCGACAACTCATAGTTGGGGCTTGATCACATGTGAGTTTAAATAGATTACATGGAAACCCTTGGGAGTGTGGTTTTGGTACATGAGACATGGATCCCATAACACTATGTTTAATTCATTGATCACATGTTCATGTGTTTTTAGCCCATGAGTCCCACAGTTTTATTGATCACTTGTGTGATTGTGTGGGTGTTTATATATTGTTTTTGATACTCATGATTTATTATCTTTTAAACCCTTATATATATTGATTTATTCTCCTATGTATATATATTTCATTTGTGATTATATATTCCATGATAATTCTTTGGTAGTCTAATAGACCAAACAAGACTTATTGATAACGTGTGTGGATTTCTAGCTAAAATAACTCTAAATGAAATGATTAATTTATTCTATATGTAATCTATTACCATTTGAGTGATACATCATATTTCTTTTAGAGGCATTGATCTAGTATTTTAGGAAAGGTGGAATTTAATTTTATGACTGCTATTAGAGGGGGACTACACACTTGTCATGATGATGATGATGATGATGATATGCATATGCTCAAAGTACGGTGATGATGGACATGAGGAAATAATCAAGAAAGAGGTATTGAGGGTACATATACCTTTTGGATGTTGAGTGACATGTTGTCTAGATGACTATTGGATATAGAATATCATGTTTTCATTATACCTAGTTGATTTCATGTACAATGTTCACTTGATGAATTCAGATTCCATGTAGTATATTCACTAGATGATTAGTGGATGTCGATTAGTATGTCAAAATGATTCCATGAGGATTCCATGACAGATTATCATTGGTCTTATGGCTAGCCCTTGACTAATTATGAATCACTTATAACTATTTTATAATATAAAGACAATGTAGGTACAGTTTGGGGTTCATGGGGCTTTGTATGTGAATTTCCCCACAACATATGCTTCTTATTTTTTTGCTTGTGAATTGGTGACTTTATGTTATAAATGTGTAGTTAATGTATTTACCATTTGACATATTCTATGATAATCACATCCACCTACATTATATATACCATTTTGGTAATAGTCTACATTGGTTGTTCCCTACTGAGTTATACTCACACCATTCATGGGCTGCCATGGAACTTGGGTACTAGAGCTGTTGTCACTTATTGCAGGTATAGATTGGGATGAGGTATGGATCTGAACTATGATAAGGATATCTCTCTATTATTATAGAGATTAAGATGAGCTTAATCTATGATTTCCACAAAATATTATAATTTTTTCATTTCTTTATCTGCAAATTTGATAATCTTAGTGGGTTATTAGTGTTTTATATTCTTGTATGACTATATATGTGTGTTTTTATTATATAAATTCACACTATTGGTGTGTTATTGGTTTCCACATACTTTGATTGTATATTTTTTTCATATTTTTTTAATAATTATTTTACACTCTGATGGATGGTATTGTCTTCCCATGGCTTTACATAGAACCCTGATGATAATAAATTACCACTAGAATATTGAGGGCACCTCTGGTCAGGTGGCCTTCTGAATCAGACGAGATGATTCGGGATGTATTTTTATAAAGGGTTCCTCTTGATAGATCAATACATTTTATTATTTCTCCTAAATAATTATTATTCCCCTAAAAATCGTTTTGCAATCCATGTTCAAGATATCATATTGTAATCCTCCAGTACACTATTTGTTTATGCACAACACCATATTAAACACCCTCAAGAGCACACACAATACTAATAATAAAAAATCAAATAGTGCAAGGAAAATAAATTTACCAGCAATATAGAAGCACTGATAATGTAATTGATGTTAAAGAGTTATATTTTTAAACACTAGTATAAATAACTAATGACATTCCCCTTTAGAATTGTTAAAACATTATCGACAAAGTGGTTCCTTATCAGTTCATTTTTAGCACTGATAAATGGGGTGCTTATCATAATTTTTTAACTTTATTAATGTCCATATTTATCAGCACATTATTAGAACTCTTACAGGGAATAATTAATAGTTCTAAAAAAAGTTCTAACAATGTCCCCACTAATAAAACAGACAATTTAGGTTTGTTCACACCCCCACTTTATAAGTGTTTCTTAGTTCTTTATTTGTGCTTCCCCAACCCCTTTATCGTCTATTTGGATAATCCCTCCCCCATGCGCTCTCTAACAACCTACAATTTGTTAACCGAAGACATACATCTTATATAATAGTTCCATTTCCACTCTACTATATTGTTTTTTCATTCATTTTATTATATATCTATATATTTATATATATTTCATTAAATTACTAATCTATATATATATATATTCAAATACATATATAAAATATGTTTCTTTTGTGCATGTGTGTGCGTATAAAAACTTATAGAAATACATATAGAGTATATATATATGTGTATCTATATAAATAATTACAAATTTTTATATTTATTTACATATATTATATATTAAAATTTATATACATATTCTAGAATTTATAGATAAATATATATTTTTTGTCAATACACACAAAAACATATATATATATATATATAAACATTATATATATATATATATATATATTGCATAAGTATATAAATATTCATTCATTTTATTTTTAAATAAAATTAATAGTCTTTTTTATAAATTGTTAAATATATTTTATATTTAAAAATGTTTAATTATTTATTTAAAAAAATTAAATTTTTATATGTGAATATATCTAAAATATGTATATTTTTTAATAAATTTTATTATAAATAAAATTACACTATGAAAAAAGAAAAAAGATAAAATTCATAATATCAATATGATTGTAAGAAAGGCGAAAAAATTCAATTCCCAATGAAAAAGAAGCCAAATACCCCCATAAATAAGGCTCAAAAACAATAAAATGTTAAACAAATTGTATACCCCAAAGTAGAAATATTTTTTTGAGGATTTCTGGTCTATTTGGCCTACAAAAAATATTAAATGGTTCCCCACATCAACATGGCTTGGAGTCCATTCCATGCATCAATTTGATATGTGGTAGAACCCAAACAGAAACCCTGATCAAAATTTATGGTTGTTTAAAGTTCGAGTTACATTTTCCACTTTTTTTGATATTTTGTTAAGTTTTTGAATTTTATTATATTCAAATTATTATTAAAATACTATTAATTAAAAATAATTATCAAATGAATAATTAGAATTTTTAGTTATTTAATAATCCATTTTCACTAATTATCTAATATATTATCTGTAAATACTTATTTATAATTATATAAACCATATTAAAATACATATATATATATTATATTTATATATTATTTGTAATGAAATATATATTATTTTGAAAAATACACTTTATTTACACTAATAAGTAAACAATGATAAAGGGTTTCTTTATCAGTGCTTCTAAAAAGGAGCTATTAATGACTCCACTTTTATCAGCACTTTTTAATACGCATTGAAAAATCACAATTTCTATTAGTTCCTTTTTACTGACATTGAAATAGGGTTCCTATATCACAAATTATTAGAAAGAATTTAATAAAGGCCCCCTTTAATAGTTATTTTTAGTGCAGATAAAGACCCCCTATAATAACACTTTATGAAGCGATGTTAAAGACCCCTATTAACATTACTGAATAAGGGGGTGTTTTATAGCACATTTTTCTAGCACTATTGGAATATAACAGCTGGATGAAACTGATTTTTTATTAGTTTTATTAGACACTGGATACTTGATCCATTTATGTTCTCATATTCATTATTTTTATGATCCAACATATCCATAAATGAACCATCACCAAATTTGAAGTCCAGTGGTGATCATTATATTGAGAAATAGGTAAGAGTGTGGGGTTGATAAATTTGATTTACAAGATTTAAAATAACCAAATATCATTACCCTAGACGTTTTTACAAAAATGGATATATGCTGAGTGATTTGTTATAAAGAATGCGAGAGGGGGATTGAATAATCATAATGTTAAAGGGTTGATAAAAATTCCATAGATACAGTTCTTAACAAATAATCGACCTGATAATGAGATTTAATTTATCTCTAAAATTAGATTGAGGAATGTGTAATGAGTCAAAACCATAATTCAATCTCATTACATAGTATTTTACACATTAAACCATCATTTTCATTAATATTCCATTCATCATAGCATCATGAATCAATTTTCAATATTTACGTGGATGAAATATCATCCCCTTGATATAATCTTGATTCTATATATATTTAGCATACCCCCAACAACCATATCTATATGGATTAAGTTGATGAAAAATGTGGATAAACCATAGTACCGAGTATAATAGAATATTTTCTAGATGTAATTACGTAGCTGTTGATTAAAAATTGTTAATTAAAATTTATTTAGTTTTATTTAAATGCACACCCAGAATTGTTTGTCCTAAGGTCCCAATATATGAGTGAAGGTTATATCACGAGTATAATAAAAACCATTTTAGCTATAATAATTATGTCATAATTTTTATATGAGGATTTATTTAATATATTTCATTATCAGTTCACATAAGATGTATAAATATATAAATAATATATAAAAAAACCCACATAAAAATATCCATCCCCATAACAATATCAAAAACATAGAACAAAGGTAAAATCTACACCCTAAAAACAATGGAACCATCAGAAACATTTTGTGTGTTTATATTCAATATTTAATTTATGTTTTACCCATGGGTGGTCATAGGACTCATAAATATTAATTTCATCTATGTCTCAATTGGGAAAAAACTAGGTGGATACATCCTTTTAGATGTAACATAAAAAATTATCCTTGAGACATCGTAAAAAATTTTGGAATCCAAAATATATTGATAATAACAAGAAATAATCATTATACAATTTTTCTTTTTTAAAATTTAGGTTCTTTAGGTACACATGTTTATTTTCTAAATCATATAATTATTTTATCATCAAGGTTGGCATAAAAAATCTCATATATTCTTATGTACCCATACATAATCCTTTTTTTCCTCCTTGATCTGTACATGAATTAATAGTTTAGCTGTCATTTGTGTTGGATATTATTTATCTACTTCCCTAATGATTTTTGGGTCAGTATTTCCAAGCACTTGAGTATTGTGTTTCTTTCATCCAATGTTATATATACGGAAGATTGTTCATTACTAGTAAGATAAATTTACAAATTTTTCTCCATCAAATGGCCATACTGTATTTAGTATTCATATTTTCAATCTTATTATATCACAATATTTAGTGAATATTCAAATCCTTATGTGGGAATAAATACTTTATACTCTTATGATTAGTTTATATAAAACTATTTTCACCATAAGGATAATTCTTCTATTTATATAACGAAAATATAATATTTTCCACCTCCAAATTATGTGTTGGTTATTTTATTAATGGGCTATTAAATAACATTTTCTATAATATAAAAGCATTTTATTATTCAAATGGACACATAATAAAACTCTTCTCGAAATCATTATTATATATCAAAAACCATTCTCTAATAAAATGTATTGAGTATAGGTAAAATGACCAACCTTAACATAAAATGCATGAAACTATCGTCAAATTCATGAATATAAGATTACATAACTACCTTAAATATTGATATTTTTAGTTTATTAGAGAATCATGTCAAATTTATCATAATGGATTTATAGTTTATGGTAAATACGTGTAAAATAAATATCTCTGATATAATAGTTGGTCATGTCTATTCATTAGTCACCACTATTTTGGAGAATCAATAAATATTCCATTATATTTCATTATATGTGTAACACTGCAAGATTTTAGTTTCCATATTTTTGTAAATTTATTCTATTTTTCATAGCATGTACCAGACTCAACATCGATATTAAATGAGTCACATACTAATTATTTAACTATAATAGTCATAATATAGTTTTTGTATTTGTAGGTATGAATAGTAGTAACTAAATTATGAAATAAAATTGGTAAAATTGTTCATTAAAAAATCATTGATTATCAACTATAAAAAAGTACTCATTTTTGAATGATGTATATTAAATCATATAAGGATAAGAATAAATAATTTTATACTTTTCATTTTTCAATAAAATATAGTTTTCTTAAATTTTTAAATATTTTATTTATGATATGAATTTTTCTTTTTAGAGATTTAAAATTTTTGTAGATATAGTTATTATATATTTAGAATAATGAATAATCATTCTTATACTAATTGTAAATTTTTACTAAATGTTGATAAAATTATTTGATAATAAAAATAAAGATTTGATTAAAAACATTAAAAGAGAAATCTATAAATAATGAAAAATACAATTTGTTTTATAAAAAAATTCATTTCATTTAATGTATTTAGGAAGTATCAATATATTTTGTTTTTAATGTAAAATAATTCTACCGTTACAAAAATAATAATCTTTATGAACATATTAATCATAATTAAACTTTATTTATATTTAAATTCATTTTTATAACTAAAATCTATTTTTTTAAAAAAATCACTTTATTTTTCATTGATATTTTTAATTTTATTTCTACCACTTCATAAAATAAATCGTTAAAAATATATATTATACATTAATTTAGGATCATAAAATTTTGTGTTTAGATAAATTTCAATTTTGATCATAATGAATAGTATCTATGGTATATTTGTATCACTATAGTACGGGGTAAAATGACTTAATTACGTAAATATTTTTTCATATAATAAAAATATTTTATTAACACTTATTGGGTGAGATTATTTGAATCTTTATCATATTAGCTTATAAATAAGACACATTTATCTCCACATGACCATGATTATGAAATTGATAATATTTAAATTTTAATAATAATTAAAAGAGTTCCATGATCATGAATTATAAAAGAGAACTTTCTTTCCAACATTATTCAGAAGTTTTGAGAACTATTTCTTGGACAATAGTTTATAAAAAACCCTAGCCTATATTCTCCCCAAATCTTGTAGGTGAGGGGTATCTCAAAAATACCAACCATGAAGGATTATGTTTAAAGGATGTTTTCAAAAGAAGATTCATTGCTCTTAATATAGTTTCTTAATGTTTATCTTTTCTGCTACCTCCATAAAACCATTAATATCCATGATGATATAGTAACATCATTCTATAAAATATTCAATAATTGAATTATGTTAATTATACAACCATTTACCATCTCTTTTTCCATTATATGGGAACAATAAACCTTCCCCATATGTGTATAAGCACTACCCCCTCCCTGATAAGATGTATTCATTTTCCATTTTCACCTCACATTGATAGTAATGAAGATTAAATTAATGAATAAATAATTTTAATTTGATTTTTTTGATTCTCTAAATATAATATATGACTTAAGTTATTACCCATTCCATAAATTTTAAAATGATAATGTTTCTATGGCATACTTGTAGAATACAACCTCAATGAAGTGATGAGATCCATTTTTCATGTACAAAATAAATTTATGGTCAGAAGGGTTTGAATAATAAATAAATATTACATTTATAAAATATTTTTCATTTTGTGGGAAAAAAATATCATCTACTTTATAAAAACTACCATCTCAATGAAATGATGTTCCCCATTTTTAGGACAACCTTACTTGGGAGAAAAAAAATAATTTATAATGATGATAATGTTGTCCAAAATAAGATTTCATGTTTTTTTTGTGTTAGGATTTTTGAAAAACTAATTATTGAATCATTGTAGCACAAGGATTGTTTTTTAGTCAAATTGACTATGCCACAACAATGTTGGTTCATCCCTAAAACAAGGCCAACCATTTCTCAGGATCAATTATTGTTTGACCCTGCATTTGTGGGAGTACAATCTACCATTTAAGAAAACCAAAAAATACATCTAGTCATGAACACAACATAGGTAATGAGAATGCATATGTGTGTCGATGTGTGCATGGGAGAAGAAGTGTTATAGGCCATAGGGGGGATTCATTAATGATTTGGTCTATGATTCAAGGAGGCATCAAGGAGGAGGTTGGAAATATACATGGTTATATGATTCTTCCCAGTGAATTGAAATTTTTTTCATATATTCAAGGATTTTAACAATGTTGAGTCCAATGTTGGTCATTAGGTTTTCTAGCTATGTTTTATATAGGGTCATCATATCAAAGAGTGGATTTCATGCCTTGGATATTTTGAGGTTCCCACACAACACCACACAGGGCTACACAATAGATATGTTCTGTGATGTGGAGTGTGTGAAAATATAAGAAGCTAGGAATTAAAATTTCTCTAGATTATAACTATCCATTCTATAATAAGAAGGGATATAGAAAAATCCTTATTGGGAGTCCAAACTGTAATAATTAATTGTGAAAAGGAGTGTCATAAATTTGTAGAAGCAAATACTCATGTTTTTTTCCTTCTTATGGGAGGATATGTCACAATTTCTCTATCCATTCCACGAATAGAAACAATTCAAAAAGGTCATAATGAAATTTCTTTGGGGGAAATATTGATGGAGTTATGTTTGAGAAAGTGGACACTGTCAAATGTAATTCTCTAGGACACAATAATATTTTCCATGATATTTGAATGATTATTAATCCATAGTGAGACGAATTACATTTTTTTGTACATGTGAAATGATTTATATAAAATCATGGAATACATGACCATGTTATATCAAGGTTTTTTTAGACTGGATACTATTTTATGTCATTGGTAGTAATAGGGTAAATAAACCTATTTTTTCCAATTTTATGGTTCATGATGGCCACAAAAAAATGGTAAACATTCTAAAATCCTAGAAATATAAACCAATACTACCCTTTGGAGTAAAATCATAATAGGAAGACAACAGTGAGATTTCACAACCTAGATTCATGTATCACTGAGAGGTGGTGGGGGAGAATCATGAACATCTTTTCCTTTTAAATTTTTTATTTTTATTTTTAAACAACCTTCACCTCCAGTTAAATATTTTTTTCTTCTAAAAACTAATCAAAAACACCACTACCTGTACACAAGAATTTAAAAATATTATAATTAAACAAGAGTATCTAGACCATGGTACAATTAAAAAATTATCCCTTACCACAAATCCACCAGAAACAACAGTCTTTGTGGAATAGAATGAGTTATGTATTCCCTTACTCTAGTTTAGAAATATATTTATTATAATAATGCATGTGAATCGAGAATAAATAAATGATTTAATTAAAATTTTACAATAGAAATGTTATGTTTATTATTGATAAACTTTTAGAAATTTTATTATTCAAAAATAATAATAAATTTCTTTACCTAGAAGAAGGTATTAAATTCTTTGACATTATTAGGATACATAGTCAATTTTACTAGTGTAATTTTCATCTTCTATTACATTAAATATAAATTAGACATTTATTCGTAATTTTATATTTCATAATAATCAATTGTAGACTATTTTAGCCACTTCACGATTTCCCTTTTACTTACCATTAACTTTCATGTATCCTCTGCAAACTATCTTGGGTGATTTGAATTCATTGTGAACAACATTCCCTTCATATACTTCCTTTGATTCATTGAAAAATGATGGCCCACAAATTGAAGATGGTTCACAGAGTTCCTTTTCTTGGAATTAAATTTTCCATTATGAGCTACCAAGGCCCTCAATATTCATCTACAAACTATACTCACAAGATTTATCCATAATGAAAATGATCCCTCGTGAACTACTTCCTCCTTCACAGAATCCTCCCTCATGAACTACTACATACATAACCAAATTATTCCAGTCTAAATAACATCCACTAATGAAATTATCCCTTTTTAATGATATAATTATGGGAATTTATATAGTAAAATATTATCTTTAAAACCCACTATTATGAATTATCCAATACCTTTATATAGTACAACCATTTTAGTAATATGTGCTATGTAGTCCTCATAACTATTTAATCCATTGATAAATCAATTGTATTACAAAAATGGTTTCCATTTTTTGATCTAGAAATCACCGCCTCTCAACTAAAAATTATGATCCTCTCATGAATGATGATACTAATGCGAATGGTGAGTCTCTTAGGAAATGTTTTTTCTTACATGATTCATGTAGCTTGCTTTATGGTCTACATAGTGCTTCTATATAGATATCAGTATTTCCTGATATTCCTTCATCGTTCAATGTATATTCATTTTTCGTCTTTGAACCGTCCTTTTCAGAATTTGAAATGCATTCCATGACTTTATTTTAAAATAACAATCCATTTTCACTACACAAAAAATGTATTTTGAGGTATAATAATTAAGAAAACACCAGGAATTTGATCCTCCTTAAATATCAACTTTAGTAAAACCAACCATACTTATTCATGGTCATCATTATTTTCAAAAAATAGAAATTGGGACATCATTAATTCTTAAACTATATTCTACAAAAATTTCTTTTCTTTTTATTCAGATAAAAATTAATGATTTATTCAAGAAATACTATAAGGCCACATGATCCAACCTAATCTTGATAAATAAAAGTATCACAAATAGTTCATCAATGAATCAGTTCATTACAAAATCACTCAAATTCTTTTTTCCTGAACCTTATTTGTCAGAAATTTAACATTTGATTGAGTAACTTTAGGAACTTCATATTCACCAAGGAAAGTATTGTGACTTACTTATATTACAAAATTATTTTTCATTCCTAATCAAGTGGGATTTCTTAATAATTGTGAGTATGATTTCATGAATAATATGGATAGTCTAATTAACTATTTTTAAAAACTAAAAATATTTCAATTCATCACAAAATTTGATAACTAAAAAATAAAATACATTAATATGATATCATTCATTATTCTCTTTCCCCTTACAATCCCCCCATTTGTATTTTGTCTTCAACTAGTATACATAAATCACTAAATAATGTATCCTCACACAATGGATTATATTTCAATAATTCTAAACCTATGTGAGATTAATCATTAATGGAAATAAAAATTTAACATAAAAAACCATTATTTCTAAAATTAGTGAATCATTAAGAACATCGTCATTTTTCCTCCTCATATTTCATCCTAATATTTCATCCTTAATTAAAATAGTTTAGAAACATACATGGTGGATTATAATCTTACCCAAAAACCCCTTATGCATGCTTATATAAGGATAAATTTATGAAAATATTATTCCCCTTGAAAAAGATATCCAAATGTATGATGAAAGAGGGGTAAAATACACATACCTAATCCTTGATGAGGAGAACGTTGGACTCCCATGTTCAATATAAATTGAGAAAATGGTTCTTTTGTACATGGTTTTCTTGAATGTGTCATCAACTTATCTGATCTAGGAATATACTTCACCTTTAATTCATTCATATTCACATGCTCATTGATGAAATGATATTTGATATCTATAAGTTTTAAAATTTAATTTTGAACTAGATTTTTTGTAAGGTTTATTTCACTTTGATTATTACTTACCAAAAGAAGAGGTATATTTACACCAAAAAGTATTTTTTGTAACTATGTTTTCATCTACATAAGTTGGGTACAACATTTGAGTCGTTCTGACACACTCGTCTTCATCCATTCTACGAGTAACTAAATTATATTTCATTGTATGATATCTAACACATCATTTACCTATAATGAATAATCCATCGAATGTGGATATTCTTCCATCAGTATTTCCTATACCAATTAGAATATGAATAATTAAACAAGTCGATAAATTCTATTCTATTATACCTAATTTAGAAATTTATTATGCATTTGAAATATTTGGTAATACTTTTCTTGTAAGTAAATTTGGTTCTTTAGGAGAACTCTGAAATATTTTACAAAAGGAAACTAATATTAAATATTAGGTTTTCAAGAAGTCAAATATAACGAACATAGAATTTTCTTTCAAGACACTTTTTTGAAAACATATATTCCTTCTCCATAATTTGAAAAAAATATTCCCACCAAAATCCATGTAGAAATGTGTTTCTAATTTTCAATGAAAACATCTTACGAAGATAATTAGTATACATATCTTGAGAATGAAACATGTTTTTCTTATTTAGTCGGAGTTTTAACCCATGAAATTATTTCATTTCACCCTACATGGAAATCTCAAAAAACATTTTCATTTCTTCAGCAAATTATTAACAAGTTGTTTCATCTGTCCATATAAGACAATATCATCACTATATACAATTACAATGAAGAAAAAATCCCAATATTACTTGATGCAATGATTTGTATCAACTATTCCATTCTATCAATTCAACTTTCTAAGCATATTTTTCAATTTTTAATACTATTCACTCGGATATTATTTTATTTAACATATTTATTTCCTTAGGTCAAACACACAACATTCATTTTTCCCACAAAAAAAAGGCACGTGGTTGTTCAAGGTAAATGTCCTCATCAAGATCACCATTTTAAAATGTTTATTTCACATCCAATTTCTATATTTTGGTCGTTAAATTTACGAAAATATAAATAGAAATTATAAATATTTATATAATTTTCTCCATAAAAAAGGTCTCACCAAAATAAACACTTTCTATTTTTGAGTAACATTTGCACACTGATCATTCCTTTTTCCTTAGAATCTACCCTTATTCATTCATTTTATTCTAGAAACCCCATTTTGTAACAATAACAATTTTGTTATATAACATGGGTATGGGTTCCCTACTTTCATTCCATTTTATATAATAATGATATTCCTTCATAGAACGAACCCATTTTAGTTTCTTAATAACATTAGTGACATCAATTGGATTATCTTTTGAATAACAAAATGTGTGTGTATCAATTATTTCTGTTCTTATTATTTGAACCTTCTGATGTTCATACCTAATAATTTCTTGAGCCAACAGTTTCTTCCTCAAAATATATTAATATCCTTATCAAATTTTCTAAAAAAACAATCCTTATCCTGCTCAACTTCCTTATCAACATAAGTATGTTTTTATTCCCCATCATTTCCAAAAAAAATTAAATCAGTAAAATCAACCATCATTAATGTTTCTCTATTAAGATATATGTTCCTCCTCATTCTGCAGCATAACTATTAATAATTCCATCTTCATCTCTCTACTCAAACATTACATGGATTCCACCATTTATTATAATACATGTAATCCCAAAAAATATTATGGGATTCAATCATGGGGTTTTATCATAAAACATTTCCTATGAAGTCATATCAGAACATAGACTTTAGAAATTTTGGTTTTTAAAATACACAGTAGTTCTCATTTCTGGCCTCCAATAGTAATTGTAAATACCTTGTTCATGTAACATACTTCTCTAGAACTAAAATTGAATTCTATTCTTTGTTTCATCAACTACTTTTTAGATGTGTATTATAAACTAAACTGATTAATAATTTCATTCTTATTAAGATATAATTATACTTAATTATTCTTATAAATTAGAAAAGTATTAGTCATCATCTTCTTCACTATATACTCACATTCCTTATCATATTTCCTCACGGAACATTTAAACATTTTCAAGGAATCAAGTGTATGTTTCATATACATATCACAGGAAATGTGTGAAAATTCATCAATAATTATAATTTGGTATATATATCCATAAGGTAATTTTTTTTCATTGTATCATAGATATATGAATGAATGAGTTCCAAGGGTTGTTTTGATAAAATCTCTTCTTTATTATGAATTTTGTTCAAAAATTTTCCTTTTCACATTTAGTGAAACTCAAATATCTTCATCTTTGCATATCAAAAATATCACAGACATTGTCTACCATTGATAGAATTCTCATGTCTATTTGACACATGCGTCCCTATATTATATTCAAGAACTGATTTTCTACCACCATACCCATGTAAATAGAATTTTTTATTTCACCATTTGGAACAAGTTTCCTTTTTCTTTGGATGATTTTAACTATCTTTATATTATCCCCACCTTACAAAAAAACCATATTTTTTAATGATAACATTTTTACCCTCATCAAAATGTTTTGAACCACCTAGTAGGTTGAATTTCATCCCA
Source organism: Viscum album (assembly GCA_963277665.1). Taxonomy (NCBI): domain Eukaryota; kingdom Viridiplantae; phylum Streptophyta; class Magnoliopsida; order Santalales; family Viscaceae; genus Viscum; species Viscum album. The sequence goes on from OY728137.1 coordinate 319,185,888, forward strand.
TAATCATATAATAATTTCATTGATTTCATCTTTTTACCCAATAATGGTTGATCTAATAACTTTTATTCTAAAAGATTCATCATTTCAAAATTTCACCATGCTTCTACTAAGTCTTTCAATTTATTGAAAATTTTTTATGTCTTCTTTCATATGAAAAAAATCAAACTATAATGAATCAATGATCATATAAATTTATAGATTTCAAGGTGGTTTCAACATCAAGATATTTTTATTATCCCTTTTCATTCATCACCTCATACTTCTATGAACTGTGAATAAACTTTTTTTTGTTAGTAATAATACAAGATACTTGTTTTCAAGATGATTAAGTTGTTCACATTTTTTAAAAATTGTTTCAAAGGTTTGGAACCTATTCATAACATTCATAATAAGATTCTAATGTTTCTTCGGATCTTCCATCTCAGACATAGTTTTTTGAGAGTATCAACACCCCCTATAACAATTCCATCCATAAAATGTGGAATAGTAATAATGTCGTTGGTTTAACCAAAAAATATTGCCCGCATGTCTAAATTCCCCCACAATACCAGTAGTATGAATAGATAGATTATTTTCATTTGACCAGTTCGATGAGTATATTTCTCAAGAACCTTCTCAGTTGAATGTTTTTGACCACCAACCTTTTTGATTTATATCAAAATATTCCTTTCCAGATTATTTTCTTTTCATATATATTATAATAAAAATTAATTGAAACATTTCAAAACTCTAAATATTTAGAAATTTTGAACTCAGAGTTTTTATAAACATCTGAATTCTCATGTTTTTTTATCTTATCAACATAAATTACATTCCAAGCTATCATTTTTTTAAGAAAAATTTCTTATTTATTCTAACCAAATTAAGGAATATGTTCATGATCCTTCTCATCATCATCCCTACTAGAAATTAAAAAAAAAATAGAGATAGGGTTTTTGAAACTTGCATCCGTCTGTTCATCTTTAGAATATTTTTACAAGACATGTTTCATCTCTTAATCATTTTTTTCAACTTTACATAAATATATCAACAAATATTATTTTCTTCCCTAAATTTTTTTTTCAAATAATCATTCTATTTTATCATCATGATATTTTCATCATGAAAAAAATCATTATTACTTGCTAAATTTTTCTTTATTCTTCTGTTTCATGATTTTGTTAACTTTCCTTCCAAAATTTCTCATATATTATTTGAATTCTGCTTTAAGATGTAATTTTAATTGAGTTTCTTATTCTTATTAAAAAAAGATACTTTCGGCCACATCATTATTATATTTTTTTAATAAAATTATTCTCTCCATCTTTATCAAAATATTTTAAAGATTAATCTACACTTTAATTTTATTCATTATCATTATATAAGAAAATTCTTCTTTCTGAATTGAATAATGTTTTACCATTCCCTCGGGAAAAATATTTATCTCTATATTTTTGGTAATTCCATGACCTTATTGGTCTTAATTATTCTTCAACACAATTCATTTATTTCATTTTATGAGTTCAATTAGTCAAAATTTTCCCAATAAATCAACGTTTAAAACACATTATGGAATCTACAACATTATATTAAGCAAACAATGTCTCAAATTTTTAGAAAACATTGATTAAATATCATCATTATATTTACATTACTTATTTGAAGATTCATAGTCAAAAACAAAATCTTCTTAAAGAACCTTCTTAGAATAAACATTCTTTAAAAAAATGAAATACATTTCAATTCATGGTTTTTTTAACTTCATAACATTCTACTTTGTAATTTCATACATAATGAGGGAGCTATAAATAATTAATCTAGAGATAATTTATAAGTGTCCCTATCATCCAGTGAAGAAACTTTAGCATCAAACATTTTAGGAAGAATTATTAAGATCATTTCAATAACTATAGAATTCTATAACATTTCGCAATGTAATTTGATAGTTATGACAATGAAATTTATCCTGGTAAAGAAGCATCTAACATATTTATAGGAATCCATTCTAAAATATTTGTACTTCATCCACCGGATTTGAAGATTTCCATCCTCACTAGTGTATTTACATTATTCAAGGTTTTTCATAGTATCAAAGTTATATTTATTTTTAAAAAAAATTGAACTCCAAAAAATCCCACTTAGAAATTAATGAGAGTAAATAAAATTTATCTCTTCCATCATTCTCAATATTCTACTTATTTATTTGTTTAACAGGAACATTTTCATAAATTAGAGGAAATCCATCTGTTAAAGCATTGAGAATATCATACCAAAGATTAAAATGATAAGGAATAATTATATCTTTCTACACGTGATAGTTATTTCCATCAAAGATCAGAATCCTCTTACTATTCAAATAAATGGGATTCTCTGTCACAACTTCTCTTCAAAACATTAGTATTGAATAATTGATGTGAACCATCAATATTGATACCTATTGAGATTACTCAACCAAGATTTAATTATCACTGTGAGGAGAGGGGTCAATCCATGATATATTTTTTGCTTTTATGTTTCCCCAAAATTTCAAAAAAAACCTTCACTTACTATAAAATATTTCTTGAGTTGTGAATAAAATTAAACATACGGCCATAGGAACAAACAAATTTATAAGGTTAAATACACCAAAACTGTATCTTTTCCATCGTATAGTAATAAAATAATTTAATACCAAACAATACAATATAATATAATAATTTCATGTGAAACATAGTTTGTAAGATATGACTATATAGTCATAGATATCTATGATCAATACAATAGTACATGTGCTTCATGTTTCAAGAAAATATGTCATAATGTTTTTCTAACAAACATGTTATAGTTCCTTGTGATCAATATTCACAAATTTTATTTTTCAAAATAATTATCCAATTTCTTACCCTAATGCTGGTAATAAATTTCTGGACTTACAAAGGATAATGATTCCATTTTCAATTTCATATTTCTATGTCTAACTGATTAAAATAGATATTACACTTTCTCATGTATTGTCCGATTATGGAAATAGAATTCAAAAAAATTATTCACATTGTAAACATCCTTTTACACATATTGAACTTCCATATATCCTATCCTGATATCCTTACACCCCATGCCATGAATTATTAGAAGAAAACCTTCCCTTAATGTACCAACTCTACTTCACAGGAAAGTGATGCCCTACAAAATATTGTTTCTTCATGGATTTCCATGGATCTATGTTCTATTTTCATTTTTTAGATACTTTGGTCCAAAAACATCCTCAATGAACAATTCCTATGAAATGACTCTTTCATGGAAATGATCCCCCGTGAATACCTTCCCCCATCAAGAAATACTTCCTCACAAACAACTTTGGACTTACACGAATCTTCCAACAATGATGATATGATCTAGAAAATTATCTACTTTTTATATCTTAGTAATTATCATTATATTAGAATATAAGATCCTCAAAATCCACGAATATGAATTTCCCAAAATGTTTGCACGATACAACCTTTATATTGAAATGTGAAATACAATTCGCATAATGCCTTAGTCCTTTACAGTAGTCACTATAATCCTTAAATGGAAACACATTTCATCTCTTGAAATCACCAAATCTCAAAATAAGATGTTAAAATACTATTAATTATGATCTTCTCATGAAATATGATCCCCCAAGAACTATTTTCCCCAGCGTGATCTATGTACAATGATTTGTGTTCCACCTAGTGCTACTATGTGGAAATATTCATTTTCTAAATCTCCTATTCGAATTTTCCTTCAACTCTCTACATAAATGTTTTTTGGAATATGAAATAAGTTCCTCACAATAATTATATTTAAAAAATAATTTTCCATAAAACAAACTCTGTAATTTGAGGGATAATAATTTGAAACACATTGGGAAATAGAGGCACCATAAATATATTCTTTCGTAATAGTAATTATAACTATTCATGATCATTTGAATTTAAAAAAACAAATTGATACGCTATTAAATAATCAAAAATATTCTACCAAAATTCATTTAATATAATTTAGATATATATCATATATTTACTCAACCCATACTATAACCCAAATGATTAATGATCATCTTGAGAGATAAGAGTAGCTAGAATAGTTCATCAATGAATCACTTCATTCCAAAATCACTCAACTAATTTCATCAAAACCCTTATCCATCATAATAATTATTAATGTATCGATCATTTTATCACTGAAATATTTATGTCTAAATGTATTGTAACTTCCCAATCTTCCATAACAATCGTTATTTCCTAGTTAAATGGAATTTCTGATGATTTTTGAGTTTGATTTCATGAATATGATAGTCATTCTGATCATCCAGTTTTAAAAATTTAGGAGACTTTTTTTCTTCTAAGACCTCTTTGAAAATATATGGAAATACTTTAATATGATAATATTCTATATCAACATGGTCGAAAAAAGATGCTAAGAAAAAACAAATTGAAAAAAGAGGCAGACCTGTGGAGTGTTCCAAGAACATATTTTCAAAGGTGTTATTCCTGATCTCATTTAGATGATTAAATATCACAAAATAGTTATTCCATATGATTCATCATCATTTTAAATATAAAACCTAATGTGTTTCTATATGAAAATCATTGATATTTTAAGAAGTATGATTCAACAGACAGGGAAGTGTGTTCTTTACTGGATGAGTCTAGTGAGTTATCCAATTGTCTATGTTAGTGATCCCGGAGAGATAGGGAGTTCTATTCAATATTTTTAATTAAAAAGTACTAATTTTTAGTTAATTTAGTGTAGTAGTTCCTTTCCATGCATTATCTTTGGATATAACCCGGTTTAGGTTAACAATGTAAAATCCATTATTTTATTTACTACATTAGTTTCTCTTAGATGGGATTTTTATAGAGAAATTGAGGTGTTCTTCCAGGTGAACTAATGTAATCCTTATTAATGATGGAATTTTACATACCTTGATTCACAACCAACCCGATCTCAGGGTGTTATCATCAATAGGATTATAACAAGTGGTATGAGATGGGGTTTATTTTTCTTCTCTCTTGAAATTATGGGAATGATTTTTAACCATAAAAGACTACCCATTTTTATAACTCATGACATTGATTTATGTAAAATATACATGAAAATTATTTATGATCCATGAGATTTGATATTTACCAGTTAACCATCTATGGAATCACTATAAATATTAAATGTAGAACCTTGATGGAAAGCGATGATTGATAATTAGATATGGAATCCAAATACATTAATTATTTGGGAAGTTTTCTTGAAAATCATATATTCACTAATGTAATTTCATAAAAACCCTATCATGTTATATGGGAAAATAATTTGAATATTTATGAAGGTGATTTAATAGTTTTTGCAACCATGATGTAGTTTTTTGTAATTTGTATTGTGATTTTATATTGAATTCAATTGAGATTATTATTTGGATTTTTCAATATTTTAAAAAAGTACTTGTCAAAGATATGTGAGGTCTATGTGATGATATTAATGGTGAAAATATTGTTAATAGAATAATGAGAATAACCATTTCTCATTTTGAAGAGAATCTATATGTTTAAAAAGATAATGAACTAAAAAGGACCTCATTGGACCGTTTTCATTGCACTCTAATGGCATATGAAATGAGAAATAAATTCAATCAGTCGAGAATAAGGGGATGTACTAATGACGTGGATAATAATTCCATGATTAATATCTAAATAAATAAGGTTTGTAAAATAATGTTCTTTATAATTTATTTTCATTCTTACCCTCTCATGATAAAATAATAATCCATAGGTTAAATGTTACTCTTCCATTTATTTCCGTAAAGTGTAAAAAGATGGGGTATCTTGTGGTAAAATATCAAAAAAACAACACAAAAGATGATGGTGATGAAACAACACTCAATAATATGAAAAAATATCATTAGAATGATTCTTAATGGATGTCCTTTAATATAATAAATCTTATTTCTACATAATAATATTGTTTTAAAGATTATGAGGTAGAATATACTGAAAACTATAAAAATAAATTTGTGTCGATGGATATTACAAATAATATAATAAATTATGATATTGATATTGTGAATAAAGAGCTATTAGAAGGGTGTATCTATCAGAATTGTCATGTTACACTCACTGTATGATCTTATTGTGTTCTTGTTCATGGATATTTTGGTGGCTGTGGTGGAAAAATCGGCTATGACACTATTTAGTGAAGTCTTTGCGGCCTACTGATCTACAAATCTGACTATATTTCATATTTAGTCACTTTGGGGACATTTTTTTGTTGTTTAATTCGGGGATGGGTGTGTTTATGGGTCTTTATCATCACACTCTCATTCTTTGGAGGAGGTTTGTTGTCCCTGGATGGGGGTGGGATACAAGGATCTGGATGGATAGTGACTGGGGTTTGGGTGGTCATTTGGGGGTACAGATACATATGTTTTTGTGGTCTACAATAGTTTTAATGTAGAGGGAATTAGTATTCGCTATTTTCTTATATGAGAGGTGTATTTTTTAGGTTTATGGGATGATTCTCATGGGATTGATTGTTTGATGGGATCATAGGTGTTTATATGGTCTTTAGATCATGTTTCATGGCATTAGGATGTCAGTGCAACATCTTGCAGGTACTACTAGGTGGGAGGACTCGATTGGGGGATGGGTGTGTTCAAAACCATCATCCATCCATTTATCATTCTCATTTGACATATGGGTTCCTTTATTTTATTTTGAATAGTGATTTTGGTCTTGAGTATTGTTATATTTAGTTGAGTTGTTGTGATTTTATCATAGGGTTTGTTAGGTGGGTGGATCAAATGTGATATACATGTGTTGGCCCATATCAACTAGTCCCCCTCTACCTACCAATGTGCATGGGAGGGTTCTCTGTCTCATTGTAATGTGAGAATAGTGAAAATTAATGGCATGGGGGTTGGGGAGGGGCGACACATTTTCATTGAAAAATTTTACGACTACATTGTCATTCAGGGGGAGATTAATCTTTTTACCTTATCAATCATTACATTTCATTTCAATTTTCACTTGAGACCATTTTCAACCATTTGGTCATGTCTTCGTTATTGAATTTTTTCCACTATTTGGTAAAGGGATTCCCCTCTTCCCATTAAAAAATTTGTTCACTTTTTTACAATATAATATCGTGGGATATTCCCTCCACCATTTAAAAAAAATTTATTTTCAATTCTGTAAGAGTTAATAAATTTTACTATGAATTTTTGGGAAAATATTATTATGTGTACTCTATTTCTAGGAGGTCATTCTATCAAAAATATCAATCCAAACATGTATGAATAATTTCATAAAATTATTTTTTATTTGATAAATACTATTTCTTACGGATATACTCATATTGAAATTAATAGTTATTTAAGAATTAAGAAATTTCCATCGAAAAATACTTTAATTTGGAGAGTTTATAAGAGGTAATCTTGAACTAATGGTGTATATACTCAAAAAATATTCTCATTTTTTTTAAGAAAAAGAATCATTTTTGGAGACAACTATTAAGGAGGAACACCCATAACAATCACAGGTAACAAACTGTAGTTCGGATAAGGCTAATGTTGATGAGATAACATTAAGTTAAAAAGAAATGTTAAGATCATGGATCATTAAAAATATATTCACATCATATAAGATAATATAAAATGAACTCAATGTAAATTTCATGAACAAGAAATATGGAATTGTTTGTTTCAGGAATTATTAGGGTCTTAAGATTGTTGGCTCAATAAAATTTGGGATTGGAGGAAATGGTCTCAGGAAAACTGATATTTTCTTAGATGATTGCCTAAGAACCAATATTATAGTTGTTATTCAATTGTTTTATTATGGAATTGTGGTTGATTTCTTAAAAATACTTATACCAACAAATATAATAATGGTTAAAATATTCTGTAGTGAAAAACACCAATTTAAATCTATACCTTGTTTGATAGGATAACAACTATATGTTTTTTAAGAAGAGGAGATTATGACATCTCATATATTACATTTACATTTTAACCAAACATATTTTTAGAGGCTGGTAATGATAATTTTCTCTCATTATATTCTAAATATCATTATGATCACCAAAAAATTTATGATCCATTTAAAAAACGAACAAATTATCTAGAAATCCTACAGGACCAAAAATATGAAGGTATGAATGTTTTCTGAGATTTTAAACATTTATGATTTTGGTAGATGAAATGAAGTAAATGGAATGAATTATGCCTTTAAAACATAATATTGATGTAAACATTCTATCCCTATATATTGAAGTATATTTAGAAATTTCTTTTTGTGAGGATCTAGACTAATGGGACAATAAATTGGATTGAATTCAGAAATCCTAATGTTGTAAAATATCATGAAATATTGGAATTCAGAATTAGGTGTTATATATTAGAACACTAAAAATAATTGGATTGTAGAAAGAAGGTATAATTTAACTAACAACATGGGTCGAAAATTGATTTTGAAAAGTATCTTATAGAATTATATTAGACTGAATCAGTTTATTCAATAGATAAGATACACATTACAGAATTTGTATATGAAATATTATGTGAGACCTCTATATTAAATATGTAATGTAAATAATCTTACACTCTAATACTTACATTAGTTTGGATGTAAAGGTTGTATTCTCAAAAAGTAAAAGAGAAAAAAATTAAGACCAGGTAGATGAAGGAATATTTATTTGATGATCATCCAAGAGTAAATCTTATATGTGTGAGAACAACTAAAGTGTGAAGATGAATGAGATACATGATGTTTTGTTTGTTAAGGATGGTCAAATGGCAATAGAACATTATAATATTTTTCATGAATACCACCAAATTTATAAATTTTAGATTAATAAAGAAGAATATAATTTATAAGGAGTTACAAGGAATAATGAGAACCCTATTGAAGAATCATATTTTTACTAAATACAATAAGTTATAGAACTTTCATGAATACAAATAAGTAGGGGTTAAATCACAGAATGAAAAATTATTAGAGACTAGAAAAACAAGGTCCAAATGTAGAAAATGATGGTTCGGCTTCATGTATCATTATAATCATTGTAATAAAATTATATTTTAACTAAACTACTAGTGATGAGTGGTGGGACAAGGATATGAATAAGTATCTTGTAAAAATATAGAAAAATAATACATGGTTTCAAATTCTATCTATCGTTGGATAAATTTTAATTTTACCAAATTTGGTGTGAGGAAATAAAAATAATAAATATATAACTATGACTCAAAATAATAATAATCTATTTGTAAAAGGTAATAAAAATTATGAGGAACAGATGTAGATGAGACATACAGACCGATTTTTATGCATTAAACTATTCAGTTATTTCTTGACATGGAAATTCCAAAGGAGTTCGCAAAATATCAAACGGTTTTCAAATCTTCCTTTTTGATTTGTTTCCATGAATATGATTTATATATTTAGAAACAATATGGGTTTATCATTTATGAAGATGAACAAAACATGTGTTTTCTATAGAAGGCCATGTATGACCGTAATTAAGAACCATTGGTACGATAATCTAAATTATTGTAGTGTCTAATGAATCATATTTTTCATAGGGGAGGATGTGACCATAGTCCTTATACCAAAAAGGTAACTGAAAAATGGTTGATAGTTTTCATCTATGATAATGAAATATTTTTTTTTTGTGGTTAGATGAAACCTAATGCAATTAGCTTTCAAAACTCCTTATGTGTGAATTTGATATGTCTCAAATCGGTGAAATGTAATTTTTCGTTGGATTTCTAGTAGTTTAAAGAGTTTATGGGATATTTATATAACAATTTATTATGTAAATGATTTTCTAATAATATTTTATATTTAGGATTCAAGGCCCTATCAACTCAAGTTGGGAAAAGGATAAAATTATCAAAATATGAGCTATGGAACAAGGTTGATGTGTCCATGCATCATACAATTTTTAGATGTTTACAATATTTGGAAAATTTCTTATTTGGTTTATAATTTTATAATTATCAATTATCTAGATTTTAGAGTGATCCCAAGGAGACCCACATTAATGTTATGTTAATAATTATTAGATATATTCCTCATATAATAGACTATGAGTCATTCAATAATGATGATGCATAGTATAAAACAAAAGGATTCACTAATGAATTTTTAGTTATATTGGTAGATAACCAAGACTAAACATTTTTTTCTTCTTTTTATCTTCATATTTATTATGTTTCATATAAAATAATAAATATATATTTGATTTTAGAGGTCGTGTACATTTTTTTATCTCAATAATACACCCAACATTTACAAATGAAACCAACATTTGATTACATGGGTGTGGAATTATGTTCTCCCATTAAAATTATGTGAGAAAAATAGATTGTGGTCAATATTATGAAAAAAAGATCCACCATTCATGGACCTTCCACTTTCAGATCAGATATCATTTAATAAAGGACAATGTTGATTAAGAAGTTTTGGTTTTTTATTTTGAGTTAACACAAAACTAAATTTTATATTTGTTGAAAAGGAATATCCCAAGGGTGTGTTTTCGATTCGTAGGATGGAACATGGATTCAAACCATAGTCATCCACGCAATTTATCCTATGGTAGAAACCCACTACCCATATTTTATATAATAAGAATATTATGTTTTCTTTCCTCAAAAAGATTCCAACTATATTTTTTAGGGAGAGAAATATGTAGACTGGATGGGAAGTAGGGGGGAGTATGTCAAAGTTAAATCAGGGGGTGTTTTTTATTTATTTCAAATTTATCAAAGGATATCATTAATTTATTTAATTTAATTTTTATATCTCACATTGAGCATTGCTCATGTGTGGTTATAATTGATTACTAGTCACTCTTTAATAATATTTTTGAACATTTTTTATTTATTATTAAATGGTTGGAGAGTAGATTGAATTTTCCAAAAACCCATTGGTGAAGATTGTATTCCAAAACCATGATTTTATGTTAGAATTTTTTTCTCTAACAATGTGAACAAGGAAAAATTTTAATATATAGGTAATGTTACAGTCACCTTGACTACGGTATATCCATTTTGGATGTTCTACAAAAAGAATTCCAAATGGCTAAGAATCCAAGATGGATAAAAAAAGTTTCCCATACTATTGGAAAACCTACATGGATGAAGTGGTTCATAGAATATGGTGGTACCATAGAGGAGGATAGGAGATGACCCATTTACTCCATTATGTCTTATTAATAGAAAGAGTTATTTTATATTGTATGAGTTTTCTGATGAAAATCCTGATGTGGGATAGAAGTTTTTTTGCTACACCATAGCCAAGTTAACTTTGGAATAGAGTGGGTTTCAAGAATCTTGATTTTTTGATATGCCTATACCACTGCATGTTCGTCCACTCCATAGTCACATTTGAAATTAATTTGTCCATATAGTACCATGTAATTTCAATGTGGTGAATTTGATATTGGTCGAATGAGAGAATTTGGATTTCCTAGGATTATTTCTGTCCACACTATAGTAAGAAACCCTACATCATATCCCCATTAGGATTCCATGCCATATCCAAGAATTGAAATAAGGTGTTTTCAAATTTTTTAGAAGAAAATATTTAAGAGTATTACTTTCTTATTAAAGGATACTATATAAAAGGTTTGTGTCTGCCACATCCAGATGTAGTACAACAATATTTTTCCACAAATCAAGGGGGCGAGTTATTGATGGAGTTATGCATTTTAAAATAATATATTAAAATATATAATTATCCAAACCAAAATACATTTTTCCATGCCACAAAAATAATTCCAATAGCACAGAGATAAAGGCCTCACCATAGAATATGTTAAATGAGTTATAATATTCCATGTAATACATGTCCACGTCACATATAAGACATTACAGACCGTTGAATCTTATATGTATTGGGGAGTTAAGGGTTTAAATTAATAGAGGTTGTTTTGGATTTTATAGTCCATTATAACCCTAATAAATATAGAGGACACATGTAACAATCATATAAATGGAAGAGTTGACCATAACCTATGTATGAAAAAAAATATAAGTGCATATTTTTTGTAAAAATATATAGAAAAAATAAGCAAACATCGGTAGTCTTACGGAATAAATTTATAAATAATTGTTGTATATCTCATATAGAAATTTAATGGTTGAAATAATGTTATTATAAGAGTCTTAGTATCACTATTAATAGGATTTTTTTCTAAAGAGGAAACCTAATGTGGGTGTATATACATATCATTATTATGTGAAGAATGATGTTTCAATACGCAAATTGGCGAGTTCATCAATAAAGGAGATCAGTGAGTTCCCTAATTGATTATGTTAGTACCCAAAGAGGGTTAGTGAGACCACTCAAAAATTATTACTATAAAGAATTAAGATTTTAGTTAATTTTTTGTACTTTAACATTATCTTGAATGATCCATAGATGTAGCTCAATGTTGTATTAATTTGGATTCTTTATACAAATTATCAGTATTTTTTATATTTTTAATAATTATAATTAATCATACACTATAAACATTGGAAGTTCCTTGAACTGACCATGTGTAAATATTTGGATATCATTAGAAATTACAATTAATGGAAACTGTGCTCTATTTGTAAATTACTATGAGTGAAAATTTATTGTATTTTTTAACTTAAAATGGGTGAAAATTTATCTACAACTAGAAAATATTGTGGGTGAAAATTTTTCTATGTCTACATATGATCATGAGTGAAAATTTAGGTATGTCTGTAACTGATCATTGGTTAAATTTTTAATTATAATAGAACTGATCTTGAGCGAAAATTTAAATAATTCTAGCACTGAGCACGATTGAAATTTTCAATAAGTCAATGCCTAACATATAAAAATATGTGTCCACCACATGAATAAAAAATTACATACTTGTTGAAAAAATGTACCCACCAGATGAAACTTTGTTTACTACCATAAGAAAATATATGTACATACCATATAAAAAAATTTACTGACCACATGAATGTTTTTTAGCTTCCATATGAATAAAAATATACCTAACACATAAAGAAAAGTGAGGTAAGTAGAAGTTGAAATTTTTTAAGGTGTTTAACCTATAATAGGGTATACGAAAAATTACTTCCATTTTTATATTTTTTATCAAAACATTCTCATTTTTATTTATTCTTATATATTTTTAATTACATCACATTTGTTTCACATATTTATATTATTATAAATATTCTTCAGGTACATATTAATAATTTTAATATCAATTAATTTAATTTGAAATAATTTGGTGTTTGATTTAATTCTTATCACATCAGTTTAGGTTTAATTATTGTTTATTGTAAGAATAATAATCTTGAAATTAAATTTCATTTTAACTTTAACACCTTATCTTTGAATAATTAATGGGTGTTTTCCAATGGAAATAAATATGGATTAAAATTATTTATTAGTATGACATAAATTACACTAATGTGTTATCACTATATAAAATATTTTTTATTTTAAATATTATTGAATTAACCAATGTTATTATGGGTTTTATTTTCATTTAATAATGATATCACATGCAGCATTGGGAATGAAAAATTGAAACCGATTTTAAAGTTGAATGGGGATGTGAAAATTGAAAAATATGCACACAGAGTAGATTGAACCATTTAGATAATGTATATGAGTTTTATGATATTCATGAACTATAAATGTGTGATATAACTTGGTGTTTAAATATTACTCTTTGATAAATTAGAATCAATATATCCTTTTCTACTAAAGAGTGAATTGCTAAATTGACACTAAGATTATGAAGAATTAATCCAATTTTATGAGTTTCGTTGAATTTATTCATTTTTTATAATCGCAATTGTGATGGTTTATACTATTCATTAATATGTTGGTCATTTTCATGTCACATACAATCAGAATTGATTCATTGGTTTCTAACTCTAGGGGGAAATGTTGCACTATTTGAGTTATGCCTACATTTTTTAAAACAAAGGATTGGTTTGGGTTTAAGTGTCTGGGGGAAAAATAATTTTTAATAGGTTTGTGACTCCATGTGGGAAAGATTCACAATGTGATTATATTATATTGGTTATAGTGACTGTCATCATACTTAGTTTATGATAAGGGTGATGATTGGAATAATATAATTTATTTTGGAACCCCTATTAAAATCTTTAATGTTCATATTATTTTTATTTTCCTCTACATTTTCATATAAAAATCATAAATAATGTTAATTTAATTTTAAATTTCCAATTCATCCCCCTCTTGGCTAGTTATCCATCATATCTCTCAACCAAAAATTCATATTAGAGGTAGGTTCCCTAGAATAGATGTATTTATTATTTGTGATAAAGACTTACACACATAACTCTCAAATATAAAAGATCTACTTAATATTAAATGAACAAACAAAAATGATTGATTGATTCCTAAAAAACTACCTCATTTTCATGGTATTAACTTTTTATATTTGTAATATTTTATGAAATATTTGTTAAAGAAACACATTATAGATCATTTGGAAATAATGGAATGGTTATAAAAGATTCGAGAAGAAAACCCTAAATGTTTAGATATAAATTTTACGGTAAAGTATATTCTATATCTTAAGGTGATTAGTGTCATATATTATGTAATAAATAGATATATATATATATAGTCATGATTCCACATGTATAAGTACTCATGACATATAGACAATTATATTATTAACACTGCATGGTTTGGAGAATATTATTACAACTGTGTTGGGTATGTTATTAACTGAATATCAAGAGTTTAAAATTGGGTAATAAGAATGAATAAATTAAATGTTTAGGATATCTACTAGTAATGTAAATAATAAAAGTTCTTTAGGAGAGACTATTGAAAATATTCATCATTTTAAAATAATACATTGGGAATAAGATAAAAAGTGGAATTATAAAAATATAGTTATAGATGAAAGTATGAACTATAATGAATATGATTTTGGTGAGCTTATTTGATTACTATTACAATATGAGTTAGAGATTAAAAACCATGAAAGATAATATAATTCAAAAAATAAGATAACTTATTTTAAATCAAATGTATCTATGTAGTCTTGTAATTATGAGTTACATAGTAGTGACATGAATTATACATCATATGTTACAAATGATTTATATAAAAGAAGAAATGATACTTATGAATACCTTTGAAATGATACCCTAATTAAAACCACATGAAAAACAATGGTAATTTTATTTCTAATGATAATTGTGATATATTATTCCACGAGTATAGGAATCGAGGGAATGTCTAGCCCAATTTCCCAGGGCTAAAGAAGGAAAAAAATAACATGAATCAATACAAGAAATCAAATAATTAAATGGATGATGGATGGAGTTTCACTGATGATTCAAGTAAATATGAATAGGATGGTTCAGAAAAGGTTTTTTCAAAGTTGTGGTTAACAGATTCATAAAATAATCTAAGTGAATGTACATATTATTCATGATTAAAATAGAAAAATAAAAACCCAGTTTTTTTAATAACTTATATAATTTGATATATTTGAACATAATGTTGAGAAATTTTCAGGTTTATATAAGAACCTTAAAGTAAATTATAATGATTTTCTTAAAGAGAGTGAAAATCTAATAGAATATTTCCCGGACGAAGCCAATTATAGTCATAAAAATATATAAATATCACAAGAAAATTTGAGAAATTCACATTATTAAAATGATAAATTAAATAGAATGGTTTATTTCATGTTTAAGTTCCACAAAGTGGAAATAAGTAATATTTACAACGTTCTTAATGATAATTAATAACTCAAAATTGAAATTAATATTTCAAATTCAAATGAATACATATTTTTATTGTAATAAAAAATATTCTTTTATAATTAAATGAACTAAATTGGACCATGTCATGATTATGATAATAATTTAAAAAAAGATATAAAACATTATATTCTAAAAGAACTAATGGAATCACATCTATTGTTGTATATATAGATTTCATATGAATATTCATTATCTAAATATATTTTGTTTTATATTTAAAAAATATGTTTGGAATACTATGAAATTATTTTATAAATTATTATATCATCAATTTCAAATAAAGATGTGTTTAAAATCATTTTGGGTTCCTAAAAATTCATATAATTATCATATGAAAAAAAATTTCAACGGGTACAAAACATTCCTAAATCTTCTCTTGTATGAAAATTTAAAATTGTAATTAAAATAGATGTTTGTTGTATTTATAGTGGATTATAAATAAATACAACTACTAATATATAAAATTTACATCAATACCTGTAATATTATGGAGGTTACATTACTTTTAGTGACAGTTATAATGGAAAAGTAAAAGGTTTTGGTAAAGTTTGAATTTAAAAATCTGTTATTAATTCTAATGTTTTACATATAAAGTGTTTGAGATATAATTTAATAATAATTTCACAACTGTGTGATAATGAAATGTTAGATAATTTTCAAAATGATAAATTTATAACTTTCAAGGATAAATCCATTTTGTTTTATTAAAATAGAAAATACAACATTTATTATGTTAATTTTGATGAACTAACATATAAAAATGTTAAAAATTTCAATTATTTACAATATATTGAATTTTGGGCAATGTGACTTTAAAGAATGGTAATTTCATGTTGATTACCATGATTTCCATGAAATAAAAAGTTTTATTCATATTATACTTTAAATTTGAATATAATATTTTTTGTGACTCTTTCTTAAAAGGTAAAAAACATAAAATATGGTTCAATTCAATAGGAGAAAAAAAATATACTGTCTCTTGATCTTATTCATTTGGTTTTATTCGGTGAAGATAAACCAACGATTTTTTATAGTGAGATAACTTTTTCCTTTATTATGGATTATTTTTCTAGATAAACATGTTTTTCCTTTCTTAATCATGAATCTAAAACATTATCCAATTTTAGCACATTTTGAAAACTGATTAAAAATATCAACAAAAATTTAATAAAATCAATTACAATTGAGTATTATAGTGAATTGTATAATCATAAATTTATTTATTTTTGTGAAAGAGAATTATATTTTCACTATCTTTCATCCCATAGAACCATAAAAAATGGCTGAAAGGGAAAATATATTACTTCATGAAATGGATACGAATCTGATAATGATTATAATCTACATAAATATTTTTAGGCATAATCAATAAATTATTCATATTATTTTAAAAAATGATTTATTTTTTAACCAATGTCAAAATGAAACATTATGATCTTTGGAATTGATAAAATCATATAATTGGATATTTTAGAATTTTGGATGTAATTTATTTATCTTAATATAAATAATGATTTTGATAAATTTCTGGAAAACTACAATGATGGTATTTTCTTAGTATATTCAGATAATAGTAAGGAATATAATGTATACAATAAAATTTAAATAATTACTGAAGGATGACTTCATATAATGTTTTATGAAAAGTAGTTGAATAAAATAGATTGTGATATTGAGAATTTTGATGAAGAATTTTGATATTTTTATTTTAATAAAGTTTATACTAAAGATAAAGATGAAAATATTGAGGGGAGTATTTATTATGAATTTGAACCTATTAATAAAATATTGGAAGACACAAAGAGAACATACTATATAGAATGTGATTGGTAATACTGAATCAAAATTTCAAACTATATAATCTATTAGGAATATTTGTATATATCATGGTTATATGTTTTATTATATTCATAAGAATATTGATGAGGATTTATATGATTCCACTTGGATATTGGGAATGCATGATTAAATAAATCATTTTACTAGAATTAGTGTGTCTTATTTAGTTGCTATACCAAATTATTAAGATATTTTTTGGATCAAATTGGATCTATTTCAATAAAGTTTATAAATCATTAAATATATTTAAAAACAAAGAAAAAATAGTTTCCTAAGGATACTCTAGAAAATAAGTTGTTGATTTTTAGGAAAAATTTTCACTTCATTCTAGAAAAGAATAAATTAGAATATGATTGGGTTATTCTAAATTTTATGATTATAAATAAATTAAATTGTAAGTAAAAATTTATTTTTAAATTTTTTATATTTCTAAATTAGTTTATGTAAGATTGTCCCCAGGTTTGGAAAATAAAATTCATCTTGTTCATGTTTTAAACTATTTAAATTATTATACATCTTGAAACAATATCCTAAAACATAGTAGGAATGGTTTACTATTTCTCTCTTCAAAAATAATTTTTTGAACAAAATAGTTTATCCAATAATTTATATTAAGAAATGTTATTATGATATTTAAACTGCAGATTTTAATGATGATATTAATTTTGGAACATAATATGAATATATTTATACTAAATTTTATGAATTGATGAATTGTAAATTTGATATGAGTATAATGGGTGTATTGAAATTCACCCTTATTTTGAAACTATTTCTAATGAATGAGGGTGTTTTTCTAATAATATCCATTTTTTTAAGGGGTTAGTTAGGAAATTTGGTCCAGAGCCTTTGAAATTTGAAAAATACTCCCATGAGTGAAATTTAAAATTAGAAATAGAAAAATATTGGAAAACAATTGTTATTAAATAATATAGATTCCATATAGAAATTTTATTATATTTAACTCCTTATATTATTGATTTAATGTATTCAATTTTCCTATGTTTTAGATTTCAATGTGAACCTATGGAAAGTTAAATTAAATTTTCTAGTATAATTTTATATATGATAATGATTCATTGAATTTTTTTAGTTTATCCTGTAAAAATAAATAAATATATAAAAACTATATTAAAATTATGATTTTTGTGTATGTAGGATATATTGAAAAAATAAATTCTTGTAGTCTTTACTAACATTGAAAGAAATTAGTTTCTGGGGGATCATAAAAACAAATATATTTTTATCTATAAATTGTTAAATCTGAATATATATTTTTCGTATCATGTTTTGATCAACCTCTATAGATAAATAAAATACTCTTTGATTTGGTTTTGATTTCGATAAAATTCAAATTTTCTAGGAAAATAACTATTCTATTTCAATTTAAAAAAAATTCCATAGATCATTAGATAAAGATAAAAATAATTTTTTCCATATCATTTTATTAGGGATCATGCACAAAAATGAAATATAAGTCTTGAGTTTATTTTTTTGTAAAAAAATAGTTAGTAGAAATTTTTACTATATGCTTATATTTAGATAATTTCGATAAAATCAAATTTTAACATGGTATGATTGAAAATTAGTCATGAAATATATATTTAGGGGGAGTATGACTTGAATTTTTAAGTCAAACATAATTTTTTTTCCATTTTTCTTGTCTGTATATTGAATATTTTTCATTTTATTGACTCATTATCACTTACATAAAGAGTTGGTTATAGTTTTTTATTCCCAATCATTATTAAGGTATATTTTTAGGGTTATTTTCCATCATATTAAAAATATTGGGAGGTTTTTTATGTTAACATTAAAAGGGTTAGTTTCGTTACTAATAATCATTTAAGGGATATTTATTTGAATAGTTCCATTTCCAAATATAAGAATTTCATTCAAGGAAGTATCTTCAAACTATTAATATTTTTCATTTTCAAAAGGGGTGAAATTAATATAATTGAAATTTAATTTTTAATTATAAAAAATGGTAATAATATTCAATTGGATTCTTGATCAATTTTAATAGTGTTTTTATTAATTTTAGTAAATATTATATCTCAAAAAATGGAAATTTGGCTACATCAAGAGCTAACTATGAGTGAAAATATGACTATGTATAAATGTAACCATGTCTAAAAAATATTCTTTTACTAGAATTGACCATGAGTGAAAATGTTTAAATGTATGGAACATATTATAAGTGAAAATTTTGATAATTCTGGGACTGGATGTGAGTGAATATAATGCTAAGGAATTGATCATTTGTGACAATTTGTGTAAGTATGGAACTGACCATGATTTAAAATTTAGATATTTATAGATCTAAAAATGTTTTAAAATCAGGCTATGTATAGAGATGATCAAGTATATTTTTTTAGAAAAGTCTAGAATTGACCATGCATGAATATTTGGCTACATATAGAACTGACTTTGACTAATACGTTAGATAATACAGTACATATAGAAAGGAAAAAAATGTACCTATCACATGATTAAATAATCATCTACTACATGAAAAAACATGTACCTACCTCATTAAAAAATGTATGTACCACATGAACAAGTTGGTACATACCACATTAACAACAATATACCAGCTTCAGGAATAAAGATGTACCTACCATATGAAAAAATATGGAACTATTGTGTAAACCAAAATATACTAACCACATGAATAAAAATGATGTAATATAATGTGGAAGTGTGGAAAACTTTTTAACCTATAATGTAACCTATAAATGATCACTTATTCCAATTGTAAAATTTGTTTTCTCAAAATGTTGTCTTCATTGTTTCTACATTTAAATTTCTAATGATTTCATGTTTTTTCATGATTATCCTATTCTAAATATTACTTATATATATATTTATTATTTTAATAATATATAATTTTATTTGGAATAATTTTTTATTATATTTAATTATTATCATGTGGGTTGAATTTTGAAGATATTTTTTTTGGAAAACATGTACTCTGAATTAAATGAAGTTTGAATTTTAATTGTTTATCAATAATAATTTATTTGATCTTTTAATGGGAATTTAAATTTTATTAAACATAATTTGTAATACTATATTACATATAGTAATAGGTCACCACTATAAAACATGTATATAAAATTACAGATTACATAATTAACTCTCGTGGGTATGGGTTTCATCAACATTTAATGATGATACCATATAAAATATATTGAATGATAAACTGAAATAAATTTCAAATATGAAAGTTTTAATGCAAAAGTGGACTCTCTATATAGAGAGTGAATAGAACTATTGTAATAAAATATATGATGTTGAGTATATTCATGAATTG
Source organism: Viscum album (assembly GCA_963277665.1). NCBI lineage: Eukaryota > Viridiplantae > Streptophyta > Magnoliopsida > Santalales > Viscaceae > Viscum > Viscum album. The sequence goes on from OY728137.1 coordinate 319,206,812, forward strand.
TACAACAAAGATATATTGTTCCATTAAACTACTACCCCCAGAAAAACTATATTTATTTAGCCCTTTTTTACAAGAGTGTATCATCATTTTTTAACAATAGGACTATGAAACAATCATCTTGTTATGTTATTTTACTTATTTCAATTAATTTTCTATTTATATAGTTGTAAAAGGAAATGAATTCCATTAAAAGGTAGGTAATTGGGTTTTGACTACCAATAATGTCTGGAATTTGACTATGCCTATTGGGAAAGAAGGAATACTATCTGGGTTGTGTCTCCATGTATAAAAATTAAGGATAATAATAATTTTATTCCTTTTGGGATAAATGATTTGCAATTTAAATTTGAATCTAGGTAGTAAAATTCATTATAATAATTCATTACGTTGGTTATAGTGGGTTCCACCAATATCATTTTGGGATTTGAGTTATGATTGGACTGTGATAATTTATATCTGAACCACAATATAATTATCATGTGTCAATATTATTTTAATTTTCCACTCCATTTACATTAAAATATTGTTATAAATTAAAATCCAATCTAAGTCTCCATTTCACCACCGAAATGGAAAATTTTCCATCATAACTCAAGAACAACATGTGGTTAAACCATGCATGGTCCCATGATCCATTTTCTACTTTCATTTCTCAATTATGGTAAATGTATATAAGAATAGAAGTTATCATTTATGTGTGATAATAATATCCTAATTCAATAATGAATTTAATAAACTAGTATTCCACCCCACTCTTAGGGTGGAATCAACGGTAGGATTCTAATAGATATTTATGAAAATATTAATATTATAGGGATAATTTACCTTTGAACCCTTTGACCACAATCAATGCACCAATGTTATTTTCTAGTTAAAACCAAATAAATCCAAAATTCTCAACATAGACATTTTTGATTTAGTAACTGTATAATTTAGTGTAATAAATGATATAAAAATTATTTTTATAAAGGAAAACCAAAAAATAATACATTTTAAATTATAAAATAGAAAAGATATTATTGTTCAAGAAAATAAAGGATTTACATATAATGATAAACGGTGAGGTATTTTTTTACTAAAATGTAGTTTTTAAGGACATCAACATTTTTTCCATATTTCTGTGTCCTTAAAATGATTTTATAGATGTTTTATCTATAATTAAATTTTTAATAAAGGAATTCCCGATTACCGTTCACAATATTCACAAACTCTTTAAGTAATATTATCAAATATTTTCCATATTGGGTCTTTTTTAACATCATTTCCTAAATTGAAAATGTATTTTTTTTATATTTTATCAAATGATCAACATTTCCATCCATCATATAAGTTATTCATTATCATGGTTAGACTAATTTTCTTTGAAGAAAATATAATTCTCTATTATTTTATGAGATTATCTTATATGTTTTCTAAATGGAAAAAGGATTTTTATCCTTCTTTTTATATAAAACCCGAAAGGGATTCTTGATATAAATTTAACAGATTATTTTTGTGATATTTTATGGAGTAAATGTAATATTTTATTATATTTTCTTATTATGTGGTTTGTGGTCATTTTATATGATAATTTGATACCATGTTATAGCTATGATAATGTGCGATCCAGATATTGGACTTTAATGCATTAGGTAAAGTGACAATGTTAATAGGAATCTTGTTACTCCTGAGATTTCTGTTTGAATTAACAGTAATGGTTTTTTAAGGGTTCTTATAAGATTGATTGGGAGGATAATTTCATAAGGTACATATATTATTTTTATATTCCTATAAATGGGTTACCATGTAAATAATTACATTTCAAAAGGTATAAAATTATTTTATTATTGAAATTAATTTTTATAATCATTTAATGGTGAAGGATTTGTTTTCATGAGTCATCATGTTTTCCTAACTAAATTTAATGATTAAAATTTCTCATTTAAGATATTATAAAAAAATATTTTGAACAATTTTCACATTAAAGTTTATTCCTTGATTATTCAATGAATAGTTTTAGGTCACAAATAATTATGAAATGCTATAAATTTTTGTAAGGGATCTCATGAATTTTCAAAGAAATACTATTGTGTTTCCTTTTGTTTTATATCCCCTAATGATATTTTCCTTTTCATATCCCATTTTTCTTATTGTTTTTCAGGTGTATTACGGATGTGTAGGAATCAAAGGAGGGTAAATGGTAAAAATTAATAATTAAAGAAAAAGTATCATGAAATAAATATGACTATAAAAATTAGAACATATTTTTTTTTTGGAAAAATTGGATACTATACAGAAATATCAACTATGTTGTTAATGTGTTTCTTTCTTTTTCAAATAAGAATCGTAAAAGATCCTAGAAATGGTACAATTACAAATCCTTGTTATTAAACTCAATGTTATTGGTTATTAATGTCATTAGTCCTTACAGTTGGCATTAGAAACACTACTGAAAACAAAGCCTATGCCAACGGTTCAAAACTGTGGGTATAGCCCCCACAACCGTGGGTATAGCCTATACCCACGGTTTTGGGAACCCTGGGCTAGAACGGCATCGGTATAGGTCCCCAGACTATACCCACGGTTTTCCAAAATTGTGGGTATAGGTTTCCTACCATTGTGTCACCGAAACATAGCCAATTTCCACGGTGTCAATGGCTTTTACCCACGGTTTCGAAACCGTGGGTATAAGTCTGAAAATCATGCAGGTGCCGAGTTTCGATCCTGCAACCTCTTCGATGCAAAAAAATGCATCTAACCACTACCATAACTTCACCTATATATATATAGTTAAATATAGTTATAAAAAACATGGGTATAGAGGGATGAACCGTGGGTATAGGGTTCCCGCTAAAAAAAATTCCTTCTCACAGAAATTTTTTTCCCACGCACATAAAATTGACTTATACACACGGTTATTCATAACCGTCAGTATAGGTATTTTAGCCCATACCTATCCCCACGATTTTCCCCAAAACCGTGGAGATACGAACCCCTATACCCACAGTTTTGGGAAACCGTGGGGATAGACCCCCCCTATACCCCCGATTTTGGAAAACTATGGGTATAGGTCATGAAACGTCACCTATACCCACAGTTTTCCAAAACCATGGGTATTGGGGGGGGGGGTCTATCCCCACGATTTCGAAGAAAACCATGGGGATAGTTCCATTTTCCAGTAGTGAAAAATTGTATAGATAACATTATTATTTTTATATTAAATATTTTTAAAATTAATGTATTTATTATTTTTATAAGATAGTTTATTATGATTTTATTTACTCAAACTAACCATTTCGGTTCTAGAAAATAGATGTAATGGGAAGAAACCAGTTTAACGATGAGTGTAAGGGAAACTATGTGGTTTTTCTGAACATGGGTCCTCTCTGAATAGAACTTATATTGGAAAAAATTATGTTCATTATTAAACAGATATATAAAGTTATAACTAAAAACGAAAATCTAGTAGATTCTCATTATGAACCAAAAAAGGGAAAAAGGATATTCATGGAAGCTCTTCTGATAAAAATCATGAAGGTAAAATGATAAAATGAAACTTTTAAAAAAATCAGATAATTCACCTAGGGAAATTCCTCTATGGAAAGGTAATAATAATAATATGTTTTAAGGGATATAATAGTGTAATAAAATCTCATTGTATAAAAGCAAATTCTAGTTAAAACAATGAAGTTTAATGACATTCTTCTGAATGAATCAATTGAAAATTTTAAATATAGTGAGTATGGTTATTATGATAATTGATTTCCAATGATAAATATTTTAGAATGACATAGAAAACATCATGAAAATAATTTTCTTCTAATATAATTTGTTAAATTTAAATGAAACTATGAAAAATATATAAAAGTTATAGATTATTTTATTATTTTTATTATTATTCATAATGTTTAAAATATTATTATAAAGATATTTAAGAGTCATAGTAAATGATTCATAGTTTTTTATTATCAAAATGAATTATAGAATAATAATATGACAAATCATGGTTTATGGTTTTGTAAAAGATGTTGAATCATCATTATGCCTACATATATGAATTCATTATTCATGTTGTATATTAATTTTCTGTAATAGATAGAATATTTAAGTCTTAACATAAGTTTTAAGTGCATGATATCCTTATTTATTTTTATAAAATGGAAAATAAGTTTATTAAAGATGTATTGGGAGACATTAATTGGATTTTAATTCATTACTAAGGCATATGTGACCCTTATCATTATAAGGTGAGTACTTTTAATGTATTTAGGAAGAGTGATATAATTTTGGGGATGTAAGATTAACCATTAAGGGTACTTTGAACTTTCATGTAATGGTAATTTTGTTAAAATGGGATGAAGGGTTATTAAATATTTGGAACATTTGTTTTATCATATAGATACACGTGGGATTGAATAAATATTTGTGACTAAGTGATTAGTATTTTTTTGAAGAAGTTAACTTATTTGGAACATTATATCACTATGTTATATATATGTTTAGAATAATTTATATAGTTATTTTATAAAATCATATAACATTTTATTTTCACTTTACGGTGGTTTAGTAAATTTATGGAAAATGATAGTAAAACATGAAGATTATATAATACCGGGATATAAATTTTCTTTATAAAATTATGATTTATTATTATTTCTTGAAGATGAATACTTTATTTTATTTTGTATAAATATGTGATCAACTATTTATAATTATTTGGTTTTATTATTTTCTATAATATTATGAGTTGTTTTAAAAAATAAGGTGAACTATAGATGTCCCTATTTAGATTTTGTTAATTTATGTATAGATGATTATTAATATTTGATATTATCATAACTTGTGATATCTATTGGTGTTTTTTTGAAATTGATAGAAATAGAATAAAAATATTTTTATCAATTTATTTATCTTTTGATACATTGAAGTTGAATTTTAACGCTTTAGTTGTGAATGCTTATCTCTGGTTATTTATCAATTAAAATATGAGAGGAAGAAGTGGTGAGAATCTTCTAGAAACACAACTAAATGGTGAGATTATATAAGGAAATAATGTATGTATATTTTATCATATTTTATCTATATATAGAATATTATTTCCTTAAATTATAAAAGTATAAGATAAATATATTATTTATAAATGGGAAAAATATCAAAAATTTTAAGGTGTGATTTTAGAAACTCATTCAAAAGAAAAAGTATCCCAATGTCAAATTCATGATTTTAGAAAAATTTATAAATCTATTAGCTTCATATTTACAAAAATTCAATTAAATTTCATTCCAAAATGAAATTTTGTAAATGTAAATTATAGGGTATTATTAATAGTAAATTTTACTTATGTTCCACTATATTGAATTGATTCTGAAAAATTATTTAACTCTTTTTATCTAAAGTGAGATAAAAATGTGATAACATGATTTCAATATTGGGTTAAGATTGTAAATAATTGGGAATTATGAATTTCAATTCCTTTAAATAAATATTTATTTTTTCAATAGTATATACCATATCTAACACTAATCTGAAATGAAATGTAACATTACTATCCTTATAACACAGTCATTAGATTTCCAGGTTATAATAGGTTTAATCTAATTGTGAAATATATGTAGGAAATTTTTTTTTATAATAAATTATTGAATAATTCATACGAAAAAATTATTAATTTCTCAATGATATATATTAAATAATATATGGGTAATAATAGTAATTTTTTAAGGGTTAATTTTTCTGTAGAAGTAGGTTTCATATATATTTATATGTTATATTTAAAATATATATATGTTCTACTAGAGTGAAAAATTTATTGGAAAATATTTTTTTATATTTAATCTGATTAATAATCATTTAAAAATTTATTATGAATTTATTATAAAGAATATGCAATAATTTTTTATTAAAAAAGATATATTTTTTAAAAAACTATTTTTTTTTCAAATGAAAAGTGTTTTTTATCTTAATAAATTAAATTAATCACTAATCATTAATTATTTTTATTAATTTTCCATATAAAGTTTTCAATAAAATATCATATAAACCAGTTAATGGTTACTACAATGAATGGAATGTGAAAAAAATAATTTTATCCCATGAATATACATTTTTTTTTCAAAAAATGATTCTTATCAATTTTGTGTGTAGATATTAGAATTTGTTTCTAGCAATTATATAAATTTTACATCAAAAAATTAAATTCATATTTTATTTTGGAATAAAAATATTATATTATATAGCTTTTAAATATTTTTTTTAAAGAATAACTTTTTATTATGGATGTTAAATTTTAATAATGATTCTAATTTTATTTTTTAAAAAATGAATAGTATCCATGTTAAATTATTGTTATCTTTGTAATGGGTCAAACTGGTTAATTAGAGTAAAAAATAAGTGATATGGTCACATGATATTATCGTCATTATTATTTTATGATATGATTTATAAACTTATTTTCTAATATTTAAAATATTATTGACTTTGTTCCACATTACCATGAGTAGAACATTTATAATATTTTAACATTAAGTAAAATTAAAAGTGTGACACTCTTTAAACTTTTTAATGGGTACCTCATATCTAATATTATTAAAAATATTTTAGAACTCTAACTCATCCAATTACTTTAAAAATATAATCAAAACACTACGAAAAACATTCTATATGTTTTGGTCTTGGATAAAGAATATCATTGAAGTTTTAAGGTGAAAAACCACAGATATTTGTAAAATAAGAGGTATGACCCTTAAATGTGTTCGTTCAAGTTTATAAATTATTTTACCACCTTAAAACCTATCATAATTTTAATGATATAATATTCTTTGGCATGAATTGGGAAACCAATTCATGTCACCTTCTTCAAAAAAAATAATTTTAATGATATAATAACATCAAAATATTCAATATTATAAAATATTTTAATCATTAGTGTTAACCCCTTGTTCGTCTCCTTTTCCATCTTGTGGTAAATAAAAATATTGATTGTGTGTACATGTGGACTACTACCTCTATGAAGAAATGTATTTTTTCCATCACCGCCTGAAAAATATAGTTATAAATAAGGAATTAATTAATATATAATACTTTTTAACATTATTATTATTATTTAAATATTTTATATTACATACCTTCTTACACTTTCCATCCATTGGAATGTGATAACGTTTCCCACATATTTGCATGGACTACCACATCCCCAATGTGATGTGTTTCATTTTTAAAATCCAAAATATATGATTAGTTATATGTACGGAACCTGTGAGCAAATAAAAAATTAATAATTCATATTTTATTCATTATAATTAATATATTTTATATTTTTTGACTTTCCCACCATGTATAAAAATGAAAGTGTTGTTCATGTGCACATACAAAACACCTTCCCCATGAATTTATGTGACTCTTTTTCATTGATTTCCTTACATAAATGATAGTAAAAGTATATTTAATGTATAAAAATTATAATTATAAAAATATTAATATTATATAAATAATTGAACCATGAAACCTTAGACCTCGGTAATCACACCGAAGTTATTTTGAGGTTATAAACTGAATAACCCCAAAACATTAATCATAAACATGATTATTTTAGTAACTATATATGGAAATGTAATAAATGAATTAAACATAATATAATAAGTGAATAATAAATTTATAATAAATTATAAAATATTTAAAATAACTTATTATTCATGATATTAAATGACATATGTGTCATGTAAGAAGATGAGGTATAGGTTTTTCCCTTTAAATGTTGTTTTTAATGTCTAAAGGTTTTTCCCTATATCTATTTATTATTAAAATTATGTTCTATAAGTTTAATATATGCATAATTATCTTTATATGTTTATTTTATAATACCTCTAAATTTATTTACAATTGATTAAAATAAATAATTCCAAAAAAAAATTGTAGGTGGAATACTGGACACATTTTTACCAATGTGGAAAAAAAATAAATTTCATCCACATGACCGCATTTTTTTTATGTAATAGAAATTATTATTTATCTTGATTTATAAATATCTAGATACCAAAAACCTAGATCCAGTGAATTAATTTATTACACTCACATTGATTGATGATTCAGATCCCAATGGACTGAATACTTTAGTAGTGGTGAAGAACTAGATACATACATGGTTCCCTTATTAAGTTGTTAATTAAATATAGAATATAGAAAAGAAAAATGAATTGACTCATGGTCACATAATTAAATATTTCATCTACCAATCCTAGTTATGAAATTAAATTAAATTATAAGCTAAAATTCTCAGTAAGGCTTTCATACTGAAGAAAAATGAATCAATATTGAGTGAAGTGTAATCAATAATGCATAATTAAAAATGTAAATAAAAAAAACTAAACAAAAAATCCATTTAATCATCATTGTATAATGTTATACTTACATACATTTTTTATAGTTAAAATCTAATGGATAATAATAAATGAACACTAAATAATGAAAATTCATAAAAATTTGACGTCATGTGTATGTAACATGATACCTCATCCGTTAAGACCTTTCAGAATACTATTTATAGTTATAGGTAGTAACACGAATAATTTAGCAAACTAATTTGTCAGATGAGACCTATCGACGTATCAAGGGGACATAAAATATTAGCCCTGCCTACCACTACATGTTGATATTTTTTTCGTATATATATTTAATTAATAAAAAAAACTTATTATCAAAAGATCCATATTGAGTGGAGGATATAGATTTATCAATATTTCCACAATTAGTCAAATGACATTAAAAGTACTCACCTTTTGTAAAATTGGTATTCATATTAATAAAAAAAATCCATGATAAAATAAATAAGTATATTTAAAGAAATAAGTAATTAGTTATAATTATAAATAAAAAGAGAAGTAAATATAATAAATAAATGAAAATAGGTTCATAACATAAAAAATGTGCCTTAATGAAACAAAATCGATTCAATGTTCTTTACAACAATTAGATCATCAATAAAATTAAGAAATTAAGGTTAATAACCATAAAAACACATAAAAAGTGTAAATAATAAATAAGATAAAAAATTAATTTTTGTCATAACCTTATCATGAAATAAAGAATTAAATGTAATTTTATCCTAATGAATGAAAAATGAGTAATTAAATCCCTTACCACTTTGTAAACAATCGAATCCTATTCCACATAGAAGTAATAATTATCTATTGAAGCATTAAATACAATGGATAAAATGATATTAATGAAATCATATATCAAAGGGTAGTATATAACCTATAAAAAATTATTTGTGAATATGGTATAGATCTTACAAAAGAAAAAACTGATATGAGAAAACCTTACCTTTTTTATCAAAGAGTTATTCATTTATGGAGAGTACATTTCATGTTTTTATTGTCAATTTCCTTGTTTATAATCATAGTAATTCATGTAATATTGAATAAAAATAATGAATTGTAATCATATAGTATTAATATAATTCAAGGGTATTAAATGATCTCATTTTTTATTTTGTTTTCTTCTTTAATAATGATTTATTAGACAAAATATTAATATTAAACATTTATATTATTTTTATGGTTTTTTGTTCATCAGACCCTCGTTTTGTTTTATTATTTAATATTATATATAAATATAAGTTCTATAACATAAAATGTTATAATTTACATATTATTATGTGAAATATACGTAATAATGTTTATCAGACCATACTTGAAGGATGTAATGGAAAATGAAATCTCATCATTCGTGAAGGCAGTGAGTCGACACATCAAAAATGGTTTTTTCATTTTTTTGAATAAATTGAGGAGTGAAGATATTTGATTATGGATATTCCATTATCATAATAAAATTCCCATATATATATGTATATATATTTATATATGTGATATTTTAGTTCCCAATCCACTATGGATAGGTGATGTGAGGGGACGATAATAAAATAAAATAAATTAAAATATAAATAAAGTGGATTTTACCTCTTGGATAATGTTTATTTTGGAACATTTTTAAGACACATGATTTGGTATTTTATTTAGAATTAAAGGACTCTTACTTGAGAATGTGACCTTGGAGATTAAAATTTCATAATTATTACAATTTTATATTTTCAGAAGTTGTGAGATGAATGGGTGCTGAACATGGTCATTAGAAATTTTAACCATCACAAAAATTTAACAATCTACTTATAATGGAGAGTGACAGAGAACATGGTCATTAGAAATTTTAACCATCACAAAACCATAAATCTTTGATCTGTTAAGAGACCACTGATTTATACGAATGAAAATAAAATGGATATGGATTTATTTTTTAAATCACTTTAGAAAAGAAAATTACTTTATTTCATCCCATATATTAATAATAATATCATTCTTTGTTTGTGAATCGATCTATTACTAATTCATATCTTAGTATAAGCTGTATTATATTGTTATCTAATTGAAATATCTCTAAAATATGGTCAAATATTCTTTATATACCACTTCATAAATAGTTAATCTTATAACTCATTAAAATATTATGATCCAAAACATTAGAATTGGTTTCAAGATAATGAGTAGTATTAAATTTACTTTATCCATATCAATAATATAAATTTCCAAACATTATTATCTTGACATCAGGAACAAATGAAGTGTTATCCTTCCCTCAACCATATGTTTTCCAAAAAATTAAACATGCTAATGAAACAATTTTATTGGTACCATTCAAGGATTTATCAGATATCAACATGAATTATTACTATATTACAATCCATATACATTAAAAAATTCCTATAATGATAATATCATCAATAAAATAATTTTTCAAGATATTTCAATGATCTAAATACACAACTATATTAATCAATAAACATAGGATGAATTAGTAAAATAATTTTGACCCTGATTAATTGGACTCTTTAGAGGTAGATTCCCTAGAAGACTGGAGAATTTATTTTTTTAGTTCTCCATTTGACTATAGTTGAAACACTTAATATCAATAATCTATTTATGGAATTTTCATTCATTTAACTAGTTACCATTTTATATGCACTTATGGAAAACTCCCAACACATTAAAAAATTTCATAGTTATATTCTTTCCATAGATATCACATGTTTCAAAATCATTCTTTCTCTTCATTTATTTATTTTTGGTTTTCTTTTTTCCCGCTTCTTATATTTTATCCCATTGAGTCATTAGACATGAATCAATTTTAATTCATGTTGATAAAACTAAGACTATTTCATTGTATTAAATAAAATTTTGATAGACAATCTCTATGTGGAGAATTGGACTATGTTCATCAATGAAATAATCAATCTTACTTTCTGTGTTGCGAATGTGATATATATCATGACTTACTGACCATGTAAATGTATTCATACTCTAAAACAAATTACTTCTCCTTTTTCTATAAAATAATAAATTACTCATTATCTATTGTTTTTTCTCTTGAGGAATTTTTTTCGAAATAATTCCTCCTTCAAAAAATTCCATTCTGTGAGTTATATTTTCTCTTCCTCATTAGTATTCTGGACTAAAGACCATCATCGACCAACATTTTCATTTAGAAAAACCATGTAAAGTGTATCGTTTTACTTCTCAACCCATCCCAATATAATAAATATTTTATCTAGATACACAAAACATTGATCATCTTCTATTGGATCGGTATTTCCACTAAATCATGGGGGAATCAATCACATAAATCGATCCAACATCATAGAATCTCAATACGGAACAAGATTCTCTATCCTAGAAAGGTTACTTTTCATAACATTATTATGTTTTCCTAATATTGCCATAAATTTTCCTATTCCAATAATAGATGTATTGGATTTAGCATTGGGAAAATCTCCACATTGGTCAAGAGTGTTTATAGCCTTCTTTATTCCATATTCCATTCTTAAACAATGGAATATTCTATATTAGATCAAAAAAATATGAACATTATATAATTATAAAAATTTCATAATAATTATCATAAACTGATGAATTCTAAACATCTAATTTAATAATAAAAAACATTTTTTCTTTGGGATGTTCTTCTATAAAAATCCTCAATATATATAATAATGTTTTATTACCTAATCAAAATTTTCCAAAATCTAGTTCCTAAGGATTATAATAAACCATCTTGAATACAATATGTAAATACTCATACCTTAGTAACCGGAATCTTGTTCCTTACTTTATTTCATTGGAATAGATGTAGGATTCAAATTATAGTGGACCATATAGTTGAGTAATCTTGAATAAAAAGATACATACATGATTTCATAAATATATTGACAATTAATCATTGAACATAACAATGGAAAATAATATACTTCATTGAGACATTTTCAAATATATCATATTCATAACCTGGGTAAGGGAAAAATAAATATATGAGATTAAATTTGGAGAAAGGGTTTCATAGAATAGGAACACTCTGAATGGCCTGAAGGCCTTCAATTTTTATTAATTTTTTATAATCCCCCTTTTACTGGATTAAGGGGAACCCATAAAAGGCCAATAGGCTTAGTGACATTACATGAACCAATGGGCTTAGAGGAATTTATCCATATTATAACTACATTGAACATCCCCACCCCCATCATCTATAGCATGATGTCAGCTCTCTACCTTTACATGGTTGTTCAAAAAAGCTTACCATTAATGAACTGGATAATCCCAATGGACAATTTTAAACACACCCATTCTTCAAAATATGTTTGATATACTCTAGTTAAAGATCCTTTCTATGAATCATCATCTGGAGCATACTTCTTGTAAAGTTATTATGGGCCATTAAGCATAAATTCATGTTTCTTCATGGCCTTGAGGTGGAACGAGGACTAGAGGATGATTGAAGGCCTTGAGGTGGCCCAAAAGACATTCTCTCTTGAAATACATGGGTGGGCCGAAGGCCTTAAAGGACTCAACGACCACACCAGTGGCCCGAAATCCCAAACAGATGAAGAGGTTCACCTGCTAAAGTATTTAATAGTACATGTTATAGTACATTCTATATTACTAAATGTCCTGACTACTATAGTGTCGGATAGTACCTGCTACTGTCAGGTTCTTTTCTAATATAATTTTGAAGCAACATCTTGAAACAAGTTTTATTTTTTGCAGTTGTTTTGTATTAGGAGACCCATCAATGCATCAAGGGGAACATAATTCTAATCACCACAACTCACTAAAATTATAAATTATTATTCTTATATAGTTATAATTTATAAAAAATATTCCTTATCAAAATATATTTATTTGGTAAAGGATAAAAATTTATTATTATGTTCCCGGTTAATCAAATAATATTAAAAGTAAAAAACAGTATATAAAATAGGTATTCAACATGTGAAATAAATATATCCATGAAATAAGAAATATATATATTGTTAAATATAAAATTAAACATCATTATAAAAAAAGTTTAGTATATACACCAAATAAAATAAAATAGGTGCATACCCTTAAAAATATTCCTCAATGAATAAAAATTGATACAAAGTTACATACAAGGAACATATCAAATAAAAAATTAATAAATGACATGTACTCAGTGTAAATGCATGTAAAATAAGTGAAAATAAATGATAAGATAATAAAAATTCATTTATACATTACCTAACCAATAAATAATCAATGAAATGGAAGTTTAAGCCAATTAGTGGAAATTGATTTATGTAATCACATTGAACTTTTTAATCAGTGTCATCATACTCTCCATTAAAATAATAATTACAAAATGAAACATTAAATAAAATAAAGATAATTATATTCATTATATCATGTATCAAAGGGTAGTATATACAAGACACATATGAAACTAGTTATAAATGTGGAACATATTTGACAAAATTAAAAATTGTGATGAGAAAATATTATCTTATGTTATAAAATATCATTCAATTGTATATAATGTCTTGGAAAATATATTACATTTATATATTACATAATTAAATATCTCAGAAATATATATTTTATTTATTATAATCTTATTATGTTATTTTATGTCCATTTTGTTGATTTATAATATTGATTTTCAATGTTGTGGGAGTGTTTGTTACATAGTTTTATGGTCGGTTCCCTAGTCTGTATATATGATAATTCTTGTAAAATGGAAGAAAATAAAAATTAGGTTAATTAGATGGTATTCATATAATTATATGATTTTAAATGGTCCTATATGTCGATTTATTTCTTGTATAAGGATGATTCATTTGATAAAATGTCAATGGTAAACGTTTTGTTTATTTTAGTAGGTTTTATATCATAATAAACTAGATTATTTAAATATTTATTATATATATATATAGTTGTGTGTGTGTGTTCTAGAGCATAAAGATGTTATAATTTATGTTTTATAATCTAATTTATCTATAATATTGTTTTTATGACCATCTGTGAGGGTATTAAAGGAAAACGATATGTCATCGTTCATGATGGTGGTGAATCGACACATTATTTTTGATGTATTTATTTTTTAAATAAAATGAGAATATAATAGATATTATGATGAAAATTAAATTATAAAATTAATATTAAAGTATATATATGACACTAAAATTACTGCACCACATTTTTAGGGTAGGTTAGGAGAAGATAATAAATGAAATGAAATTAAAATAGAAACAAGTTGAATTTTACCTCTGGAATATTGTCTCCTTGGGAACCTCCTTAAAAACATGGATTTGGTCTATTGGTAAAACCATTAGGTATTAAATGTGGCGAAATTTATTAGGCAGATAATTGGGGAAATTTTTGACAGTGTTTAAGGATTCTATGGTGTGAGGGGAATTTTCTTTGAGGTGTGGTATTTATAGGGGGAGAGGGATGCTTATTCATTATTTATTTATATATTTATTATTTTCAATCAATACCATAAATATAGTAACATAACAGGTAAATAAAGAATATAAAATTTTCATAATTATTAATATTTGTGAATTAAATTTTAATTTTAATTTAATGGGGATTATATGTTTGATGGAATACTAAATACCCAACTACGAGTTTCTTTGAAATCTTACGTTGCACACAATGTTGGGTCATACAGAAAAATAATAATATAATATTTTTTAAAATGGTCGATAACACCTAGTAATTGTACTTGAAGGAATAAACATAACTAACTACAATATAAACATTCATTTTTGTAAAATGTTTTTACATTTATGCAATAAATTTTATAGGCTTAAAATAATAATGAATTTGATTTTAACTATAAATACTTTAACTTTCATTAATAGGTTGATTTACGAACATTTAATGGTGAACCTTTATTAAATCTAGTTTTGGACACTTTTATATGTTCTATTTGACAAATTAAAATTCTTTTTTATAATTAGGACATCCATATTTACATTGGGTAAATTTTTGGTATTTTTTTGATAAAATTCAATTTTTAATGAGTAATTAAAAATAATGTATTTTAATTCAAAACTACATTTTAATATAATATATTTATACGGATAGATTATCTTTTTAATTAGTTTTCAAGTGTAATTATATTATTTTTTTACTATTTAATCCTATACTGATCATTAGAAGTAATTTCACTTTCAAATTGGACATAAATAAGTGTCAATCTTTGGATAGTTATTATTTCTTAAAAAACATTTTTTTGTACAATAGAAATTAATATTAAATTAATTTCTGCAACTTCTGTGTGTTGAATTTTGAAATCTGGATTCCATATTTGGAATCAAGAAGTCCAAATAGTTTAAATAGTTAACTATTATTTTTAGACATTATGAAAATTTACTTCAATAAATATTTTATTTACAACGTTTAAAGGGTAAATCAGTTAAATAAGGGAAAAAAATAATTTTTTAGTAATATTAAATTATCCTAAAATGTGTCCCAATAATATTTGTTCATTAATTTATGAGAATGGAAACCCTTTAGTCAATTTTAGGACCCCATGGAGCCACATGGGATTGATAATGACACATTATATTAATTAATTTAAAGTAAAGAGAGAAATTTCATAAAAATATATATTTTAGTAAATAAGTTCATACATTGGGTTATATAAATTATCATTTAGAATATAAATATTTATTTTAATTCGTAAAATATTTCCTACATCATGATATTTTTTTATAATTCTTAGACATCAAATAAATAAAAAAAATTTATGACACAAGAATGATCCATTGTTTACCTCATTAATGAATGATTTAAATAATTAAGAATATAATGATTAAAACAATAAACAAAACCTGTCCAATTCTTATTGGATTATTTTATTTTGAACATCAGTCATCTTATATTCAAATTTAATATTTTTTGGACCTTTAGAAACCGAAAATCATTAAATAATAAAATAATATGTTTAAACATTCCTAAATATCCCCTCCCCCATTAGCAAATCCCCCACATATAACCAATTACTCACACTTATCAAGCCCCTTGGATAATCCAACCTCTACCAAATTAATCTCCGTACATTCCTCCCCTCCTTCTAGAAGCCTTTCCCTAAGTAGTAGGCAGTTCGATTAAACATTTTGGTTCAAAACAAATGGAGATACCTGATTTAAAGGTAACACCTTATCCTATGTTCTTTTGATTTATTTATACTTCTCCAACCCCATAAACTCTTTTTATTCCATTATTTTATAAAAAACATGTATCTTAAGTATATTAGTTTGATGATATGAGAAGGATTCGAACTACACTTTCACACACCTCCATCTAATGGGTAGAGAACATATGTTTAGCTGGATGACTAACAACTACCTCCCCAAACAATGATTGTTTAATATTATCTTACCACCTCTTATGCTGGACATTAATATGGGAATATATTTATATGTTATAGATATTATATTTATTTTTCTTCTATGTTTCTATATTTTTCATTTATAGAATACCTTTACGGATTTCTATAGTGGGTGAATAAGATAATTCAATTTAAGGAAGTGTGGACTACCGCCTCCTCAAAGTGATATTACTCGTTCATTAAATACGTGGTCTATATAAAAAATGGAATTAATGAAACTATATATGAAGTTATACTTTAATTTTAATATACCTATGTATCATTATTTTTTTATTCCATTAAAAATTAATTATAAATGAATGTAGAGTTCATGCGTACGTGCGGCTTACCGTCTCCATGAATGTTGCATTTCATTTCTTATCTCCAAATGTTATGTACTATTATAAACACATATATATACTAGAAATATAGGATACATATAATATATTAATCATGAATATCATTTTGGAGATAATGAAATTTTGAACACATGGACAATTTCTAATTATAACAAGTTCATTTTTAACTCAAGTTCCGAACATTGAAAAAATGTATAATATAAGCTCAAATAATTATCTTATTGTTATAGAAATGTAAAAATTGAAATTAAAAAATAATAAACTTGGAAAAGGTTCTTACGAAAGTATAAATTAACTTTAGTTTATTATTCAGGATATTAACGAACAAATGAGTCAAGTCGCTCATGAGGTAAGGGACTTTGTCCCAATCACCGTTCATTGAGGCATAATTTGTTTTATATAAATCTTTATTTTATAAGGTGTATACAAACATTTTACTTCTCATTTCATTCAAAAGTAATCTTTTTCTTTGTGGGGATTTACTAAACCAAAAAAAGGAATGTTTCTTTTAAATTTAAGTAGTGATAGTAACCTTTTTGGATACCGTGATTATTATTTGATATCTGGAATCCTTAACAAGCTGTAGTGTTTATAAAAGGAAAATAAATACCTTATACTATTTTACATATTTTGGGATTGAAAATTATTTTGATAATGGATTTTTTATGTTAATATATTTAAATGATATATTGTGATAGAAAAGTTGAAATTTTATCATTCCATTGTATTTGTTTTATGTGTTATTAATATGTTAAAGTTCTTGGGAATTGTTACATATACATGTGGTTCCATGATAATCCTAGGGTAGGTGAGCCTGAGATAGATCTCTAATGCCTTGGGTAACATGATTGAGGTTAAAGAGAATTTTTCTCCTAAGATATTTAAGAAACATACTGTGATGGGTATTCCAAATGTAATAACCTACGTAGATATGAAAGCTACAACGCAATTATGTTATATATGCCACAAGTCACCTTTGTGATTTATGATTCATATGTCTATTTCATAAATCTTATCGTTTCATGAGTTATGTTAAGGAGATTTTGTTATATATGTATTAAGGATCTAATTTTTTCTTTCATTGTTTAATAACGCTTACTGAGAATTTTATACTCATCCCATGTTTTGAAATGTTTTTCACATGGCTTAAATAAGAATAGGTCATGGATGGGATCAAGGCAAACTCTTGCTTTCTAAAACATGGAACTAGACCTTACTCTTGTTTTGAAGAGTTTTATTTTATGAAAAAATAGAAACTAGGTAGAATTGTCTAGTTTGTAATTTTTGAGATGTAATGTAATAGTTATGGCCTAATTCTCTAAAACTCTAAACCTAAAAATATCTTCAATGTGAATTAATCATTTAATTCATGATTATGTAATGTTTTATAGATGAGTCCTTGTTGTTAGTAGCAAAGGTCGGTTTTGAAAACTTAATGAGTTAGGGTATTGTTAAATTAATATTGATAAATTATTTTTAGTTTAAGTTATGATTGAAATGACACAGAATTTACAAATTACCATGTTGCTACACCAAAGATATTTTCTATGTTCAGAATGGTTTTCCACAGAGGAAATATAGCAGTTATGATGGGAAGACATCAAGAGGAAGACAACCTTCCAAATCAGAAACCAAATATGGCCAAATTCGGAACAAACAGTTTGTAGCTGTGATGACAGAATTGACCCATTATATAAATGGTGGTGGTATCCATGCATGATATCATCAAGATCAACCATATAATAACATGTTAGTAGTATATAATTTCATGAGGCAGCATCCTCCATCATTCATATGATCATCTAACACAGTTCTAGATGAAGGTTGGATTAAAAATGGAGAAGATTTTTGATGTCATGGGGTGTTTAAAACAGCAAAAGGTTAGTCTCGTTGTTTACCGTTTTGAAGGTGTAGCCGGTCAGTGGTGTTCAATAGTGAAATATATCAGGGGTGGTGAGGCAAAAGATCCTCTTGATTGGTATTAATTCAATGGTGTGTTTCTTGAGAAATATTTTTTAAATACAGTTCATCTTAGGATGGAAGAACAATTGCTGGAATTGAGGTTGGAGGATGACTCAGAGGATACTTATGAAGATAAATTCATTATACTGGCATGATATACTCCAAATTTCATATGATATTTTGATAGTAAAATCAAAAAAATTTACTCCAAATTAAAGCCAATGTATCAAAGGTATTTGGAATCTTCTATGTTCAAAAGTTATGAAAAACTTATTCGATGTGTGGAGAAGGTGGAAATGTAGTTTTCTAATGATCATGTGTTCTTTGATAAATAAGAGAATAATAGGTAAAGGTGGAAGAAAAAAGGGAATAACTCTTTCAAAAAGTCTAATTGTAAGAAACGTAAGTTTACAATATGTGAAAATTGTGGAAAAAAGAATGTTGGGGAATGTCTTTTGAATTCTAATATGTGATAATGATTTGGTAAAATGGGACATAAGGTTCTCAATTTAACTGAATAATATCAGGGTAATGGTAAGACAAAATATGATTTATAGTCAGTAAAATGTTTTAAGTGCAATGAAATTGGTCATTATGAAAATGAGTGTCCAATGAAGAACTCAACTGAGGGAGAAAATCTAGACTACAAGCAGAAAAGGGTGGTGAAATCCATTGCAACTACTTCAGCAAATGTTGGGCCATTAAATAAAGTAGTATGATGTACACTATTTGCTTGTTAAGATTATGCAAATGTGTAGTTTGATTTAGGGTCTACACATTTGTTATTTTCGAAGAAGTATTCTATAAAATTGGGAATTCTATCTCAAGATATGGATCCTGAACTTATGGTAAAAATAACAAGATAAATGTTGAGTCAAAATGAAATTATAAGAACCTTCATGTCCTTGGGTGTGGAAAGAATCTACCTAAAAATCTTATTATTTTTCCTCTAGTAGAGTTTTATGTTATTTGGAGTATGTATTGGATTTATGGTTATCTTGCAAATATTGACAATAGAGATAAAGTGGTTTCTTTTCAGAAATATTTTCTATTTGTGTACAATAATTTACCATTACTTTTGATAACATATCAGGAAGACGAGAAACTAATAAAAGGTGGAAATTAATGTTTCCTTGCACATATTTCTGAAAATAATGGAAATGTTCAAATTAATGATGTACTAGTGGTGAATGAGTATCTTGACGTTTTTACCGATGATTTTCCTAGTATAATACCGAATCGGGAAGTAAAATTTACTATTGACTTAGTTCCTGATACTAATCCAATTTCAAAACCCCCTTACCGAATGACTCAAATTGAACTTTTTGTGTTAAAAAAGCAATTTCCAGAGTTAATAGATAAAGGATTTCTTAGACTTAGCACATCACCCTAGGGTGCTCCTATCTTGTTTGTAAAAAATAAATATGGTTCAATGATACTTTTCATTGATTATTGAGAATTGAATAACATCACTATTAATAACAAGTATCATTTTCCTTATATTTATGATTTGATTGATCAGCTCCAGGGAGCTCAGTATTCTTTGAGGATTTACATGAGGTCGGGTTACCATCAATTGAATTTAATGGATGTAAACATTATGAAGAGCACATTTCATACAAGATATGGTCGTTATGCATTTTTAGTTATTCATTTGGGTTAAACAATTAACCTGATGTATTCATCAATTGAATGAAAAGAATTTTCCAAGAGTTCTTGGATAAATTTCTGCTTGTTTTCATTGATGATATTTTATTTTATTCTAAATGTAAAGAGGAGCATGAATGTCATTTAAGTGTAGTCTTTCAAACCATAAAATAACTGTTTGGGAAATTCAGAAAGGGTTTGTTTTGGTTACAATAAATTTATTTCCTTGATCACATGGTTTAAAAAAATGGCATAATTGTTGATCGTATTAAAAATAAATTATTGGTGAATGGCCAAGACCCACAAATATAACCTAGATTTGTAGTTTTCTTCGATTGGATGGTTATTACTATAGGTTTGTTGAAAATATTCCATGGTTATCTATCCCAATGACCAAGTTAACTCGAAAAGTTTTAAGTTCATTTGGACCAAAGAATGTGATGATTGTTTTCAGGAATTGAAAATGATGATTGATGAATGATCTAGTTTTGGAACTACCTTCCAAAAATGGTGAGTTATTTATCTATAACGATTCTTTATTGGAAGGACATGGTTGTGTTCTTACGTACAATGATTAGGTATTTACTTATGCTTCATGTTAGTTGAAACCTCATGAGTTAAATTACCCTACACATGATTACGAATTAGCTGTTGTTGTTTTTTCTTTAAATATTTGAATATATCATATGTATGGAGTAAAATGTGAAATATATACTAACCAAAAATGTTTTAAGTATATATTCATCAATATATAATTAAACATGAGACATAGGGGATGGTTGGAATTAATCACGGATTATGATTTCACAATCCATTACCATCTAGAAAATCAAATAAAGTGGCTGGTGCTTTGTGTTGAAAATGTAATTCTTCATTAACCATGCTACATTTGGAATGAGAACCTTGAGTATTTTATTTGATGAAATTTGGAATAGAATTTAATAGTGCAAGAAATTCCTCTGTTTTGTTTCAGGTGTCAGTGAAATAATCTCTATCAGATAGAATTAAGAAAACACATAAAGAATAAAGTGAGTTTTAGAAAGAGGTAGAGTAGGTTCAAAATGGTAAGTTACATGATTTTAATATTGATAATGATTGTGTTTTTATGTTTGTGAAGATATTATGTGGTACTTATGATTCACAGTTGAAGAATGAGTTTTTATGTGAATCTCGTAGTTCTCTATTTCCAGTTCATCCTGACCATACTATGTTGTACAGAGATCTTAGGGAGTATTATTGGTGGGATGGAATAAAAATGTATATTTTTGATTTTACTGTGAAGTGTTTTACTTGTCAATAGGTTAATACAGAGTGATAGTTTCCAAAAGGGATGCATTAGTCTTTACTGGTGCCAGAGTTGAAATGGGAAAATATATCCACAGACTTCATTGCAGGATTAGCAAAGACATCTCAAAGTAATAATTCAATAGGGGTTATTTGTGGTTGATTGTCTAAATCTGATAATTTCCTTCTTATTCAAGATACATTTTCTCTAGATAAAATTTCTAGGTTGTATGTTAATGAAATAGTCAGGTTGCATAGTGTTCCCCTGTCAATTGTATCAGATCATGAACCCATGATTACTTTTAACTTTTCAAAAGGCCTTCAGATATAGTTGGGTACTAAATTAAAATTTAGAATTGTTTTTTATCCTCAATAATATGGAAATTTAGAACAAATAATTCATACCTTGCAGGATATGTAACGTGTTTTCTCAATGGATTACGAGGGCTTTTGGGACCAGAAACATTCTTTGGTTGAATTTTCTTTTAATAAAAATATTCATTCTTGTATACAAATGGCTTAATTTTAGTCATTATATGGGTAGTGATGTCAAACTCTATCTTTTTTGGATGAAGTAGGTGATAGGAAGTTGATGGAACTAGAATTGGTAGAAGAGATGGAAGAAAAAGTTTAGTCGATTTAGAATCACAAGAGAACAACTTAGAGTAGGCAGAAAAGTTATGTGGATAACTAGAGGAAGGATCCTTCTTTTAAGGTAGGTGATCATGTCTTTTTCAAAAAATTTCCATGGAAAAGTGTGATGCGTTTTGGTAAGAAGGGAATATTGAGTCCGAGGTTCATTGAACCTTATAAAATCCAGGAGAACGTTGGATATATTGCGTATAGGGTGTGTTTACATCTATGTTTGTCCCAGGTTCACAATGTTTTTCATGCTTCAATATAGAGAAATTATATACCATATCCATATCATGTTTTGAGCCTAGAGGTAGTTTATTTAGAAGAGAATCTTTATTATGAGAGACAACCAGTATAGATTCTTGACCGAAGAGATCTAGTGTTTTAGAATAAGGTAATTAATTTGGTAAAGGTTTTGTGGAAACCTATATTTTTTTAGATCCAACATGGGAATATGAAAATTTTATGAGCGATAAATACCGCACTTATTTGATAAATGAAGAGAATTACGGGGACACAATTCCCAAAAGGGGGAAAGATGTAACATCCCAAGTAAATAAAGAACATATCATATTCATAATTATTAATATTAGTGAATTAAATATTAATTTTATTTTAATGTGGATTCTATGTTCGATGGCATACTCAATACGCAACAATGAGTTTCTTTGAAATCTTATGTTGCAGACAACATTGGGTCATACTCAAAAAATAATAAGATAATACTTTTTTAAATAGAAGTTGTCTCTAAGCCTTGTATTAGAGGGATTGGACAAAACTAACTATAATATGAATTTACATGTTTGTTAAATGTTTTTACATTTATCAAATAAATTTTAGAGGCTCAAAATAATAAATAATCCGATTTTAAACATAAATTCACTAATATTCATTAAAAGGTCGATTTACCACCTATTAATAACGAACCCTTTTTTAAATCAAGTTCTGGTCACTTTAAAATGTTCTATTTGACAAAATAAAATTCTCCTTTATAATTGCGACATAAAAATTTATTTTGGGTAAATTTTTGGTATTTTTCTGGTAAAATTCATTTTTTAATGAATATGGATGAATACTATATTTTAATTCAAAAATGCCTTTTAATATAAAATATTTATATGGTTAGATTATCTTTTTATTTAATTTAAAAGTGTAAATATATTATGATTTCAATATTTAATCCAATTTTTTTATTGTATGTAATTTCACTTTGAAATTTTACATAAATAAGTGTCAATCTTTTGGTAGTTAATAATATCTTATAAGCATGATTTTTTTACAACGGTAATTAATTTTAAATTAATATCTGCCACTTCTTTGTTTTTTATTTGGAAAAATGGATTCGATATTTGGAATTTGGAGGGACAAATATTGTGAATAGGGAACCTTTATTTTTAGACATTATGAATATTTACATCAGTAAATATTTTATTTACCATGGTTAAAGGGTAAATATAGTAAATAAGGGTAAAAAAATAATATTATAATAATATTAAGTTACCCTAACATGTCATATAATCCTATTGGTTGACAAATTTTTTACCATCGCCACATGTGGGTCAATTTTGGGACCTCATTGAGCCACTTGGGAGTGACAATGACACTTTATATTAATTAATTTAATGGAAAGACAAAAATGACATAAGCAAATAACTTTTAGTAAATAAATTTTTACATGATTTTATATAAGTTATCTTTTTTACTTTTAATATTCATTTGAAAGATACAATGATTTCCTATAAAATGTAATTTTTTCTATATTTCTTATACATCAAATAAATAAAAAAACTTATAACACATTAATGATGTAGTGTTTACCTTATTAATGACTTATTCAAATAAATAAGATTATAAAGATTAAAAAAATATCGAAATCCTGTCCAATTCTTATTGGATGACTTTATTTCGAACATGAGTCATCGTATCTTCTACTTTAATAAGTTCTGGACCTTTAGAAACCGAAAATAATTATATAATAAAATAATATTATTAAACATTCATAAAAAACCCTTCCCCCCCTTATAAAAAGCCTTCAATTATAACCCATTCCTCACACTTCTCAAGACCCCTGACTCATCTGACTTCTCCCCAATTATGCTCCCTAAATTCATATCCTCTACCTAGACGCATTCACATATACAAAAGGCAATTAAACTTATCCTTTTGGTTCAAACCCACGTGATATACTCGATGTAAAGGTAACGTCTTCTTTTATGTAATTTTGTTTTATTTGATTTCTTCAGCCCTATAAACACTTTTTATTCATTTATTCTATAACGACACTAGTATCCACAATATAATAGGTTTTTGTTAAGAGAAGGATTTGAACTACACTTACACATACTTCCATATAATGGTTAATGAACATCTTGTTTTCATGGATGGAGAACTACTAACCCAAGAAACGAAGATTATTCAATATTCTCCTAACACCTCTTATGGTGTCCATTAAGATGGAACTATATTTATATGTGATTTATATTATATTTATATATTGTAATGACCCGAAATTTCATTAAGGGAAATCCCTCTTGATATAATTAAATGCCTCCTTTTGTAAAATGTTCATATAAAATGTCAACTTATTTGGTTTTAGGTTATGAAATTTGATCATTATTAATATAGACATTGGATAGTGATCATTTTATTAGTATAAATATAAGGCTTTAACAGATCCAATTTACTCATACAAAGGATGTGATGGCCTCATCCAGTAGATGTGCCCCACACGAAGCCCATTTGTGAGAGCTTGGAAAGGAGGTGGAATAATTGGGATTCTCTCTTAACTAATCCTTAGCCGAGCTGGAATATGTTAAGCTTGAGCGGGGCTGCCTATGAGAGAAATTAAAGTTGATAGGTATTACCACAAGAGCAATGTTATCCGAGCCACCCCAAGAGTTTGTCACTATCACACACCATATTATTTCTTCTTATGCGGGTGTTATAAGGGGTTATGTAACAAGACCCTATTACTATGGTTATGTACATTATTTTTTATATAATAATGAATATACTTTCATTTTATAATTTTTACCTTGCAAATAAGTTTTAAAGCACATATAATATTTTTAGTTAATATTTGAATAAGATATCTATTTTGACGAATTAATGGATTTTTGAATTAAATAATGTTTTAATAAAATATAATTATTATTATTAAATTAATTTTTATTAAATATAAATGATGGTATAATTTTATGAATGAAATTGTAATTCTTATTAAGGTTTGAAAGCCATTTTTGTCAAAAACCCATGAATCTTCAATAAATGTCAGTTTTTAGTTTAAAATTAAAAATTGTAATATTAAGAAAATTATTTAGATAAAATTAATATTACTTCTGGAATCAGGACGTCGAAATCATCCAATGATTAATTTTTCATAATTTTCGGAGACAGTCATATTTTTTGGTAATAATTAAATACCGTTTAAATATATAATGTGTTTTATGACATCATAATGACCCAATAGTGATGTAATAAAATACTATATGCTTTATGTTCTGCCAATATATGTTATAACATTAAAATAATGTGGTTTTGGTTTAGTTTGACTTATTTAAAAATGCATTAATGGGCCCTTCAAGACTTATTAATCTTCTTGTCTTTTTAAATTGTTATCCTTGGGAGTGTGACTCACCTCCACAAAAGAAACCCCATTATTTTAAGAAGTTTGGACTATGACCTTATAAAATATTTTTTTTCACTTATATTTTCCAAAAACCATTGGCAAAAAACATGGGTTGGTTTGTGGTTTGGATTAGTTTAATGTGAGGTATCCCAATCCTAAATAATAATGAATTCCCTCACCTTTCCTATATAAACCCACCCAACATCCAACTTCCTCCTCACTCAAAGCCTTTATAGTTCTTCAAAACTCTTCCTTACTCTCTCTACAATCCTTCCAAGGTGCCCCAAGCTCCTAAGAAGCCTCTCTCAGGCCTCTCTCAAGCCTTTAGATGCACACTTC
The DNA here is from genome assembly GCA_963277665.1 of Viscum album. NCBI lineage: Eukaryota > Viridiplantae > Streptophyta > Magnoliopsida > Santalales > Viscaceae > Viscum > Viscum album. The sequence goes on from OY728137.1 coordinate 319,233,368, forward strand.
CAAGTAAGGTTTTTTTTCTTTTCTCATTTTTACAATTTTATTAATTTGTTATGCCCTTTTAATTTAAATTATAAATGTCGGGGTATGGTATTTCACCTCCCCCATACTACCATATTTTTTTACGAATGATGGTAGACCACTTTCTATCTCAATAAATTCCTCCCATGTACACCTGCTACTATGCATAAATTCTGTGTGGGATTTCTCTCTTTTCGTTTCCATCCAGGTAATCCTTTTATATTATGCATCTAAATTCCATTAAAAATTTTGGGAAATGTATCTATATGACCTCCTTACTGTCAATTTCATGTACATATGATGAGACACCCCTTTCTTTCTAATCAACCATTTTTTATGAATTCTTATGTCATGTCATTACACTGCCGAGATTGCACCGATTTTCCAAAACAATGTCATTGTGTAGTGAATACCATGCCCATATCTCTATCAAGTGTATTAACCATTGTTCACATGTAAATATTGATTATAAAGTTCCATGTATGAATTCCACATTTATTTATCATGGAATAAATGGTTATGTTTTATGAATCCATGTTATATGATCCATGTGGCACACTTATGCATGAAATAAAATGTTTAAGAAGGGTGCATCCTTATTTCACTCTAATGCATTGGGTAAAGTATATTATCATGATAAATCATGTTAAATGGGTGTTTACTCATGATAATTTATGTGCAACGAGGTTTTACTCGTGATCCACGTGCAATGAGGATTTACTCATGCTCAATTTGCAATGATCCTTGGTTCATGCTAATTCCATGTTAAGTGTTGTTTCCACATTTCCATGTTATGATTACCATGATTTATCATGCCTTTATGTTTATGCTTCTCTTGTACTCTATTGATATGCCTATTTTCTAACATGTATTGTATTCCTCATGTTATTCCATGATTATTCCCTTACTGGGCTTTGTAGCTCACCCATTTTCTTATGCATGCCCTCAGGTTATCCCATGTAATGCTAAGTACGAGGGAATGTAATGTTCATGTAAAATAAGTTTTCAATAAATATGTTGCATTTCATTTTTTAAGTTGTTATGTAATGATCCTAATCCCCAACGACACTTGACCAATCGATCTTCTCTGTTGTATCATGTGAAGTTTATGTAATTAATTATGTTTAACTATGTAATATAAGACCAGGGTTGTCATATATTAATTTTATTCATCTTTATTTTTCATTTATATAATACCTTTATGGTTTTCTATAGTGGGTAAATATGATAATTTAATTTGAGTAAGTGAGGACTACCGCACCCTCAATATGATATGACTTGTGCATGCCATATGTGGAATTTATAAAGGATGATGTTAATGAAATTATATATGATATTATACTAGAATTATAACATACCTATATATAATTATGTTTTTATTCCATTAAATATGAAATAGAAATGAAAGTACCATTCATGTGTACGTACGGATTACCGTCTCTATGAACGGGGTATTTCATTTCTTATCTCTAAATGTTATGTACTATTTATAATACATATATATACTGTATATATATGATATATATAATATCTAAATAATTAATATCATTTTGTAGACAATGGAATTATCGACCACATGGACAATTTATAATTATAAAAAGTTCATTTTTAACTCAAGTTTCGAACAATGAGAAAATGTCAGATATGAACTCAAATAATTAACTAATTGTTATAGAAAGGAAATAATTGATATAAAATAAATAATAAACTTGAAAAATGGATTAATGAATGTTGAAATTAACATTAGTTTAATATTTAGGAGATTAAATAATGATCGAGTCATATCAGAGATGACGTAAGGGAGTTCGTCTCAATCTCCTTTCATTGAGGAATATTTTGTTTTATACATGACTTTCTTTTATAAGGTGTATAAAAAAATTTGTCTTCTCATTTCATCAAAAGGAATATTTTTCAATGAGGCGTTTTACTAAATGAAAAAATTAATGTTTCTTTTTAACATAAGTGGGGACAATGACATTTTCTGCCACCAAGAGTATTATTTGATCTTTGACATCCTTAACAAGCTGTAATTTTTTTAAAGGGAAATAAATACCATATACTCTATTACATATTTTGTGATTGAAATTATTTTGATAATGGATTTATCTTTCAATATATTTAAATAATATATTCTGATTAAAATGTGAAAATGTTATATTTCATTTATATTAGGTTTTTGTGTTATGAATATGTTATGGTTCTTGGGCTTTGTTACCTATATGGGTGGTTTTGTGATAAACCTAGGGTGGGTGAGCCCAAGATAGATCTCTAATGCATTGGGTAATGTGACATAGGTTAATAAGAATGTTTCTCCTATGAGATTTAGCGAATATACTATGAAGAGTATTACAAATGTAACTCCCTACGTAGTTGTGAAAGCTACTACGTAAATATGTTATGTATGCCACAAGTTACCTTTATGATTTATGATTTCTATGTGTAATTCATGAATCTTATGATTTCATGAGTTACATTAATGAGCTCATGTTATGTATGTGTTGATGATCTATTGTTTTTTTTCTTGTTTTATAACCATTACTGAGCTTTTTATGCTCATCACAAGTTTTTGAAATGTTTTTCACAGGACATAATGATGAATATGGTCAAGGATGGAATCAAGGGAAAGTCATGCTGTCTAAAACATGGAACAACACACGACCATTTTTCATCACATATTTTATTTTATGAAAAAATGGAAACTGGGTAGAATTGTCAACTTTTTAATTTTTGTGATTTTATGTAATAGTTATAGCCTAATTTTCTGAAACTCTAAACCTATAAAGATCCTCGTTGCGAATTATTCATTTATTTCAAGATTATTTAATGTTTTAAGGCCAGGGCCTTATAAATATTGTTTGATATTGTGTATAAGTATAGTAGCTATGGAATTTTTCTTTTACATAATGGGTCTAGACATCAGAAATAGTTCAAAAATTCATGTATTTAACATATAATGTTAAATACCATATATTATCATATTTCACTGATCACAAAAAAAATTCAAAATATTATAAAAATCCCATAATATACACTAAACATATTTTGACGTGAAGATTAAAAATATGGACTCAATTTTTTGAAAATTACTATCTAAATATGATAAATGAAAACTCAAATTAAAATAATCATTTATACAAAAAAAAATATTGACTTTAACATTATAACTAATTTTACGACTCATTGAAAAAATAATTATTCTATAATATAATTATCTTATTAAAATAAATATAATAGTAATTTGTGAATCTATTTTATGAAAATATATTTTTTAAATCATTCTTCTAATTATAAAATTGAAAATAAAAATTTTTGATTCCCAAAAATTCCATCACTTAATTTATCATTTTTAACACATTTATTTTCTTATTCAATGATATAAATATATCATATTTTATTTGATGAGATGCCTAATTTTTTTTATAATTTCATATTATAGTTTATAATTAAATTTTACAGATTACATTTCATCACACACACATTACTATTCTAAGGTTCATGTTTATATTTTATAGTATATCTTTTTTTGTTTAATCTCGGTGTTGCATGAAACATAAACTATTGAATAAATTGAAATTATTTAAATATAAGCATTCCGAAATATCATAGGGTTTTACACGATTCTGATACAAATTTTTAGTGTTTGAAAAAACATATTTCCTATTATTGGAAATATTTTTCGTTTTAAGACTATTTAAAGAAAAAAATTATCATTATATTTACGTGAATCAAGAATATTCTTCTAAATACATAATAAAAAATATTTTTGAGATATTATGATGTAAAAGAAACCATTAAAAAATTTTCTATAAGAACCCATAATTTAATACATTTTTTTAAAAAATGTTCCCTAACAAAATTATGACACTGATCAATTCCACATTATGGTTTTTAGGTTTAGTGTATAAGAAACTATGTACATAATATTTAAAATTCATGGATCACATACTAAAAGAAAAAAATAAATATTTTTAAATATTTTTTGATATTCCATCCAAGATCACCTCAATACAAATGATTTTTAAGGAATTTTTTTAAAAGAAATGGATTAGGAAAAATCCTAATAAGTAATAAATAATGAAAATGAGGCATAAATGAACATTATCAGTAAAATATGAGGAATTATATAAGAACATGAACATAAAGAAAATATCCATAACCTGATCATAAGAAAATATGGCATATCATGATAAAATGTAAATGATTCATTACGAAGAATTATGGTTATAATATAAAACATGATACATTCATAAGTATATCAGCAAATATCATCCCTGAGATGTAATAAGAGAATATTTACTATTTTACTGACCATGGAATCATAAAATATTACTGATAAATTCTTCCCGTTCCTTATATAAATGTCATATTTAGAGAGAAATTCATTACTCAATGCATTACTTCATTATTAGTCAGACCCTTTATATATTTATCATTATGTGTTCTGCATCAAGAAAATATCCTAAGAACATATAATTTTAACCCATGAGTATGAAATTTGAGTTTCAAACGTTGAATTTCATAATAACTTAAATGATTTTGAATGTATTTGGATAAACAAGAATGGAACAACATATTTTTATCCACAATATTATGATATGACATGGAAAATGAAGAAATGATTGGACAGATAAAGGGATTAAAAAAGTGACAATTGGATAATATTAATGAGAGTTGAAGGTATTATGTCATCAATAAGAAATAATTTGGATAATAAATGATATACTATACAAACATGGAATCATAATCACGTGGTAAAAAAAGGCTAATAACAAGGTAAATTCATAAATCTAAAAGTGGATGGAGATAATTAGGGAGTGATTTCGACCACAATATGAAATTAATAAAGGGACTGTTAAAAAGGTTTAATTAGATATTAGGGTAGTATCTCACTATAATTTAAGATTTTTATTGTAATTGACTAAGTATGGACCCATATTATATTAATCATAGGGAAATAAAAAGTTCATATCATAAATTGAGTACTTGAATGAAAAGGATGTGGTGGTGAACCTTTACCATTATATGTTGCATATCAATGATTGGGGAAGAATTTTATTACATTACTAAGTCCTTTATAGTTATTTATAGATGGTGGTGGAAGTTAAATTCATTATAAATGCATTTGGGGTTGATAGGGATGATATAATGGGTTGGAGTGAGATCATTTTGTTGGTGAAAAAGATAGTCTTTTTCATTGAAACTATAGTTAGGTGAAGGGTATGAATGATATCAAAAATTTGTTAGGTAGGATTGATGAGTTAGTTGAATTATATGGGAAAATTTTGGTAAGACATGTTGTTATTATCTTACCAACCTAACAATGGTATTCTATATAGTTTAAATTTCTTATTTATTTTGTAAATACCGGGTCATATTATATTTCCTATTTAAAAACGTATTAATCTTGATTAAATGTAAATCATGATAATTATTTTATATTTAAAAATATAATATGAAAATGAAGAAAAATTTCAAATTAATTTCTACTAATTTATGTTTCATTTAACCTATTTCAATTCCAAAATTTAAGATTATTAGTTTATAAATAAAAACAGATAAAGTGTAGATAACTATTTTTTAAATAAATGTGAAATTTGTTTTGTTATGTGATCTTAATATTATTAAATATTTTCTAATAATTAAATGAGTTTTAATTAATTTATATAAATATATTTAAACATAATATTAGATTAATAATTTAAAAAAGGTTGTTTGAATTTAAAAATTACATGATATTATGAAAGGTATCATTATTTGAAAAAATCATCATTTTACCATAGTGAAAATTATTATTTGAAATTTTTTTAATGAATATTAAAACATTTTTTTGGTTTGATATCTAAAATTGATAAACACTAATTTTAATATTTTTATATAAATATATATTTGTTAGAAATAGTTTATTTTTAATTTTATAATTTTGGTGCCGAATAAAATGATCATTAACATTGATTTTACAGATATAGGTTGTATTATAAAAAAAATAATATTTCTTCCATTAATAGTATGAATAAACTGGATTTTACCTAATAAATTTTAATTAAATTAAGAGAACAGAAAAAAATATTGCAAAATTATTACATATGTCCTTAAAATCTTAATCATAGGTTTTCAAAATTCTATATAGTAATTTTATAATTTATTGTTTTACTTATTAAATACATATTTGATCATTAATATCTTTTATAAACTTCTTGATAATGCTTACATAATTATATAGATAAAATTTTGTTGAAAATCGCATTCAAACAAATCTAATTTTGATACGATAAATTAAAAAATTATATTCAGATTATCTAATTAAAATCTTAAAAATTATAAATTTATTTTCAAGATGATTCTACAAAATATAATTAAAAAAAACCACTTTTTGAAATATTCCATATTTTGAACACTAAGTGTTCTTAATATTATTTCATAAAAAATTTAATTTTAAATAATGTAAATATAATATTTCAAAAGTTCTCTATTATTTATTATGAAAAAAATATTGAAAACAGAAATTAATAAATTTACATTGAAAAATATTACATTTATATTAAATCTAATGGTTTATATTAAAAAAATTTAATTTTTTCAACTAATCTATATTAATTACCTTCAATGAATTTTATAAATACAAATTATCGTAAATTAATAATTATAATTTCATTATTTTAAAACAAATATATATATATATATATATATTAATATATTAATATTATATTTGTATTTCGTTAAATAATATTCATTTATTGTATTATCTTCAATCCTATACCGATAATACAAAACATCAGTATACCTACTGTATACTTGTATATCCAACGACCATATGTATTATTTCCATATTTAATTCATATATATAGCCTTACTAAACACATTCAATCCATTCACACTTCTTAATTCAGACTTCCTATTTCCATAGTTTTCATTTTAGATATTAAAATATGTTTTCTTCTTTATTAATGTTATTACTCAATCAAGGAATTATTTGGCTATTGGTGTTCCTCAATAGTGATAATAATACACAATATCTCCAAGTATTTAATATTTTATTCATTTAAACTTTTTTTCCATTATTAGTTTATGGCCCTTCAAATGATATAACAATCCATATCGAGTAATAAACCATGGTGTGTAACACGTACTTTCAGGTTCTTTTGTTGTAATGTCAAAATATGAATGAATAAATTATTGTTTGATTAATTACAATATTGTATAACTATTTTATTAATATATTTTATTCCTTTTATTAATAAAAAAAGGAAATATACTTTTGAAATATAAACAATTATTTTTTTGAGATAATACTCTTCCTAAAAACCTAATCAACTATTTTTCCCCCAAATAAATTTCTTCTATGTAATTTAAAATATCACAATCAAACCAAAATAAATTCCAGTATCTAAAATATTTTCATGAATCATGATATATATTCCAAATATATTAATTTCTTGATTCCCTTAGGAATTCTACGTAATATACCTTTTTTACTTTTAATAGTAATATATTATGATTTCATCTATCTATTCCAAATATGGATTCATTGATAATTTATATGAGTTTCTAGTAGAATTCATTCAATTACATTATTTTTATTATCATCATTCTAGAAACATATTAAAACCAAAATAATTATGGTAGTATCCACTAATGTTTTTTCAATGTTCATATCATTATAAAAGCTAAATATGAAAATAAAGTCTTGTAAAAAACATTCATTCCATATTTTGATACTATCATTTAAACTATTTCATACATTTTCTATCCTATAAATCTCTTGGATCAACTTGTATTACATTATATTATGGTTTCTAATAATTTATTCCCTAATTACTTAAGTAACAATCATTAATATTTCATGAAGGTTCTTATACTATTATGAACCCAAAAATAAACAAAATATATTATCTTGAAAATCAACCTATACTATATCCATAAAAGAACAAAAAAAAATATTCTTTTACTTAATAATACATATTCTTTATTTTAATTAATCCATGGCCATTTCCCGATAAGGTTATCTTACTAAAATGTTCTGTAATTCCTCATAATAGTATAGAATTGAAATGTGAATTTTTAAATATTATCTTGTGGGTGTGTTGATCCATGTGTAAAATCATAGTCCCACTCATCATACACCAGTGTTATGATCAGTTCAATTCCTGAACATCATTTTTTTGGGTCATATCGACTATGTGTATTTATTACATAGACACATAAACATTCAATTTTCCATATATGGAAGTATTTTCTTATGATACCAAATGATATAAAATTTACTGATATTTAATGATGTTTTCCTTTACTAATACCTTTCCATAGTGTTTTTTCTATAGTTTTCTAGTATTAATTTCAAAAAATAACAAAACCATTTTCTGATAAAAACTATAACAACCCGAAATTTAATATATAGTTTTAATAATAATTCATTTACAAAATTATTATACTAATCAATTTTCCTAAATTTTTTTAGGATTGGTGTCCAAGAAACTAAGAACATAATACATGGACTACATGCACAACATAAGAAAACATAAACAAATTTTAACTCTCTTGAAAGTATTATTAAATTTTCAATCCCATATCACCTCAATTCATTGGAAAATAATGGGGTTGGAATAAATACCAATAAGGGATACATAATGAAAATGGTGTATAAATGAACATCATGGTACAATATGATGCATAATATAATAACATTAACATATTTAAATGTGTTATTACATGTTCATATGAACATTAGGTATAACATGATAATATCAACATGTTGTATAACATAGAAATATAGCTATAACATATACATGATACATTCATAATCAGGTCACAAAACATCAATAATAAGCTGTTATAGAAGTATATTATATTTTTTCAACATGGTATTATAAAAATTACCAATGAATGATGCCAAGGTATCACGAACATTTTATCTCAAGAGATTAGTTATTTACCCAATTCATTATTGTTCTAGAAGGGTGAACCATTTATATGTCTATCATTATTAGTTCTAAATAAATGAAATATTTTAATAACATATCATTTTAACTCATGTGTAGGTAAAGTTTATATAAAACATTTAATTTCACAATAAATAAATCAATGTAACTTTAGTTTGGTATTTACAATGTGAATATATGACTTTTAAAATAAAGGAATGTTATTGGCAGCTTAATGGGTTTAAAAAATTGATTACATGATGGTTTTATTGAGGCATAAAGGTTTTATATCATCAATATGGAATAATTTTGACAATAAAGGACTAATTATGGAAACATGTAAGAATAATAACATAAAAATAAAAATTAATAAAACCTTGAATGTTTTATAATTTAATATAGGAGGAAGAGAAATTAGGAGTGATTTAAGGATTATGAAAACAATTGATAATAGAATATAAAATATTATTATTATATATTAAGGGTAGTATATAATAAATGGTGGATTTTTTTAACAAATTACTTTTTATGAAATCATGGAACCAAGATCTAATGGATATAAAGAGATATTACCATAGAACAATTTCTTTAATTAAATGGTGGGGGAATAGAACACTTACCATGATATGTATCTACTAAATGATTCATGGGGTCTCCTTAAAAACATATGAAGTAAATAATTTGTATTTATAGAGGTGTATGGAAGGTTATTTTTTATAAATTATTTTCTAGTGGAGAGTTGTGATAGAATGGGTGGGAGTGACACCTTTTTTTTGGGAAAATATGGGTTTCTTAATGAAACTATTGTTTGGTTATGGGTAATAAGAGTATCACATTTGGATTTTATTGGTATTTTGAGTTAGGTGAATTAAATTGTAGAATTATTTTTAGAAATATTGGATTGACTTTCCATCCTATATAATATTGAGTAATAGTATATTCACATTAGTTTACACATTATAACAATAATAAATATGTATTAAATATTAATCATAGTGATCGTTTTATAAAAAAATATATCACAATACATAATATATAATTTTAACCTGAAGAATTGGATTTTTTTAATTTATATTTCTTAATTATATTTTTATGTAGGTCCAAATTAACATTAAATTCAAAACAAACATGTGTAAAAAACAATTTGTGAAGAAAGATGATGTATTAACTGTTAGGTGTTCTTAATCATATTTGTAATCTCATAGTAATTAAATATTTATCAATGTGTATATATATATAAGCATCATATTAGATTCTAAATTTAAATAATATTAATTTAATTTAAACATTATACATTATTAATAAATTTATCTTTCTTTGAAAAAATAACAGTTTTACCTTGGTGAAAAATATTTACCTTAGTGACTTAATGTTGCACAAAAAATGTGAAATTTACCTTATTAAAAAATTTGAAAATTAATATTAATAATAATAAAATAATTTTATTAGATTCATATTCTAAAAGTGATAAAAATCAATATTAACATGATCGTGTAAAAATATATTTTTTAAAAAACTGTTTTTTAGAATAAATTTTTGATGTTCTATAAAATTATAATTGTATTTAATTTTGAAGATATGTTTTTAATTATAGATAAATTTGTAGTGTATCTATCAAATAAATTAAAATTTAAATTTTATATATGTGAAATTCAATTCAATAAAAATATTAGAAAAAAAAATTCGATCGGGAAGTATTATAGATGTTCTCAAAAATTTTAATAATAGGTTTTAAAAATATAACATTGTATTTTATATTTTTATAATTTTAATTGTTAAATACATATTTAAAAAATTAATTTTATCATAATCACATTGATAACACTTATATAATTATAAATTTATTTTTGTAGTGAAAACATTAATTTCAAAATTCCCATAATAATAATATATTTTTGAAATAAAAAAAACATACTAATATAATTTTGACATTTAAAATTAAAAAATTATTTCTATTTTATCTATTAAAAATTATAATTTGTTTTTATTTTTTTCAAATCAAAATACTACATTTATGAAAAAAAAGGTTGTGTCTTAGAGAATGTTCATTATTAAGTTAAAACATATTAATATTATTTCACATCAATTTTTCATTTAATTTAATGAAATATAATATTAATAAAGTGCTCTATTTAATTTATTAGGTTAAAATATAAAATACATAACCAAAAAAATATCCATTAAAAATACATCATTTTTGTTAATAAATTATTAATATTTTATAATTTAATTTTTTTGAATATATTTATATTAATTTGTTCTTATGAATTCTAAAAATTAATAATTTCATTCATTAATAATTATAATTATGTCAACTTGACCTATATATATACATTTAAATTAATAATATATTTCTATTTCATTATTTTTTACTCATTTATTAAATTATATTATATTTACTTCTCCCAGTACGCAACATTATTGTACTTATTGTAGACATCTATATCCAATGATTTTTTTATAATGGCCGAATTTAATTCTTATATATATCCTTAAAAAAATCATTCATTATATTCATAAGTATTAAGTCACACTTCTCATTTCCATAGTTTTCATTTTACTTATCACAATATTCTTTCTCATTTAATTATTTTCATCCTTACTAACATTTTTATTTTTCTATTGGGGATCATGAGAATTGTTTATAATCTAGGATAATTCCTTGTACTATATATTTTTATTCTTTTCTATTGATTATCCCTTGTTAATTTATACACTTTTAAAGGATATAATAATACATGGTGGGTAATAATATATTTCCATTATTACTTAAACTGTTGTGATTTTATTAGGATGTTTTACTATTAATATTTAATATATTTTCTGTTTCACTTATATATTATATGGATTATTTACAAACATCTTTCTGTTACATTTAATAATTAGAGAAATAAAAATATAATTTTAAATTACAAACATAGAGTATATGTAAATAATATACTTCCTAAAAACCTTGCTCATTATATTTATTCATGATATGGTTTATAGAAATTTTATACGACAATGCATGATCCTTATATAACTCTCTAATTCAGTGGGTAATTTTATGGTGCTAATGATAATTAATTATCTCAAAATAGAAATATTGGATATAATTGAAAATTTTATTCTATTTTATGTGTTTTTAAAGGGTGATTGTAACAATAATTCAATAATTTTCCTAAATTTTGTTTTTATATGCATTAAAAATTGATTTCAATGAAATATTTATATTTAAAAATATAAAAACTAAATTAATCGTTAAAGTAATTTTTATGATCTTCTAAAGTTGAATTGTTTGTTTTCATGACTTTAATTTATCCCCCAGTAATGTTCTGGATTATGATTTCACCTTTATGCTTTCATCTAAAATATTTGTTGATAAATAAGTGATTTTTAATTTTATTTCATTAGACCGTAATAATTTTTTTCATATTAATGGTTATTACATGTTTTTTAAATTTTTATTATGTATTTTAATAAATTTTTTAAAGGAATAACATGTTTTCATTCATTTTATATACCTTACTATTCTATTTTTTCTCACCCCATGATTAAAACAATTTTTCATAGGTCATAAGGTTTTTTAATAATTATATAATGGTCATTGGTGATATGATTTCAATTAAGAAAAAGTTTTATGAATGAAACATGAGTATAAACATAGGACCCTATATTTGTGTAAAAGTGGATACTGTTTGGAAATGTCCATTATGTTATTTAATGGTTTTCTTAATATTATAAAACATTAAATATAAAAGACCATGGAAGTTTATGAATATAAAATCATTTACATTATACATATAATTACAAGTAGTTAAATGAATCAATCCTTATAACATGAGCACAATATTTTTTTTTCTAGAATTAAAACTATTCATATTTGGATAACTATTTCGCCTTTCATAAGGTCATTATAACAATCATGATATATTCTTCATATTATTACTTACTCATACAATATATAAAAACAATTTATATAAAGAATACCATTAAAATATCAAGATAATATCATACGTGTTTATTAAATAAATTAACATAAATAATGAATAAGTTCATCAAAAAAATCATAAATATTGGTTCAAGATTAATCATATTAATCACGATCCCTTTAAGTTCACAACAATCAATGAAAATGTGCACTATTTTCATCTTTCATAGTTTTTTCTTATGCGTGATCTATTTCTGGATTGTCAATATCAATTATAATTGACTATAATAACCTTGTAATATTTGATAGTATGTTTGATCACATTAGAATGGTTTTATGTGTTATATGATTTAAAAAATAAAAATTAAAAAAACAAGAAATAATTGTGGCATGGAATGTATGTTGAATATTAGATTCAATGGTAATGGAAAAAAAAATAAAATTGTAAAACCAATAAAAAGTTGATGATAGTGGTAAAATTTTTGTGTCATGGGAGACAAAAAATACATATATTTGTGAAATGGGTATTTTCATGAAAATAAATTCATAAAGACTATTTATAAGAAAAGAGAAAACATTAGTTCATGTTGCATCACTATTAGTATGTTAATTAATGTTTTCCCTATCATATTAATAAAATAATGAATTTTCAATCATCAATAAATGTTTTATTTATTCTTTAATATAAAAAGGAAACGATTTTACCTTCATCATTTGGCCTATTAACAATTAGTTCATTGTAAATTTGAAATTTTATAATATCTCTTTAGTTCACTATTTACATTAAAATTGAATAGATGAAAGAATTTAAATTGATAAGAGAGTATGAAGTTCCACAATGTTATTCACAAAGTTATTATAATTTCAATATGTTGATCTATTTATAAATTTCGAAAGAACTTCATAGCAATAAAATGCATACCAACCATCTTCACAAACCGATTTTTTGAATAAATTTATAGAGAGAAAAATTGTAAGAAGATAAATCCAAAGATATTAAGAGACATAAAATAAAAATAAATGAACAATAGTAGAAATATGTAATGAACAAAATAGATATATTTCCTACAAAAACATTTCACCATATTTCATGTGCAAAATATCAAAAAACATGTTGTATTCCATTTTAATGAATAATTAACTAACCAAGGATGAGGATTGAGTAGTATGAATCTCTAATGTAAAGTGTTCATCTTTAAAGATGAATCAGTAACTCTTGGTATGTGCTTCCCTATAAAACCTAGGTCATATCCCCATTAAAGGACCACTAGTCACTAACTCAATTAGTTTTTGTAATTTTAGAATACATTTTTTCGTCAAATTTCATCAAACCCATCATCAAAACATTAGTATATCATCAATAACATTGTTCACAAACACAATCCCCACAAATTCAACTTATCAAAAATAGAATACAAACATAAAATAGAGCCTTTAACTTAAATCTTTTCCATTTATAACCATTCAATTGAATACACAGATCATGATATTCGTTTAATGTGTTTTTTAATACATCTTATATTATATGGTTCACATAATCATAGTCATGTATCACTTAATGATCTAGTGAGGTGTATTATTATTTGTCACACATTAGACTCTTTTACATTCCATTCCATGACTACTATTTACAATAACCTTAGATTAATCAAATAATGGAAGCTCCCACTCAGTTTTGTAAAGATCATCCATATATAATCAAGTATATATTTCTAGAAAAATCAACACCATTATGTGTTAAACAGTTTTCTTTAATTGTTATTCTAACATCAAAATAGCTTATTCATGCTTGTAAGGTCACATTCTTATTTGATAATTATTTTTCTTTATTTTTAATTTAATAATTTTTTAATCTAAAATGTATCCCATTTTTTCATAACCTAATGCCCCATGAATGTAATCTTATGTAGAATTATTTCATTCATGTTATTATTATACATCATGATTATACTTACACATAAAAAAACCATTCTTATATATCTCTATTAAGCCAAAATTTACTCTAACAAAAGGCCCCTCAATTGAGTTATTGTTATGTAGCCATTGAAAATTCATGACAAAAGATAGATTTTCCAAATAACATATTAAATAATAATATAAATAATCCATTTCAACAATGAAAATTAATATCAATCGAAACAGATTCCTAAAATCATTAACATGTAAAATTAATTAATTAATTCTTAAAACTGAAATCAATTTTAAATATAAAATAATTAATTAATATTAATCAAGAATTTATACAATCATAAAGAAAATTAAAATATATATTACATAAACCATAGAAATAATTTTATTAATATAAAACCATCTAATCAATTAAATAAATTAATATTTCAATTTCTAATCACCAAAAAAAAAAATTCATTATATGGATAAAAAAAATAAATAAATGGAAAAATTAATTATTTAAGAACTAAAAATTAAAAACACTAATTAATTAATTCCACAATTAACCCAAAAATTTGAAACATATATAATTATTTAATTCATTCACTTTTTAACTCTAAAACAGTTAATATAATTTATTAATATGTTGTTAAAAACATGACGACATAAGGGCACATAAAATCCCATATAATCTCTTTGTTGTTTTACTCATGAAATAAATTAATTTAGTTAATAAAATTCCAATTAATCAAAAAAAATTAATGATCTTAATTAAAATTATGATGATATTTTCAAAAAGAATTTTTCCCTCTTCAAATATCTCAAGTAAAAATGAATGATTTCTACCTAAAAATCAAATTATTTGAAAAATATATAGTTTATAGTTTTAATAAATAATTTTGATGTATAAAATTTATATGTTTAATTGAACCCAATTCATTATAATTTCATGTGTTCAACAATAATCTTGTTTTCTCTAGGGTGAACACACACAGAAATCTGCATAATTAACCAATAATTATAAAAAGAAAGACATTTTTCAAATTAAAACACATATGTATGAGATGTAACACCTCTCTATAACTCATTATCATTAGAAGAGGATGAATTCCAGTATCCTTAAGAAAAATTCATAAGACACAAATAGACATAAATAAAATAAAATAGATTAATATAATATTGGTGGAAATGATTCCCTATGAACTGAAAAAAAAAACTTCAAAGAAATATATAGTAAATAAGATCATATTTATGATGCATAATAAAATAAATGAAACTATTTAATATAAATACCACAATAATAACATCAATAAGATACAATTAATAAAATATATAAAAATATATAAGATAAATACTCTAATGATAAATGATTTAGGTACCTATGTGGCCTCACTATACAGCAAGATGTAGACACTCTAGAGCTATATATCCATGAAACATAATTATAACATCCATTAATTACACTATAAATGCATGACACCTACCATAGTGCAGAACACCAGAAAAAAAATAAATAAATTTATCAAAATTACTAGGAATATATGATCATAACACTTACTATATAAACCCTTGAGACTTACCAACATACCCCACTAGGACAAGAACATGTTAGAAAATATTTTTAAAATGAAAGATTTGATGATATAAATTTGATATAAAAATAATAAATAAGTAAAATGGATAACATTAAATATATCTTTTAAAACCATTTATTTTTACATGGAATAATCATTTGATTAATAACACATGCACACATACATATATAAACACACTCATTCTTGGTGTCACATAGTGAAGGTTGTACATCATAGACATACTTCGTCTCAAATTTATTGAGGTACTTAAAAACCATACTCTATATTATTTTCAAATGAAAACATGAAAACATAATTATTACATGATCAAAATTAAAACATTTACTTTAACAAGAACAAAAATGTTCAAAATAAACCCTCTTGATCTGGAAATCACATAAAACAAGCATTTTTCAATTCAATATAATAATGTAATTCAAAAAAGGAAAAATAAATATTTATAAAATTGAAATCCATTTTGTTCAAGAACGGTAGACATAGATATAATCCACCAAATCATGTTAATTAGAGCGAAAAATCCATTATGTTTCCATATATAATAATTTATCATTATGATATTATATCAAACCTAAGAAGATATCATCAACACAATTCCAAACCCATAGATCTGGGTATTACACAACAATGTTTGATTTCATTAAAAGATTAATAAATATATCCATCACAAGAATAAAATAATGAGATCATAAATATTGATTTCAAAAATTGTAAGCACAAATATTAATTATAATCAATTTATTGATATTTTAGAAAATTGGATATCACCTTGTCTGGACTTAGTAGTTTAGTGGTAAGAAAATTATACTTTATTTGTTTTTACAATCCGTGACCAATTCAAAACAGGTTGGTCCTGAAATATTCAGAACATGAATTTGAAATTCCCATTATAAATTCCATAATAGGCCACTTGTGCCAAAAACCTCATATCCATAAATTTTTTTAGAAAAAATAATTCACCTCATGATGTTGTTTCGTACCGTAATTACCTTAATTTTATACATGGTGAAATATTCACTAAATTAATGGAGATAAAATAATATGACAATTTAGATTTGTTTCATGAAACCAGCATCCATGAGGTGAATTTTCTGAAAAAATGTTTTATGAAGACTGATATTAGGAAATTATCCCATGTTAAATTATGAACATATCTATTTAAATATCCCATGGATCTTATAAAAATAGAATTCATAAATAGATATTGTGTACCTCAAAAGGGGTGTTATATTCTCTTCACTATTGCACTTTTCATCATTGAGAAGTAGGAGGTCAATGTTTCCCTTGAACAAAACTAGTCATTTCACCAGCATTAACTTTTCTCATTCCAAAGTTACCTCTTCATCTTGACCATCACCCCAAAAAATACAGTCCAATGATATAGATCTCTCTCAATGTGTATTTCCCATCATTCTACTATTTGTAAATGTTCATATATAAATGTCATGTATAACTCAAGAGTAATAGGGTCCCAACTGATCACATGACTAGAATATGAGTGGAATGTCTTAAAATGATAGACATGGAAGACATTATGAATTTCAATAAATATTATATATAAGGATAACCAATACACACAGTTTTAATAAACTGAACAAACTCAAATTATACCATGTATGATGGTTCTAACATTCATTATTTTTCTAAGCATCGATGAATAAGCTTTAGAAAAATATTGTAGAATAAATGGCCATTCCTTTTAAATGACTATGGTTGATGAAAATTTTATACATATGATTTCTATTTTATTTGATTCATATCCATAATCTTACAGATCAACTGAATTTTCATAATATTTTCAAAGACAAAACTCAGTTCAATCTATAAGGTCTCTCCTTTTTCTACTCTATATAGAAAATTATGAATAGGACAGACATACAAAGCATTATACATGGACATTATCATCGTTGACTCAACTCTAATATTATTGGATAATTACCCCAAAGGTATATACTCTTCCAATGAACCTGTAAAGTCGATGACATATGATTTGATCATAACATACAATGTTTGAAGTATAGTACCAAACTACGCATCATTACATGGATGATATGCTACACTCAAGGTCAATTGAATATTGAGATTCTGTTTTAATTACTGACCTCCTTATTTTTATCATCACAAAGGCATGATTATTTTCATATTAATTATTTTCATATTTTCTTTTAGAAGTTTATTGTTTGAGATATGTTATGAAATTATTCCTAACTATGAGACATGATTATGGTTAAGACACCATCAAGCCATTGCTCTACCAAAACTGACTCACAAATATAAATTATTTCACTAACCACATGGAAATATTGGAAATTCATAAAATAAGTCTCATTCACATATGACACTACAACAAATGTAACACTGTTAAGGATGGAATTCCTCTAGAGTAAAATTTTGGTAAATTATGATTCAAATCCGTCATGATTCACTGCCAGCCAGACCTACTTCCAAAAGGGTGATCTATCATCAGATGAACCACCACAATAGTATTAACTGCATACATGGAGTTTTATATTAGTATAATACATCCATAGTATTTAAACACCATGAGGATACACCATCATCCTAAGAAACTACTAGAATGAGGTATCATCAGTCTCTGAGACACTGTCAATATTGAGTCACTGTTCTATGAGTCATTATTAGTAAACCATTACATTCTTTTTTGAATTAAATTACTCTACTTTTTATATTAATGATTTCTATAGAGATGGATATTTTAATTATTTCTCTTAAATGAGTGGAAAAATCAATAAAAGAGGATATCAGTCAGGAAATAAAGTAAGAATAAGGGATATGTATATTCCTGCTACCGCTAATAAAAATAGACGAAGACTACCTCATGTATTAAGGTGTATGTTCATGTGAAGTAGTCGTATAGAAATATGAGATCATGAACATAAATAAAACATGGACATAGGTGAAGAGTTGAACCGATACATCCTTAAAACACTCTATAGAGGAATACAATGATCAAACACGTTTATTTTATTCCAACAATCATGAAAATAAGATTATTTTCAATTATATACTACTGAATATTTCAATAGAACTTTACACAATATTAATTTCCAAATAAATTCCAACGATATCAATATTCAATACCATTGACTGAAAATTTATATTCCTGGAGTCGTAGATTGATCAGTCATGTTTAGATTTCCCTATATTTTAAGTAGTGTATGGGAATACTATATTAATCACATGATATTTCTCTATTATAGTAAATATTAATACACATAATTACATTTATAAAATCATTTATCTATTTCCCATAAAACTACTATGGTAGAGGTCTCAGTTAAATCTATGTATTTTAAACTCCAATGTATAACTATGGAAGAGGTTGTGTGTGACCTGGATTGTTTTAAATTTATCGTAAAAGAAAATCCTAGTTGTTGATCAACTAATTTATTTTATATAAACTACATACTTGTGAGATATCACCATGTAGAGAGTACTATGTCTCATCATGATACTGAACATCTTGTATTAAATTTCTATTTCATTTTTTCATTTACATTATTTATGATTTTAAAACTGAAAATGTATTATCGAAAAATAAACTTATACATTGATAGTTATCCTTAATTAATTTTTGTATACAATTTTTAATAAGATAATTCATATCAATGGGTAGTGTAATATTATATATTATTTATATGATACCTATTCAATTTTCTATGTTTTTTTGAATTATTAAGACTTATAACCATCAATTATTTTGGTTAACCATGCCGTTTTTACCTTAATTAGGTGAATTATTTTTTAATATATTTTTTATTGAAATTTTTATTGGGTACTTAGTTCACCCCCCCCCCTTCATCTTAAGATACTCACTCTGAACAACATTATTTATGATAGATTATTTCCATTGGTATTAATGTTTTAAAGTTCATTTTAAATTTTATTTTATTTAGACAATAATGATATTAAATTTTTAATACATAGAAATTTAGTTATTCAAATGGATTGTAGACCAAAATAATTAGATATTAACATTCCCCCCTTTTCCAATGGTAAAAAATATTCTCAATGGAGAATCAAGTTGTAAATGTACTTTGAGTTTATGGGATTTGAAATATAGAGTACAATAGAAGATAAATATGAACATACAAAGGATGATATAAGTACCTGGGATGATTTTACTATGTTATTTTAAAATAATAATTTCAATTTAATGAATTAGAATTACTATGATTTTTTATATGAAGAGTTAAATAGACTATATAGTTGTAAAATTGTATATGAGATTTGGGATTCTTTGTTTGTCATGGGAAAAATTTTAATTTTGAGGAGATGATATTAAATATTTATACATTTTAATATGATAACTTTATGATACATCCTAATGAATATATTTATAATATATACCTCGGGTTAAATGACATCATGAACACAATGAGATCATTTGGAAAATATGTTTCTTGGAAGGATGATAGTATGCAGCTGTTAAGATTTATACCTAAATGATGGTGAGGAAAATCTGTTTCCATCAGAGAGTATTGTGATACTTTAAATCTACTAGTCAAAGAGATAATTGGTAATCTTATGATGTATGATGGAGACCAAAAAGTAAACCAGATGATGATGATAAACCAAATAAGAAATTAGTATCATTTGAGATATCAACATGTAGACAAAAAAAATATGAAAATGAAAAAGTCCATGATATATTTTGAAATGATAGTAAATCTTCATTAGATAGTGACGAGGATATGGATCACCTATCCAAAAGATTAATTAAATTTTATAAGAAAAATTTATTTTTTAGAAATACTAATTATAATGTGAAATATGTTACACATGGAAATTGGAAGAAATATTTAAAGAGAGATTATTAATCAAAAGACATCACTATTTATGAGTGTAAAAAAATGACACGATAAATATGACTATCCAATGTTAAAGTAAAAATAAAGGAATAATAACAAGGACTTATGGTATTATAAATCAATGAATGATACATGGAGTACTTATGAATATTGATCCAGTGATTCTAATTCATCACATGAGGCGAAACCTAATAGATCCAATATGTGCGTTATGACCTAATACAATGAGGTAGAAACTATTTCAAATAATTTACACGTTCATAATAATAATATATTTGGTATCTCTATGGGGGGATTTAATGATGATTATTTTTATCATGATGAATTGTTTTAATACTATAGAATTACAGAAGATACTTTTAATGAATTTTGAGAAAAATATAATATTATCAAAATACATCTTGCTTTATCAACCAATTGTAAATCTGATCTGTCTATTTAATTGAGGATAGTGATCAAATGTTATGAGAAAATACTAATCAAAGGTTATAAAATGATTTGTTTAAGAAATTTCTTTAAAATAATAGAAATGGTGGATATAATATTAATAAAAATATAGGTAATCAATTTTCACCTTTGAATATAACTTGCATATTATATCAACCTCGACCTAGGAGAGTATCAATGATTGTTTTACCTATGTCAATGCCAGAATGTTCTTCAACAACTTATTTTTCTAAAAGACATAATAATGTTTTTATTTAAAAAATCCTTCAATATTTTTATAGAAACACCATTATGAGATAACTGGTTCTTAATTATTGAATTACTTGCATCATTCGACCCAATAAAATATGGGTACATAAGTCATTTCTTGAATAAATATTGTTTAGTGGGAAAACTGTTTGAAGTCCTCCTATAAGAATCTATGGTACTTGGATAATTTATTTTAAATACACATTAAAGGAGAGTATTCATACTTAAAGGACTTTATTAAGGATGATGGTGGTCATGTCACCTTTTATGACATTGAAAAAGGATAAATCAGTATCTATGGCCAAATTAGTAACAAAAATTCAGTTTTGATTTCTAATGAAGTATTTATTGATTGGTAGATATATAACCTGATTAGGGTCTCAAACTTATGTGATGATGGTTTTCATGTCAAATTTGATAATGATGCATTCAATTTTTTTCATTCTAAAAATGAAGTAATTTTTACATTGTTAAGAAATGATAATCATCAGACTCTTTATTTAAACTATTTAGTTTCTCAAAAATGATTCATGATTCTATAACATTCATAAAGAATATAGGATATGGTATAGTAGACAAGGAAAACTCAATATAAACTTTTTTAGGATGATTAATATATAATTTATTGTTATGGATCTATCTAATCTTGAGTTAAAAACTAATAAAGCCTAAAAATGATCTCAAAAATGGAAACAATACAAATATTAATTTAAATAATAAAATAATGTTTCTACTTATCATCAAATTTAGTTGGATCATTTAGAATTATTTTCTCCTTTTAGATATTATATCTTAAATAGATGTCATTATTTTTATTCTTTAATAAATAATTTCTCTCTGTATACATGATTATTCATTATAGCATACCAAAGTTAATCTTTTACTTATGGTACTATGTATACTATGTACATAGAAAATTATAATGGAAATAGAATAAAGACTTTAAGAAGTGACCATAGTAGTGAATTTGAAAATGAATATTTTGGATATTAATTATCACATAATGGCCCCAATACAAACTTCTTTAATCCTTGGAGACCTTAGAAAAATGGAGGTCTCGAAAGAAGAAAAATAACTTTAAAATAGATATCTCAGACCATGTTGAATGAGCATGACCAAACTATTAATTTTTTGGACAAGAAGTTAATACATACTGCTAAATCATAAATAGTATTTTAATCGGGATTATCCAAGATAATAACCTTTGTAAACTGTGAAATAATAGAAAAACTAAGGTTAATTACATTAATGTTTTCAGTTTCAATGTATTTAATTATAATATTATGGACAATTTGAATAAATCTTTCTCCCAAACTGATGGAGGAACTTTTAATGGTTATTCAATCTCTATAAAACCCTATAGATTTTTTAGTAAGATAACCAAAACTATATAAAGCTTATTTCTCGTAAAATTTGACGAGACTGATCCACATGAGCCTATGTCCTCCCTAGAAAACCATGAAGATAATTCGAGTTATCTGAATACATGTTTTAATCTATTTTACTATCCTGTCAAATAGTTTGAAAAATTTCTTAGTATGGTAGAAATTGTATAAATTCTAGAACAGAAAAAAGTAGAACTAGAAGTAACCAATCCTTCTATTTCTATAGATATTATAATTCTTAAGTATCATCCATTATATTCATTTACATGATATGTAGATATATTTACACATACATGATTATCTCTACGAAATAATTTTAAACATCAAGTATTCTCGTCTCCTCTAAACCAATGAATATAAATGAATATAATAAATACAAATTTTGGGTAATAGCCATGAGTAAAGAATTATATCTTATTGAATTAATAAATGTGTGGAAAATTATAGATAGACTCATCTAAACCATGACTATATGATCTAAATTGGTGTTTAGGAACAATAAGGATGAGTCAGGTATTATAGATAAAAATAAGGTAGGACTTTCTGCACAATGTTACAAACAAGAAGAATGAATAGTCTATAAGGAAAGAGTTGAACTAGTTTTTAGACTTAAATCCATTAGAATACTTTTTTACATATTCAGGCCACTTAGATTTCACTCTTATTAAAAATGATGTAAAGAGTTATTTCCTAAATGTTTTTATATTAGAGGATTCTTTTTTTGAAAAAAAACCAATGGATTTCAAAACCTTCATTTTCCAAATCTTGTTTTCAAATTGATGAAATATTCATATGTTTTAAAACACAATCCTAGGTCTTGGTATGATTAGAACAAAAAATATATTATTTCAAAAGAGTTTCCAAAAGTTAATGAAAATCCTATAATTTTAATAAAATGAATTTTAAAAATATTTTATTAGAGAAAATATATATTTATGATATTATTTTTGGATCTTCAATAAATTCATTATGTACTGGTTTTTTGAAAATATTTCAAAATGAATTTAATATGAGATTAAAGGTCAAAATCAAATTATTTATTGTATTTCAAAAATTTCAAAATTAATATCGAATTCTTTAATGTCAAAGTAAATATAAAAAATATATTGAAAAATGATTTAATATAGATGACACAAAGAGTAGTGATAGTCCTTTGAGTAAAACCTGAATTTTGATCTTGATGAAGCAGAGAAATAGTTGATAAAACCATTTATAGAGTTATGTTTAGAATTATTCAACATATTACTACTAAATGATCAGATATAATGTTTAATGTATTAATGGGTACCCATTTTCAATAAAATCAAAAAGAGTAAAACATAAATTTTGTCAAATGAAATTTAAAATACCTCATGTATATAACCAATTTTATATTTTTTTTAACCTGATAGGACGATAATTTGACCTAGTTTGTTATTTTGATGATAATATTTGGGGATTTATATTATATTGAAAAAATCACATCTGAAACATGTCAATTATGGGGATGTCTCTAATTTTATAGTGTAGTAGGAAATAATTTAATTTTGAATTGTCCATTGTATAATTTAAATACATAGCTACTTGTAGCTGTTGTGCACAAATTGTTTGGATGAAACACACTTTACTAGACTATAGATATCAAATGTGACATGTCCCCATAATTTATGACAAAAAATATTCAATAAATATTTCTAATAATATAGTATCACATTATAGAAAAAGAATATTGAAATAAGAAATCACTTTATGAGAGACCATTTTAAAAAATGGGTTATCACTCTTGAGTTTATTGGAACAAAACATTAGTTAGATGATATATTTACAACAACTTTAAAAACACAGAGAATGAACTATATGAAACATGAACTAGGAATGAATAATTTTTCTTAAGTCCAATTTTCAGTTGACACACCATTGGTATGATAGACCATTGGGAATAACTCACCATTGTGGACATCTCGCAATTTTTTTCTCACCAACTTGGTTGTCTCAATATTATTTTTTTCTAAATATTATGTTCAACTCACTATTGTGAACCTCTAACCATTGATTTATATGAACATCCGATTAATACCCTTTTGAATTTTATTTTCATTCAAATGTTTACTAAATCAGTATTTTTTGTTTATAGTTTATTTCTGTATCCAAATATGTATATTTCCATATTTTTTATTTTGATTTTCAAATATTGAAAAATTTCAATTTTTAAACACTTGATATTTTTATAGATCTATCAAAAACCTAATTTTAGGCCTTTTTCTCTCAAGCCTAAAAGAGCTCCCTTATCCCAATATTCGCCTTCCTTTCCCTTCACCTGTGAAAATAAAACTAATTTGTAAGCCATGAATAAATCATCACTCTTATTATTCTCTAGAAAATTCACGTTTCAATAAGAAGAAAAAGTAATGTGGAGTGATTCTTTTTTAGTTGAACATGTTCATACAAAATTCTAAAAAACTATTTTAGTACCTAAAAAAATATGTGTAAGTAATGTGGTTGTTGTCTTCTAAGAATTTGGTGCTTGAAGTAATATAGAAGAACGGATTTATAGAAAACATGTCCTTGAAATAGGAGACCTTTCTACCCTAGTATGGTGCCGCAATTTCAGTGTATTTTTGTTTTTTGATTTTATTGTGATTAATATTATTAAATGAAAACATGAGTTAATGGGTAAGAAATAATATTTTCCCCAAAATATTATGCCAAATTAGTGGAAGTTTCACTTGATAGTGTTTATGATGACTAAAAGGTTTCAATTATTGAGGAAAAAAATTCTATATTTATGATTAACATCTTTAATATCTGACTATAAATGGATTAAATAGAAGGCTAATATCTTCAGAACATTATAGAATGTGTAGAGTAGAGTTAATAAAATGTTATCACATGTTTTGACCAATGAATGGTTCTTTTTGTAACTTAAGATTCCTTGATGTCTACTTTCATAGTTTTATGAAAATGAGACTTAATATCAATCTGGGAAAGTATCTTATGGTTCATATGTATTAGATGTCATATCCTTCTTTGAGAACTAAATCCTTGATCTATTGAATGATGATTTCTTCCATGTTAATTGACACATGCCATGTTTCATATGATTAAGAAACAATTGTTGACTTTAATGGTTTTAGTATATTAAATAAATATGTTCATTAATGAGGAAATTTTGGATCCCCTAGAAAGAATAGTGGTTTTATAATTGTGAGAACCTGGATGATGAGTTCAATCTTTCATATTATCTAAATCGATCAAAAGACCTTGTGGATCCTGACTCAAAGGAAGATAATGTCTTTGATTACTCAAATGAGGAAGAAGATTTGGTTTCTATATAAATAAAGGGGAACATCCTCTTGGGGAGGGAAGTGACCCAGACATTCCTCTAAAATCCTCTACCATTACTTATGGAGCCCCTCAACCACTAAGGCGATTCCATAAAAGAGAAACGATTGTGAAAATTAATGAAGAAGATATATATATATATATATTCGGAGATGTTGAATTAATAAGAAGTTCAAAAAATCGGTGATGAATAATATAATGGTGATGATTAACCGAAATAAGAATGAAATTATATTTGAAACATAAATGAAATTGGTAATGGAAATGAATATATTTAAAATTTAATGATTATGGAGATGATTATGATGATTCAGACCAAGATGGTTCTGTTGAAAAACATAGATAGAACGATTATGAACTTTCTACTAGCTATACTGTTTCACCATAATCATCTTCATCTGAATAAATAAATAGTCATGTAGAGAGTTTAGATAGAAATCCATGAAAAAACGAGATGGTTTGGATGAGGGTGAGAAATCCCCATGTCATAAATTTATTCATGGAGTAGATTCCATCACTACTATTTATTACAAAAAATATTTTGATTTAGTGTTTGATGAATAGGTGATGATAGTATCTGATTTTGATAATCATGTAGTTGAACAGTTTGGGAAGGAACATATTAATGAAGAGTAATGAAGTGAACATCTTATTGAGCCTTTTGTTGATAGGTATATGGAAGATTAATATATTTTTGATGTTTAGAAAGGTTTTATTCATATGGTGGATGAAAATGTTGCTAGTGATCATGATTTGTTTCACCTAGCGTAGTTTTTGAGAATATAATAGAGTTTCGTATTGTTTTTCTAGTTGTGTTTATTCCTAATGTTATATCTTATATTGAAGAAACCCTTGTGGTAGTACCAGTAGTAATACATATTATTCTTGGATCATTTGTAGTAAAACCATTATAGAGTTGGACTAATCCTTTGATTGGATAATGGGGTAGTCTAATAATGCTTCCACCAATGTATGTCGGACCTCAGGTTCAAAAATAGAGATATCCTAAAGGATCCAGGCTGACCAAGATTGATTTTAAGGGTCTGATGGAAATATTTCTTCTGTAAAACCACCTAAAAATGAACTTTCTCATCCAGCTCCACCTACCATGGTAGTTTACAATGTAATAATAGGAGAATTAGATACATTAGGCTAAAATCTACATTCAGTTTTTGATAAGATATTGAATATCCAATAACCAATAAAGAAAATTCTATGTGGATATAATGAAAGATATCTCTTTGAGTAGGTAATTTAGCACATTCAACCTAACATGATGCATCACATCTTGGATATTCTTATTGAAAATAAGTGGTTAAGTGGTGAATTAATGTATTTGAAGAATGTTATGGAAGGAAGTAAATTTCAATTGTAGTCAGTATGGATGTCCTATTATAATGAATTGAAAATATTACCTTAGTGGATTCTAATGCCACTTCTCCTCGTCCTCTAATCTCTTATTTTGAGTTCCATCGATAAGTGATTAGTGAAGTGATTCGAGATGTTTCACCTAGTAAACCTATTGTTGTTTTAGATCATCCAAATGAGACCATGAGTAGAAAAAGGCATAATAGTGATCATGTCGTAAAACTTGATACATCTTATTTTCATGACATGAATTCTGACAGAGAAATTGTAACAAATTTAAATAATGTATTGTCTTGCAAGAATTCATACCAAACATTACATGGATTCTGACTTCTTATTTTTGGATGAGAATATGTAGATTCCATTTGTGACACTGGACTTTAAAGACAAATTAATATATTTTAAGGAGATGACTCATATGCTAAATTAGATTGTGGAAGAGGAGGGTTTCTTATCAAGTGCAATGGAACATAGCTGTCAGACTATCATGGGCTTCATCAATCTCATGAAGCAATTTTGGCATGTATAAGGCACTACAGTTGTTTCTCAAAAATTAATTAATTTTACACATCAGACCTATCTTAGGCCAAGAGATTACAGTGATCCATGTGCACTTTTTCTAGCCCAATTCCATCATATTCCTCTTCATCATGTTAAATCTATTAGACAAATAAGGCCAATTATACTTTTAGTGCCTTGACCTCTATGAGATGTTAGTGGAATCATAGCTACTGTTCTATCTACTATTCCTACACCTCCTTCATATCCAATTGTTTTCGATCAAGGGTGAGCCGATGATATAGAAAAATCACCAATGGACCCTTCTTCCTTGCCTTGACCATCTCGGGAGGGATTAGGCATTCTTTTTCGATGGGATTCATTTATTATAATATATTTTTCATTAAAATTATTGATTTCCATTATCTCTCTTTATTTGTGACTTATTATTATGATATTCCTATTTATTTATCCTTCATTAGCTATCTTAATCTTATTATATTTACATTATTGAGAATCACAAAAGTCGGATAACTCATGTTTCCTATTTATTTTTACAAAATATATGTATATACAATTATTTTTTACATTTGATACCATATTAATGATATTTCGTGATTTATTTGGACTTGTGTTTTTTTAATTCATGATATTACCATAAGAATGCATCAATTGTTTCCATTTCTTTTCACGATTTATGATCGTCGGAAAGGGGGAGATTGTTGACTTCTTTGTTTTAATGATCAATAAACCATGATTATTTTCATATTAATGAGTTTTTTATTTTTTTAAGAATATTATAATACGACATAGGTGATGAATTTATTCATATTTATTAGACACCATCATGGTTATGACACCACTAGGATATCACACTTCTAAGAGTGAATCCCCTCTAGAAAAATTCTGACCACCAGCATGAGAAAATGAAAAAGTCCAAAATTGAGACATCATCACAGATGACACTACCACAAATTTCAAGCCATAATTGATGTCATACCACTAGAGTAAAATTATGCTAATGTATGATACATTTCTAGTATGATTGAATTCAAACCAAACCTATAGAAAGAAATGTTATCTACAATATGATGACCTACATCCTAAGAGTAACTGATGACATGGAATTTTTGTTATGTATAAGACACTAACAGTTTCATACCACCAATATGAGACATTATCGCAGTAAGGCACCAATCGTAAAAGATTTCATCAGACACATAGATAATCCCATTATTGAGTCACAATTCATAGAGCCACCATCTCTATTCCATTACTTTCATTTATGAATTAAATTATTATAATGACTATATTATTCATGTAATGGCTGATTGATATATTAATTATTGTCTCCTAAATGGTCAAAATAATTCACTGAATAGGGTGTCAGTCAATAAGTACTAGGAATATGAGAGTATCCATATTTCATATTTTTACTAATAGAAACTGAAGAAGACTTCCTCATATAGTGAAGTGAATTGTCATGTAATGTAGAAAGATTTTATGAAGTGATCTCACACTTACAGAACACACACCCAATGTAGAAGAGTTCAAATATTACATCCTCAAAATACTTGACTGAGGATACAGAAGCTCAAAAAAATCAACTTTTTACCTATAATCAAGAAGATAAGAGACTAAAAATATATTTTCTAATATTTATTTCAGATGAAAACAGCTCAATCATTATTTCCAAATATGTTTCAAGAGAAACAACCTAAACTACAACAAACAGAGAATTTCTTTCCCTACATTTTTAAATTTCTCATTCACATTTATTTATTCCTATATATTGAGCAGTGTGTGAGAATAAAATATTTTATCACACCCATAATCTACCCTTTATAAAACTAGAAGATACTTGATAGATTTTAAAAATTATTTTAACTATGGTATTGATCCCTATGTTCCCTTTTTTATACACCGACATATAACTGTGGAAGCGGTTGTGTGTAAACTTAAATGTTTCCTAACTATTGTAAAACTTGATCTGGGTATTGGATCAACTTGTTTTTTATATATAAACAACTTAGTGGTTGTTGATTGCGAATAGGAGTGGACTAAGTCTCATCTTGATTCAGAATGTGTTGTTTCTAATTTCCAATATATATATATATATAAATTATTTCCACAATTTAAATCAAACCTATTTATTGAAAAATAAAAACTAATATTTTTATATTTAACATTAATAATAGTTTTTATAATATTTTAATTTAGTAATTTGATTCAAAGAGTGGTGTAATATTTTATATTATTTACATGAGATCAAATCAATGTAAAAAAATATTTTGAAATGTTATGGCATATACAGATCTACTATTTAGGTTAATAAGACCATTTTACATAAATAAGGGGATTCCTTTTTAATCAATATTAAATATGAATTTTAATTAGGTACTCAATTCCTTATCCCCTATAGACAGAATCACTCCATCTAATAGTAATGATCATTATAATAGAAAATTAATTCTAGGAACTCTCTTAGAGACCATAATAACTAGAACCCCCGACCTCTTTAAAACTTATTGGATATAAAAAATCACTTGGTCGTATAACATGTTGGTTTCTTATAGAGGGAGGAAGTGATATGACTTGGTGAGTTTATCCAGAATCACCGAAATATCATCAAACATCATAAAATTATAAATTGACATGTTAAAATGCATTCACAGTATGAACACACCTTCATACATGTGATAGAATATAATATAATATACAAAATGATCATTGAAGATCTGATTTTACCTACTAATACGTTTATTATAAGATCGACAACCAGCCCATACCTGAGTGGTAAGGGCTTCTGCTTGGCATCCAAGAGACCCAAGTTAAAAAACGGGTGGTGGAAAATTTCTGGGGGGTATTTTATTAGGTATTGCAGAAGTTACTATTCGACACTGTAGTAGTGGGAACTATTCACTCAATTTGGGCCTTCGGGACACCTATTTGGCCCTATGGGTCTCAAGGGACTTCGGGCCATCAAAGGCCTTCAGGCCATTGAGACCATCATGTAGCCCAATTCACACAAAGCATGTCCCACAAAAAGGTCAATGCAACAAGAATAGAAATCACCAGAAGCAGATCTAACAAGATTAAAAGAATTATAGGGTATGGAAACCACTATAGATATTATGCACCATGTATCTTTTGTACGGGGAAGTGCTAGCTGGTCATCAATTCAAGGTGGGGATCTAGGAAAACAATGATGCAGACGCTGGGGAGGTGTAGTTCTAGTGGGTTGGACCTACAGGTCATGTATTGGGCATGATATACCTTTAGTTCTTTAGGTCATGTATTTTAATTCATGTGAGGCCTTGGGCCTTGTGCCTACGAGTCATGTACAAGTTCCCCTTAAAACCTTAAAATATGGATTGTCCATAATAAAGCAAAAAAGAAGGATATTAGTCCATTCGAGACAGTATATTATATTATCACAAAATCTCTAGTTTTTCATTTAATTCTGGACCAAGAAAAATATATTTTCATTTCTTTGTTATTTTTTGATTAACCAGATGAATATCCAATATTAAAAGTTGATCTATTGAAAGATGTTGTCCCTATAAAGGCTAATGAGCTATAATATATTTTATAATATATATAAAATATTTCTCATTCCATGTACATCAAATATAAGTTTCCCCATAATTTATTTTAACCTAATGTTTATACAATGAGGATCATCATTATAAGACTATTTAACCATGTCCGTCAGTTTAAGAAATTGATTAACTATGAAGAAAATTTCTTGCTCATCTTCTGTATTTAAACATAGGTGAATATAAGTAATCACGTACATAATATTGAATTAGTAACGGGATACCTAAACCTGTTTTTTATACAATTTCTAACTCAACACATATACTCTAACTCCCCAAACCCAATATTCGTAGAGTTATTTTCATTATTTTATTACATTGGCATAATTTCCAGGAATGAAATATTGAGGGGATGATCATTTTAGTAGTCTTGGAAAGACATATTACATAAATTATACCCATAATTCATTAGGAAATAAAAATAAAAAACAAGATACATAATAAAATGAAATAATCCTTTCCATTATACTCTTATTAAAATATTTCTTCTTTATAACCTTGGAAAACATAATATGGGTTTTCTCAAATACTGATTCTGGGAAAATTTTTTCATAAGTAATAATAAATGAATAGGAGTAAATTGATATGTTAATGTAAATAACTAATAGAACATGGGATTAAAATAACTATAAAATTAAATGTAAATATGTATAATTAATAAATAAAAAATACATTCCATTAAATTAATGAACATAAAATGATATTCATCCATAGGTATATCAATGAAAAATATCATGGATAATTAATAACTGGTTTATCCATAGAGGAAATGATTAATTATCAAGAATCATTTTTTATATTCATTATACCATTACCATCAAGATATTTTTTATACTATTTGGCCAACTAATTTGTCTCATGAGACAACTGATGCATCAATAGGATTAAATTATTCAGTACCCAACCCATAGAGCATTACATAAAAGGTCCCCAACCCATGTATTTCATGTCAAAATATTTACTCATATATTAAATAAACAGTGTTCCTTATGAAAATGTGTATGTATGGACTATAAAATTTTAATTTTTCTATAATTCACAGTTAATCAAATAACAGTCAGATAAAACACTGCATGTAAAATGATATACAGTTTTAGAAAAAATAAAATCCTTTATGTGAAAATATGGATATTCACGGTATTTTACAATGTAAAATAATTTCAATAATGTCATTTTATCAACATAAAGTAAACAATCATGAAGAAAATTCTTAAGGATAATAATCATTAAACATTCTAAAGTGTCCCATACCACTTTGAAACATTTGAATCCAAATAAATAGAAAGGAATGAAAATTAATGAAAAATATAACATAATAATAATAATATTGGGATTAATTATATAATTTGAAAAAAATAAGTATATACTCCAAATAAAAGTGAATTGAAAAATCATAACAAATAAGTCTCAATGGAATGTTATTTGAGAAGAAATTTCCTTACCTTGTCCTTCCATTTTGATGTGTATTATTTAATAAACTATATAGTAGATTAAAATTTGTTAATAACTAATATCATGGAAATAATAATATTTATAATAAAATATATTCATATCTTATAATATTTTATTACCTGTTTTTGAACACTTATTAATTAATTTCAATATTTATGGTGTCAATTGGCTACATTCCTTGAGTATGTTTTAACTTGTTATAATTTGTTATCATTAATTCGATCATGGTGTCATCATCTCCACAATATAAAACGTGGATTAAGTATCATATATAATCTTTATATAAGTATTTGTAATAGTCTATTATATTTTTATAATAGAAATGATGTGCACTGTTCATGGAGATGGTATGCCATATATAAGCAAAAACTTTACTTTAATTTAATTGTTGTATTAAAAGAATAAAAATGAATGGTAAATATAAATAGTATAATAAAATAATAATATCTATATTTTACATGTTATATAGTTTTATGAAACCCATCATTTATACATTCTATGCATAGAATGAACGAGTCATATCCCATTGAGTGGGCGTTAGTCTACAATTCCTAAAACTAAATTATCATATTTACACACGATAGAAATAATAAAAGAATGGCCAAAATAAAAATTAAATTATAATAAAAACATTATAAATATTATATATATAATATATAAATAGGTTTTCTATAATAATTTCCACCATGATAGGTAGAATGGGAAAAATGAACAATCCTTATTTCGTGAGGCGGTAGTTTTCCTCACAAAGAAACAATATGTTAGATTACCATTAGATGAAGGTGTGTGTATGTTTATGTATAAATATTATTATAAATACATACTAGTATATTAAGGATACTTATTTTTTTATGCAATAAAATAATAAAAATAGTATTGGTAGTGGATAATGGAAATAAAAAAAAGGTTGAGATAATATGTTACTTCATAATTGGGTAACTACATTTTTTTTACCAAAAGGATTTCGTGGAAGAATTTATGCCTGAAGGGAGGATTCAAGGATATATTGAGGAATATTTGGAATAAATTTTCGTATATCATGTCTGAACCTATGATGTTTGATAGGTGTTAAGAAGTGGGAAATGTATTGGCCTTTTATTGGGGAGGAAAAAAACTCCCATGGATTTTTTGGAAACATGTAATGTATAAAAATGTTATTTCATAAATAAAGTCATAAAAACAAATAAAACTAAATACGTTACTGTTTATTTTGGACATATGTTCATATAATAGGGTTTGGACAACAATCATGTTTACTGGTGCCCTTAAGGGAACAACTTAGTCGTTTATTAAGCCTAATTTTACCTTAATAATTGTAACTAATTTTAATTAAATTCCATATGATTTTTGTTAAACAACTAAGTTGAAATTGTTATATATTATATGTTATGATGATTCAAAATATAGAATAAATTTTCAATATTTTAGTAATATATGTGGGAGAAATTAATTTAAATTTCATCCCGTAAGCGGGACGATAAAGGAGGGTTTAAAAGTAAAAATATCTGGATTATTGGTATATTTTTATAATCAAATTAAACATGAAATTGATTAAAATAACATAACTCATATTAATTGATAAAATTTTACTAATTAAACTTTAAAAGTAGTTAAATATATTGTTTAATCTTATAAATAAATTAGATGAGAAAGTTTTTTTGAACAAAAATTTAGTATTTTTAATTATTCATTAAAAATTAATTATTAATAAAAAAATATCAAAAATTATCCCAATAATAATTATTCTGATTACAATTAAAATATGTATTCTATTTTGACTTATTAAATAAATTAAAGTGTAAATATTCAAATTTAAAAGTGCATCTCCATTAAAAGGATGTAAACTTTCATTCGTAAAAATATATGTTTTTTTGTGAAAAATAGTGTTTGTTCATATCATATGTCTTTCAAACTTTGTGTATGAATATAAAAAATATTGGATTGAGTATTTAATATATGTATTAAATTAGTATCACTAACTATTTAATTTAAAATATCATCATGAAAAAAATTAGCATAAAAATAGATTTATATAAAATTTAAACATTATATCCAATTGCTTCTTATATTTATTTCAAATGAAGTCGCAACCAATTAATTAATTACATATTTTTATAAAACATAATTATCAAAAATTATTTATTATTAATCATAACTGAAAATATAATGGCCAGTTAATATCATATTATATTAAATAATAATATTTTATAATATATTATTGTTCGGTAAAAATCGATCTTGCATGTAACAGAGGCCATTTATGAAGGTCGATGTTGAAGGTAAAACCCACTAATTCGGTGTTTTGTGAATTGAATAATATAAAATATATCGAATCCATTTAAAAAATTTTATTTTAATCTATCATAGTATTATATCCTCTTACGTGAATTGTGTCATTTGTCATGCACGCTATCAAAATATAAGGTTCTTACATTAGAATTCCATACTGTCACATTCTCACATCCTTAATTAAATTGTTTCCATGGAATTTAAAATTGATCTCAATGATAGAGGGATTTAAAAAACTATTTTTGAAATACCCACAATGTAAAATTGTTTAATATCACATATTATTAATAAGAGATAAAGTAAATTACAAATTTCTTGTATATAGGATCCCAATTTTGAGAACATAACTCTTAAATTTAACCATGGATAAAGAAGCAAAAGTCCAGAAATATTGTTCTAATGGAGAGTTATAGAGAACATCTTTAGATGAATTTTTTTGACCAAAAATCATGAAAGATAGGTTTGAACAAGGATCATTTATATAATAAAAAATAATGATAATATAGAACCATTTTTTTCAAAATCATTTTTTCTATTATTAAGGAATTTTTTCCATCTATAATATGATAAGTATATATATATTTCTATACTAAAAATTTTATCCTTTTACTACTCCTTTAACAATTTGTACATCATTTCGTATAACATGATTCAACATATTTTGTGGTAATACATTAACCTCTAAAATCAAATCCAATCATTATCTTAAACCATTTCATAAAAATTTAACTATTTCAAAAAATTATGATCAAATCACTTCTGATGGATAGTCATAGAATTTAAAAAATGTGCATATCATTAACCTTTAATAAACAGAATGTAGCTATGAACTATAACATTAAAAACATGTGAATATAATGTTCATGTTTCCTCTTAAAATATTCTATTAACCTGAATAACCCTAAAACCAAGTTGGAAACAAGAATTTGTGATTATTTTTAATGTAAGACACATGTTATTGGATTTATCCCTTGAATCAAAAAGTTTGAAAACTCCATAAATTATATCATAAAAAACATATTTACAAATAATTAATGTTGTTAGAACTTATCCAAATAAATCATTAACTAATCATTAAATCTACATTAGGAACATATTAATGGTTGTCTTCCCCAAAATCATAAGTTTTCTATGAAGCGTAACATTCTAATTAAAATGTTCTCATTACACAATACAACATATTCAATGAAATATTTAATAAATGTTACTAAAGTATAATCCTTACATATTTGATATATTATCTAATGATTAAATCATAAAAAAATACACTTATAACTTATTTTTAGGACCAAATACATAAGTAAAATAATCATCCCACAAATTCATTTCAATAGAATATGTTGTACCTTGATCCATTATCTTATTTAGAGGTATATTCCCTTGACGTTTGGTGCATTTGTTTATGTAGTGTCCCATATCCATGAAGAATAAATAATGAATATAAGTGTTTTACTTCTTTCAATTACATTCTTTCCATAGGTGTCCATTTTCTCCACACTTATAACAAACTCCCAATACATTTAAGAATTTACCAGGGTGATTCATTCCACAGTTATTAGAATTTAGGAAAATCCTAATTTTCGTTTATCTTATTTTATTCGTTTCCTTTTTCTTTGTGTTTATAAGGCCTCTTATTCTCTGTCATTCCCTTGAACCTATATTTCATCAATAATTATTTAAAGATCTTGATAACACATAAAAAAATCTCATCAAATGCTTATAAATTCTAAGAAACTAGTACCCTTCTGATTTTTGTCTTCATTACTTGAAAGAAATTATAAATCATACATTATATGTTTCATATGAAATTAGTATCATATCTTTAAAACTGGGTTAAGGATTCTTCAAACTCCAAAAAAACATTCTTACACTTTTTTCATTAAAAAGAGTAACTTCCTAATGAACATTATTTGTCGATCATGAGTTAAGTATTTATCATAGAATGTCTCCTAAATAGTTCTCCATTCTACTAGTTCAATTTATTCTTCCTATCTTGTATTCAAGATTAGAAACCCCCACAGATCAACATCACCATGAAGACAACCAATAAAGATTGTATCCTTTTCCTTTTCACTACATTTTAACGATGTAAATACCTTATAGATAAACTTAATTCATTTCTCAGAAATAATTGTAATAGTAGACTCACTAAATGAGGGGGCTTATTAATCATAAAGTGATCTAGAATAGCATATTCAAATTGATGATTCTTTTGATCCATTCAAGCAATGATAATTTTCATACAATAAATAGGATTCCACAATATATCCATAACTACCATAGTTTTAATACTAGATTCATTGACCTTCTCATTTGGGATTCATCTATATTGGCCACGAGTATTTATATCATTCCTCCTTATAAGTTCCATTAATAAATAATTTCATAAATGAGATTAGCTACTAAAATTATTTAATTTTTATGACTATAAATGTGATATGGAAAATTCATTTATTTATGAATCATAAATAATATAATCGTAAATGTTTGTTACTTTTAAGAAATCATTATTTCAAAATCATTCATAATGGTTTAAAAAATATATTTAACTGATCCTAAAAATATCCCCGATGAGTGTCCAACATGGCGTGCAACATGGCCCGTTTTTAGGTACCAGGTCCCCATGAGTTAGTCCCAAAACACCATGTTAGAGTTATCAATCCGAAGTAAAACTATCTTAGACACACTTCCACTTGTTGTATCCAGATAGGGATTTATTTCTAGGAATACCAACATAATATGTACCTTACCAAAAATCCATGATGTACTTGTATACTTGTCCTCAATTTTTATATGAGGGTTGTGTTCCCTAATATATGATTTCTAAATATAGCTTCCACGTTTATTTCTAAATATCCTATAATTCAAACTGTAACACACCCACCCCATAATCCCTAGACATAATGCATTTTTTAATTACATTAGAATGATTTCTATGAATCAAATCCTGAAGGACCTATCAGTTTAGCAGTAATCGAATGACATATTACATAAAAAATACCTATACTAAAATGGGAAATATAAATTGCAAACATCAAACATAATATAGTGAAGTAAAATGAATCCTTCAATGCATATTAAAAGATACTTTCTAAATACCTAGGGAATGAAACATAATAAGGATGAGATCAAATGATTAGTATGTAAATAATATAGTAGAATCAATATTGAATCAATAATAATTAAATTATAATGAAATGTAAATGAATAATTGAATATTACATTCAAATAACTGTAATAGGAACCATCAATATGGTAAGGTATGAAACATCAAACACGCACCATTGAGTTAATGAACACAAAATAAAATGCATCCATAGATTTGTTAATGAAAAATCCCATGGATAAATAAGAATTAATTTTTATAAAATTGATATTCTTAATTATATGAATTTATGTTTCCCAGTAACATGATACATTTACCCTTAATATACTATTTAAAATAATTTTCCAAATAATTCTCCTCATTATACTACTGATGAATCGAGGGGATTATATTAATCGATACTCAACATGAAGATAATGAGTTAAATTGTAAAAAAACCTTGTAATTTATATCCAAATAATTCCCCATATATTAAATAAACAATCCTACCCATAAATAGGTGTCCATATTGAATAGAACATACTGATTTAACAATAATTCATAGTTATTAATATAACTGTCAATGTGAACACTGAATTAAAAATGATTTATGGTTTAGGGAATAATAATAAATATTGTATTAGAATATATATATATATATATATATATATATTGAAGGTAATTTACAAAGAAAAATGAATACAATAATTTTATTGTTTCAAGATAAATCTAACAATCTCAAAAGGAAGTGAGATTACATAGATAATTATTAAGAGCATTCTCAATGAGAATAGTCTTTAATCATTCCAAAATGCCCGATACTAATTTCAAACATTTGAATCTTGATCTCAAGAAAGGTATGAAATTAAATGTTAAATTTAATGTCTTGATAATAAGGGGATTCATGATATAACCTTAAAATGGAAGAATATGGAGAAAATAAAAGTGAATTTTCACATAATCACAAATATGTCTCAATTGAATGTAAATTTAGATGAATTTCACTGAACATATCCTAAATTTTTTACATTTGGTATTATTTACACTGTATAATTGTTTAAAAATGTTAATAACTAATATCATATCCATAATAATGTTTATAATACCATATATTAACTTTTTATAGTATTTTATTACCTGTTTGTGAACTCTCATTCATTGATTTCACAATTATGGATGTTAATTTCCTAGTTTGTTTGAGTTAGTTATAATTTGTTATTTATTTTTATAATTTATTATTTCGTGGTTTTTTCATCTAATTAGTGTAAACCATGGCTTAATTATAATATATAATCAGTATATAAGTATTTATAGTAATCCATTATATTTGGAGATTAGAAATGAAGTGCACTGTTTATGGAGACGGTGTGTTGTACATATGCATGAACGCAAATATCTTTTCATTATTGTATTAAAATATTGAAAAATAAATGGTGAATATGTATATTATAATAACAAAATTATATCATTGTTATATATGTAAAATCAGTTTATTAAAACAAACCTTTATAAGTTCCATGTGTGGAATGAATGATTCATATTTCTTTGAGGGGCTATAGTCCCCATTTTTTGAACAAATTTATCATAATTACAACAAATGTAAGGAATAATAAAATTATGTAAGTAAATATTTGATAATAATAAAGGCATTATAATTATCATATATATATATATCATATCTAAACACAATCTCTGTCATGATGGCCTCCATGATTGGTGGTAATGGAAAAATGAACAATCTTTATTTTGTGAGGTAGTTGTTCACCATATAGAGAAACCGTACGTTACTTTCCCATTAGATGAAGGTTTTTGTAAGTGTACATAAAAAAATTAACATAGAGACATACTATTATATAGAGAATAGTGTTTATTTATATTATAATATAATAACAATCTATTTGGGAGTGGAAAATGTAAATGAAATGAAAATGTGTGAGAGATGACATTAAATATTAATTAGGTAACTTCTTTTGGTTTGTATAAAAAAATATTCCACTAAAGAATTTATGCCAAAATGGATGAAAAAAGTTCTATGGGAGTTTTTTTATGGGAACCTATTTTGGATGATCCTGACTGAACCTTAGAGGTTTGAGTGGACTGATAAATTGTGATATGTGGTAGCATTTTGAAGTGAAAAAGTGTCATGAACCGTCCCTAGGGGCCCATGTTGTGACTACCCCAAGATCAATTTCCATAGCCTAGGTGTTGGTTATTTAGACAAGAAAATAGTAACCCAAAAAGGGAAGACATTAACTCTAACCATGTACGCACACAGACAGAGTGTACACATAAATACAAACACAAAGCACCACTATTGAGAGTAAAAGTATTTACTGAATGTCAAGGGACCAATATACAATCCCAACTGAATGAAACATAAAACAAGTGGAAAGAAAAAATCTTCAGTAATCGTTCATTGAGGATCCTAACTTAAGAGTTGGTACAACTCGCTATCTGACATCACTCCTGCTCACTATTACTATTCATCACCTCAGATCACCATCTATCCCTGGCTCTCCGAGTCTCACTCAAGCTATCTATCATCTATACAAGACACAATAGGTTAAGGAAAATCCTATGAAAGGGTGATTATAATAATACATGGTATGGAGCTCAAGACCACTGATGTTCTCTTAGATACCCACAAAAGTAAATCCCAAATCATGATCTCAATCACAAAGTACAAAGTAAAAGACGCATCTCACACCTGGTATACCGTAAGTATAGAATAAAAGATGATTAGTCATAAATATATATCATCTTATTCTGTTGTGAGGATATAATACTGATACACATAGGGTCCTCTTCCATATATCCACGAGGGATGTCTCTACGGCTGGTCCATGATGGGTCTACATATTGTTGATCCGCAGAGGGTCACTCTAAAACCGATCCACGGTGGGTCACGCTATTGCTGATCCACAGAGTTCACTGTCATCATGATCCACAGAGGCTTGGTCCATATTTTATTCATGGAGGGTATCTCTCTTTTCGATCCATGGAGGGTCTCCCCATTGCATATACATAAAGCGTCTCTCTCTTGTCGATCCACGGAGGGTCTCTCCTCACTTGACAACCAGCAATTGGATTTACGCACCTTGTACACGTGAAATCAGAAGGTTCTGCTCTCAAAAAAATAGGTCGTATTTCAACCACCACCATGTCTCACATAGAAGTAACCCAAAGATAATTCTTTTTAAAAAGGTTACAATGTAATAGGTGGTGCGTAGACCAGACACCCAATCTGTAAGGTGTAGGATTCTTAGTAAAAGGGGCCCGATTTTATTCGAGTCTGATCAAACTCGTCCATACTCAAAATTATTACAAAACACAATGGGAGTATATCATAAAAATTGATGTGATGAAAGGGTCCATTCACTAAAGATAGTGTGTCAATCGGATGTCTGGTGTGTAAGATAATGGTGTTTTAGTATATAGGGGCAGGTTGTGTTTGGGCCCAGTCCGACCTAGTCGGACAGACCCATCCAACACGACCCTGGGGGTCCCAAGTTCCCCAGTTTAAATTTTACCAACTCAACCTAACCTGGTTAGTGTCCGGGTTGGTCTGGTCCG
This sequence comes from Viscum album, assembly GCA_963277665.1. Classification (NCBI taxonomy): domain Eukaryota; kingdom Viridiplantae; phylum Streptophyta; class Magnoliopsida; order Santalales; family Viscaceae; genus Viscum; species Viscum album. The sequence continues at coordinate 319,275,791 of OY728137.1, forward strand.
GTCTGGCAAGTTGGCCAGGCCTAATGGGCCTCGATGGACCCATCTCGGTTTGGCCGAGGGTCCAGCCCAACGGGTTGCCCGACAACCCAGTCTAATCCGGCCCTACACGAAGGGTGAGGGTCCAACCTGCCGATGTGGGTCTAGCCTGGTGGGTGTGGGTCCCACCCAGGTTTTGGGGGAGCATCCAAACAGCCCGAAGCCCACCCAGTGAGGCCCACCGGCCTAAAGCCCATCCCATGTGGTGTGGGTCAGTGGTGCGCAGCCTAGAAGAGATGCAGTCGGGTGCCGCGTGCAGTCCATGCTGGCCTCGAGGATTCTTGGGGACTTTCTCTATTAATGATCAAACAATCACAACTCTCTAAATCAGTCATATGGCCAGGATGTTGTCTGTCACTGCATGTGGTGCCCACCTGGCGCTAGGTCACTCTGCGGCTGCTGGAGGCTGCTGCTGGTGTCGGCATGCCAGTGGTACATTCAATGGGCCACCAGAGTCTCTCTGATTGTATTTTTCTAATACATTTTGTGTCTTTGTTCTCCATAGGATGCCTCCATCACCGTGATGCCTTTGAATTAACCTTACTGGTAGGTTGACCTGTTGAAATCAAAGAATGAAACAATAACAACTTTTCTGGAATTATAGGGTTTGGTTCGGGTCAGCCTGCACCCTTCGCGTTACTGTTTAGTCAGGGGGATAAACGTGATGATAACCAAACAGCTTGAAAAACCACAAATCAAACCCCTGCACAATATCCACCTACAAGAATGAGCGATTTTTGGATCAACCCATTAGTCAGTTGATCTAACATTGGAATAAATTTTCATGAACGAGGAAGAAATCATAAAATACTTAGAACAAAAAAAACCCCTACCTAGATTTGTTGGATCTTATGTTGAAAAATGATCTGATTCAGGTCATCATCAATCTGTGGTATTTGGTGATCTTTTCCTTTTTCCAAACTCTGGATCCAATCCTCCAACGTTCGTCATTGTGTCATTCATTGCTCATTAGAGAGGGATTCCGCTATTGGTTCATTAGAGATTTTCTTATGTTTTTTAATGACCAAACTCCAACACATTGGTTTTTTAAAGGAAACAAAAAGCACATCAACATTAAGACCATTAATGGTGCTCCTAAAATGAGCCACATTTAATGATCCATTAAAATAAAAATGTCATATTTTTAAATGATCCATTATTGACCATCCATTAATGATCCTTGTTGTTGCCTCCTCGCTGCACCACAACATCTTCATTCACCACTCAACAATGAGAAATGAAATAAAATAATTCATATGAATTATTTTATTATTTTTCTTAATAATTTAAAAAATTAAATTTTCTTCTTCGCCCTTGCCGACCAATGGTAAGACAATTCTCGGTGAATCCTATCATTCCGAGTTCAACGGTACCCTCATATTTTCGATCTGAGAACTCGTTCAAAAGTTATAGAACCCCACACATATGTTTATGGAACATACATTAAAAAAGTTCAAATTTCAGTATGAAGATCTCCAAGCCTCATAATCACGTGCCGAAAGAGTGTGTGGTCCAATAATAATTTCATATAATAAATACAAATTAAAATTAATTTACAAGACATTATATTCTCCTCACCTTAGTGTTTTATGTATTATAAATCCAAAACAAAACTAATCAAATAGATAGGGATACTGAGTATGAATATGGGACTCTCACACCTATATGATCTCTTGGTGATCCTTGTACTACCACCAAACATACACTAGAGGAATCGACCATCCACATATGACCCACTCATGATGATCCTCTATCTCCACTAGTAACTCTACAAACATCACCCGATCATCAATGTCCAACTCCACCTAGTCAGTTACATGCAACAGATCATGCTTGTGCATCCTTAGCTCCAACATGTAGTAAACACCATGAACCCGATGCATATGTGGGGGATGATCTAGGAGGTTCACCACATCGTCATCTATACTCAGGATCTAAAAAAGTCTTATGAACCTCAGAGATAGTTTTACACCCAAGCCAAATCTATGCAATCCTCGTCAGGGTGAGACCCGAAGGAAAACATGATTTCCCTCCTTAAACACCTACCATCTCTATCTTCTATCTACATAAGACTTAGACCTACTTTGTGCAGTCTCCATACACTTCTGTATGATCTTCATCCTCTCAGTGGTACCCAGTACCAACTCCAGACCCATGATTTCCGACTCCCTAGGGTCTGTCAAGCATAGGGGTGATCTACAAGGTCACCCATACTATGCCCCGAACGATGTCATTCCAATGGTGGACTGATAGTTGTTGTTTTATGGAAACTACACCAGTGGTAGGTGTTCCTCCCAAATGTAACCAAAATCATAGAATCAAGCACGTAGTATGTCCTCCAAGGTTAATATGGTCCACTATATTTGACCATCTATCTATAGATGAAAATATTTTCATAAGTGGAGCTATGTCCCGAATGCACCCTGTAATCCCCTCCACAACTGGGATGAAAAGAGAGCATCATGATCTGATATGATCATCAAATGAACCCAGTGAAGTCAAACCTTTTCTTGGAAAAAAATGTGTCCCAGGCCCTCTACCAGTCCCTACTCCTGGATAAGTAGGAAGTGAGATAACTCGGTGGAGTTGGTCAATGATCACCAGATAGGGTCATGGACCCTAGATGTATGTGGTAACCCAATCAAAGTTTCTATATAGATACCATATCATTTCTACTCTGGTACCTTTCATGGCTAGGAAAATCCTGATGTAACAAGATTCTCAACATTCACTTGTTGACAAGTGAGGGATTGTGAAACAATCTTGGCCATTGATTTCTTCATCCCCAAACACTAGTTCTAATGTTAGAGGTCCTGGAACATCTACACCACTGTCGGATGAATAGACAAAGGGGAGGTATAGATCTCTTCCAACACCTCCTCCCGTAACATCACTGGTTCTACAGTGATCCCTCTGGAATGGATAACGTGGTCCCCACCTATTGAAAATCTATCAAGAGCCCATCCTGAGGATAACTAAGCATGCCAGACCTCATAGTCATCATCTGCCAACTGGGACCCCCAAACTCACTTTAAGTGTATGGGAATAATAGTCATCCACTAAATATCAGGATCATTTCCATCATCCATGAATGATATCTACATAGTGGCCAACTACACTATCGCCTCACTTAGCAATTGCAAATCATTCCTTCTACTGAGTGCATCTGAAACCACGTTCCCCTTCCGCTGAGTATAGAATATTTCAAAGTCATCATCCTGGATGAACTCTAGCCATCACCATTGTATCAAGATATAGTTCTTCAGGGAGAGGATATACCTGTGACTCTTGTGGTCAGAGTAGACAGTATACAAATCAATCATCAATTAGTGTCACCACATCTTCAAGGAAAAATCCAATTCTGATAACACATGGTCATGGGATGTGTAGTTTGGTTCATTATGTGTCAAATTTCTTGAGCTTTAGGTGATCACTACTCACTCCTGCATCAGGACACAACCTAGTCTGGTATTTCATGTGTCGTTGTAAACTACATATCTGATGCCCTCCTCTAGTAGTCTAAAGATGGGGGCACTAGTCAGTCTTTTCCTCAGCTCTTGGAAACTCTACTGACATTTCTACATCCACACGACCATATGTTCCTTCCATGTCAAATCCAATAGGATTGCTACTACTCAGGAGAATTCCATTACAAACCTATGATAGTAAACAACCAACATTAAGAATCCCCACACCTCAGTCATGCTCCTGGGAGGATCCCAAGAATGGACATCCTTTATCTTCACCAGATCTACTGCAACAATATCCTATGAGATGACGTGTCTTTGAAAGTGGAATTCCAGAATCCATACCCTACACTTCGAGAGATTTCCATAATGCTGGAGCTCTTGGAATGTAACTAGGATTACCTGAAGGACAGTATCATGGTCCTCCTCTAATGTCGAGTACAAAAACATGTCATCAATGAATACCACAATAAAATTGTCAAGGTTAGGATGAATGATCCTGTTTACGAGTCCTATGAACACTACTGGGGTGTTTATCATGCCGAAAGGCATCACCAAGAACTCTTAATGGTTGAATCAGCACCTGAAGGCCTTCTTTAGCACATCCTCATCCCATACCCGTAGATGGGTATGGCCGGATCATATGACTTTCTCCAAGAACCATGTCTCTAACTTCACCTGTTTGAATATGTCATCGATCCTAGGTAGTGGATACTTGTTCTTTATGGCTACCTTTCTCAGGCAGTGAAAGGCCACACAAAACATCAAACTTCCATCTACCTTCTTGAAAAAAAGCACCGAGCCTGCCCAAGGCGAAATGGTGGTCCTTTCAAACCCATTATCCTGCATGTCCCCATGTTGTATCCTTAGCCCGTGAAGCTCCAAAATAGCCATATGATATGTCGGTGTAGATATTGGTGTCATCCCATGAACCATGTCGATAGAAGCATATACCCTCCTATGAGGAGGTAGTCCCATAACATCTTTAGAAAAGAAATTCTCATACTCATCCACCACTACAAGAATTCTTGGCCTCCTATCACCAACTGCACGAAGGGGGATGCTATCCAACTATTGAGTGATTGGCTTCACCAACCTCCGAGAAAGGCCATCATGTGCTGTAAGGGTTTCCCTTTTACTGGTGAAGGAAAACCTGGTCTCATATCCACTGAAACACCACACTGTATGCCTATAACAGTCGATCTGGGAAAGGAATATGGATAACCAGTCCATACTATGGATGATGTCATAAGGCCTCGATGTCGCTACAAGGAGATCCCAACTGAGGCTATCACCTCCTCAAGTAATCTCACATCTCTGAAACTAGTGTGTAATTTTTTTAATCCCATCTCGTAAGAGTATCTATCCATAAGGGTTGATCCAATGTCTCCACCGGTATCTCCGGTCTCCGAACCTGAGTTGTGGCAAGGAAGGAGGGACTAGAACTTGCGCCTATAAGAACTGCAGTGATGGTGGAGAAGACACAGATCGTATCTCAGAACATCTCTGTAGTGTCGTGGTCATAATCCTCCACTTACTTAAGTTGGGATTTCCCCTGCCCGTATGCTCCATGAAGTTGGGTGGACCACCTGGGGGTGGGGGAGGTAACACCTAAAACCATCACCCACATCTGACTGCTCGGCTAGCTCCCCTACCACATCTTATACCCTACATATATCCTCTCTTGAATCTCTGCCTCTACCTCGGTGGTCCCTCGACTATCTAATGATCATCGGTATGGTGGGTCTGGTAGTCGCGTTCCTCATGACTGTATCCTCCACACGAGTAGCACAATCGTCTCCTCTACTGACCTCCTCTGCCTTCCGAGCTCTGCACCTCTAACCCTACATCCTGGGGTCATCTTCCGGACAGTCTGGCCCGTTTGGGATTCTATGTCATCAGCCAACTGCCTGTAGAAGATGAATTGACATCCTATCATATGGTGGTGGGTCTCACTATTAGTTCTTTCTTCATATGGAAACACTCCACCAGTAGTTTTCGTACTACCACTCTAGCCAGCATTGGGATGTTTAGAAAAATCATAGATGCCCTAATCTCCCATCAGAGTCCCTACTCAATGGTCCAGGCCCTGAATAATGGGTCTCTCCCCGTTTCAGTGGAGTATCGGGATAGGTCGGTAAACCTTACAGAGTATTGGATCATAGTTAAACTTACCTGCAAGAGGTGCAGTAGCTCATGAATATTCACGGATAGTAGAGTCATTATTACAAACTACATCCTAAAGAGTCACTCAATGTCCAACCAAAAAAGGATGTATCCTCATTTTTCTAGAGAGTCCAGCTCCACCACCTTTTTCTTGTGCCCTGAATAAGGCTAGCGGCTAAGATCACCATCATATCTATTGGGTTCTCTACCAAGAAAAAAACTCATGCCACAGCCTCTATCCCGTCCTAAAATACCTGAGGATTTTTCTTTCGTCGAAGCCTCGTTAGAATTTGTCTCAAGAAATCATGCAACACAATCAGTCGGAATGCAATATCTGTTGGGGGGGTTTGTTTCATCTACATCTCTATGGGTGGTGGTGTTGTTAGTACACCACCCGTAGGTGCTAAATTCGTATGTAGCCCTTATACCGACAACTCATCGCTCGGTGGGCCATTATTGATATCTCTCACTGGAATACTAGCTACCTAACTTTATAGAGGCATCCTATAAGGAAACAAATATTCCATGTTCAATAAGTTATACCTCGTGAGTTGACACAAAAAAAGATCATGACAAAAATATTTCTGAAACACGTGCAACCAGTGCTTTCATGTACCGAGTCAAAAAACAAAACTCAGGGTCCTGGTGTATGGATACATCGACCACCACATCAATGATGGGCTCCTTGAACATAAATCCAAACTCAAGACACTAAACACTATTTCCCCATTGAGAAAAATTTACAGACTCTTAATTTTTCATGTAGAACTGAAAGCCCTCTAATTCCACTTTTTCACATCCCATCCCTTGGGGATAATTTCGTAACTACCCCAAGCCCACATTTCATAGGATTGAAAATGGTGACTAGCACTGGAAAGGAATAATCAAAAAAGGGATGACATTCCCTTTAAACCTATACGCACACAGATAGAGTATACACACAAAGAAGAACAAAATGATCCACTATTGAGAGTAAAAGTAAGTATTCAAAGTAAAGGGGATGCTATCTAATCCCATCTAAAAGAAATGCACAACAAAAGGAAAGAAAAAAACAATCTATAGAGATCTTATACCGAGACTCCATCCGGAAGAGTAGGTACGACTTACTGTCTGACATCACTGGATCTCACCACGTCTATCGATCACCTCTGAGCACCATCAAACCTGAGATCCCTAAGTGTCGGTCTAGATTTCCATCATCTTCACAAGACACAATAGGTGTAGGAAAATACCGTGAAGGGGTTAGTATTACAGTACTTAGTAGGGACCTTGAGACCCCAAAAGGTCTCTCAAAAATCAACAAAGGTAAATCCAAAAACATGATCTCAATCACAAAGCCCAACGTAAAATATGCATCTCACACTAGGCTATAACTTAAGTACATATATTAAGATGATTATTGGTAAAGCTAGATTGTCTTATTATGTTGAGATGAAATATTTCATATCCACAAAGGGTCACTTTGTCGATGATCCACGATGGGTCGCTCTACGACTGGTCCACGGCAGGTTATACTACTACTGATCCACATATGGTTGCTATAATTCTGGTGCACGGAGGGTCGTGCTATTGTCAATTAACTAAGGGTTAGTCTCATGTAGATCTCTAGAGGGTTTCACCATAATTTATCCATAAGGGGTAACTCCCATTCTGGTCCATAGAGGGTTACACTATTTCCAATACATGAAGGCTCTCTCTCTAGCTGATCCATAGAGGGTTGCTCTTTACTTCAGAGCCAGCCACTGGATTTATGCACATTATATGTATGAGTTCCAAAGGTTATCCTCCTCATTCCATTGGTCATATTTCAACTACCATGAAGTCTCACAAAGAAGTAAAAAAAATATCTGCCATGTCATGAGGGTTCCAACGCAACAGACGGTACATCTATCAGAAAAACCATATGTATGTTATAGGTTTTTTAGTAAAAGGGGCCCAATTTGATTTGAGTCTGATCCATCCCTGTTGTTCTCAAAATTCTAAAAAAACACAAGTGAAGTATCCCAAAAGGAATACCTCATGGTCAGGGTCCTCTCACCACATACGGTTCATCAAGAAGACACTCGATAAGCTAGATACGAGCATTTTAATAAAAAGGGTTGGTTGCATTTGGGCCCTGTCCGATCCGATCGAACCGACCCAACCAACCCATTAGAGCACTCCAACGTACCGAGGTTCAAATTTTACTAACTCAAATAGACCTAGTTTGGGCATGGGTTGGTCTGGTTCGGTCTTACTAGTGGGCTAGGCCCAATGGGCCTCGATGGAACCGGCTCGGTTTGGCCAAGGGTCTAGCCTGCCAGGTCAACCGATGACCTGTTCTAGTTCGACCCAGCCAGAAAGGCCTTGGAAAGACCTTACGAAGTGATTCTATCCTACTATGTGCGGGTCCTGCTGGCTGGCTGGGAGCGTGGCTTGCCAACCAGAAGCTTGACCCGCGCAGTTTGGGATGGTGGTGCACCGATTGGCCGGGATGTGGCTGGATGTCCTGTCTGGTCCCTGCCATCCCCACAAACGCGCAGATCCTTCCTCCTATAGTTGTCGAATGACTGAAGCTCAATGAACCATTTGGAATACCAAGATGTGTGTTGTCCTTCCATGCAGTTCCTACCTGGTTCCCCATCGCTCCGCAGCTACTGCGACACACCGCCGTCCTCTGCCCACAGCCCCCGGCCAGTGTTGGTGAGCCAGCGGTACCTTCGACGGGCCACCGGAGCCACTCTGATGGTCAATTTCTCAAACCTCATGCATCTAATGGCAACATAGGACACCACTATCATAAAAAATCCTTCTAATTTTCCAATCTGACAAGCTGACCGGTCAAATACAAAGAATGAAACTAGAACAATTATGGCATAGGGACCGATCAATGTTTGGGTCGTCCCATGCCCTCTGCGTTAGTGTTTAATCATGGGGATAAAAATGATGATAATCATAAAGCATGAAGCAACCCAAAATTAATACCTCACACAATATCCACCCACAAGAACGTGTGATTCGTAGAACAACACATTATTCATTTGATCCGCATTCGTCATAAATTTTCAAGTACGTGGATGAAATCATTAGATACATTGAACCCAAAAACACCTAACTGGATTTGTTGGATATGCTGATAACTAAGGATACAATTTACATCATTGTTGATCTGAAATCATTTTCATTCATGATCGCATTCCATCTTCCAGATCTGATCCTCTATCATTCGTTGCTTCATTCTTTATTCTTCGTTGGAGAGGGATTCCGCCAGCGGTTCGTCATATATTTTCGCTTATTTGTTAATTCCACAACTCCAACATGTTGGTTTTTTAAAGGAATTAAGAAATCATAATGAAATTCCACCCATTAGTTATGGTCCTTAAATATGCCACATTTAATTAGACAATAAAATAACAGCGTCATGATTTCGAATAAGGCATGATTGGCTGCCTCATGGCTACAACACATTGTCATCGTCTGCCACTAAACTATGAGAAAAAAATAAAATAATTCTTTTAATTTATTTTATTATTCTTCTCCAAAATTATGGAAAATAAATTTCCCTATTGTCCCTTTTTGGCCAAATTTAAGTAATTTTTAGGTGAATCCCGGTGTTCCATGTTCAACAGTGCCCTTGGATTTTTGATCCGAGTAGCGGTTCAAAAGTTAGGAAACCTCACCCTCACATTTACAAAATGTACATTAAAAATTATTCAAAATTATATTCCAATATTTATAGGCCTTGTAATCATGTTTCTTTAGAGTGTGTAGTCTTAGAATAATTCAATGTAACATAAAACCTTTACATGGAATTTTTGATATAGTACAAGGAAAATGACCATTTTGAAATTTTTTTAAAACAAGTTAGGTATACACATGTTGTTACATAAAAAAGTATTAATATAACCAAAAAATAATTTATGAAATGTTTAGGGCCTAAATATAATCATAAAATAGGTTTTTAAAAATTTTATTGGTCATTTGGGTCTTTCAGTTAATGGTTTAGTCTTTTATTAGGCTTAACTTCTACATAATAATTATAACAAATTTAAATTTATTTCAGTAATATTTTTTGTAATCAACTATTTTTACCTCATTATACCAAATAAAATATGATTATTCCAAATATTTAATCCATTTTCCTAATTAAAATAATAGATGTTGTACGAATTAATTTAAAATTCATCTACCATGTGAGACAACAATGTGGGTTTTTAATGTAAAAACTTCCGAAATAGTTCTTTGTTTGTATAATCAAATTGAAGGTGGGATTTAGTAAAAAGAGATAACTTGTATTAAATGATAGAAATACTATATAAGTAGTCAATAAAAACAATTAATTTTATAATTTATCCTTATAAATAAATATGATTAAATATAAGTTTTGGTCTAAAAATTAGCATATTTAATTATTTATTAAAAATGAATTATTTCAAAAAAATAGAAAAAATTCACCCTAATCTAATTATAAAGTATCTCATTAAATTGTGAAGTTCAATTTGTAATATTACAAAAATTAATGTTATAATATTCAGATTTATAATTTTCTCTCTATTAAAAGGCAGTAAAAGGCCATTATAAAAATATAGCATTTTATGTGTAAAATAGAGTTTTTTCGTATTTTATGTCTATCACACCAAATATATTAATATCAAAAACATTTCAATGACTAATATATAAATATATATATATATAAACATTACATTAATATCAATCATTAATTAATTTAATCTATTAGCATAAAATTAGGTTTATATAAAAATGTTCTCTTTATATTCAATTATTTCTTATGTTAATTTATAATTATTTTCTAACTAATTAATTAATTATATATTTTTATAAAACAAAATTTTTGTTGTTTGTTTATTAATATTTATCATCACTATCATAATGGTTAGTTTATATATTTTTATACTAAATAATATTATTTTAATGATATAATATTATTTGGTAAATCTCGATCGTGTGTGTAATGGAAACCACTAGAGAAAGGTTCTATTGAGGGGAATGTATGCTGAATTGATGATGGATGAATTGAAAAATATAAAAGATATAAAATCTATTTAAAATAGTAAATATGTAGTAATGTATCACAGTATTATATCCTCTTATGTGGTTATTGTTTCATGTCATCCACAATATCAAATATAAAGTTATTACTTTTGAATTTTGAGGAGTTACATGTAAGATAGAATTCTATTTATTGTGTTTTTATAACAAGTATAAATGAAAAATAGTTAGGTACTACGTCTGTCTTCCTTTCACCAAGTTCAAGTATCACTGATAAAATATTTATTTCATGCTCTTATAGTTAGTTAAAATTTATAACTTTTCTATGTAGTGGTAATACTGCCAAGTCTTTAAGTAATGGAAAACTATTGATAATTCTAGTTAATTATAAGTATTGTTTTTATCATGTTATTAATACTACTGTAACACCCCGAGATTTTATGAGATATATTATTTTTAATGTCTCTGATTTCTTCTATTATATACTACACTAAGATTATCTTGAACTATACGCAACACCATATTATCTTGTAGTATACGAAACACTATCCATGGATCGTGGTACACCGAATTTCACGTTTGTTTTGTGAAAATTAATCTACGCAACATGAAGTATAGATTTTTCATAATGTATAAATGAAATAATTTTGGATTATGTGATACACAACACCAAATAGAGGTTTCACTACATGAATCCCTTACTTGGCTTGCATTACATGCAGTCAAGACCTTCTTCGATAGCGTCTGTAGTACGCAATACCGAGTTTCACTAATGAGGTTTTATTATAATATTATTATGATCTAGCCGTTATGAATAGTATTACCCACTTTTTCAAATTTTATTTATTTTATCTTTAAAAATGGACTTCATTTTTGGATTCGGAATATCAAAATTAGCCTAGGTTGAATTTTTGGTATTTTTCTGAAAACATTCAATTTTTGATGAATAGTGAAAATACTGGGTTACTTTTTAAAAAATGACTTTTTATTTAAATAATTATTTATTTTATTTAAATTTATTTGAGGTAAAAAAATGATACATAATACTTATATAAGTTCAATGTAATTCTTTGGAGTCATTTTATAATAATTTTATATATATATAAATTTTATTGAACTTTTTACAGTATTTTACCCACCTCCTAGGAGAATTTGAAAATTTACATAAAACATAATTTTACCACTTCTGTGAGTGTAATTTCAAAAATACAAGAGACACATTTAATATCAAGGAGTAAAATGTGGATAAATAAGATAAAAATAATTTTTGGTGAATATTAACTTTTTTACTTTTATTTACCGCGGTTAAAAGTAAATAGGGTAATTAAGGTTAAAAATAATATTATTATTACTCAAACACATGTCATAATTCTATTGGATAAGTGTAATTGGACCACAATCAACCATATTAAAAAAATATTACCCTTTAGGTCAATTTATATTAGATTAGGACATTTATTATTATTTTATTTAAAGAAGAATTAAAATAGTTAAAATCAAAGTTTAATAACAAAAACATTTTTAATATAGGGCTATACATAAGATAAATTCCACTATAAATATTAATTAAAAAGATAAAAGTATTTCATACATAATTTTATTTTATTTATAATTTCTATAAATTAAATGATTTAATTTATTTATGACACAATGATGATGTAGTAATTACCTTTTTAATGAAATATTAAACTAATTGATACTATAAATACCCAAATAAACAGAATTTGAGACTTTTTATAAATTACACTAATTTTTTACGTTAATATGACATGTTAGTATTGATTCAATTAACTTTTTTCTAACTAATAATTCTGTTATAGTTTTCAAAAAAATTAATTACCAAATAGTGTCAAAATTGTCATAAAATATTTTTTATAAAAAATATTATATTATTAATTGTTATCATATTCCTAAAAATCTAAGGTTCGGCCAAATGACTTAGATAAGATTATATATATTAATAATGACCTCTTTGGGTTCTTTTGTCTTTTTATAGTATGTTTATTAACCATATAGTGTAAGAAAACAAGAAAACACTGTAAAACTTAAATTATTTAACTTAGAGTTAAATCTAAATGAGAAGGTTAAAATAGTAAAATAAACTTCTCTAAAACCTATTGGTTGAGAGGATTTAGACCCATACCCACTTTCACTTCGAAATAAGTCACTTTGATCTATTATTAACCGAATATGACTTTATTAGAAAATAATATTTTATGTATTTTTTCTAAAGTGCCCCTATCGTTTCTTAAAAAAGGTCACCTCATCCCTCTTCTATTTACACAATTTTGACCCTTAATTATCGGCCAACCCCTACCAATTTCCCTTCTCAACTTTCCTACAAACATTATAGAGGTTATTGTATCCTCAAAAGTACAACTCTAATGCCTTAATAGGATGTTTAAAAGAGGTGCGTTGAAGAAGAGGTAATCTCTTCTACCGATTCTTTCAAGTTTCTTTCTTCTTCATCTTCTTCTTATTTATTTGTTTCATTATAAATTAATAACATAATTATCACTAATATACATATATGTTATTATAAATATCAAACAACCCTATTTCACATTCTATCCATCCTACGGAAAATAAAATCACCGTGTGTTCGTACGTACAAAATACCGTCTCCACGCAGTGGTGTAATCTCTTTTTCCACCACCACCTTAATTGGATGGGTATAATGGTGTAATGAATAACTATATATGGTTATTATAACATCATACTGATTCTGAGATATTATATCATCCCCTCCAATTCCATCCAATAATTATGGTAATGATATCATCGCTCGTACGTACCTACGGATTACCGTCTCCACGACGCTATTCATTCTCCATGTTAACAATTCAAGAATGATTACAAAGTATATTTAATGAATAATAATGAAATATATGAAATAATAAATCTACTGGATTTATGTATGTATTTATATATGTTTGTGTCATCTACTTTCTTCCTTTCAAGTTAATAAGGAAAGGAAAACAACGTTCATGCATACGTACGGCCTACCGTCTCCAAGAACGGAAAATTTCATTTCATTCATCTATCTATTATATATATATATATTCTGAACATATATGATAAATAAATCATGTTTTAAATTCAGTAAGTAAGTAAATAATTATATAACTAATAAAAATATCAATAACAACAAGTCCTAACACGTTCGATAAATAAAACGATTTTACCCAAAATGCTATTTTAACATTGAATTTATAAAAAAACGGGCAATATAAAGTCATAATTGAACCATATATGATATCATAACAATGAATATGATTCATTAATAAGTAAATGACATTATTTAAATCATTATACATGAGTTTCGGATTCTTACAAAGCATATCGGGCCTAAGGTAAGGGATAATTATTCTAATCTCATTCTTATCCGAGATTGTTTATTCGTAAGTATTTACTTGGGTTATGTTTATCATCCATGTCCATATATTCTCAAAATGTTTTCATACATTTTTTATTTTTCTTCCATGTATTTGTAAATTCATTTTTACCCTTTTTTGACTTTTACCACAACGTATGGAAGGAATGTTTCTTTTGTTTACCATACGAGGTACTTTTTGACTTTTCCGACAAAAGTACGAGAATCATGTTTTTTAGCTTATATGGAATGAATGGATTTTTACAGTTTCATAACTCCTTCTTTTCATGAAGATTCTTGTACAAGATTTCATGATTGTTTTAATCAAAATCCATTTCATTTAAAATTTCATGGCATTTTGGGAAAAGAAAATGATTTTGATGAAGAAATGATATTTTCATCAAGAATTAATTTAAAGTGTTTTATCAAGATTATTTTCCATCTAAGATGGAATTATTTAATATGGTCATTTATCAAGTATAATTTCCCCATTATTTACATGGTTTTAATATTTTTATTATTAAATGTTATACATTTTTTATATATGGATTATGTTATGATGGGATGATGTTTATGAAACCCATTTTATTCTTTGGGTTATGATGTAAGATTTATGTTTATTTTGTGGCACACATAATAATGATTTCATTATGAGATGGGTGGAACCTATATATCCCTCCAATTCATTGGGTAATTATTTATATCTCATGAGATAGACATGGATGGAATGTTAAGTTAATCTGATTCGGTGATACAGGACTGGAACGAGGAGTGAACTCGATTCAGAAAGGGTCTTTGTCCACTACGATGGCCATGGTAGCAATGCCTTGGCTACTGTGGAAATAAATTCATGTTTTTAATTATTTTATACAATAAAATGTTTTATTCCCATGCTATTTTATTTTGATTGATGTTCCTTTATGATCTATGCCTCACGTACTACCATGATTTATTTCACAACTCAAGATTTTGAGGTTTAAACATTATTTTAATGTTATGAAGTTCACATGTATATGGTTTGTTTTATCTTCTCCATGCTTACCATTACTGAGCATTTGAGCATGCCCTTTATATGTTTTCCTTTCCCCAGGTCAGGAAGAAGGGTATTAAGTAAGATTTTCCAAAAGGACTCTAGATATGATAAAATAAAATGGACACAGTGTAGATGATTTATGAACCAGTTGTTTATGTTTCCCACATTCTAAAGACACTATACCTATATGGTCCTTTCATGGTTTTGTTATATGTTAAAATAGGTTTGATTCAATTTTGAAGTAATAACAATGTATGTAATGTATGGGTCATTATCATTGGTGCCCGAGGAAAGGTATAGTCAACCATTGGAAAATATGATGTGAAAGCCTTAGTAAGAACCATAAGGATATGTCTAAGTATAGAACAAAATCTTAGTATTTTAGAAATGGCCATGAGTAACATATTATAAGACCTAAAGTGTGAAATTTTATTACTAATTATGTTTTTTCCGGTTATATTTATTGTTGCTCGCACTATTCTTCTTGGTTTTAGTCAATGGTTGGAACCCGAAGGATCCGTGTTGATCAATGTAAGTGATGATGCAATGATTGTACTCATAATCAGACCAAAGTTATGGGAGATGGAGTGAAAAATCTTATTTCTATACTTACACAATCTATGAATCATTCTGGACTTCCAAATGAGCAGAGAAGGGAACAATATTCTATTGAGTCCTTTATGAGGCATCATCCACCTTATTTCAATGGGTCTTCTGATCCACTAGTTTATAAACAATGGATAAGTACCATTGAAAAGATATTTTTCATACTTCACTGTTCAAAACATGAAAACTTCATTTTAGCGGTTTACCATTTAGAAGGTGAATCAGGCCAGTGGTGGACTCTAATTAAGAAGAAAAGGCCCCAAGATGAAATTAAATCCATGGAATGGAACGAGTTCAAGAACTTGTTTTTCAATAAGTACTTCCCTCGTATTCTTTTAAAAAATATGGAGAAAGAGTTCCTTGAGATTAAGGAAAAGGATTATGAATATAATGGTATATATGAAGTGAATTTTACAAGGTTTGCAAGGTATGCATCTAGATTTATCATCCAGCCTGAAAGTAAAGTTGATCAATTATTTTGTGTCTTAAAACCAAGTCTTCGAAGGGCATTAGCGATAAGAGACTTCAGTAGCTATGACAAAATTGTGTGGTGTGATATCAAGGTAGACCTAAAATTTGGTGTTACATATACATCTCATGGTTTTGATAAGAAAAAAACGATGGAGTTCAATGATAAATCTCATAACAATGGTGAAAAGAAGATGAATGTTTCTTTATGTTAAAAGTGTGGAACGAATCATGGTGGAGATTGTCTAAAAGGTACTAGAAAATGTTTTAAGTGTGGAAAAGAAGGTCATAAAGCAGTTGAGTGTCGAAGTAATGGGAAAAATATATCTAATGATTTGAATAGAGAAAACAGTACATAGAACGCCCCACCAACACTTCAATGATATAATTGCAAGGAAATGGGGCATTGTGCTAACCAATTCCCTAATCCAAGGGTTAATGATGATCAACATCAACAACCTCTTAAGGCAAAGGACAAAGGGATGTCACATGCGATCACTATTAGAAATGTTTACTATAATAAAGATGTGGTGGAATGATTATGTGTTTATGTAAAGGGATCTCATTTATAGAATTGTGGAAGATTGGAATATCTATGTAATGAAATATTGTGGTTTTCGATAATTATATGGTACAGGTAACTATGAAAAGTGATTGAAATATTTTTGGAAGGTAGATGATATGCACATAATGAATGGATAAGGAGAAAATAATATGTTTGATAATATTAATGAGCTCATGATTGATATAAGGACTAAGTGATATCATGGTTTGAGTATATAGAATTTTTGGGGTTTTGGTATGTGGAAAGAGTTAACTTTTAACTGCATTCATGTTTTCACTAAGGTTCAATGTGTATTTATTTTTCAGGAGAATACATGATTAAGGCATTCGAATGTTTGGAATGTGACCAAAAAGACATATCTTATGATATATGGGGATAAATGACGGTATTTACATGCTTTGTATAGGACATCTCTTTCAATATTTTTCATTATACTGTGAGTTTGGGTAAGAATAAAGATTGGAATAGATTAAGATAGACATCAGATATTATTGTTTAAGGATATAACTCTTTGATATTATTTTTGGAATGTTATAATAGTATAGTTTTAGAAAAACGACAACCTGTAGGATGGGGGGACAACCCATCACATCAGAAAAGGAAGTGGGAATCAAACCCACAACCGAAGTGCGATATGCCATTATCACATACCATTGGCCTATAAGATGTCCCTCGTTAGTACAAACTAGTTTTATTTTATTAAGACATATGATATATGAAGTATAAGTCCAATTTTGGAACCATATATGATTAATCTCACCATAAGATGTACTTATAACATTTGCTTACCTTATGATTGAGATAGATGGAATGACCAATCATTCTATCGCATGATCAACTAATACTTCACGGAAGACAAATTAAAATTCATTGCTTTAAGAGATGAAGTGGAAATTGATCAAGGTACAAACAATAGTAAGATTGTACCAAGATAAAGTAAGTATTTATTCTAATTCAAAAATTCTTCAACCTTAGAGAAATGATCTTGAAAACCAAAAATTTTGTCCTAGTGCCCTCATATCTGAGGAATCAGATGGTACATTAGATAATCACATTTTTATGGCTTTATGATTGTTGGATTTTTCATAGCCATGTTCTCTACCACTCTTCATCTAAACATGATGGTTTGATTTCTCTTCCATATCCATATTTTTACCTATATTCTCCTATGTGGAATCACAGTGATGAGTTACTTTGGGTATCCATTATGTTTCTAACACTCCTTTTTAAAATGATGATTTAGTATTTGTTTTTACGATGAGGGTTTCTATGAATGAAACTTTCAAGTAGTAAACGATTTATAACCATGACGAATTTCAAGGGTTAAATTCCTTTTAAGGGGGGTAGAATGTAACACCCTGAGATTTTATGAGATATATTATTTTTAATTTCTTTGATGTCTTCTTTTATATACTACTCTAAGATCATCTTTGACTATACGCAACACCGTATTTTCTTGCAGTATACGCAACACTATTCTTGGCTCGTGTTACACACAATTTCAAGTTCGTTTTGTAGAAATTATTTTACGCAACATTAAGTATAGATTTTGTTTAATTTATAAATAAAATAAGTTTTGATTATGTTATAGGAAACACCAAACATAGATTTCCATACACGCAGCCCTGACTTGTCTTGCATTACACGCAATGAAGACCTTTTTTGATAGAGTGTGTAGTACGCAGTACCGAGTTTCACTAAACAAGATATTATTATAATATTATTATGAACCAGCCGTTATGAATAGTAATACCCACTTTTTTGAAATTTTATAAATTTTATCTTTCAAAATGGACTTCATTTTTTGGACTCAGAATATCAAAATTATTCTAGGTTGAATTTTTGGTATTTTTATAAAAACGTTCAATTTTTGATGAATAGTGAAGACACTAGGTTACTTTTTAAAAACCGCCTTTTTATTTATATAATTATTTATTTTATTTAAATTTATTTTAGGTAAAAATTGATACATAATACCTATATAAGTTCAATTTAATTTATTGGAGTCATTTTATAGTAATTTTAGATATATAAAAATTTTATTGAACTTTTCACCGTCTTTTGACCACCTCCTAGAATAATTTTAAAATTTACATAAAACTTAATTTTACCTCTTCTGTGAGTGGAATTTCAAAAATACAAGAGGCATGGTTAATATCAAGGAGTAAAATGTGGTTCAATAAATAAAAATAATTTTTGGTGAATAGTAACTTTTTTCTTTTATTTACCACGATTAAAAGTAAATAAGGTAATTGAGGGAAAAATGATATTATTATTACCCTAACACATGTCCTAATTTTTTTGGATAAGTTTAATTCTACCAATAACAACCATAGGAATAAAATATTATCTTTTAGGTCCACTTGGATTAGATTAAGACATTTATTATTATTTTCTTTAAAGAGGAATTAAAATAGTTAAAATCAAAGTTTAATAACTGAATCATTTTTAATATAGGGTTATACATAAGAAAAATTCGACTATAAAAATTCATTAGAAATATAAAAAGATTTCATACATAATGGTAGTTTATTTATAATTTTTGACCATTAAATGATTTAATTTATTTATGACACAATGATGATGTATTAATTACCTTATTAATGAAATATTAACATAATCGATGCTATAAATACCCAAATAAATGTAATTTGAGACTTTTTATAAATTAAAATAATATTTTAGGTTAATATTACATGTTATTATTGGTTTAATTACCTTTTTTATAACTAATAATGTTTTTATAACTTTTAAAAAAAATCAATTACCAAATAGTGTGAAAATTGACATAAAATAGTTTTTAAAACAAATATTATATTATTAATTGTTATTCTATTCTTAAAAATCTAAGGTTAGGAAAAATGACTTAGATAAGGTTATATATATTAATAATTAACCACTTGGGGTTCTTTTGGCTTGTTATAGTAAGTTTATTAACCATATAGTATAAGAAAACAAGAAGACACGATAAAAGTTATATTATTTAACTTAGAGTTAAATCTAAATGATAAGGTCAAAATAGTAACATAAATTTGTCTAAAACCTATTGGTTGAAAGGATTTAGACCCATACCCACTTAATCATCTAAATAAGTCACTTTGGAGCCATTATAAACAGAATATGACTTTATTATAAAATAATATGTTATGTTTTTTTTCTAAAGTTCCCCTCTCCTCCCTTATAAAAGGGAACCTCCTCCCTCTTCTATTTACACAATTTTGAGCCTTAAAGCTTGGCCAAACCCTGCCCATTTCCCTTCTCAACGTCCCTAGAAAACTTTAGAGGTTATTGTATCCTAAAAAGACCAACTCTAGTTCTTTTATAGGAATCTTAAAAGAGGTTCGTCGAAGAAGAGATAATCTCTTCTACCGATTCTTTCAAGTTTCTTTCTTCTTAAACTTCTTATTATTTAGTTGTTTCATTTAAAAGTAATAAAATCAGTATAAATAATATACTGATATGTTATTATAAATATGGAACAACCTCATTTCACCTTCTATCTATCCTACAGAAAATAAAATCATAGCGCGTGCGTACGTACGGAACACCGTCTCCACGCCGTGGTGTAATCTGTTTTTCCACAACCACCTTACTTGGATGGGTATAATGGTGTAAAGAATAAATATATATGGTTATTATAACATCATACTGATTATGAGATATTATATCATCCACTCCAACTCCATTCAATCATTATGGGAATGATATCATCTCTCATGCGTACGTACGGATTACAGTCTCCACGACGCGATTCATTATCCGTGTTAACCATTCAAAAATGATTATAAAATTTATATAATGAATAATAAAGAAATATATGAAATAATGAAGCTACTGTATTTATGTGTGTGTATATATATATATATCATCTACTTACTTCCATTCAATTAAATAAGGAAAGTAAAACTACGTTCATGCATACATATGGCCTACCGTCTCCATGAACGGTGTATTTCATTTCATTCATCTATATATTATATATATATACTGAATATATATGATATATAAGTAATTATTTACATTTTTTAAGTAATTAAATCATTATATAAGTAATAAAAATATCAAGAAAAATAATTCCTAACACGTATGATAAATAAAAAGATTTTACCCAAAACGCTTCTTTAACAAGAAATTTACAAAAGAACTGGTAATATAAAGACATAAGTGAACCATATATGATATCATAACAATGAATATGATTTTGTAACAAGTAACATACTTTATTTAAATCATTATACAAGAGTTTTAGATACATACAAAGAATATCGGATCTAAGGTAAGGGATAATTATTCCAATCTCATTCTTATCCGAGATTGTTTATTCGTAAGTATTTAATGGGGTTATGTTTATTATCCATTTCCATATGTTCTCAAAATGTTTTCATAAAATTGTTACTTTTATTCCATGTACTTTTAAAGTCATTTTTACCCTTTTTTGACTTTTACCACATCGTATCGATTGAATCTTTCTTTTGTTTACCATACGAGGTACTTTTTGACTTTTCTGACAAAATTACAAGAAGAATGTTTTTTAACTTATACGGCATGAATGGATTTTTAAGGTTTCATAACTCCTTATTTTCATGAATCATCCTATAATAGATTTCATGATTATTTTAATCAAAATCCATTTCATTTACAATTTCATGGAATTTTGAGAAAAGAAAATTATTTTTAAGAAGAAATGATATTTTCCTCAAGAATTCATCTCAAGTGTTTTATCAAGACTATTTTCCATCTAAGATGGAATTATTTAATATGGTCATGTCTCAAGTATAATTTCCCTATTATTTAAATGGTTTGATTTTTTATTGTGAAATGATGTCCATTTTTTATATATGGATTATGTTATGATGGGATGATGTTTATGAAACCCATTTTATTCTTTGGGTTATGATATAAGATTTATATTTATTTTGTGGAACACATAAGAATGAATTAATTATGAGATGGGTGGGACCTATATATCCCTCCAATGCATTGGTTAAATATTAATTTCTGATGATATAGACATGGATGGAATGGTAAGTTAATCCGGTTCAGTGATACAGGACTGGAATGAGGTGTGAACTTGATTCAGAAAATGAATTTTGTAGGACCCCGGGACACCCTGAGAGGGGAGGGGTGAATCAGGGTGGAATATTTTTCTTCTTTTAGTTGTGGACATTGTTCCCACGTTGGTAGGAACTACTTAAACAGTATTATGGATATGATCAGCAATTAAACATTCACATGCAGAGAGATAACACAACTATTTTTACTTGGTTCACCACTAAGGGCTACGTCCAAGGAGCATACGCCGACAGGTTGTCGGTCGTACCAAAATCAACTATGCTTCACTAGCTATAGATTACAAAGGTTTGGGTACAGTCACTCTGTCCCAGGCTCACTTCCTTTACAATTGTTCAGGGATAGCTCACTGCGTCCCTCGGGTCACTCCCGTTGACTCCCCCTGGCTCACTACTGTTGGTGAAGTCCCACTCAGTTTATAGACGTGAAGGTCTCTTCAATAAATGTGCATTGATGTTTTTTGTCTCCTGTTCAGCATGAGACTTTGCTTGCATCAGGGTTCAGAGTTGATGCTCTTTATAGTTCAATCTTTCTTCTTTAGTGCAATGACTAAATCCACAAGATCCCCTTTTCTTCATCTGCCTGAGTCACAATCACTTATGTGATTTCTCAATAAATGATGTTCGTCTTACTCAACATTCGTCAGAATCAATTCACCATGTATGCATGAGATCATGCATGTATCATTTATATTTATTCTTCAATCTTGCTTTTCACCAAAAGTATCAGGCAATCATTAGCTCTTGTGCAGCTCCAGAAAGGCGGGCGTGCTTCAACAATATTTGGCTCTCCTTTTCAAGCTCGGCGTGCAAGTCTCCAACTGGTGCGCAAGTCGTAGGTGCGCAAGTATAACCTGGCGCGCAAGTGTCTCCAAAGCACCTGCGCGACTCTGCCTTCTTGAACTTCAATCCTACGCGACTCACTTCCTTCCTTGCCCAAATCACCTGGGGCGCTTAACCATCAGTTGGCATGCAACCTCTACTTGCGCGACCCAACTACCACTTGCGCGGTTCAACCACCTACGTGACGAGAGCTCTAACAATCTCAAACTCTTGAGCACTGTCAAAAATGAGGAGGGGTGGTCCAATATTTATAGGCAAACTGGACCCCCTGCACGGCAGCGCACAAGTCATCCATCGGCGTGCAAGTCTCGGCCCCTACTAGGCACTTGCGCGATCAACATCCAAACTTGCGTGAACATCTTGCCTTTTCCAAATTTGGATCTTCTGATCTCGAAAAACCATAGGCGCACAAGTTATAATGCATTCAAGGCATCGGCGCGCAAGTCTCTTCCCGACACATAATTCACCTGCGCGACCTCACCAAAACATGCACGACCCTTATCGATTTGCCATATTTTGATGCTCTGATCTTCAAAAACATATGGCGCTCAAGTTTCCTATCCTCCACGAGTATGGTGCGCAAGTCCCTTTTCCAAAATCACTCTTCTTCATTTGTTGATTTTGAGGCCCTGAAATTTGGCAAACACTGGAAAACAGCGCCACCTTGTATCTACTCTTTTTGTACCGCCTCCAGATCATCCATTCCTCTGTCGATGTTCTTGAATCAAACATAGATCGTTGACAAAAAATATTGAACTTGACATGTCACCATAGAACCTCCTTTTGTCAACAAATTTGTATGTCGTTTGTTTGCTTTGTCGACAAGCACGATCACCTCAACAGAACTTCTTCTTGGTGATCTGTATCCTTCAGCAACTCTTTTTCTTTTATCACAAACTCCACTATTGTGATATGTATTCTTTGATGGAACAGCTTTAGTACCATCATCTTCTATGACAATGTGATGTGCATGGCCATTTCATAAGTCAACTCATTGTCACATTGCCTCCTTCATCAACCGTCATGATCAACTTCATGCAAACCATGTGATTCAATCCGTCAAGAAGTATCAAGCATGGTTCTCACGCAATCATGAGTAATTGCATGGTCTTCA
Organism: Viscum album; assembly: GCA_963277665.1. NCBI lineage: Eukaryota > Viridiplantae > Streptophyta > Magnoliopsida > Santalales > Viscaceae > Viscum > Viscum album. The sequence goes on from OY728137.1 coordinate 319,299,520, forward strand.
TCAAAACCCATGGTTCATATGCAATAAGGAGGAATTGCATGGTCTTCATCCAAAAACACCATCCTGCTTTAATCATCCTTGGATGGATTACTCCTCACATTCTTTATTGTTGTAAACAATGTATCACCTCTGACACATGTTCTTTGAACTTACGATCAGCACAACAATCGTCTGAATCACTACTCCTCTACTTCATCGGAGTACTTCGTGATATCCTTCATTGTTAGCTTCCATTCCTCCATTATATTGAAGTACTTCTTGATCTCTTTCATTTTGGTATTCCTTTGGCAAATATTGACAACAAATACAAACCAATACACAAAGTGGTTCCAACAATCTCCCCCTTTGTATTTTGTTGTCAATACCTTGTACATCTTCTGAAATTAATTTGTCAATGTCAAAATGAGAATCTTCTATTCAATCAACTTCTCTTTTCAAACCTTCATTTCACTTTCCCTCCCCCTTATTTACAAGAAATACAAAGCACATGGTAGGGAGAGTATCAATCCACACTTAAGCAGTGTTTCATTAATCATTTCACTCTAAGTCTACTTCAGAAATGATCGATGTAGAAAACAAGAGGATTTGATTATGTCAACAAGGTTATCCATTATCCACAGATCATGATACCAACATGAGATGATAACTCATGTATCTTGTCTTTAAGGGTTTACCACTTTAATTCCAGGTAGAAGAAGATCAACTATGGTAGAGAATAATCAACCTGAAACTCCACCACTCACATCAGCAAATAGATCAAAAAACATTCAAGTGCAATCGCCAGGATAAGTGACCTTGGGGCACTTCCATTCTCTTTATGCCACTGATCAATTCAGTTACTCACCCTTTGTAAAATAATCTTTGATCTGAGTAACCAAGGGATAGTGATTGAGAAATGACATACCTTCTCCATTGGCGTGTTCTTCAAGAAATTCACAGAGTAACTGCTTTTGAGTCCAGCTGGAGTTGATATTGATTGAAACATTGATTATGGAAGCTTCTTCATTTTTCTCCCCCTCAAGGGAAACACTCCTCATCATCTTCATCTAGAGTGATCCTTAATCATCATAATCTTTGAATATCAATTGAAGAATCTACTAAGGATGGAAACTTCTTCAGCTTGGCTATCAAGAGTTGACAGTATTCACTACTTCTCAGGTTCTCCCCCTGAGAGCATGCTTCACCTTCAATTCCCTGCATTATTAGCACAAATACAATACAAAAATGATTACGGGAATAAGGTGGTTTATTCTTGCTTCATAAAGAAGACTTTCTTTGTTGAGGTTCTTTTCTCAACCAAGTTCCTCTGTTCACTACAATATTCATGCCTACACATTTGAACATATGTTCTGACATCGGTCGGTGTGGCATGGCTCTATTCACATTCTCTTCTTCTTTGTGTGGAGAATTTTTCTGCTTAGCAGCCATCATGAATGATACATTCTTACTCCTATTAAGGACTGCTTCTTGCTCTGGTATTAAGGTTAGGCAACCTTTTGCAATGTGACCAGATTTCTTGCATCTCTCACACAGAACTTCTTTGACACGTGTGTTTCTCTTTTTTTGCAAACTCTCCTGCACTGTGTCTTCATCATGTGAAAGTTTTCCTTTTCCTTTGTCACCAGCCTTGGCCTTCTCATCTTCATGTTTCATTATTATTTTAAAATCTTCTGGAAAGATGACCAATATGTCATTTGGAACTTTTTCAGCTGGTTTAGGTCTTCCACATGGGTTCATTCTAGAATCACCCCACTTAGTGTTTCTTTTGGATGAATGACCCTTCAATTTAATGGATCTAAAATCCTAGGTCTTCTCAGCTTCCCTACTTGAGATCTTCTTTGGGAAATGTGTGTTAACAACATTCTAATGATTTATCCCCAAGGTAGCTTCTTCATTCTTTGACGACATCAGAGGTCTTCTTTTCTTTTCAACAGTGAAATCATATTGATATGGACATGTGCCTGCATTGTGACCACTGCTGTTGCATACATCACAGATGTTATCAAGAATTCCAAATCTGTTTGCAGTAAACAGATGCTTCTGGACCTGCTGATGTTGCTTCTTTTTCTCTGGCTTCCTTTTCTTTGATATAGGCATTCTCTGTGCTTTTCCATGTAGGGGATTATAAAGACAATCTAGTGCATAGTTCCCAAATCTTTTGCAGCACCAAAATTGACCCACAAATCTTTTCTTCTTTGTGTCTTCTGTATTAAGTAGTTGGGCCATCTGCTTAATCTTTTGTGCTCTATTTGAGGAACCCACTTCCTCCTTTTTCTTCCCATCCACCCTAGCCATGGTGGTAGGTTTCTTCTTCTCACCTTTCCTCATCCATACTTGTTTAGAACTTTTCTTCCCACCTGCACATATTGTAGGAGTGTATTTTGAAATATGAGTACAAGATGGTTTGGATGGTACCTTCACTTTCTCACTTGCTTGTGATAGATCAAAGAGTGAATTCATGATCTTCTTATCACATGTTGGAGGTCCTTTGACAATATAATCCTCCAGTGAGCATTGAGTACCAGCAGCAACTAATTCTTGATGTGGATAATCAAGAGTTGTCATAATATTCTTATCACATGTTGGAGGCATTTCAGATTTAGACTCCTCCAAGAAACATTGAGTGAAAGCATCACTCATTTCATTCTTTTGTGAAGTCTCAATATGTGTGTTCTCAATCTTGGTCAAATGAGCTTCCAATCTTTGACCCACAATATTGAGGATGATCTTCTGATCTCCAATCGTGATCATCTTCTCTTCACAAATCTTCTTCAACCTTTCAACCTCATCTTCATGCATCTTAACATTGTTTTGTAACAAAGAGTCAAGTTCCCTGAATTTAATGGAAGTTTATTCCAAACAAAAATTCTTTACTTCATTTCTCTTCTTCAGCTCAGCTTCAAGTGCATGGATCCTTTCTTTTAAAGTCTTATTGACTTCCTATTCGTCTTCAAAGACTTTCACCCGTTTGATGAGCTTCATACTTTCCATAACTTTTCTTTCCAACCCCTTTTCCATATTTTCAGCTTCCCTTTCTAATCGATTGATCTCAACCTGCATAGATTGGAATAGGCTACAAATAATAGCAACCCTTTCTTCTGGAATATCATGTAGATATGTTCTATGTTTTTTCTGAAATCTTGAATTAGGGGTATCATCCTTTCCTCTGGATGAGTTCTGAGCCACCTACTTGATACTTTCCAAGCCTAATGTTTCTTCATTATTAGAATGGCATGGAGAACAAGACACTACATCTTCTTTGGATGTGGGGGACTTCTTCATAATCTTCTTATCTTTTCTTTTCCTATTTGTCAATGTCTTGGTGGATATAGATTTCTGCTCAGAAATGACTGTGCCATTATCAAGACTGCTCTTCATTGTTGACTCTAGGAAAGAAACTCAAATCTTCTTCTCAATAGAATTACAGGAGAATATCCAACATACGTTAACCTTTCCCTCTAATACCACTTGTAGGACCCCGGGACACCCTGAGAGGGGAGGGGTGAATCAGGGTGGCAACATTTTCTTCTTTTAGTTGTGGATCTTGTTCCCACGTTGGTAGGAACTACCTAAACCAGTATGATGGATATGATCAGCAATTAAACATTCACATGCAGAGAGATGACACAACTATTTTTACTTGGTTCACCACTAAGGGCTACGTCCAAGGAGGATACGCCGACGGGTTGTCGGTCGTACCTAAATCTACTATGCTTCACTAGCTGTAGATTACAAAGGTTCGGGTACAGTCACTCTGTCCCAGGCTCACTGCCTTTACAATTGTTCAGGGATAGCTCACTGCGTCCCTCGGGTCACTCCTGTTGACTCCCCCGGGCTCACTGCCGTTGGTGAAGTCCCACTCAGTTTATAGACGTGAAGGTCTCTTCAATAAATGTGCATTGATTTTCTTTGTCTCCTGTTCAGCATGAGACTTTTCTTGCATCGTGGTTCAGAGTTGATGCTCTTTATAGTTCAATATTTCTTCTTTAGTGCAATGACTGAATGCACAAGATCCCCTTGTCTTCGTTTGCCTGAATCACAATCACTTATGTGATTGCTCAATAAATGACATTCAGCTTACTCGACATTCGTCAGAATCAATTCACCATGTATGCATGAGATCATGCATGTATCATTTAGATTTCTTCTTCAATATCGCTTTGCACCGAAAGTATCAGGAAATCATTAGCTCTTGTGCTGCTCCAGAAAGGCGGGCGTGCTTCAACAATATTTGGATATCCTTTTCAAGCTCGGCGCGCAAGTCTCAAACTGGCGCGCAAGTCTTAGGTGCGCAAGTATAACCTGGCGCGCAAGTGTCTCCAAAGCACCTGCGCGACTCTGCCTTCTTGAACTTCAAACATGTGCGACTCACATCCTTCCTTGCCCAAATCACCTGGGGAGATCAACCATCAGTTGGCGCGCAACCTCTACTTGCGTGAACCAACTACCACTTTCGCGGTTCAACCACCTACGCGAAGAGAGCTCGAACAATCTCAAACTCTTGAGCTCTGTCAAAAATGAGGAGGGGTGGTCCAGTATTTATAGGCAAACTGGACCCCCTGCGCGGCGGCGCGGAAGTCATCCATCGGTGCGCAAGTCTCGGCCCCTATTGGGCACTTGCTCGATCAACATACAAACTTACGCGAACATCTTGGCTTTGCCAAATTTGGATCTTCTGATCTCGAAAAACCATAGGCGTGCAAGTTATAATGCATTCAAGGCATCGGCGTGCATGTCTCTTCCCGACACATAATTCACCTGCGCGATCTCACGAAAACTTGCGCGACCCTTATCGCTTTTCCATATTTTGATGCTATGATCTTCAAAAACATATGGCACACAAGTTTCCTATCCTCCAAGAGGATGGCGCGCAAGTCCCTTTTCCAAAATCACTCTTCTTCATTTGTTGATTTTGAGGCCCTGAAATTTTGAAAACACTGGAAAACAGCACCACCTTGTATCTACTCTTTTTGTACCGCCTCCAGATCATCCATTACTCTGTCGATGTTCTTTAATCAAACATAGATCATTGACCACAACTCTTGAACTCGACATGTCACCATGGAATCTCCTTTGTCAACAAATTTGTATGTCGTTTGTTTGCTTTATCGACAAGCACGATCACCTCAACAACACTTCTTCTTGGTGATCTGTATCCTTCTGCAACTCTTTTGCTTTTATCACAAACTCCACTATTGTGATATGTATTCTTTGAAGGAACAGCTTTAGTACCATCAACTTCTATGACAATGTGATGTGCATGGCCATTTCATAAGTCAACTCATTGTCACATTGCCTCCTTCATCAACCGTCATGATCAACTTCATGCAAACCATGTGATTCAATCCGTCAAGAAGTCTCAAGCATGGTTCTCACGCAATCATGAGTAATTGAATGGTCTTCATCAAAACCCATGGTTCTTATGCAATAAGGAGGAATTTCATGGTCTTCATCCAAAAACAACATCCTTCTTTACTCATCCTTGGATGGATTACTCCTCACATTCTTCATTGTTGTGAACAATGTATCACCTTTGACACATGTTCTTTAAACTTACGATCAGCACAACAATCGTCTGAATCTATACTCCTCTACTTCATCGGAGTACTTCATGATATCCTTCATTGTGAGCTTCCATTTCTCCATTTTATTGGAGTACTTCTTGATCTCTTTCATTTTGGTGGTCCATTGACAACTATTGACAACAAATACAAACGTATACACAAAGTGGTTCCAACAAATTTTTCCACTAAGATGGCCTTGGAAGCAATGCCTTGGCCACTATAGAAATCATGTCATGTGGTTAATGGTTTTCCACCATTAAATGTTTTATTCCCATTCTATTTTATCATTATTTATGTTCCTTTATGATATAATCCTTATGTACTTCCACGATTTATTTCACAACTCAGGATTTTGATGTTTAAACATTATGTTCATGTTTTGAAGTTCAAATGTATATGGTTTTTTTTATTTCCTCCACGATTACCCTTACTGAGAATTTGAGCTCATCATTTATATGTTTTATTTTCCCCATGATATAAATAAATCTTTTATCTATGGAAAAAAGCAGAGGATCTTTATGGGAGATGTTGAAGATCATTCACCATGATTAGAAGATTATGTTCCAAATTTTCAAAGACACTAAACTATTATGGTCCGTTGGTGTCTATTTTAGTTATGTATTAAGTATTCAAAAAATTAATTTAATGTCCATGAACTTCAAGTTTGGGTCTCTACAACTACCTCCGACTATAGTCCACAACATTATCTCCCTCCATGAGAACTTAACCAAGACTAGATTATGATGCATCAAAATTTCCCACACATATGTAACCTAGTTCGTAAAATATTAATATGGGTATTAATAAGAGATGATATTTAAGATCTAAAAATAATGTTTATAGTCTTTTTTCCATGTGAATAGAAAACCGTTTCTTTTTATAGTATTCATGAGAGAATAAATCCTATAGAAACACCAAAAAAATTGATGATAATAGCCTAATAATCATAGAAAACTTAATATCTCAAAAACATTCTTTTTCTCTTGAAAATATGCCACATATTCTATATTTTAAGATTCAACTGATATATATTCATTATAAATAACTTACCCCTATAAATATTCTTCCTGACCATAGAAATAATAGTGATAAAACACTGAATATGAATGAGTATCTCATAATGTACTCAATATAATTTCATTGTTCTCCTCATGTTCATTCCTTGTTTAGGAGTAAACCAAATTATTATGAAAGAATAAATGAAATAATAATCAAGGTACCTTTAAAGGACATGATTAATCATGTCCATTAAGTCTATAAGTTCATTCATCATTCCAAAGGGTGTGACGACATATTCTTAATGGCCAGAGTCCCTCCAAAATGCTATCTACAGAATAACATCTCTTCTGTATCTAAGATAATGGTACCCTAACCATATATCAACCATTTAGAGACATGTATCTCATATTTTTTGATGAAACATTATATCATTTCTTGTAATATGATAATTTCTTTAATCCTAACCTGATTCAATGAATGATAATAAAAACAAATACAGAGATAATTGTATAACTTATTTACAAATGAAACTAGTGAATCCCAGGGTAATGTAGTAGGTCTAATTAAACTATTACATTATAAATAACTGAGATGGACCTTTAACTCACACAAGCCTATGATATCAATTCATTAACATGTTATTGAAATAGGGCTTATTTTCAATAGTATATCAATAATAAATTTGATTTCATGCTTGGGTGGTAACCCAAATAGAATCATTAAATTGGCGTATGTACAACCAACCTTCTCTGTGATTGATACATAATTCATTTTTCATTACCATTTATAATGTTTGGTTTTAAAATTATAATTATGGAATAAAAATAATAATTGTTTCATGATTATTATTCAATACATGATTTAATATTGACTTATTTTTATTTGGGGTTTCGCTTAGTGGTAAGAACCCTGTAATCCTACATGAAAAATAGTGGTTTGAAAACCCATTGGGTGCAGGGTATGTAGAAGTACTGTAGCGGTACTGTAGCAGTGGCGGTATTGTAGATCGACGGGTACTGTAGCGGTAGCATGGCACTGAAGTAGCGGCAGTACTGTGCGGTACTGTAGCAGCCGGGTTACTATTCACAGATTGGCAATTGGGACAAAAAATGGGGCCTACGGGCTATGTAATGGGCTAGAAGCCCACTGGGCCTTCGGGCTATGTAATGGGTCTCCATCTAACCAGTTAAATGAGGTCTTTGATTTGATTTAATAATAAAATAAGGCTTCAGCTCTAACCTTAAATAATGACTTATTTCACCATGATCAACATACTGAATTCCTTTCAAAATTATGAAATGAACATCCTCAAAATACAAAACCTGAACATAACATATTATGTAAAAAATAATAAATTAAAATAAATGTTAATAAATTAAAAAAATATGTTATTGATAATTTAACAAAAAATATAATTTTCCTAAACATTTCAATAATTAAGAAAAGTTTATTATTCATGAGTTAATGGACTTATATATAAATATTTAACTCAAGGTAAGGGGTTATATAACTCAGATTCATTTCATAATTCTATACTCCATCTTCATTGTCTAGGATATGCCATGATTTCATGTGAAATGGCCTATGATTTTATTAATTTTTTTTTCAAATGTTTTTTCAAGTCTAAATTTTTTATGTTTAATTAGTTTATTGACTAAATTATTACTTCAATTATATGATTTTTGTAAGGATTATTCATCACAATATTATTTATTTGATAATTGTACTCTATTATTCACCTACAATTTTTTATAATGTGTATATGATTCTTATTGACATATTATATCATTAATGAATATTTGATCATGATATTTAATGGTCCATTTCAATTATATCTTTCTTAATATATCAATTCATATGTTTTAAAATTTGAAAGGGTTTCTATGGTCTTAATTTCAATTTATTGAGACATGTTTTTTATTATTTACCTTGTTTTTTATGTAGTGTACATACTTCCCACTGAATGTTTTTTGAAAATTTATTTTATAGAAATTATTAGTTTTATCAAATCATGTTTTTTTCAATAATTCAATGGATATATGATTCAATCATTAACCATATTTCATGGAATTATAATGATAAACTACCTTCCTCAAGACATGTTTTTTATTGATGAACCTATATTAATTTATTGGAATGTAAACTAAAAAACGAAATATAATATCATGAATCATTCTATTTTAATGGAATTATTTCCATAATATTTTCTTACCTTAAAATCATTTTTTGTTTTAAAATATTTTAAAATATATTTTTAATGCCCAAACCAAGAATCCCAGAGTCGATGCCTTACTATATTACAGTGTCATGATTGTAAGGAATAAATTATCAAATCACAATTATGTTAAGGATTTTTAGAAAATCAAATTGCATACATGATACACATATTACATTGAGGTGTATAAAATGAAACATGATACATGATAAAATAGAATCAACAACATCCTTGAAGTATTATTCAATGATTTATTTTTCATATTTTTTTGAATGTAAAAAAAATAATTTTGAGCTCAAATTCTCAGTATGGGTAGGTACAAAAAATAGTAATTAATAAATGAGAATAATAATCTTAGTATAGTAAATAACTGAGCCAATTACATTTAATTAGTAAACTAAAAATTAACAAAATACATAGACAATTTCAATGATATAATATAATTGATAAATAATAAATGAGAAATTATGATAGAAATTTATAATTATTATATTCTATGTTTCTTGGGTACAATATCACTTATCATCATATAATTTTACAAAATTTAATAAAACATATTTGTTTATAACCTATATGATTTGTCTCATGATAATTACAATGCATCGAGGGGCCATCTATAATTGGGCCCACCCATTTCATAAATATCCCAATAATTTCTCATATAGCTATAAATTCTATTAATTCATAAAAAATGTACCTCATGAAATATATGTATTGAGTAAAACATTTTAATTTATTAATACATTAACACCTAATCAAGTATCATGAAATTTGTAAAGCATATGAAAAAATGTTATAATGTTAAAAAAATTATAAAAATAAAATGCAAGTGTTTATAGAAAAAATAAATATTAATTTCAATTGGATATGATCATAATGAAGTTCTTGTTTCTAGAGAAGGTTAACAATCACAAATGAAAGAGAGATTGAAAAAACAACTGTTACCACATAGATATTTTAAGGTCAAACCCCTTTAGGGTGATAGAATAATGTAAACCATATATTAGCATGAAAAATTGTTGTATCATATTATTAAATGATAAATGGATGTATATAGACCAATATTAATAATTACATTGTAAATATGCAGTTTATCTCATAGATGTAAAGACTCAGATGAAAATAAATTACCTTACACTTCCTTTTGGTTTAATGCCCCTTAAAGTCATGTATAAATTTTTTTGATATATTAAATAGCTTTAATAGTAACCATATTAAAATATATGATATAATATATAGTTCTCTTATAACATATTATAACCAATTCATTAAAAACCTACCACAATTTTCCTTATTTCGGGTGTAAATTCCCTTATATTTTCATGTGTGTTTTAGATTTTTTTTGTTTCTGTAGAATATATCATGATTAAATAATTTATAGAATTTAGATAATGTTTTTAATATCACACATATTCATTATTTATTTATTTATTGTAATCCATTAATTTGGAGATATGGAATGAAATGATCTATTCAGGGAGAATGTAAGTCGTATGTATGGTTGAACATTGCTTCTATTTTCTTGTCATATTTAAATGTTATCTTATATAAATGTATATTATCATTCCAATATAATAATTTGTTATATAAAAAACAATATTTATTAAAAAACATTAATTAATTCCATTTATAGCGTGAATGAATCACATCAAATTGAGGAAGCGATAGTGTATAGGTCCACCAACGATGTTATTGTATTCCTAAAAATTTGGAAGCAATCATGTATGTGTTATATAAAACATTTATAAGCATAAACAAATTATAAATATAATAAATATTATATATAAACTATAAATATATCATTATTACTAACCATGAAAGGTTGTAATGGAAGAATGGAGGGAATCGATTCTCAAGCCGGTAGTCTACCATACACATGAACGATGATTGTGTGTCTCATTTAATTGAAGCATGTGCGAGTCTAGGTAATACCTCTAAAAGAAAAAAATTATAGTTTATTAAAGATATTTACTTTATTATATATGATATATATAAAAAAATTATGGGGTGGATAATGAAATGAAACAAAAGTGATTATTGGACAATGTTAATTCTTTTTCAGTAAGTAATTTTGGATTAAACCAAAACACGTCATTGGTTAGATAAATTCTCACTACGAGGATTCATGGATTTGTTTAAAGATAATTGGAGATTATTTATATTGTGATATTGTGTGATAAATTTATTTAGATGTTTGAATAAGGCATAAAAGAGATAAAATTTTTATAGTGTAGTGGGAATTTTATTTTGATAAATTTAAAAAGGTATACAATATTGAAAGGTCTCTTATACCTCATGTTCCCATAAACTTGAAAAAATATTAATTAAATTGAATATATGGTCAATAAAAACCTCCAAATCACAAAATTATTACCATTTTTTTAATTTTGTATCTTAACTCCAATGCTTCCCCACTTTTACAATTTATGTTTTTATTAAGGTAAGTAGTTTTCAAACCTATGTAATGTAAACATTAAGAATTAATTAAAATTTTATATATTAGAAAATATTCGGAAAATTTATTCTTAATATGATAAATAATTTAAAAAAAATAACTCATGTGTGTAGGAAATTAATTTAAAAACAAGCACATGTAACACAAAAGACACTACATTAACCTGAAATGTGCTGAAAATGAATTTACAATATTGGGGTAAATATGTTCATTATAAAAGAAAAATTTATACATTAATAGACCATATTTGATATTTATCTATGGTTAAAAATAAATTGAAATAAGATATTATGTTTATTAATTTGAAATCTTATAATAAAATATCATAAATATAAATTTTGATATTTTATACTTAACAAAAATATAAAAATAACAATCCAATGATGGAACATAAAAATTAAACATTAAAACCTATGAAACAAGATATTTTTCTTTAAAAAAATAACGGAATATAATAATTTAGTTAATTAAATTCATTTCTTATTTTTTTGGTATCATTTATTTTAGTAAATTTTATTATAAAAAACTACCACATTTTCATTCATTTAGTAGTGTTAGTTACAAATTCGTCTATAAAAATTAAAAATAATTAAATTTGATTACAAAAATTTTTTTTTATTTAAAAATAATGTCTATAACCGAAATAATGTGTTTTTTCCTTATATCAATGAATTATAAATGTCATATGTAAACAAATTTACACTTTTTTTTCTTTTTTATTTAACATATTTCATATGATACATTCTTGGAATATTATCCCAATAACTAATAATATTCAAATAAATATAATATATGGTCTATATATGGCATAAAATGTCTTCTGTATAATTTTTAATGTAATTTTCCCATAAGATTAATGCTTGACCAATAAGTATACTATTTACTACTTTAATCTCTCTATTAAATTTTATTTAAATTCATTAATATTTTTTTCAATAATGAAGTTTCTTTTATTAAAATATAAATAATATAAATAATAAAACTATTTATACAATTTTTACAAATTTAATTCACATTAGAAGAAAAGTTATATTTAAAGCCAAACTCTTATATGTGGTGAGAAAGCAGGTATTTAATGTGGAAATGTTCAAATGATTATTATATTTGTTATCTAAATTCATGGAAAATTTATTAAAATGACATAAAATGGATTAATACATTTATAAATAATCTATTTTGACATTAAATTCACCTTCAAGTATAATTTAACAAAATTAATTATTTAAATGAAGATGGATTTTTTCAATTAAAATGTTGTATTTTTATGTGTTCATGAAAAATAAATATTCTCATAAAATAACCAAAAATTCACCATAAGATAATTTTGACATTCCAAATTCAAAAATGATGTTTATTTTAAAAAAAATTAATAAAAGATTAAAATTTTAGTTTCAAAAATATTCTCCATTAAATGGTGGTATAACTACATTTAAAAAAAATACAACTGATTAAGTATCAAATTGGAGTTGTTAAAATCATATGTCTATAAAATATATTGGATAAATGTGGAAAAGAATTATTCATTAGATAATATAAAAATAAATAAATCATAACGTATTGGGATGTTGTATACAATTATGTGCATAGTATTGCGTGTCTTGTATGCGATCGATGGAACTCGATATTATGTGTAAAATAAGCCAACAAACACTACAAGAAATGATTTTCTTATAAGGGATTTTTTTTTATTTAGAGTGAGTTAGAAAATCATAAAATGGATTTAGTGGTGGTTTTGGTGAATCACTGCTAAAATGGACATAATGTATGGTTAACAATGGTTTTCATCAACCACTAGTATATCAAGATGAACATTTGTTGTAGTTGCATTAGTAGTGGTTTAAACCCCCTTTTAAGCCTTCATTAATGTACCTGAAATAGAAAATTTATAATAGGATTGAAACACATTATAAATAATTTCCCTTATTATGGGTGGTTATAACTTCCACTAATTTGTATGACTGTGCCAATTTATGAGCAGTTTTTAAACCACCCCTAACAACTAAACTATTTAAAGGTTGTTAGAACTTTCCCTAAATCTCCACCAATTTTTTTATTAGGATATCTCACTTCTTTTTCCACCAAGCCCCCACTCCCCAATCTATAGTTTCTCCTTTTTCAATCAGATTTGATTCCACCTCTCACCCTAGTTTCTATTGTGCCCCTCACTACAACATCTTGTTCCCCCATCCTAGCTCTTCTTCTTCCCCATCACTTATAATATACCTTTATTCTTCCATGCACCACATGCACACTCCTCCCTAGTCCCAGCCTCTCCCATTCCCCTACCCCGGACAACAAATACTACCACAGGATGCAAAATTATAATGACGACAGGATTCAAATCCTGGATCAGTTTTCCCAAGCATATGAAAACCTCCCTCTTGCAACTACTATACGATTTCCATTTTTGGTATTTATTTACAATTAAATATATTTATAAATATATAATCATCAATTTTAATAAATATTATTTCGATAATATATTGAAATGAATTTAAATATATAACATATATATAAATTTAGATAAACTATATTTTTATATGTATATACACACATGATTATATATTTATAAATAAATTTATATATAATTTTAATGTACATTAATACATATTTATATATTATATAAACATTTATTCATATATTTTATATATAAATAACCATATTAACCTATAATAATATATATTAATAAATATATTTATATTTTTGTGTGTCTATTTATGTATTTATATAATATTTATACATATAATATAATTATAATATATCTCTATGAATTTTTTTATACTGATATATATATGTGTGTGTTTAAGTGTGTGTATGGTAATAATATTACTATTAATTATTATTATCATCTTTACACTCATTTTTTAATCTATAAAATTATATATTGGTTTTTAAATACTATACATTAATTTTATTATTTACATCACACATATTTTATATTAAATACATTTAAAGTATATATTCATTTAATTATTTATATAATTAATCACATTTTGATATATTATATACATGTTTTTTTAGAGAATATATATATATATATCAGTATTTGCTTAATATATTTATATGACATCATTCAAAATAAATTTATATAATTTATTTCAATACATATAGTTATAATAATTTACATATATATATATATATAATCAATATCGAATTATATATAACTATTATTTAAATATTATTATATAAAATATAAATTATACATATATTTATATTATATATCTTTAATATTATATAATATTTTATTTATAAAAATATTTATATAATGGTATATTAAATTTTTTTATATTATATATGACAAATATTTATATTTTATGTAATCAATATTTTATGAAGTACAATATTATTATATATATACTTAATATTATATGAAATTCAATTTTATATTATATATAATTAATATTATATGAAATTAAATTGATAAAATATTTATATATTGAATTTGAACACAAATATTAGTTACTATCTAGGAAAATATATATGTATTTGAATAAATATAATTTTATGATATTGTGTAAGTTAATATATAAATTTTTTTTGTATAAATTCTATTTCATATAAAATTAATTTTATATAATATAAAAATATAAACATATTATATAGAAATACATTTTTTATTATTATAATATAATTTTTCAAAACAGCAAACTGTTTTTATATGATATATTTTTAATTAATTTATATTTATATATAAATTTTTATAACATGTTTATTATTTTACATTATAAATAGTTAATATTATGTGAAATAAAGTTTATACAAATAAAAATATATTAATGTTCATAATGTTATACAATTATATTTACATTTAAATACAAATATAATAAAATACAATCATATAAATAATTTAAATTATATGTTCATATAATGTATTGAAATAAATTTATATATTATTTCCCAATAATATATATATATATATTGATGTGGCCATAAAAACACATGTTTTACCACATCTTTTTAATTAATTTTAATTAATTTAATTGTATATTTTAACAATTTTAGATAAATAAGGGAACTTTTATATTTCTGTTAAAAAATTTGTCAATTAATCAATTTTTATAATTAATTGTGTATTTTAAGCCTTAAAATAATTAATTTATTTCTTACATTAATTTTATATTCTAATAAATTTTTATTTAGTTTTTTGTTTTTGTTCTGCATAATTAATAATTTAACATTAATTTGAAAATTAATTAATTATCTATTTGTACATAGATAATGAAGCTTTAAATTAACATTTCATGTTTTAAAAATTAATTAATATAACCTAATTAATAAATATCTTTTAATAATTCATTAATTACTAATTTACATTTTGAAACAAACTAAATTTTTTCAAGCTTCATAATTTAATGTTTTAATCTAATTCAATTATTCAAAAAATGATGATAATTAATTGTTTACATTAATTAATTTAGTTTATTAGAGCACCAACAATTAATTTTATTTTTAAAATTTTAAATATTATATTAACTGTTAAAAATTTAATTTCTTATTAAAATAGTTTAATTTTAGTAACAATTTATGTTTTATAAATTAAATTTAATAATTTAAGGTATTTAATGTTTTTATAAGTTTATTAAGGTTTATAATGTACTTAAATTTTCCTTTTATTTAATTAAAAATTAGTTTTAATTTATTATTTTGTTCTGTTTTTATTTAAGATTCAATGTATTTTTCTCTATTTATCTGGCAGGCTTACAGTGTCACTATAAATTTTTCCACTATTTCATTCATGGTGGAACCATAATCTCCTGACATAGCCTCACCGTATGTGTCGTGTCACTTCTCCCCACACTGTCCCATCGCTTCCCCTTGGAACCGTGTCATTTCCTCAAATACACTGTCTCACCGCTTTCCCTTGACACTGCTTCATTCACGGTGGCACTGATCTAGAAAATCCTCTCGCCACCGCTGAGGAGTCACACCATCACCTTTCATGAGAGATAGAGGATCCTCCACTGGCCGCTAATAGTAGGAGCTCGACCTGACCTCTTTTCTATTGTATTCATCCTTTTGCTTTTTGTCTACCACTAGGAACCACAACCGCCTTTCGGTATTCACAATCGATGTAGCTCCGGATCGGATGCGACTCGAGATGGTGTCCTTCGAGGAGGACCTATGTGTGTCGTTACTAGAATATTGTAATGCCACCATAGAAGAGTTGTGAAGGATATTTGTTCATGTTTCTGTCCGGAACAAGGGACCAAATCACCATCGCACGAGAATAAGTCATTGCCACATGCATGATCTAGGCCTAGAAGTTTTGCTGCAACTATTATGGATAGAGAGGAGTCTACTTATTTAAAGGGTGTACTGTGAGGAGGGTACTAGGATTCACATATCCCAATCATGGTGTAAGCCGAACGACAACCCCAATCCCATTCTGCTCAGCATGTGAGGAGATGAGACCTCAACCGCTGTGAGCGAGTTCTCACCATCTGTTCGCGGTGCCACATTTTCATTGAACAGAAGGTGCACTATTGTGGAACTTTGGAACGCAATCAAGCTGATCCACCACATATTGAATGGATGTATATTAAATTCTAGGTGAATCCATCTGCTAAGACTAGATTTAATTGGAGCTTCCATGGTTGGTCCACACATGAACTCGTTGTGCCCCTAGTAGAAGAGGAACTGCTGTTTGTGTGCCATGGGAGATATACAAGTGAAACAGAAGAAAACCCCTCCCCATGTGCGCCGATATGGGGGTGGGAAGATGAAAAAAACTTCTTTAAAAAATATTAATAAAAAAAACTAAATTTAAAACTAAATTTAAAACTTAACTATATGTAAAAACATAATTAAAAATAAAAACCTAACTAAATAGATTAAACATTAATAATTATAAATAAATAATATATATAAGATATTTAATTCTAATAAAAAAGAATTATTAAATAAATAAATTAAAATATTTAATAAATTTTTTTAAAATAAATAAATCATAATAACTTAATAATTTTAAATATAATAACTAAAATATAACTATTTATTATGATAAACTTAAACAATAATTTTTTAAAAAATAAATATTCAAAAAAACTAATTTCCAATATTATTAATTAAATGATTAATATATACTTTACTTTTAATTTAATTATTTTTAATCATCTTCATAATTAGATAAATTAATAAATATTAACATATAACTCAGAAGATTAATTAACAATAATAATTAAAATAATAACAAATAAGTATTTAATTTTACAATAAACATTTTTTTAAAAAGTAATTTTTTTGACGTTGATACATTTAGTTATATTTCTTTTCTAATTTGTGAAGTTCATTCAGTAGACAGGGACACATCCAGATTCACACAACACAATCACCCGGATTTAGTTACGTGAGAAAAATTACCGCAACGTACCGGTCACAAAAATACATTCATGTGAGGTGCACACCTGAAGGAAACTTAAAGTTTGTTGAAGAAAGGGGGTGATGTGCAGTAGATAACATATGGGTTTTATAGCATAGTAGTAGCAAAATTTTGGAAAAAATATCATTCAGACCCTCATACTCATTCCACGATCACATCTATTTGAGTGTAGACTTCGAGGAGTAGCACATGAGTCAAGTTGAAGATTAATGATCCTTAAGGTATAGCAGCACATAGGGAGTTCTTCATACAACTATATTTAATCCTTGTACTTTGTTCTTGGTTTATTTCAATGCTATATTTTATTAAGAACAAAAGATGGTTTACTATCTCGGGAGCTTTAAGCTTTGTTGGTTTATGTGTTAAATTTTTAACTTCTTCATTGATTGACATTAAAATTAATCAGCAAGATCAGCTATAATGTTAGATTAGAATTTTCACCCGTTTCTGTAAAAAAAATTCAAAATTTCAAGATCAATTGTTGAGATTGAAATTGATCATCATTTTATGGAAGCGTTGTGCTCATTACAGTTGGAGTTGTATGACGAGTTTAATTTCAACTCTATTATTTTTAAAAATTTTAACATATAATGATTGTTAGAGTGGAGAACTCTAAAATTCAAACCTATTTTTGACTTTTCTATTAGATTTTAAGATATATCAACCAATTTCTGTGGTGTGATTCATTTAATTTTAATGGAGATTTAGCCTTCTAACCATCATGTTTGGAAATCCTGAGAAATTTTTTGATCTTATCTCCTTTGCCTTTGCTGCTTAATGTTAGTTTTCTATTTTTTTAGTTCATCATAACTTTGTTTAACATTTAGTTTCATAATTAAAATCTTGTTTTGGTCATCATTGTCTTTAAAAAAAAGTAAAAAAATTAAATTATTAAAAGATAAAAAAACTAATAAGTTGTTTACCTCATTGTTGACAACAGTGAGGTTTTGAATTTTCAAAAACCATATAATTCTCTTACATTCTTTCTCTAGGGATCGACCCTTCACCAATATAATTGTGTTCATTAATAAATGTAATTTTGAGGGCATGAAGACCTCCAGCGTCATCAAAATTTGGCACTGATATCATGGAAGGAAGGCATTGAGTGTTCTATGTTTTAGAAAATTTTAAAAAAATAATTAAAAAAACATAAAAAGATAATATATAAAAAATATCTTTAGAACTATGAATTTGAATATTCTACTTAACTAGAATTATAAAGAAGTACTGATTGAATTTTTTGAGTGTGTTTCACCTAAAACATTTAAAAAATTGAAACATTATAAAGGCTAAAACTATTGCACAGGACCTTACTGTGTTTGTTGTGGAGATTATGGACGTACTTCCTAGTAGTGTGTCTACAGCCAACCACAAAAGATTGATTATTGTGAAGAAAATTATCAATATGAGTTTAGTCCTAACACCCTAGGTAAAATTGACCTAATTGATTCTAAATTGGATGTTAGGGTAGAACTAACTAATAATTGGTTAACTAAAACCCATGAAATTACCCTTATAGATTCTCAAGAGCAAGATAAAATAATGAAAAGATTGGAAAACATGGTTTTGGAATTAAAATAAAGGGTTAAAGAACAATAAGAGGCAAAAATGAAAAAATAAATGTTTATAAAAGATTTGAAAATCAAATTGTAGTGAAAAGTGATAGTGAAATTGGATGAGAAAAAATTCTCTTTGAAAAAATTGATTCTGTTGAACAAAATCTAGAAATAACCAACTCACTGAGTCAAGAGAATAAAATTGAAAACTCCAAAAAGATATTTAATTGTGTTGAGTTTAACAATTATAAAGATGAATTAATACAGACTGAAAAAAATTTCCCTATTCTTTTCATCATTCCTTCTTTTGAGAAAAATCACTATTTTAGATGCTTTGAAAATGATGTACCTCAGGATGAAGTCAAACATAAACTGAAACCTTTAATGTAAAAAAATCTTCACCCAATTTTTCTAACATTGTGAACAATGAGTTTGAACCTGATATTGTGTAAAATCTGTATGAGAACATTAAACTTCATAATATAGAATCTGGAATTTTTCTTCCTCATTTGAAAACCACTTCTCCATGTTTTGGACCTATACACCCAATAATTTTTGAAATTTTGTAGATAATTAGAATGAGGGAATGATATTTGAAGAAAGACTAACTGATGAGTTTTCATTTCCCTATTTTCATAGTAATCACTTTTCTAAAACATTGTATAATTAAATTGAAAACAGTATTGATATACATGGGAGTAAATGTTTAAATTTGTTAAATCAAGAACATGAAATTATTGAAGTTGAATTCAACATTTTTCTCCATGGACATAACTTTCTTGAACACACTACAGATCTTATTTTGGGATGTGATCCTTTTGAACTTGTACATGAAAAAGTGGTTGATCACACACTAGATGATGGTTTCGGAATTGGGTTTTTAGATGTAGTAAGTGTTGACTGTTTGTTAACTAATGAGGATCTTTTGGAAGTTATTTACACCATTTTTAGACCTGAATTTGGTGGTTCTCATATAAATTTTCTTCCCTGTCTGTTAATTCCATCCTCACCTGTGAAGGGTGTTAAGCCCTCTCATGATACTAATAGTAGTCTAGAGGGGAAATGACACTTGAGTTCCATTGTACTTGATTTTGTTCAGAACTCTGTTGAATCTCCTCTTGAACCTACTATTTAGTATTCACACATTTTCACCCTTGAATTTTTTCCTGTAAGAGTTGAGGTTAAGAGAGATAGCTATGAGATAAATTCCACGCCCTTTCAAGTATCTAGTACTATGTTGCCCCTTCATATGAACTCAAATTTTGATAACTCTAAAAAAATTCTACAAGTGGACAACATTAGGATCACAACTTTTGAACGGTGTTCCTTAGGGATTTTTATAATTAATGAGAGTCTGGTTGTGTTTTTCTTGGGATCCCGTAATTTTCATTATTCTATTAATAATATTTGGGCCAAATATATGCGGTGGTTTGTATTAATGAAACCACATCCACCTAGTGACAATGATTAGTTGCTAGGTGAGTCTAGTAAGGGACTATAATCCTAGTGCTTCATGGAAGGAAACCAATGGTCTACCTATTTTCAATAAAAAACCAAAATAATTATAATTAAATAAATTATAACTGAAGACTTTAAATTTAGTACTTCTTGGTAGTTAACCCATGTTCTTTCTTTTGTTTTTTACTTTTTTTTCTTATTTTATATTGAATAAGGTTCTTCATTACTGCTTTTTCTACAGTCCATGTTGGATATTTCTTCTAACATTATAAGCTCTGTGTTTTCAGGATACTTTTGCTGTCATATATGGACTGGAATTATCATGTTGAAGGAGTAATGAAAAAACATGTCCGAGAATTATTTTACTGATAAATTTGTCTTCATTTCTTTTCTACTTAATGATTTAAAAACTTACTACATGTCTTGCGTAAAAATTCTATTATCTATGTTTCTAATTTTGAAAATTATTCATGAACTTATTAAATTGTGCTGCATGTTTTGATATTTAAATTTAAAAAAATTTGCAAATTTTTAAAAATTCTGTTTATTTTGGAATAAAAAAATCGGTTGCATGTCCTGCATTCATTAAGGAAGAAATTCTACTATATATCACCCTACTGAAAATAATTCTGCTTGTTCCTCCTTATTTTAAATTGAATTTTACTATTTTTAAAACCATTCACTCTTGAAACTACGTGTCAGTGTGGGAGGGGGGGTACATGCTGCTGGTTTTTTGAATCGTCTTTGGGTTGGGATGTTTAGAATGAAATTTATATGCTGAATTGAAAATCTATTTAAATCGTAGTTTTGAACATGCTAACACCCTATCCACTGTGCACCCACAAGTTTCATTCCTTGTTTGGACATTAATGAAAAATATTTTTCACTGGACTAAATGTTAATGCCTTTATTTTATTATGAAACTTATGATAAATTATTCATTGTGGTAAACAATATTATGTTAAAATTTTAAGAGACTCTTTATACATGTCATAAATCTAATTAATTGAAAATATTTTTAGAACCTTTAAATGTTTAATTGTTCTTATACACTTAGAAGTCTAATTCTAGGGACAATGTTAGATTTTATGTGTAGGTGAAGGGGGTCAATTCATTACTAGGATAAAGTATGATTAATTGAGAGATCATCAATTCCCGCTGCAACTTAAATCTATATCTATAAAATGGGAAAAAAATTTCAAAAAATTTCAAAATTATTGCATAGTTTTAGGCTGTGAATTTTTTTTCAATAGTGTCTTTCCTATGGATAGTATTTAATTTGTAGTCAAGTTATGCATTGAGTATGAAATTAATGATGGTGGATGATTTATGAGTGTTTTTGGTTAGTGGTTTAATGACATCATGGTTTATGGACTATTTTATAGAGTGATTTGGGTAACCTGTCTGAGTAGTTATGTTCATAATCCTTGGAAGTTGATATTTGAATTGATATTAGGGGATTAATTATTTATTTAAATTATTAAATTAATTCCTTTAATGAGACAATGTAAATGATTTTTCATAAAAATATTTTGAAACTATAGTAGTTTGGGAATCTGTGATCCCACGGTGAATCTCTGAGACTCTAGATGCTGAATACATTTCTATTTACTATAAACTCTCCATACACTTTGAATAAGTGCATTGCACATTGCTTAGAAGATGATACATGGCTTGGGAAAAATAAAATATTGTGTCTAGGGTAAAAAATGAGTTCATTAAGGGGAGGGGAATGATGAACGCTGGATGAAGAAGAGGTCAATTGGTTTTTATGGGAATCATTTAGGTTGTCTCATTATGGTGATTCACAAAAAAATAAATATTTTTAGAACCTAGGTGAATAGTCATAGTACAAAGCTCTTATTTTACTTAGGTTAGGTTTTTAATTTCACTAATAATTTACCTCTTGTCACCCTAAGACTTTGGACTTTAGCCAGGATTGATGTTCATCGACAAGAAGTATCACATATGATGCATGACATCCTTATTGCTCGATGATTTATATATATCTTCATTACCGTCTGAGTATTTGTTCCAGAAAAGAATTTTTTTGAGAAATTCATTTTTTAAAAGGTTATTGAGATGTTTCTATCTTTTGTCTCAATTTGCTGGACATGTAACATTTTGAGCAAAATCATGAATATCATTCTTTTGTTTTCAAAGATAACAAAACATGGTGTGGCCTTAAGAACACATGTTTTCTACATCGTTTTATTTAATTATTATCAATTTAATTATTTATTTCAACACTTTTAGATAAATAACTGCACTTTTGTATTTTTATTAAAAAATTTATCAATTAATTAATTTACATAAATAATTGTGTATTTTAAGCCTTAAAATAATTAATTTATTTCTTACTTTAATTTTATAGTCTAATAACTTTTTATTTAGTTTGTTGTTTTTGTTCTACATAATTAATAATTTAACAATAATTATCTAATTCATTAATTATACATTTGCACATAGATAATGATGCTTTAGTTTAACAATTCATGTATTAAAAATTAATTAACGTTACCAAATTAATAGAAATATTTTATTAATTCATTAATTACTAATTTATGTTTTAAATCAAACTAAAATTATTTAAGATTTATAATTTAATGTTTTAATCAAATTCAATTATTAAAAAAATATGATAATTAATTGTCTACTTTAATTAATTTAGTTTGTTATAGCACCCACAATTTAACATTGTTTTATAAATTTTTATATATCTTATTAACTATTAAAATTTTAATATCTTTTTAATTTAGTTTAAGTTTAGTAACCATTTATGTTTAATAAATTAAAGATAATAATTTATGTTTTTTAATGTTTTTATAAGTTTATTAAAGTTTATAATGTACTTAAATTTTCCTTCCTTTTAATTAATAATTAGTTTTAATTTATTATGTTGTTTAGTTTTTATTTAAGTTTCAATTTGTTTATCTATGCTTTTATTGGAGGCTTACGGTGTCATAGTAACCTTTTCCACCATTTCATTCATAGTAGCACTGTAATCTCATGACAGAGTCTCACTGTATCTCTCATGTCTCTTCTTCCCACACTGTCTCACCACATCCCCTTAGCACAGTGTGTTTTCATCAAATACATTGCCTCACTCCTTTCCCTTGACAATGCTTCATTCACGGTGGCACTAATATAGAAGAAACCTCTCAACACCATTGAGGAGTAGCACCATCACCTTTCGTGCGAGATGGAGGGTCTGCCATTGGCTGCTAATAGGAGGAGCTCGAACCGGCAACATTTCCACCATCTGCATCATTTTTCTTTTTTCGTACCTCCTAAAACCACAAACCGATTTTCGGCTTTTTCAATCGCTGCAGATCTAGACTCGATGAAACTCGAGCTGGTGTTCTGCAAAGAGGACCTGTGTGTGTCCTTGTTCGAATATCGGAATGCCACCATGGAAGAGATTTGAATGAGTTTTGTTCATGTGGTTGTCTAGAACAGGGGACCAAATCACCACCACACCAGATGATGTCATCACCGCAAGCATGAGCCATGCCAGGATGTTCTGCTGCTACTTCTCTAGATTGAGACGAGTGCACCTATTTGAAGGGTGAAATGTGAGGAGGGTACCATGATTCACATCTCCTAATCCAACTATAACCTGAAGGCCAACCCCAATCTCATTTCGCGCAACATGTGAGGATATGAGACCTCAACCACCGCGAGCTAGTTCTTTCCAGCTTTTCAAACCGCTAGGTTTTCCATGAATAGAAGGTGCACCGTTGTAGAACATTCTCACACAATCAAGATGAGACACCGCCTTTTTAATGGATAAAAATTGATTTCAATGTGAATCCATCCACCGATACCAGATCAGAACAGAGCCACCATGGTTTGTCCACACGTGAACCCGTTGTTCCACAGGTGGAGGAGGAACCACAACTTGGGTGACATCGGAGACCTATAAGAGAAACAGAAGAAGACCCCTCCCCCTATGCACCGATTATGGGGAGGGGAAGAAGTAAAAAATTATCTAGAAAATACTAATAATAAAACTAAACTAAATTTTAAATAAACTATAAACTTAACTAAATATAAAAACATAACTGAATAGATTAAACATTAATAATTATAAATAAAAAATTGTTATAAGATATTTAATTCTAATAAAACAGAATTATTAAATAAACTAACTAAAATAATATATAATTATTTATAAAATTAATAAGTCATAATGAAATAATAATTTTAAATATAATAATTAATTTGACACTATTTATTATGTTAAATATAAATAATAATTTTTAAATAAATAAATATTCAAAAAAACTAAAATTCAATATTATTAATTAAATGATTTAATAAATAGATTAATTTTAATTTTATTATTATTTAATCATCTTCATAATTAAATAAATGAATAAATAATAACATATTACTTAGAAGATTAATTAACAATGATAAATAAAATAATAACTAATTAGTATTTAATTTTACATTTATCATCTGTTTATTAAAGTAATTTTCTTTAGATTGAAATATTTAGTTATTTTTCTATTCTAGTTTTTCAGGTTCATTCACTATGGGAAAATATGTTTATATTCACACAACTAACTCATCCAGAGATAGTTTCGTGAGAAAAATTAGTGTGACGTGCCAGTCACGAAAAGAAATAATGTGTGGTGCTCACATGAAGGACACAAAAAGTCTGTGGAAAGAAGGGGGTGACATGTAGCTGATAACAGTGGTGTTTTAAAGTAGAGTAGTAGTAGAATTTTGGAAAAACAATTCTCATTCATACGCTCAAACTCATTCCATGATCACATCCATCTAAGATTTGACTCCGAGGAGCAGCACTGGAGTCAAGTTGGATATTAAGGATCCTGATTACGAAGCATCACTTATGGAGTTCTTCCTCCTCTTATCTTTAATCATTGTACTATGTTTTTCGTTGTTTTCAATGCTGGATTTTATTATGAACATTAACGGATTTTCTGTCTCAAGAGGTTTTGGATTTGTTGGTTTATCCATTATGTTTTTAACTTAATCTTTGTTTGACATCATAAGTAATCAACGATATTAGTTCTTATGTCATATTAAATAGTTCACACCTTTCTATAAAAATATTTCATAGTTTGAATATCAACTGGTGAGATTTAACTTGATCAACATTTTTTGAAGAGTTAATGTCATTATAGTTGGAGTTTTAAGACGAGTTTAATTTCAACTATTTTCTTTTTTAAAATTTTAACAGATAATGATCTTTAGAGTTGCTAACTCTAAAATTAATATCTCTGATTTATGTGCCTTCTAGTGATGAAGATATATCAACCAATTTCTAAGGTGTGATTCTATTAAATTTTGTGGAGATTTATCCTTTTAACCACTAAGTTTGGAAATCTAGAGAAAATTGTTGATTATAGCTCTTTTTTCTTTGTTGCTTAACGCTAGTTTTCTATGTTTCATTAGTTCATAATTACATAGTTTAAGATTTAGTTTCTTAGTTTAAATCTTGTTTTGATTATCACTGTTATTAGATGAAAATAGTAAAAAAGTAAAATGTTAAAAAATAAAAAAAACTATAAATATTCTTACATCATTACTGAGAACAGTAAGGTTTTGAATTTTCAAAAACTATAGAATTGACATACCTTAAATCTCTTTGGATCGAACCTGAAATGTTATACTTGTTTTGGTTAATAAATTTGATTTTCAGTGTCGTGACGACATCTGGCCTCATCAAAATTTCACACTATTGCCAGGGAAGGCATTCGTTGAGTATTCTATGTTTTAGAAAATTATAAAAAAATAAACCAAAAAAACATTACAAACCATATACAGAAAATTGATTAAAACTGTGAATTTGAATCTACTGCTTAACATGAATTTTAAAGAAGTTCCATTTAAATTTTTTGTGTGTTTTGATCTAAATAATTTAAAAAAATGGAACATTATGAAGGCTCAAACTACTGCACTGGAACTTACTGTGATTTTTGTGGAGATTATGGACATACTGCATAGCAATGTGTCTATAACCAATTACAATAGATTTATTACAGTGAAGAAAATAAAAAATATGAGTCTAGTCCTCACACCCTTGCTAAAATTGACCAAATTTATTTTAAATTGGATGCTAGGGTGGAACTAATTAACTATTTGTTAACTAAAACTCATGAAATTCAACTTATAGAATCTCATGAGAAAGATCAATGAATGAAAATATTATAAAATATGCATTTGGAATTACAAAAAAGGATTAAGGAACAAGAATAATTTAAAGAAAATTAAAAAGGAAATATTTATGAAATATATAAAAATAAAATTTAAGAGGAAAGTGATAGTGAAATTGGACCAGAAAACCTTCTCTTTGAGAAATATAATAAATTTAACTAAATCTAGATATAAAGAACTCACTGAGTCCAAATAATAACATTGAATACTCCAGAAAGTGGTTTAATGGTGTTTAGATTGACAATTCTGAAGATGGATTAAAATATATTGAAAATTATTGCCCAATTCTATTAATTATTCCTTATTTTGAGAAAAATCACTATTTTAGAAGTTTTGATAATGAAGTTCCTCGAGATGATGTCAAACTTGAAACTAAAAACATGAAAGTAAAAAACTCTTCACCTAATTTTTATAACTTTTTGAACAGTGACATTGAACATGATATTGGGTATAATCTGGATGAGAACATTAAATTGGATAATATAGAATTTAAAAATTTTGTTCCTCAATTGGAGACCTCTCTTCTATGTTTTTTAACCTGTAAATCCAATTATTTTTGAAATGTTGTTGGATGATGAGGATGTGGGAATGATATTTTAAGAAAGACAAACCGATGGGTTTTCATTTCCCTATTCTCATAGTAATCACTTTTATGAAACATTGTGGAGTGAAATTGAAAATAGTGTTGATATACATGGGAGTAAATTTTCCAATTTGGTCAATCCTGAACATTAATTTATTGAATCTAAATTGAAAATTTCTCTCCGTAAAAATAACTTTCTGGATCACACTACCAATCTTGTTTTGGGATGTGAGACTTTTGAACTTGATCATGAAAAAGAGGTTCAGCACACATTAGATGATGGTTGCAGAATTGGTTTGTTAGAAGTAGTAACTATTGAGTGTGAGTTAAATGATGAGGATCGTTTAGAAGAACTTTATAGAATTGTTAGACCTAAATCGGTTGGTGATAAAATAAATTCTCCTCTTTGTCTGTTAATTGCATCCTCACCTGTGAAGGGTGTTCAGCCTTCTCATGATATTGATTGTAGTCCATAGGGGAAATTACACTTGAGTTATGTTGTAAATGATCATGTTCAGTACTCTACTAAATCCCCTCTTGAACCTACTATTCAATATTCACCCATTTTCACCCCTGAATATGAACCTATCAGAGTTGAGGTTAAGAGAGATAGCTATGAGATTAATGCCCGACCCATTGAATCATCTAGTACTATGTTTTCCCTTCATGTGAAATCAAATATTGAAAAATATGAAACACTTCAGGAAGTTTATAGCATTATGCTCAAAACTGTTAAAGGGTGTTCCTTAGGGATTTTTTAAGCTATGAGATATTTGTTGTGTTTAGCTTGGGAGCCCACTATTTTCATTGTTCTATTAAAAAATTTTGGGCAAAACACATGTGGTGGTTCCTATTAAGGAAACCACATCCACATAGTGACTATGGTTAGTTTCTAGGTGAGTATGGCTAGGGACTATAAACCTAACACTATATAAGAGGCAACCCAAGGTTTTTTTGTGTTCAATAAAATGCAAACAAATGTAATTAAATAAATTCTAACTATATACTTTAAATTCAGTACTTCTTGGGAGGCAACCCATGTTCTTTCTTTTGTTTTTTGCTTTTGTTTTTCTCATTTTATATTGAATAAGGTTCTTCTGTACTCATTTTTCTACTGTATTTGCAGGATATTTGTTCTTTATTTGCATGCACTGTGTTTTCAAGATTTTTTTGCTGTCATCTAAGGAGTGGAATTCTCATGCTGAAGGTGTATTGAATAAAATTAGTCAACGAAGTACTTTACTGATAAATTTTGATTCATTTCTCTCTTTATTAATGCTTTAAAAAATTTGGTTCTTGTCTTTCATGAAAATTACATTCTATATGTGGATTATTTTGAAAATTATGCTTGAACTTATTAAATTATGCTATGTGTTTTGATATTAAAATTTTAAAAAAAGCCACATATGTTTAAAAATTCAGTATGTTTTGGAATAAAAAAATCCGTTGCATGTCTTCTAGTCTTTAAGGAAAAAGATCTGTTATATATCACCCTGCTGAAAATAATTCGGCTTGTTCCTCCTTGTTGTAAATTGAATTTCACTATTTTTAAAATGATTCCCTACATGAAAATAAATTAGGGGGTCTACATGTTGCTGGTGTTTTGAATCTTTTTTGGGTTGGGATGTTTAGAATGAACTATTATTGCGGAATTGAACATCCATTCAAATCATAGTTCTGAACATGCTCACACTCAATCCATTGTTCACCCACAAGTTTCATGCCATGTTTTAACTTTAATGGAAAATCATTTTCACTAGAATAAATATTAATGCATCTATTTATTTATGAACTTGCTGAATAATTATTTATTATGGTAAAAAAACATTATGTTGAACATCAAAGAGACTCTTCATACATGTCATAAATCTAATTAATTGAAGACCTGTTTTGAAACTTTAAAAGTTTAATTGTTATTCTCCACTTAGATGTCAAATTTAGTGGTAAAGCTGGATTTTATGTATGGGGGAGGGGGTCAATTCTTGACTATTATAAACTATTCTTAATTCAGAGCTCATAAATTCACACTACAGCTTAAATATTTTTGTAAAAAATGGGTAAATGTTTCAAAAAAATCAAAATTATTACATAATCATAGGTTTTACATTCTTTTTAGTAGAGTCTGGCCAATGGAAAATATATATTTGGTAGTTAAGTTGTGAATTAAGTTTGAAATTAATGATGTTGGATGATTTCTGATCTTTCTTAGTGGTTTAATGAGATCATGGTTTAGGGAATTTTTTTAAAGTGATTTTAGTAACTTTTCTGTGGATTTATGATCCTAATATTTGGAACGAGATGTTTGAATTAATCATAGGGGATTCATTTTTTCTTTGAATTATTAAAGTAATTTCCTTAATGGGATAATGTAAATGATTTTTGAAAAAAAATGTTTCGAAACTGGAGTAGTTGGGGAATCTGGGATCCCACGGTGAATCTATGACACCCTAGATGCTGGGTGTGTTTCTGTTTACTATAAGCCCTCTATACACATTGAATAAGTGCATTTCACAGTTCTTAGCTCACAATACATGGATTGGGAAAAATAAAATAAAGTGTCTGGGGTAAAAATGAATTCACTAACGTGAGGGGAATGATGAACGCCAGATGAAGAATGGGTCAATAGGTTGATATGGGAGTCATTTAGGTTGTATCATTACGGTGATTCACAAAAAAATGTTTATTTTTGGAACCTAGGTGAAAATTCAAAGTACAATGTTCCTTTGATCCTCTAGTTGTGTATTTAATTTCAATGATCATTTACCTCTTTTCACCCTCAGACATTGGACTTAATCCTGGATTGATGTTAGTCACCAAGCAGTATCACGTATAAGGCATGGCATATTTATTGCTTAATGATTCGTAGTTATCTTGATTACCGTCTGAGTATTTGTTCTCGGCAAGATTTTTTTTTAGAAATTCATTTTTTTAAATACTATTTAAATGTTTCTATCCTTTGTCTCAAAATTTTAACATGTTACATTTTGAGAAAAATCATGAATATCATACTTTTTTTCAAAGATAATAAATCATGGAATTGTTTTAGGACAAAAAATTCTTAAGTGTGGGGGAATTTGATATGGCCTTAAAACACAAATTTTTACACATCTTTTTAATTAGATTTTATAAATTTAATTATTTATTTTAATAATTTTAGATAAAAAATGGAACTCTTTTATTTTTATTAACAAATTTATCAATTAATCAATTTTTATAATTAATAGTGTATTTTAAGACATAAAATAAACAATTTATTTCTTACATTAATTTTATATTATAATAACATTTTATTTAGTTTGTTGTTTTTGTTCTACATAAATAATAATTTAACATTAATTATCTTATTAACTAATTCTCCACTTTCAATTAGATAATGAAGCTATAATTTAACATTTTATTTGTTAAAATTTATTTAATATAAACTAATTAATTGATATCTTTTAATAATTCATTAATTATTAATTTAGGTTTTGAAACAAACTACTTTATTCAGGCATTATAATTTAATTTTTTAATCCAATTAAATTATTCAAAAAAAGAAGGTAATTAATGGTCTGCTTTAATTAATTTACATTGTTATAGCAAGAACAATTCGTCATTGTTTTATAAATGTATAAATAATATATTAACTACTAAAAAATTAATTTCTTATTAATTTAGTTTCTGTTTAGTTAGAATTTATGTTATATAAATTAAATTTAATAACATATGATTTTTAATGTATATATAAGTTTATTAAAGTTTATGAAGTTCATAAATTTTCATTTTTTTAATTAATAATTAGTTTTAATTTATTATTTTGTTCAGTATTTATTTTGGTTACAATTTATTTTTCTCTATTTTTCATGCATGCTTACGGTGTCTAAGTAACCTTTTCCACCATTTCATTCATAGTGGAACCATAATCTCCTGACATAGTCTCACCGTATCTCTCGTGTCACTCCTTCGCACACTATCCCATCGCTTCCCCTTAGCACCATGTCATTTCCTCCAATAAACTTTCTCACCACTTTCCCTTGAAACTGCTCCATTCACAGTGGTAATGATCTAGAAACACCTCTCGCCACTGTTGATGACTTGCACCATCACCTTTCATGAGAGATGGAGGGTCCACCACTGGATTCTAATAGGAGGAGGTCGGCCCAGCCTCTTTCCACCATCTGCAACCTTTTTCTTTTTTCCTACCACCTAGAACCATAACCACTTTTCATCTTTCACAATTTCTGCAGATCTAGACTGGATGCAACTCGAGCTTGTGTCCCACGAGGAGGACCTATGTGTTCCATTTATAGAAGATTGGAATGCCACCATGGATGATATATGAAGGATTTTTGTTTATTTTGTTGTCCAGAATAGGGGACCAAATGACCACCACACCAGATGAAGTCATTTCTACAAGGTTGATCCATGCCTGGAAGATCTGCTGCTACTATTCCGGATAGGGAGGAGTCCACTTGTTTGAAGGGTACAGTGTGAGGAGGGTACCATGATTCACATCTCCCAATCCTGTTGTAACTCGAAGGCCAACCCCATCCCATTACATTCCACATCTGAGGATATGAGACCTCAACTATCGAGAGCAAGTTCTAACACCCTTTTCATGCCGTTAGGTTTTCCGTGAATAGAAGGTGCACCGTCGTAGAACTTCCTCAAACAATCAAGATGAGCCACCACCTTTAGAATAAATGGTGATATAATTAAGAGTGAATCAATCCATCGAAACCAGATCTAATAGGAACTGCCACGGTTGGTCCTCATGTGAACCCGTTGTGCCACTGGTGGAGGTGGAACTGCTCCTTGGGTGCCATGGGAGACCTACAAGAGAAACATAAAAAGACCCCTCCCCATGTGTGTTGAATGGGGTGAGGGGAGGAAAAAATATTTTTTTACAAAAATAAAAATAAAAAAAAATAAAATTTAAAATAAAGTAAAAACTTAAGAAAATATAAAAACTTAACTAAATATATTAAACATTATTAATTTTAAATAAATTATGGATGTATGTTATTTAATTTTAATAAAACAGAATTATTAAATAAATGAACTAAAACAATTTATAATAATTTATAAAATAAATAAATCATAATAACTTAATAATATTAAATATAATAATTAAAATGAAACTATTTATTATGAAAAACTTCAATAATAATTTTTTAAAATATAAATATTCAAAAAAACTAAATTCCAATATTAGAAATTCAATGCTTTAATAAATGAATTAAAGTAAATTTAATTATTAGTTAATCATATTCATGATTAAATAAATTAATAAATAAAAACATATCAATTAGAAGATTAATTAAAAACAATAATTAAAATAATAACTAATAAATATTTAATTTTACATTTAACATTTGTTTATAAAAGTAATTTTTTAACGTTGAAATATTTAGTTATTTTTCAATTCTAATTTTTCAGGTTTATTCACTAGATGGGAATACGTCCAGATTCACACAACTAACTCACATGGAGTTAGTTAAGTGAGAACTATTAGTGTGATGTGTTAGTCACAAAAAATGCACATGTGCGGTGGACACATGAAGGATACTTAAAGTTGGTGGAAGGAAGGGGTGACTTGTAGTAGATAATAGTGGGGTTTTAGAGTAGAGTTGCAGCAGAATTTAGAAAAAAAAAAATCTAATTCAGACACTCATACTCATTACACGACCACATCCATCCGAGAGCAGACTCCAAGGAGCAGCACTGGAGCCATGCTGGAGACTAAGGAGCTTGAAGGCAGAGCATCACATAGTAAGTTATTCCTCATTATATCTTCAATCATTGTACTCTATTTTCAGTTTTTTGAATGATATATTTTTTATGAGCATAAGCTGATTTTCTATCTCTGGAGATTTAAGATTTGTTGGTTTATCCCTTAAATTTGTCACTTCTTTGTTGATTGACATCAGAATTAATCATCAATATTATTTTGGATGTTAGATTAAATTTTTCAAATCTTTCTATAAATTTTTTTATAGTTTTCAGATCAATTGGAAATATTGAACTTTATCATCATTTTGTTGAAGCATTAATGTCTTTACTGTTGGAGTTTAATGGTGAGATTAATTTCAACTGTATTATTTTTCAAATTTTTAACAGACGATGATATTTAGAGTGGAGAACTCTAAATATCATAACTCTGTTTGATGTGTATTCTTCTGAAGAATATATATCAACCAATTTCTACGGTGTGATTCAGTTAAATTTAATGTATACTTATCCTTTTAACTATCAAGTTTGGAAATCCCGCGAAAATTGTTGATCTTAGCTCCTTTGTCTTTGCTGCTTAACGTTAGTTTGATATTTTTCTTTAGTTCATTATTACTTTGTTTATTATTTAGATTTGTAGTTTAAAACTTGTTTTGATCGTCACTATCTTTAGAACAAAATTGTAATAAACTAAAACAATAAAAGATAAAAAAACTATATATATAGTTACCTCATTATTGACAATAGTGAGGTTTGGAATTTTAAAAAACCTTATAATTCACTTACTATCATCTCTGTGGATCTACCCAGCACTGTTATACTAGTGTAGGTTAATAAATGTAATTTTGAGGGTCGTGACGACCTTTGACCTCATCATATATTATATAATTTCTTTTTTTAATAGTGGGGTATCACAATTCCTTATAATTCAAGAAATGTAGGGGGTTTTGAACGCCCTCTAATTTTAGACATTATATGGGGGTTTTAACTCCAACTAATTTTAGATATTAAAGGCTATTTTGAACCCCCTCTAAAATCCAACTAGACATTAATGAAATAATGTTTAAAAATTATAGGGGGCATATCCCCCTATAAACATTATTATTATAATGGGTTATGTATAATATCTCTATATTTTCTATATAGAATGTATTTAAAGGGGGTTTCTATCCTCCTCTAAATTCAAATATTATAGGGGTTGTGTAGAACCCCCTCTAATTATAGAGAAAACGAATTTATTAGGGGTGTGTTCACAACACCCTCTTAATGAACCCTATTATCTATAGTTATTTAATTAGAGTGTTCATATAAAGAAATAATGAAAATTAATATTTAATTTATTCTAACATAAAAATGTAGTAGATTTTTGATGTCTTATATTCTCCCCACATTATCGAAATTGTGTCCTCACAATTAAAAGATGATATTGGTAATTGAGGGATTGATAATTGAAAAATATATTTTTGATACACCCACATCATAAATAGGGTCAATAACATATATTATTAATAAAAGGGAAATGAATGTGTGATGGTAAAAAAATACAAGGATTTCAAATAGGAGAATATTAGTAAAAACATAGACCTGTAAATGAAATCTTAAATTCATATTCCCCTTGAGAGTGATTGATTACATGTTCAGATTAATGTTGACAATCTAAAAGTGTTAAAAAATGTTATGAAAAAGGACATTGATATCATAAAAAATAATGATAATAGGATACCATTTTGTTCAATACCTTTTTTCATATAGTTGAGGAATTATTTCACACTCAATATAGATAATTAAATATATGTTTGAATTTCATAAACACAATATTATCTACTAGATTTCCCTTGAACTATTTCTACATCATATATTATAAGAGGTTTAATCATGGGGTGAAGTAATACATTAATCTGAAAAATAACATTTAATGGTCAATGTAAACTACTTCATAGATTATTAACTATTATAAAATATTATGACACAATACTTTAAAAGGAAGGTCTCTAAATTTCCAAAATGAACTTGTTAATATTTTTGAAGATTCTCCTAATTATCCCACACCATACATGTCAAAATATTCATCATGTATTTTCTTAATACAATGTAATAATTTTAATTTCCATAAAACCAAATTATAAACATATATTATTCATTATTACTTATCAAAAAGTCATGTTATTTTATATATTCATTACATCCAAATGTTTTCTAATCTCCACCAATGTTGTAATACACCACATTTTCGAAAAGGAATTAATTGGTTCAAAGGAATTTTCTACTATCCAATTTACCTTATCCTAGTGAACTATCTCATTATTATAAATCATTACCTCCATATCATGGGAGTATTAATGGATATCTTTCCCAAACCATGTGTTTTCAAAAAAGTTAAACTTTCCACTAAATCACAATTCATGAAACCATTCAACATATTCTCTCAAATCATTAATGAAATAGTACTGTAGTGAAATCGTTACCAATTTTATAATTCTTATAACCAATATGTCATTGAAAAAATAAAGAAATTAAATATTTCTTGATAAAAAACATGCATATTAATCATTAATCTATGTCTATTGTAGTAGCATAATCTTTATCATAACCCTTTATCCTTTTTTGGGGTATATTTCTTTTGATTATTGATGCATTGATTTGAAAAGTGTCTTATCACATTGAAGTTGAATAATTAAACATTGGAAATATTTTTCTTACCTATGAAATCACAAGATTGTAGTCCTTTCTATCCACACTTGTAGAAAACTATTACTCCCATTAACAAACTAGCAAGGTTTTTGATTCCATAATTATCATATCTAGTAAAATACTTCTTCCCATTCTTCCCTTTATCCATAATTTTATTTTTCGTACTCTTATTCTATTGCTTCCCTTCGAAGCTGTAGTAGTTGGATAATTATTTAATTAGGTAATTAACACTGATACAATGTCCTCATATAATTAGAATTCATGTGAGACCATTTAACTTCAAAAAATTTTCTTAATACCATAAAATGTATTATTGTTCATACTCTTTGGATCACATTCATTTGTTAAGTTTACATTCCTTCTTCCAAAAGACATTTTTAAATACTGACATACACTAAAATACATCATATCCTTGTTAAACATAATTTATAATCCAAAAAACATAAATACTCAATATAAATTGAATAATTAATGAATATATAATATACTAATCATAAACCTAGTTTCATTGGGTTGTTCATATATACGTATCCTCAAATTATATCTTATAGTTATATTCACTAATATATACACTCCAAAATATATTTTCCAATGTTTCTACTAAACATCCTTTGACACCAACTATAATCCCCCAACCCTAGAAGCACATAGCTAGTTCCATACATTATTACATTGGAAAGATTCCATGTAATCTATTCAGGATGTAAAAATCAGTATAGAAGTTTTGTAAAACCATATTACATACATGATACCCATATTATAATGAGAAGTAGAAAATAAAATATGATACATATTAAATTCAAATGAAAAACAACATTTAAATCTCATTCAGTGAGTTATAATTTATATCCCATGGATAAAAAACAAAACATGGGTGAGATCAAATATTCTGTAAGGTTAAGTACACCAGAATATATAATTAGAATATTGAATAATAAAAATTCCAAGGTAAATAACTAAGTACCCATTCAATTTATACTAGTTGAAAATGAAAAATCAATATTGAAATGTATATAACTGAAATACATTCCATTTAATCACTAAACTGAGATTTAACTATATAAACAAAAAATTTCATTGTAAAAATATCATGGATAATTAATTATATATAATAATAAATTTAATTCATGAAAAATGTTTTAGATCAAATATCTGTATTGAGTAAAATATAGGGTATTATTAATATATCCCCAACTAATAAAATATCATCCAAAGTGTGATATTAATGTAAAATGGTTTTATGATTTAGGAAATAATAATACCCATAATATAAGATTATGTATATTTAAAATTAATTTAATT
The DNA here is from genome assembly GCA_963277665.1 of Viscum album. Classification (NCBI taxonomy): domain Eukaryota; kingdom Viridiplantae; phylum Streptophyta; class Magnoliopsida; order Santalales; family Viscaceae; genus Viscum; species Viscum album. The sequence goes on from OY728137.1 coordinate 319,336,623, forward strand.
TCAAATGGAAATTGTTTGTAAGGAAGTTATTTCATCAAGAGAATGTAAACAATTATAAATTAATGTGAGATTGAAAAGATAACTTTTATCACTTGGTATTCCCAAGTCAAACCCATTTCATGAGATAATTTCAATTGAAACATATAACACCATTAAATATGAAGTAATCATAGAATTAAATTAAATATGGTATGTATACACACCACACAAAATAAGTACGATGTGAATTTGAAATTTATCTCACAGACAAAAAATGTGATATGAAAATTCCTTACATTACACTTTGTTCTGGTTGAGAACTCATTAACATATTGTATATTTTGTTTAATAATTTTATTAGAATAAAATATGGCCATATTAGTATCTATTATATCATATATATTCCTTTTTGTAACTTATTAATAATGCTTGTTAATTTTCACCATTTCGGGTGTTAATTTTCTTGTTTTCGATTACGTTTTGACTTGTTATTATTGTTTATATTAATAATATAATTATTTTATAATATATAGAATGTATAAAATGATATAAATATAATTTAAATTAATTATTTAAATACTTAGACTAATCCTTAAAATATGTAGATAGGAAATAGAATGTACTGTTGATTGAGATGGTATGTCGTATGTATGTATGAACAGTGCTTCCATTTTCATATCCTTGTTAAAAATTATGTAATATGTGTGTATATATATATATTATTAAAATAAAATATTTATGATTTATATAATGTGTGTTTTTATTAAAAAAAGTTATTAATACATTTCATGGATAGTGTGAACTAATCAAATCAACTTGAGGAGGAAGTAGTCTTTATATCCGCAAAGATGTTATTATATTCATAAAAAATGAAAATACTGAATTTATGTGTTATATAAAAAGTAAATAATAATAAATTAATTATAAATATCATATATAAATTATAAATTCCATGTTTCCTCTATCCATGAATGTTGTTAATTGTGTAATGACTGACCTTGGTTCTTGAGGCGGTAGTTGGTCATGCACATGAATAATGAATATGTATCCCATTAGATCAAAGTGTGTGTGAGTTTTGGTCATACCATTAACATAATAAAATTATAGTATATTCATGATAATTATGTTATTATATATGAAATATATAAAAATAATTCTAGGGGTGGATGATGAAATAAAACAAAACTGAACATTGAAGAATGTTACCTCTTTTTCAGTTAACTCCTTTTGGTTCATACAATATGTAATACACTGTGATATTTAGACCCATATTTAGTCATATAAGATTATGAAAGTTATTTTGTGATATTATGTTTTTTTTTTGAATTGTAATATCCAAATGTATTGAAGGAGGTAAAATTTCTTGCAGATGTGACTTTCTTTTTACTGTGGAGGGGGAGTGACATTCTTATAAATAAAAAAAGGAAGGAGTATTGTAAGGTATTTCTTACCTCATGTTTGTCTATAATATAAAAAATTAATTAAAGTGATATTATGGCCTATCAAAACCCACAACCAAAAATATGTTCAGAATTTTTATAATTCTTTTCCATAATTTCAGAGTTTCTCCGCTTTCACAGTTTTTCATTTTATTAAGGTAACTAGTTTTATATCAAAAGTAATTTAATAATTGATCATAAATTAAAATGATATTTATTAGAAAATATAGAACAAAATTTATTATATATATGATATATAATTTAATAAAATCCTATGTTTGTTTGAAAATAATTTTTAATCAAGCACATATATCGTGTTAAAACATTACTTTACTAAAAATAATTCTAAAAATGATTTTACTATATAAAGGTGAATATATTCATTATAAAATATATCTGGTCCATTAATGGACCATATTTTATATTTATTACTATTTAAAAATCTATTATAATATTATAAGATATTTAGTAATTTTAAATCTTTTAATAAAATAAAATTTAGTATAAAATAACAACAATATCAATGTTGATATTGTTTAATTAATTTATATTTAAAAATATCATGAAAGTGATTGAATTTGAATATAATAATTTTAGAAATAAATAAATTGATATATTCAACTAAAAAATTAATATTATATAATAATTCAATCAATTTACTTAATTTTGACTATTATTTAGCATCATATATTTTATATTTATTAACAAAATAATGGCTACATTGGCATTCCTTAAGCAGTTTAACCAACTAATTTATATCTAAAAATTTAAAATAAAGTAATATGATAAAAACTATTTTAATTGAAAATAATTTGTATTACATAACTAATTTTTGTTTTTAAATATATCAAAACAAATTCACTGTTAAAGGTACATATGTTTCCTTTTTTTTTCTTTTTCCTCCCATATCTTATTATATAAAACAATTTTATTGAATATTTTCCCATAAACTAATAAAATTTGTACCAAGAGTGTATATGGTCAAAATATTAGCATAAAATTAATATTGGACACGTTTCAGGGTCACTCATCCTCTTTTGATTATGTATTGTCCACTAAGTAATATAATTTTACCATAATTACAGTAATTAGTTTTAATTACAAATATTAATTTTTTTTGTTAAAAAATGTTTCTATTATTAGAATGTACATATTATAATAATTACAACTATGTAAATTTGTTTTTCCAATTTTAATTCACATAATAAGAAAAATTGAATTTAATGCTCATCTCACATACACGGTGAGAAATTGGGGTTTTAAAGTCAAAATGGTCAAAAGTTAAATAAGATTATATATCTAAATTCATCAAAACAATTACTTATTCGACCCATATTAGATTAATATACATATTATTTGTCTATTGTGACTATAAAATCAATTTAATATATAATTCATCATTAATAAATATTAAAAAACGTATTTTTCATCATAAAGGCATTAAATTTCACTCTTCATCAATAATTATAGTTCTCAAAAAAATACCAAAAAATCACCTTATGATATTTTTTACATTCTAAACACAAAAAATTAGTTTATATTTAAAAAATAAATATTCCAATGTTTAAATGTATTATTTTAAAATAGGTACGACATTAAAATTTCACAAAAAACCATTCAAAAATAGATCGTTTATGCGTAAAACAGCATTTTTTTAATTTAAATGTCTGTCAAAGATATTGGATGAATTTAAAAACATTAGATTTAATATAAAATATAAAAACAAATATATCATATTACCTTTTTATATTATATTCACTTTATTTCTTTATATTTTGTGTCTTATACGCTATAAAGGAACTCAGTATTGTGTTTATGAAAAGCCAACATAGTGTTACATATAAAGTAAGATAGAAAAAAATATTATTTTTTATAAAATTCAAATAGTGTAATTTCTTGGTGTGTTATAGGATTTCATTTAAATACAATGTTTTAATGTTTTTAGGGACAATTAACTAAACTATTCCTTTAAATTCCTAATATTATTTCAATAATATGATTTTACCACCATAAATCACAACCAAATGTAATTTTCCATTATCAATGAAAATATTTTATAAGGTTTTCAAATGAAATTTTTCCACATTTTATTCATGGGACTCTTTTGACTCTTTAAAAAAAATTATTTATTATAATTTATATTTTTAATTTTTAAGACAAGAATGTATTTTACCGATATCATAACCATTATTTACATTCAATTTTCATATATATAATTCCATGGTTATTTTAAAGTAAAATATTTCTCCCAATATTCTTTAAATTCTTCTAATTTATTGTAAAAAACTATATTTTCTCTGTTTTCAAATAAATTTATTAAATAGTCTTTTAAATGTGTGTTTTATTCATGAAAATATACATTAATATTTTCTTCTACTCTAATTATTTTATATTACTATGTTAACATACTTACTAATTATTTACATTTAATATGATTATTTTAAAACGTTTTTAATGGAACTCATTTTTTTCTAAAGGTTTATTGTGTAATTAGAGGAATAAATTTAATTTATAATAGTTTTATTGTGAAATTAAAGATCTATTTACTCTTCGAATGTTAAATTTCTTGGAAATTTTTTATAATAGTGGGGGAGGTTCATATATCTTTTTAAGGAATTGGAAAATTATTATGTTGTTTGAATAATTATGTTGGAATTAATCAAGTATGTTATTTCATTTATAAGGGTCATTGTATATGTTTTATAAAGAAAAAGTTCAATGATTAAACACATTTTCTTTATAATTTATTAGATTTTTATTAGTTTATTTGTCATGATATACATTATATAGCCCATTATTATTGTTTCATTTTACTATTTCATTTTTTAAGAATTATACCATGTCACAAGTTTAATAATCATTGTTTTTATGGGTACTAATTTTATTATGTTACAGTCATTCACTTTGATTATGTCAACATACTATTAGGCTCATCTTATGATCACTAATGAAATTTATTTGGAAATTATATTGTTTACCCTTAATGAGAGTTTGAGAAAACCTTATTATGTTTTACGTTTTACTATGGTATGAATAATGATCCTAAAATAACTATTTCTAGTCAGTTTTCCTTTATGAATAGTTTTATGGGATATGTTGAAGACATATTGTGAAAAAAAGAGATGCTTGGTATAGTTGAAAAAATTGATCACTTGGATACAAGGGCAATGTTATTTAATTTTTTGAACTAATTATTTAAAACTCTAAATATAAAATTTCCATGGATATGTATATGATATAATTTTCTCATTTCAATTTGTATGTTTTGGATAGATAACATTTAGAAACATTTATTGATATAAAATCATGAAATTTAAAGACAATATTTTCATTAATGGATATGAGAGTGTGGGTTTAGGGTTTTTATAGTTGGTTTCAATGCATGTTTTAGATGACATTGTAGATTAGGATGTTTTTAGGTGATTTAAAATTATACTTTTCGTTACTATAATGGGTTTATATGTTTATGGTTTATTATAAGTTAAAATACATAGATACCACATTGAAGGTTTTATTTTATGGTATTTTAAGGTTATTAATGATTCTTTGGGAGAGATTCATTTAATTTTGATAAATTTTTCAGGTATATATAGAACTTAACTCAAAAATTTTTTGTATTAAAAATAAAAATTGTGAAATAATGTTTTTGTAATTTTATGAAATATGATGAACTATATTGATAATTATAGGAATGTTAATTTGATTAATGTACCATTTTATTCTTTTTTATGTGTTTAATGTTCTTGGGATGAGTTTGGTAGAGTTAGGGATTGTTTTGGAAAACATTGGAGGCATTTTTAAGGCCGCACATTTTGATCACTGCTAGGAGAAACCATGTGAAATGAACCGTACGGGCAGTGGGGTTTGCGCAGATTGTGTACAGTTTGTCTAACCTTTTGGGGTGGGCTGTGTGAGGTTCCCCTTCGAGGCACTAGCAGGTGCACGATTTGCACACAGTTTGATTAACTGTGTGAGCTAACTGTGCGGCCTATAAAAATGGGGTTTTAAAAATATGGTATTAGTCGGTATTTTCCTAAAGTCATGCAAACATTCTCCCACTAGATCCTCAAATTGGATTTCATCTTCTCAAGGGTTATGGGTGATCTCTCACTCATTTTGGATGAAAAATAATGAGTTTTCTTGTTGTGGTGGAGCCGATCCTTCTCCGGTAAGTGTCCTTACATAGTTCTTTATGGTTTCCTATAGATCTATTTTCCCCCCTCATAGTTTTCTAGATCTACACCGATTGTGTGTAGATGTAGGGTTTTTTTCCTTGGGTGTTGATTTTCAGGCTTTTTGATGATATGGAAGGAGATAATGAGCCATTTTAGTGGATTGTTTTCCTGAGTTGGGGTGTCGTTTCCTGGGGGTTGAATTCACTAGAACCCTAAAAGTAGGTGGCTTCCATCTCGATTCCACATGGTTAGAACTAGGGGTTTTTCATACAAATAATTTTTCTTTATTGAAATTAATTGTGATAATGATTTTTGAATCATATTGAAAATTTATTTGGTAATGATATTGGGGATTTTGGGGGGAAATGGGTTGTTGTTGCAAAAAGGGTCTTTGTTGTGTGATTTTAAAATGATGATTTTAAAATCAGTGATGCATGATTATGAAAAATGTTTTGTGAAATATTGTTTTAAATAAAGATTCTTTTTATTGAATTGTTGTTGGGAATGGAAAGTTGGTAAAGTGTGTTTTCAATAAACGGGTGATTTATTGTGATGAAGTTGCATGTGTTGGAAATGGTTGTGTGCTTATTGTGAGACATTGGTGATTTGTTATTGTTAGTTGATTTTGTGTTATGGATTTTCTTGGATGTGTGGTAGTGAGTGGAAAGTATCACTATAAAAGTTGATGGATGGTGTTCAGAAGGACCACCATAATGGGTAGTGGTTCAGAAGCACCGCTGGTTGGGAATAGGGTGAACGAGATGGGAGGGAGTCCCACCGTAATGGTTTCTTTGTCATGTTTTGTTTTGAAGAGATGGAATTTTTTCCCTAATGTGTAATAATTATATGTATTATGGAATGGTTTTATATTTCCCTTGTTTGACATGGCTTTGTAAGGTTATATTTTTCTTTTATTAATTGTTCAGATACTAAAATATTTATATGAACTATTGGTTAGAAATGTTCTAATGATCTTATCCTAGTGATGTTGTAGTGCCTGGATCATGGAGTATGGTGTGGAGAAATGAATAGTGCCATAGTTTCATGGGGTCTTGTTGGTTATTATTCTTCTTGGTACTCTGATTTTGACTAGGTTGTATTTGGATTGTGGGATTTTGATGGATTAGTTTGGTTTTAATTTTTTATTATATGTTTTTGGTTATTTTTTCATCATACATCATGTAGTTTGTGGATAGTTCATTCTTTGGTTTGTTGGTTTTAACTCAATAGAAATAATTCCCCGATCCATTCTCGAATACCTTGGAATTTATTTTCAGATTTTGGCCCCTTGGAAATGTCACTTAAGGCCATGTAGAATTTCTTCACCTTCTCAGGACAATGAGATGGGGCAGGATGTTAAAAGTGGTACAAGTTTGTTTGGTCCTTGTCTTTCAAGTGAGAATAGTTGTTCGGTCCTTTGCGTGGATTGTTTGTCTTGCTGTTGAAATTCAATCTTGGTATATTCCTTGAGTGGGGATGGTATCAAGGAATAACATTGTCGAAAAAAGGAATATACAACATAAAAGGATGTACTTAACCCTTTTATGCTGAACATCATGTTACTAGGGAGTGTGGTACATAAGGGCTTAGAGAAACTTCTAGTAATTAGATATCTCATTGTCATTGGTGTATTCAATGAGATAATCATAGAATGCGTGGTAGAAATAAATCCCACTATGAAGCATATTTCATTGGGTTATAATGATTTATGGTGTGTTATGAATTTTTATATATTTGAAAATTATTAACTGGGTTTCAAAATGGGTGGTGTTGAACCATGGAAATTCGTCTTATTTTGAAAATGGGTTGATATTCAAAACATAGTGGATTTTTCAGAATAGTGAATCTTGGGAAACATGACCCTGTGGAAATTATGGTTGTGATAATTTTTATGTAATTGAATATGAAGATTTAATACCCTTTATTGTTATGGGAGTGGGACTTATTGATGTTTTATATTGATAGGAATTGCACTAAGTAGGCATTGAAGAGACCAACTAGAGGAAGCTGATGAAAATGTGGTTGCACCTAAGCCTCAGGTGAACTAGTATCTAGTGAAGAGTATAGTGAAATCATTCCAAGCTGTTGAATGTGGGAGTAATGTGGATGAACCAACACATTTGAATCATTCTGTTCTGTTTCAATGTTATAATCCACCCGTCTTTCGGGGTGATTTAGAGACAGAAAGGGATAAAGCGTGAGTGAAATAATTAAATATGACATATGAATTTTTGGAAACAATGACAAATCTGAAATTGGAACTAAGAATTTTTAAGTTGGATGATATTTCCCTATAGTGGTGGGAGTTGGAATTCGAAGCCATGAAAGACCAATGTGATACATGGGATGGTTTTGAATAATTGTTTAAACAAAATCAACCCACACACATTTATAATTAATCACACAACATATTTCATTAGTTTGAACCAAAGGCAGTTGTATCTAATAAAATATGAGGTTATGTTTAGGAACATAGTTTTGTTTTCGCCCAGGGTTGTAGGTAGTACATCATTGACGACATGAATTTTTTATGTTGGGTTGAACCAGGAAATATGTTCCAAGAAAACAGTGTTTTTATAGATGATTATAAATAAATGTTGAATAGATAAATGGTGGTTAAACATGATCTTTTGGGGGTTACAGGTGAGATAAGTATTTTCATACCCATGGGGAATAGTGGGATGTAGAATGATGGGTTCAAGCAGAAGAGGGACACTTATTTCTAGGGTGGGAGTACATTTCAGAATCTGACAGCTAGATTTGTGAATATTCCTATGAATCCTTAGTGTAAGATGAGATGTTTTCAATGCAGTTATGTGAGCCAAATCTTGCAATATTGTACAACATAACCTCTAGCATGTCATAATTGTAAGCAGTTGGGGTATCTGCAGTGTTATTGTCATAAATCTCCAATGGCAGGTGTATGTGACACTCCTCAAATTCACATGGGTCTTATGCCTCTATGGGATGGGGGAAGTATCATATCCATTATAAGAAGATAATGATTATTCTTGGTGATTCGAGGAACACCATGACTCCTCAGTAGGGTACCACTAATCAAATCATGGAATGTAAGCAGATGTTTGGAGGTGAGAAGGTTGTGATGGATGATCAGTCGGGACCGTGCTTGGTGTGAGGTACCATTCTTATAAATTCTATATTGTTCAAATCCTTATTTGATATGGGTTCTTCCCATTATTTTATTAATTCTTACATAGTTTATTTTTTTTGGATTACATGTGGAAATAAAACCTTCTCTTTTGAAAAATAAAACTCCCTTAGGTCAAAGAGAGGGTCAAGCCTTCTTATTTCAATGATGATGTTTAGTTGTGGATAGAATTGAATTGATGTGGGATTTCACAGTGCTTGAGATTGATGGTTATGATATAATACTGGGAATGGATTGGTTAGAAATATTGAATCCCTAAATCGATTGCGATGTGCGAATGATTAGTTTTGTGATGGAAGATGGCATTAGACATATATTTAGAGGGGATAAGAATGGAATGATGGGTGTAACGGATTTTTTGTCATGAACTATTGGAATGATCTCATATCAGTTAGAGGTGTTTTCATTGGCATCACTTGAAGGTGTTGAGAGGAGTGTTCTTCCAACGGTTGTGGATCAATTTATGGATGCCTTTCCAGAAGAATTCTCATGTTTGACACCTGTAAGAGAAGTGATTATTATGATTGATATTCTTCTATAGACCATTATTATCTCACTTCTGTCATACCAAATGGGACCTATAGAATTGCGGGAACTAAAGGTGCAGTTGGAAGAGTTAGAAAACAATGGGTTCATCTAGCCTAGTACGCCTATGTGGAAAATGCCAGTTTTTATGATAAAAAAGAGGATAGAAACATGAGGATCTGTGTGGATTACTACATACTTAATCAGGCAATGATAAAGAATGGATATCCACTTCCATGCATTGATGATTTGTTTGACCATTTGAAGGGAGATCATAGGTTCTTCAAGATTGTATTTGTGTCAGAGTATCATCAATTGCAGGTGAGGAAGGAGAATATTCTGAAAACATCTTCTAGAAGTAGATATGGCCATTATATGTAAGTGGTTATTCCCTTTGGTCTAATGAATTAACTAGCGATGTTCATATAATTGATGAATCAGATATTTCAGAGTTAACTAGATTCTTTTGTGGTGGTATTTTTGGATGATATACTGGTGTATTTGAGGACAAGGGTAGAGAATAAGAAATACTTGGAGATAGTTTTGATGATCCTGGGGGACCATCAGTTATATTCCAAATTGAACAAGTGTGACTTTTGGATACAAGGTGTTCTTTTCCTTGATGATGTTATTTGTGAGAAGGGTTTTTCAGTTGATCCGGAAAATAGAGAGGTTGTTATCTCATGGAAACTGCCAAAGTTCATTTTCATGATACCGAGCTTCCTTGGCCTAGATGGGTATTATTGACATTTGTTTCTCGATGTATCATGATTGGATTCACCAAAGATAAATTTTATAATGAATAATATCCCATTTCAATTGGATGAGCACCATCACAAATGATTTGAAGAGTTAAATGGTTGCCTTACATTTGCACCAATCTTGGTTCTACCACAACCAGGGAAATGGTACTGGTGTATTATGACACAATGGGATAAGGGTGGGGGTGTTTTATCTTGAAGGGGGGGGGGAATATATCTACATATGGCTCATAGAAGTTTAGTTTTCTTGATAATAACAACCCAAACATGATTTGGAGTTGGCAGTAGTGGTTCACCCATTGAAATTGTGGCGTCACTATCTTTTCGTTGAGAAATTTACAGTGTTTTATAACAGTAAGTGTTTAAAACATATTTTCTCATAGATTTATTTGAACATGAGGCAAAGGATGGGGATGATATATCTTCATATTTTTTATTTCAACTTAATGTAAAAATCGGGTAAAGGAAATTCAGGGGCCGTGCATTAAGTATAAAATCATTTGCTTGGGCAGTGAAACAGGCAATTGATCAGTGGTAGTTGTTGCCTTTCATAGACAACATGCATTTGAATTGTGAGGAATTGGGTGGAAGAGAATTCTTCTTTCCATATTCATTGGTTCCACACTTGGAAGGGTCTAGTTAAGGAGGCACGAGCATTTGATTCTGAATTTGTGGCGATGAGGTCCGAAAACAATTGGGGGGGGACCATAGAGAGTTGGGAACTGAATGGGAATCTAGTCTTGTGTTTTAAAAAATGTATGGTGGTTCCAGCATCATTTCAAGAGGATATTCATAGGGATTATCATCATTCTAGGTTGGTTGTTCATCCTAGAATTCGAAAACTGTATAAGGTATTTAAAGAACAGTTTTGGTGGGCTGGTATGAAAAGGGTTGTGGTAGGGTTTTTCTCAAGAAGCTTGGCATGTCAGCAAGTCAAAGAAGAGCATCAGTAGGCTACAGGAATGTTGTAGTATTTGACTATCACTTTATGGAAATGGGAGTAGATAGTAATAGATTTATTGAAGGGTTTTCCATGAATACTTCAGAATCATGATTCCATATTGGTGATTGTGGATTGACTCACAATGTTTGCCCATTTTATCTAGATTTGTGAATCCAATACTATGGAGGATCTATCAAAAATCTATATCTGGGAGGTGCTAAATTGTCTTGGTGTTCCAGTTTGAGTTTATCAGATAGATATCTGAGGTTCACATTTTATTTCTAGAAATCCTTGCAGCATGCCCTTAGGACATAGTTGAATATGAACACTACATATTATCTATAGACGGATGGAAAATATGAAAGGAAGATACAAACCATGGAGGATATGTTAATGTATTTTCTAATATATTGTGGTGGTTCATTGGATGAGAACATACTATTAGTGTAGTTATCCAATAATAAAATCTGCCAGGCTTCAATACATATGGCTCTATTGGACGCATTATATGGTCGTATGTGTCGTTCCCCACTATGTTGAGTAGAAATGGGTGGGAAATCGATGATTCGACTAAGACATGTCTACGAGACTATAGAGAAAATAAATTTGACCAAAAAAAGAATGGAGATAGAAAAAAGTCATAAAAATGGTATACAGACCTTCTTCGATGACCGTTGTTATTCGAGGTGGGTGATCAATTGTTTTTTAGAATTTCTCCTATGTTGAGACATCGTCAGTTTGGGAAGCATGGTATGTTATTTGTGAGGTGTATTATGATTTTTTTGACACTTGAGTATATATGAGTTGTGTTTTACCTTTTGGATTTTCTAATATGGTTTAATGAGTTTTACAACATGTTTCAAGTGTCTCAGTTGAAAAAGTATCAGCCAGATCAAGAACATGTGATTCATTGGGATCATGTTGAGCCATAAACAGATGCTTCATGGGTGCACATGCCAGTGCGGACTTTGGATAGGAACGAGGAATTATAGTGTGGTAAAAGAATCAGATTAGTTTAGGTTTTTTGGTAGCATGGTCAGATTTATTAGGAGACTTGGGAGTGGGAGAAAGAGAGGACCGAGAAATGGATAGAGCACTTTCGTAATAGTGATGATTCTATAATTTATAAGGAAAGAAAGTCAAATGGTGAGGAGAATGTATCACCTCCATATTGAGTTATGTAACATGTTTATTCCTTTTTATGTTTTAAAGTTCTTGGGATGAGTTTGGGAGACTTTAGGAAATTTTCCGAAAACTTTAGAGGTTTTTTAAGGTCTCGTGGTTTGAGCATGGTTAAGGGAAAAGGTGTGAGAGGAACCATAAAGGTAGTAGGTTACGAATAAATTGCACACCGTGTGTCTAACCATGTGGGGTGGCTCGGGACAGTTTCCCTTTCGAGCCACCAGCAGGCGCATGGTTGGCACCCATTTTGTGTAACCATGCGAGCAATCCGTGCGGCCTGTAAAAATGGGATTTTAAAAATCAAGGATTACTAAGGATTTCTCTAAAAATGTGGACTTGGTGCTTTTTTCTTGTTGTAATATTATGTATTATGGATTTTTTTGGTTATGTGAAAGTTTGCGGGAAGTATCACTATAAACATTGATAGATAGTGGTCAGAAGAAACACCATAATGGATTGTGGTCAGAAAGCACTACTACTTGGGAATGGGTTGAATGGGAAGGGAGGAAGTCCCACCGTAATGGTTAATTTTTTGGGTGTTGTATTGAAAATATAAAATTTTTGTTGCTAATGCATTAGGTGGATATGTCATATAGAATGGTTGTGGATTTCCCTTGTTTGACATGTCTTGGTAAGGGTATGATTTTATTATGGTAATGGTTGATCTATTGAATTTTTTATAAAAACATTTTTATTTAAATTTGATAACATTTTTTCCTAGTGGAATGTGTAGGGAATTCATTTGTGGGAAACCTAATGAGTATTTTTAATCACCCCCTTCTTTGGAACTTTGGTTCTTTTGTAGTTGTTTCTTTCTAGGATACAGGTAAGAGTAAGGCATCTCATTTTTCTTGTGGTTTAGTATGATGAATTGGTGATGTTGTGGTGCTTGGAGCATAGATCATGGTGTGGAGCTATGGAAAATGTCCTAGTTCATTGGTGTATTGTTGTGTAGTCTTCCACTTGGTACTCTGATTTTGGTTTGGTTGTATTTGGAATATGGAATTTTCATGTATTAGTATGGTTTTATTTTAGTATAGTAGGGGTTTGGTTGTTTTTCTGGCATGAATCATGTGGTTTTTATATAGTGAATTGTTTAGTTTATTGGTTTAATCAAATGGGAAAATAAATTCCCAATATATTAACTAAGCCCTCAGTATTTATTTCCATCCTATGGATCCTTTTGAATGTTTCGTAAGGACAAGTAGCATTCCTCAACCCTCTCAAGTCAATTAGATGGAGTGAGATGTAACAATAATCAGTTGGGTTATATTGATCTCTGATGTTGAGTTAATTAATGTTAACTGAGATATATGTTTTATTACATTTTTGGAACAAATTTTTTAATTTATAGATTACCATTCGATTGGAATGTGATTTGGTGACTGTAATTATTTTAATTTTTTAATAAGTTCACCTATTTAGAAATGTTATATGATTATATTAAATGTAAATATTTTTGGGTTTGATGGGAGATTATATGGGGGGGAATGGTTGAGATATCTTTGGGATGAATATATGGATTTTTTGGATTTATGGAAATTTCGATTATTTAAGAAATTATTAAAATATTTTTAAATTCATATAATTAGGGAATAAAATTTTTTGGTATATGGATTCAATAATGATATAAATATAATTGTTAAGTTAATCATTTAAGAATATGAAATCAAATAATTATAATTTTTTGGTTTCTATCTTTCAAGGCTTATTTTTTTGAAGAGTATTAAATATTAGATATTTAAGGATTATTTAGTGATTATTATTGGGATTCATTTTTGAGGTTATTATGATTAATGAGTTATTTATTGATATTGGATATTGTATTACCTTATTCTTTCCATTATACTTATTATTAATTTATAATGATATGAGGAATAAAATAGTATTCTTTTGTCAATCATATGATCCATTAAGTGTTGATTTTCGTAATTTAGGCATGAAAAATCCATGTTTAATATTCTTTTTTTGGGATAAGATATTTGATGTAAGTGGAAATTTTTCTATGCACAATTAAATGATGATAATGTGATAATTAAATAAAACAATCAAGTATATTTTCTCATGTTCATTAATACTATTTTAAAGGAATGCCTCAACTATTTGAAAAGGACCATGAAATAAGAAATTTATCATTTTACGATCATTTCTGAAGAATTTATATTATCTTATCTTCTCAAAAAGTTATAATTTTATATATTAAATAAATATTATTTAAATGTTAATGTTTTCACTTCTTAACAATGTTCTCATTATGTGGTAACCTAGTTATATTTTATTTTCGATGATCATCATATTTATCATTACATGTTTTCAAATATATGTTCTTTCAACCATTCTATGTAACAGGATATCAACAATAACATTTTAAAATATTTTGTATATTTTTCTATTATTACTAATATATTTTTACTTTAATGACATGAAATTTTTTCTCTAACCATTTTAATCACATGAAAATTTGGGGATGAAATTTTCTTAATTAAGAAGAATGTAACAACCTAAGATTTTATAATTATTTTTTGTTATGTAATTTTTATGTTAGTGTGTGGTATAATCACTAGAGAGATTAAAAATAACATTTATATACTATTATTATTTAAATATTTTTGTTAAAAATATATATTGGTTTAGATGGTTTAATAAGAAATTCCACATAATAAAATATATATATATAATGTACATAGTCAATATAAATTTGTTGATAAATTATTATAAAATAGTCACACAATTTTTAGTAAATTAATTTTTTTATTTAGAAATAAATTTATTCCTAGAGAATTGTTTTATTTATTTTTTAATAAAATATTATAATTATATTATACGAAACTTAGGAATATTTAATAGAAATCGGATCATAATTTTTAAAAATCATTTCTATACAATGGTAGAGTGATTTTTTAAAAAATTTCTAAAAAGATTAATTTATTATGAATAGAAAACTATTAATTTTTTATTGAATATTTACTTTGTGTTACTGTAATTTATAAATATTCTTTTTTAACTAAATGGTTTAGAATTAGGATTAATTATTTTCTACTTAAATGATATTTTTTTCTAGAAAAAATACTTTTCTTCTTGTGTTGTGGGTTTATTTTTAATTATATTTCTGCCACTTATATGAATTTATTTTTATAAAATGGATTATATATTTTGAATAATAATAATTAATATAAGGTAATAATTTGAACTTAATTTTTTGTCACAATGATTGTTAAAAATAATAATGATTTATTACTACATTAGTGCTTAAAATGAGTTTATCAAGGGTTAAAGTAATGTTATATGAGTTAATATTGCATAAAATATATAAATACAATTGTATGAATCTATTTTGAACCTTATTAACTTATTCCATTATTTGAATCATTTTTTAGATAGTTCTACTTAAAATGATTTAATAATATGTAAATCCGTTAAAAAACATAAATTGTGTGCGCCCACACTAATAAAAGAACACACTGGCTCCCATTCTATTCACTCTTAAAGATAAATATGATTTTTACAATACCTACCCCAATAGCTTCCTAATATCCTTACCCATTTTATTTGGTTAGAATATGAATCTTATTGGGCTTCAGTTATTTAGAAAATGAATTATGAAGAAGACGTTTATCTTTTAACTGAATGTGATAGTTTTATTCATTGTAATTGTTTGATAAAATCACTTCTAAAAATTTTCATAAAATAAAATTACTATCATTTATAGACTAAGACTTATTTTATAATTTATTTCCATTAATAGACCTTCTACTACCATTAAATGGAAAATTTAATCATACATTGTGTGTCCAGCGCACTACCGCCTCACAAATTGATGTAATTAGTTTTCTATAACAACCTATAATAGATTGTGAAAATAATGTATTTAATATATATATATATATATAATATTAAACACATAATTATCTTTATATTAAAATAATATATCTTTTATTTTAAAACATTTCCATCCTTTTAAAATTTATGACGTCATTCATGCAAATGTTTGGATTATCACCTTGACATAACAATGTGATTCATTTTTCATCACTGAATGACATGGCTATAAGCTATAAGTATACTTAAAGATATATTATTATATTTATGATATATTAATATGTAAAAACTGATAAAATTATACTTACCCTATTTATCTCAATTTCTTTGAAAAAGGATACATTATCAATGCATATGTATGACCTACCTTCTCAATGAATGTAATGCAATTAATTTTTAAAAAACATATTTCATATATGTTTTAAAATATAATTATTGAATAAAAATGATAATTAAATAATTAATTTTTCTTGATATCATGGAATAATGAACTCATTTTACACGATCAACATACTGAATTTATTTTTTCCTTTATCTTCAATGTGTTTTTTATGATTCATTTATATGGTTCTATAGATATTATCAAAAAAATAATTCTACAAATATTCTAGAAAATTGTATACAGTATTATTAAAAGAAAAGGATAATTTTCTTTTTTTTGAATGAAATTTATTAAAACTTTTTATAAACTTATTTATATTCTTTTTGAAATATCATGTGTTGATTTTTATGATCAAGTGGTGATATGTTCCAATATTACCATCCATATTCACTCAATCATTATATTATGATTGTTTTAAACATTGTTCCATGGAACCCATTTATCTTCCATGATTTTTTCAAGTTATGAATGTCAAAATTGTTATTTAAATGATATTAACGTTGAAATATAATAAATCTATACATTATTCATGTTAAGGTTCTTGGAAAGTTTTTCTAATGGATGGTGAGCCCGATATAGATATCCAATCCACTTGTAAATGATTATATTCTCTAAATAATTATGTTGGATTTAGCCTATACTATTAATCTAATTATAAGGGTTCTTTTATGGGTTCGTATGTGAGTTCTATGAAGATAATGATACAATATAAAATACAATTTATCATTGATTTATATGAGTTCCAAAAGTTACTTTAATCGAAGATATATATCACAGGGATCAATATTTTTTTATATCTATTCTTTTCCTTGATAATTCGTTATTCCATGTCCCTTATTTAATGATCGGCATTTTGATGGGTAAGAATTCCCTTATATTACAATAATGTGATTTTTATTATGTCATCACACCCTTGTTATATTATTGTGCTCACTCTTAGAATTCAGTTATAAATTCTTAGGTTTACCCTTACTGAGAATATGATCAAACCATTATTATTTTTTCCATTACCCATAATTTGGAATAATAATGTTAAATGAACTATATCTAGAAAGGGTTCTTGTAAATAGTTATCCTTAAATAATATATAATCTAATATTTTAACAAAATAAATCATTCTACTTCATTTGATAATCATTATAGTTTAGTGATTTATAGAATTGTTCAATTATTAATACAAAAATAGAAATTACATCACAAATTGGAATCCTCAACTAATTATTTATTTTTTTCCAATAAATAAAATATTTATCTTATAAGAAAATATCATTTCAGGACACACCATCATAATTTTCACCGGGACCTCATATTTTCCCCAACTCATTCTTAAAACCATGGGACAAACCTTTTTAAAATTTTGTATTTGAATAAAACACTTAGTGAGGGAGATAAAACTAATGAAAGACTCACATAAATCCATGAGAACTCATAATAATTTTCCTTTTTCAAAATAAGAAATTTTATCCAAATTAAAATTTTATTTTCCAAATAATTCAACATCTCAGATAATATATTTTTATAAAACATTCCACAATAAATTTAATGGAAACATAAAAAGCACAAAATCCTATTCACAATCATGGATGTTAATAAAATATTTTCAAAACAATTATACATTTTATCTGTAAGGTGTGAAAAATACATTCCACTATACATAACATCATTATATTTACTAATCAAATAATATTGATTGAATATAACTATAAAAAGGAGAAGTTAATCTTGTAGGTATACCAAGATATCTTTTTCAAATCAATTTTATAAATTGAGCAACACAAATGATCAACATCCATCATGACCATTGCTGAATGATTTGGAAAATGATTGTCGGACAACCCATACTAGGTTTATGAAGTAACCACACATCCTAGGTTGATTATATGACCAAATATCCAAGGGATATAATGAAAAATCTCTTATATCATTTATTGTGGCACCAATAACCCATGTTTTATAACAGATTCACCCATAGTACCAAATAATGACCAAGAACCAAGACATAATAATAACACATGAAATATTTCATACATAAAAAAATATTCATTGTACCACTAAGGAAAAAAATATAGATATGAAAATATACTTTCCATTAAAAATAAACTTTTAAAATATCCATAACATAGGGATTAAGGGACTTTCTTTGAATAAAAAATGGAAGAATTTATATGAAGGCACATACAAAATAAATGTTATTGTGGGAGAAGAAACATTGAATCCAAATATTATTAAATAGAACACTTTTTTTTCATTTTATAAATAAATAGTAATTTTTATTTTGTAAAAACCATAATAATATTCCATTTGAAAACCATTTTAATAATGTTGTATAAAACATAAAATGTCTACTATAAATCATCTATGTATATATATATATATATCCATAAAATAATTTTAATAATATATAAATGAAAGAGAAATATTTAGAAAATAAATCTTCAAAACATTAAAAATTAGGTTTTAAAAATAATTTATCTTTTTTATCATGTTCGATGAGTCACATATGTTATTATTGTTTATCTTATTTTAACAACTAATCTATTATTACAAATAAATCCATTCAAGGTGGTATTTCTGACCAAAAATTGATCGTTCCATTGTGGGAAGGTATGTAAGTATGGGATTTAGGTAGTTTTTGGATAGAGCAATAGGTTCATTAATTATGATGAAAATAGGAGAGGAGGTTACCTTTTACTAGAGGAGGGGTGTGGGTACTCATCGAATATCTTAATGTATTAAATTAATTTAAATTAGTGTTTATAATAAAATATTTCAAATTTTTTTTTGGATAAGATAAGAATGAATTATAATACACACATTCAATATATTTAGACATGATTATGTGATGTTTTCATTATTATCTTTTAGTTGTAATTCTTGTTAACTCTTATTGATGATTACCATGATAGAAATGTTTATTACTCTTCAGGAGTCAAAATGTGTACTATAAAAAAATTGGACACTAAATAAAACATGATTGATATTTTAATCCATTTATTTTTACTAAGGATGAAGATATGATTATCAGGAATTGTGATTGAGTTAAAAAATATTGTATGTTATAAAATCTCATTTATGTCATGTATGGAAATTTATTAAAAATTATAATATAAGTTTTGTCAAAATATCATAAACTGTCCATAAAATGAAATTTATTAGAAGATAAGAAAAATATGGTATTAATATAATCATCTAATAAGATTTTAAGTGGTTTTAATATAATTTGAAACCTTATCTTTTGGACTGACACCTTGGTTAACCAGTTTTAACCATAACTGTGAAAATAATTTTTTTTCTATATTAACGTGATACAATTTTAATGATAATGTAAAAAATGGATCATAAATGGAAAATGTTCGAAATTATACACTTTTTAGAATCTTAATTTTCATTGTTAAAAATTTATATGAATTTAAATAATTTAATCAAATATTATATTATATGAAATATCATTAATTTCATATTTGACACTGCTAATTTTATTTTATTTTCAAAACAACATCAAAAGAATCGAATATGGATGTAAATATTTAATTTATCCCAAAAAATAAAAATTTATATTAAAAATTCATGGTACATAATAATTTCATCAAATTATATTACTTTTATATTTTTAAAATAATTTATTTTACCTATATAATAATTAAATAAATACTATGTCATCAATACAAAATAAATGAATGTAATTATTCCATCATGAACAAATAAACATAAATTACCATAATAAAAATAATAATTTATAATTCAAATAAAAATATTATAGCCTATATCAGTTTCTATTTATCCCTATGTTAAAATTTTAGGCATGAAAAATCAAAGAGAATGGTATTTTATATTTTTATTAACTAAAACAATAGAAATGTAATAATCAAATAAATATGGCACTATGTTTCCATATTTTATTATATTTTTTGGATATAACCGAAATGCACTCATCAAATATTATAAAGGCATGGTCTATGGTAATTATTTTTTCTATGTCATATTATTTATAAACTTATACACATAATTTACCCATATTATAATGATAATTATTTACTAAATATACTATAAAAATACCAAAAATAAAATGGTACTATTTAAATTTTTTAGAAATTCTAATTTCAAATATAGAATCCATTTTTTATGATATAATTTTCTTGAAGTAAAAAAATTATAATTTATGATTAACACATAAAATGAAAAAAACTATTTTTTTGATAAATTAATTTCATGTATAAAATTTTCTAATACCAATTTCATGTGTAAAACGAATTATGTAGACCATAATTATAATTTTTTTAATCAAAATAAAAAAATTGAATTTTAAAACTTATATAAATTAAAATTGGATTTTATAAATATAAAAATCATTCCTCACTTATAATTAGTAGAATTTATTTCTAAATAAATTTAATATATAATGAAACTATTGATTTTTAATTTAAATAAATATTAATTTGATTAATTTAATTTTTTTTTGTACTTACATGTTCTGAATAAGTCAAGTGCGCATATTTTTAATTTTCCCATAGAAATAAACATTATTGAGTAATAAAAAATTTAGTATTTAACCATTTCAATTTTTATATATAATAATGAGTAATAATATTTATAAAATAAAATTTATAAAATTTATATTTTATATTACTAAATATATGATCATTTTTATGTTTAAATGGGTATTATTTAGAAAAATATTCTTTTCTTCTAAAAAAATTTTCTATTTAAAAACATATATCATTAATTATTAATTAAAATAATATTATACAATAAAATATATTAATTAAATTAATAGATTATATATTAACATAAAATAATTTAAATTTATAATACGGTTATGAGTAATCATATGGTAAATATATGTTCATCTTATAGTGGAAAAATGCATTTCCTGAAAAAATGTCTTTTATACATGACTTGAAGGTCTGTTTTCAAAATAAATTATTCCAGTAATTTGAATTTAATTCAATAAAATAGATTCTATATTTGGAAAAAGTATAATAAGTTTTATTTAATTATTTCTACCTAATTTAAGATCTAAATTGTTTATAAAAATAGTGATAATCAATTAACATGGTTAATGTTAAAACAAGGTTTTGTGCATAACATGCGCTTTGGTAAAATTAAATTTCCCACAGACATAAAATTTTTATTTGATAAATTTTATTTATTATTTATAACTAGTACTTCTAATTTTTCTTAATATGTACGGCTTTATTTAATGGCTTATCGATAATTTAACAAGGTTGAAAAATAAGTTACATTGGTGAAAACTGAAATGGTAATTCCATGTAAACATAGTGGATAAGTGAATAACATGATTAAAACATGATTAATTTTATGTGAAGGAGGATCATATCAATATTACCTTACCTAGACTCAATTATTTAACATTTTTTACAGAAGATGGGGTTAGAGTGACTTCTTATTGATAAATATTTTTGCGTATTTAAAAAAATGAAACTCTTCTTCAATTATAAAAGCATACTCCCTCACATAGTTTATTCACACATCTCAAGACATCTAGATATGAAACCAATTAATATCTATCATTGTAATCATTTTAAAAAATTTATTGGAGTTGGTATTCCCAAAATTCCTACCCTACGGTCTATAAGAATAGATCCAACCGAGATTTCTCTAAGAGAAATTAATCATCTAATGGAATCTATTTTTTTAACAACTGTAATTTATTTCTTCACACATCCAATATAATAAATTTATTATATCACATATACATATAGGTTATTATTTTTATATAATAATATTTTTCAATATCCTTCTCTATCAAATGTTAAATGTGTCCAGCACACCTATATATGATAGACTACCACCTCACAACGAAATGTAATTTATTTTCCACCACTACCTCACACGTGTAGTTATACGGATCGAAATAATTAATAAATAAGTCACATATAAAAGTATATTTATTATTTGTCATTAATATAACATTCAATTCCTTACACATTCCTTAATTATGGGAAATATATCTTTTCTTATACATATATACATCCAACCATCTTCATAAAGCGATGTGATTCATTTTCTAGGTCAAAGTTTCAATAATGTTTTTAAAAATATATATAATGATTAAATATGATCTTTATTATATTTATCTACCTCTTGATATGTCTTATCTATGTCAAATTCACAATAACCAAATCATTCAAGAGATGACACGCATGACAAAATAAGGAAAATAACATATGAAACAATGAAAATAATGCAAAATTATTAACCAAAAGGTGGAAACTATTATTAGAGGATAAAATAAGATTTTAAAAATATATATACTGTAGTTTTATTGATTAATAAAGAATAAAACCATCATACAGGATTTTAAATCATGTTCAACCAATGGGAAGCCTAAGGTAAGGGTTTTCATCTCAATCTCCATTTTATTGGGTCATATTTGTAAATATACACATATTAAAATTTATGAGGGATATATACTTCCAATTAATTTAATATTAATACCTATTTATTCAATATTTTTACTATTGGAATTCATGTTTATTATTTCAAGGTGGAAAAATTTAATGTTTACGGAATTCTTATCAATATATTTTGTAATATCACATTATTTTTAGTTTTAATTTATTCTCATTGAAGGAATATAAAAATATATCCTTCATCAGATCAAAAAAAATTATTAACCATTATGCATTTAAAGAGTTTCCATATTTTCTTCCTATATTTAATCTCAATTTTACGAAAATCAAGTGAATAAATTTTTTCAAGGAATTATTTTATCATTTAATTGGATATATTTTTCTTCCTTGTCTATGTTTTCCAAAAAAATTATTATAGAGGTCCTATTATTTAATCCCATTATTTATTACATATATTTTATGTTATAGATTAATTTGAAAAAGGTTTTGAATGGAATATAAACAATATATTGTAAGGGAATGTTTTTAAAAAAATCAAACAGAAGGTTTTCTTCAACATATACAGCATTAATAGACATATTTACCCATGTAACTCTTATAAAACATTTATCTTATTCAATACGTTTTAAATGGTTTTAAAAAGTAAAATATTTTATTAATTATTATTTCAATATTCTAAATTCATTTCAATTATTCTTCCAAAAGATATGGTTTTATTTTGAAAGAATATATTTCTAATGAACCAAAAGTCACCTCTCATCTCTTCATTAGTATTATGATTCTTAAAATTCTTTTGATATAGTCTATTTTCTATTACCATTTCTAACAAGAAATTAAATTTTTCTAACTTATAGTTATAAATTACATCATGGTTATGAATATTACCTAAATATTATAGCATTTATAAATTCAATGTTTACTTTGAAATTTTTATGATTATTTTGGAAAATAATGATAAATTTGTATTCTTTATTAAATATGGTTACTTATTGAAATGAAATATTAATCATGAATGAAATAGATTATTCAATATATGAAAATATAATTTGAATGTTAGTGAAATTTTGGGAGAAAAATTTTATATCCACTTGATACATTAGTGGGTCTTAGGATACAAATAAGTATTATTTTTACCCATAGATTTTAATTTTTTTATGAAAGGTTTTGGAAGAGTAGATTAAATGACACCTAATATTAATCAATTTCTTATTTAATAATTTTGATATTATTATCTATGATATTATTTCATCTATACTATTTGTGGATGAACTGTTTCTCATGATTTTGATTCAATGGGAAGTTCTTTCAGATATTTACATCGAAATATTAATTATTCCTTATCTAATCATGATTTTAAAGTTATTAATTAAATGGGATATGCATGTAGGGTTTTAATATTGTATATTTATTATTCCCATTTGATACATGATATCTTTTACTATATGTAACCTATAAGGTTCATTTTAGAACATTATTATTTTATTCATTTTATCCAATATATTAAAATTAATCCTTTTGTAATTTCCCAGTTCCAAAATCCATCCTGAGGTGGTCCGTACCCGGTTGGTCACATGGACTCAAGTGAATTTCCCCGAATGCTAGAGGTTGCAGACTAGTAGCGAGGGCCTTGGGTCTAATAGTGGTGAAACGATGCCCTCTTTGGGATAGTAATATAGTGTAAGTAAAATAGATATTCAATAGCGTAGGAAATAATAATACATACAAAAAGAAACAGTAGAAGACTAGAATTAATAAACAGGAGACCACACACACACACAAACACATATATGAATGATGCATGATACATAAGTCTAGGAAATCAGACAAACAAATCACAATGATGGAAGACAAACAGTACTAATCCATAGTACAGATGAAAGACTGATGATAGCTTCTCAGCATCGCAAGCCTCAACTTGGTCCAATGCCCTCCACCTCTACAACACTAAAGCACCTAAAGTAGAATGGTGCTTGCCCTTATATATACCTGAAGCTCACATATTCAATTACCCTTCTAGTCAAAAGTGGTAAAGACTTTATAAGGAATCTCACATAGTCAATTCTTCATACAGTCGATGTTGATTCAACATGGTTTTCCTTTTAACTTTTCATTTCATTCATACATGGGGGAGATTATTTAGTCAATAAGGTTTCCTTATGACTTCACAATTCCTTCTTATTTTGAAAATCAAAAACACCTTATCTTAATGAAAATTTTATTTAACCCTATGTTTTACTTCTATATGGAAAATTTTCCTTCCCCAAATAAATTTATCCTTACCATGTTTTCATTGTTCATATCATAATTTTTCTAAGTGTAAAAATAGGATTAAAACCATAACCTCAAAATCCTATAATTACTTAAATCTAAAGAATTCTGTTTTAGGATCCAAATTCTCAGAATTATTATTAATAAATCTTCTGATTTATGACTCCGAATTCTGATTATAAATTCTGGTTATGAACTCCTCTGAGTTCTGACTCCGAATTCTGAATCAGAATTTTGGGTACAAACTCATCTTAGATCTGACTTGGAATTCTGAATAAGAATTCTGGATATGAACTCTTCAGAGTTCTAACTCTAAATTTTGAATAAGAATTCTGGATATGAACTTTCTTGAATTCTGACTCCATGTTCTCTGAATTCAGACTCTTATCTCTTATGAGTTCTAACTCCTAATTCTCATGGACTCCGACTCCGAACATTGTAGGTTTACGTTCCGAATTCTTGTGAATCCAGATTCCAAATTTCCTTGAAATTCAAACTCTATAATTCTATAGAATTCAGGTTCGGAATTCCTTGAAAATAGAATCCGAATATCCTTCTATTATAGACTCTGAATTCATTTTTGGTTAGACTCTGAACTTTCATTTTCTTACATTCCGAATATTGGATTTTAGTTATGTAACCATATTTTTACTTACACTTGTTTTGTTATAAAACGATGTCGTGCTTTCAGTTACTCACAAACCGTTGTTTGAGTTACACATGTACATGTCCCTATGAAATTCAAGGAAAAATATGAACGTTGGAGGAGGGAGATGGCTGTTGAAGTTGTGCCTATAAATAGGAGATCATTTTAAAGAGATCAAGAATTTTGGACAACTTTTGATCTGAAGTGATTTCTAGAAAGAGATACTCTCATGCTTAGTGCGTACTGATCGTCTGGTTCACATTTTTTTTCTGCGACTCCAATTGTTGCCGTATACAATCGAGGGATTCCGGGATATGAAGACAGAGGTGCAGACTATCTTGAAGATGAGGGCATATTTGCTGTGAAGACAGAGGTGCTGACTAACTTAAAGTTGAGGGCTTGCGGGTATAGCAAGATAGACTCTGATCTTCGTATCGAGGGCTTACCCTGGTCTGGCTAAGACAGACTTTCATGAAAGTATAAATCAAGGGACATTTATCCAAGGTTATTGGATACCCTTATATTTGTTTTAAAATATTTACTAATTGTGACTTGTTTTGTTACAAGTTTTTCCACTGCATTTGTATTATTGAGGAAAGTATAACTTTCTTATACTTCTCTATACATGTACTCTGATTTAGTTAGATTCTATACACTTTAAGGTATAATCTTCATCAATGTAAAATTTCATTATGTTTCATTTCTAAAATAACTTTTCTGAGTTTTGTTTTCTTAGAATAATATTTCCTGAATCAAGAAAGTGTGTAGAACATAGAGGTTTTGTGAATTACCTTGTCTAACCTTGTTAAAAATAACCATCTTTAAAAGTTCTAAAGGTATTTTTTTAAAGTATAAAATTCACCCCCCTCTTTTATTTTGAGCATCATTAGATAATTTAATCAGTATTTTTTTTTATTTCGATCCTACATTTTGTATTATAGTGTATATCATACTCACATGTCGTCTCAACAATTGGTATCAGAGGAGGTATCTGAAATACTTATACTGAGGTATAAGTTTTTATTGCTCAAGTTTTCATTGTTCTATATTTTCCATTCTTTGGAATTTTTTTCATGAATCTGAAATTTTTATAATAACAAGTTTTTTTTGGTGAGAATTATCTTTAAGATGGAAGGAATAAATGTTGGTTCCATAGACAATCTCAATCCAACTATACCACCTATTTTTGATGGAAATGATTATGAATATTAGAGAGATCGAATGAAGACATTAAACATTAATACTACGGTTGATATTTTTGTTATGCTACCTGGAGGATACAAAATCCCTGACAAAGAAGTTAGTACCATTACCAATCAAGAAAAGAATGAATATGAACTGAATTATAAGGTATATAATACTTTTATTTGCTCCATGACTAGAAATATATATAGTCAAATTTTATCTTGTGAAGCAAAAAATTGTATATGTAATAATCTTTAAGTTACTCACTTTGGATCATCCAATGTAATTGAGACAAAAAGAGCTATGCTCAGAGCTGAATAGCATGGAATAAACTTTATTTATGGAGAACCCATTTGGATGGTGAAACAAATATTCATGACTATTGTGAATAGTTTACAATCCATGGGCGAGAAAGAATTAGATGATGAAGCCTTTTTTGATAAGATCATAGTCATCTTTCCCAATGAGTGGGAATACAAGAGGATAGATATAGATGAGAACAGAAAGGTTACTCAGATTACCTTAGATGAACTGTTTGGAACTCTTCTTCAGCATGAGACTAGAATGAAGAGTTATGGTGATAATGTAAAGAAGAAGAATGGGAATGACATTGTTTCTTTTACTACTACTCATATGAAATATAAGACTACTGAGAGAGTTACCAGATCCAAATCTAAAGAAAGTTGTTATCCAATCTGAATCTAGTGGAAGTGAATCCTCAGATAATGAATTAGAAAATCTTACTTAAAGGATGAACAAGATTGCTGGACAGAGGAACTTTCAATCCAGATATAAGAATAAAGAAAGGAAACACGAGAAAGATTCAGAATTCACATGTTATGAATGCAAGAGATATAGACATATATGACCAGATTGACCTATGATAAAGAGGAAAGAAGAAAAAAAAAGCATTCTAAGAGAAACAGAAAGAAGTATTACAAGGATAAAGCTAAGAAAGTCTTGAAAGCTAATGACACCTGGAGTGCCAGTGGTGGTGACTCTTCCGAAAAATATTCGGATTATGAATCTTCTAGACAGAAGAATATTTGTCTAATAGCCAGACTACCTATTGAAAATCATTTCTTAATGGATAAGGTACACAATGCTGAATCAATGACCAATATTTCTTTGAATGACAATGATTGTAAATATTATAACTCTTAGAATGAATAATCTTCTTCTGATTATGATAATACATTACCTTCCTATGAAGAAGTTTCTAGGTTTTCCACACTCCTTGATATTGAGAACTCAAAACTCATGGAAAAACATGATAAAAAAAATCTAGGAATACTATTCATTCTATGGAAATATCAGATCTTTCTAAAGATCTTGATAAGAAAAATGTTGATTTCGAAAATGTTTCAAAAAACTTTTAAGGAAGTAAATTCTGAGAAGAATAAACATTTTAAAGATCTAGAAAACATCATTTCTAAGAAAAATGTTTTCGAGCATAGCTCTAGTTCAAAATCAAATGTTTTAAAAGAAAATAACATGGTTATCAAACTAAAATCTGAAATATTTTCCTTGAGGAAGTGTTTGTTAAACATTACCTTAGGTAAGGAAAATTTTGATAAAATATATTCCCAAATCTGACCTCTAAGGAATAGTTCTGGTTTTGGTTATACTGGTTATAAACAGATTTTTAGTAACAATTATTTTGTTCCTCAAAGTGCTTCATTCTGCACTTACTGTCAGTGTGGTGGACACTGGGTAAAAAATTCTTCCTTAAAAAAACCTAGTCGTTAGGATTTCATAAAGCCTATTTTTCTAAAAAGATATGGGTGCCTAAAATTTTGCTTTCTGAGATTTCCGAATCCAAACATGTTTCGATTCCAGAAACCTAACTTTTCATTATTTTCATGAAAATAGAGAAGGTACCAACAACAATACTTAGTACATGGATAGTGTATGTTCCCGACATATGACTGATAAAAAAACTATTTTGAAAAGATTATCAAGATGAAAGGAGGGAAAGTAACTTTCAGAGATAACGCTCTGGAGAAAATTATTGTTATAGGTAAGATTATTCTTATTAGGAAAACATTTATTTCAAATGTTTTATTCCTTAAGGGTCTTAATCAAAACCTCATTAGAATAATCCAATTATTTGATGAAGGATACCTTGTGAATTTTAGGAATTACAAGTGCCTAGTACACAATTCCAAGGAAGATTTTATACTTTTTTTCCCATAGGAAAGAGAATGTTTACACCCTAAACTTAGAAGACATTAAGAGCCACGATCTACCTTTCCTTAGTGCAATGGGATATCATTCTTGATTATGACATAGAAGGTAAGGACACTGTAACCATAGGAATATAGGTAAACTTTCTATGAAATAATTACTTAAAGATTTAAAGGATCATAGATTTGATTCTTCAAAAGTTTGTGACCCTTTTCAATATGGAATGCAATATGAATTATGTTTTAAATCAGTTGGTGAAGTCTCAAATATTGATTCATTATAGTTAGTGCATATGTATCTCTTTGGTACTACACAAACTGGAAGTATTGAAGGAAAGTATAATGTATTTGTTTTAGTTGATTATTACACTAGATTTACATGGGTCTATTTTCTAGAAAATAATTCTGAATCCTCCTCGTATGTCAAAATATCTAGAGCCCAAGTTAAAAATGAGAAAATCCTTCCATTGAAAACAATTCATAATGATCATGGAAGAAAATTTCAAAATTCTGATTTTGAAACCTTTTGTAGTAGAAAAGACATTACTCATAACTTCTGAGCACCCAGAACACCTCAACATAATGGTGATATTGAACGAAGAAATAGTATTCATCAAGAGATAACAAGAACCATGTTGAGTGAATATTCTAAAGCCTAACATTTTTGGGCTGAAGCTGTAAGTACTTCTTGTTATACTATAAATTTAGTTTTCATTGGAGCTTTTCTTAATAAAACTCCATAAGAGTTATGCCATGGTAGAAAACCTAGACTTTTGTACTTTAATGTTTTTGGTTGCAAGGTATTTATTTTGAATACTGAAGACAATCTACATAAATTCACACCAAAATCTGATTAAGGAATTTTATTTTGCTACCCAACGACTTCCAAGGCTTATAGAGTTTTCAATTAAAACACTTATACTATTGAAGAGACAGTAAATGTGAAATTTGATGACACTAATCCATTTTTTTTAAACAACCCCAACCTACATCTTGAGATGTGTTTTCAAAAAATAATTATTAACATTTGATAGAACATACTTCTGATAAGGAAAATTTCCAAGAATACACTTCTGAAACATTTACCCCAGAATTTTTCCTACCCTATGTTGATGAACAGGTTTTACAAAACTCAAATTATTCATTTCTAAATAATCTTACTCATGATAGAATCATTGGTGACGTGAGTAAACCTATAAGGACATAAATATACTTAAGAAATTAAGTAGAACATCTAGCATTCTTTTCCCAATTAGAACAAAAAATCACTGTTGAAGCTTTATGTGATGATTATTGGATTAAATCCAAGCAAGATTAACTAAATGAATTTGAAAGGAATAAATACTGGACCTTGGTTGAAATACCTAAGGAAACATCTGTTATTAGAGTAAAATGGGTGTTCAAAAATAAGTGTGATGAAAATGAAATCATTGTTAGAAATAAAGAAAGATTTGTAGTTATAGGCTATAATCAACAAGAAGGAATAGACTATGAAGAAACCTGTACTCTATTAGCTAGACTTGAATCTATTCTTATCTTACTTTCCTTTGCAGCATTCTTCAATTTCAAAATTTTTCAAATGGATTTGAAATGTTATTTCCTTAATGGTTATGTATAAGAGGAAGTTTTTGTAAAACAACCTCGTGGTTTTGAAGACACAAAATATCCTGATCATGTTTTTAGGCTTACCAAAGCATTGTATGGTCTTAAGGAAGCCCCTCGAGCCTAGTATGATAGACTTACAAAATTTTTTGTTCAGAATAACTATGTTAAGGTAAATGAAGATCCAACCCTTTTTATAAAGAAAGATAAGAAAAATGTTTTGATTTTCCAAATTTATGTTGATGGCATTAAATTTGGTTCAACTCAGTAATCTTTAACTGATTCCTTTGAGGATCTAATGAAATATGAGGTTGAAATGAGTATGATGGGTGAGTTGACATTTTTACTTGGTTTTAAAATCTCTAAAAATCTAGAATGAATCTATATATCCCAACACAAGTATATTAAGGATCTTCTTAAAAAGTTTGTATATAACAAAACTAAGAGTACAAGTACTCCCAATGGTACCTCATATAAACTTGATCTTGATGAATATGGGAAACAAGTAGATCAAACATATTTAACACATATTATAGGAAGTCTACATTAGTTTACACCCAGTCATCCAGACATAATATTTTCAGTATTGTTTTGTGTAAGATATCAACCCAATCCTAAGGAATCTCATTTAATGGTAGTGAAAATAATTTTTCGTTACTTAAAGTGAACCATGGATTTTGGATTATTTTATACTTCTAGAAATGATTATGTTTTAATTTTTTTTTCAGATTTTGACCATGGTGGATGTAGAATGGATAGAAAAAGTACATACAGAACTTTTCATTTCTTAGAAGATTCATTAGTTTCCTAGTCTTGCAAGAAGAAAAACTCAATAGCACTTTCCACTTCTGAAGATGAATATGTAGCTGCTGAAAGATGTTGTGCTCAAGTGTTATGGATGCAACACATACTCACAGACATGGGTATGAGTTTTACCAAAACACAAATGTGTGATAATACAATTTCTATTTCCCTTAGTAAAAACCATGCACATCACTCTTGTGAAAAGCACATAGACATTAGGTATCACATTCTTAGGGACCACACTCAAAAAGAAGATATCATTCTTCAATTTATCGTAACGCATGATATCCTATCAGATATTTTCCCAAAATCTTTACCCTCCAATAGATTTTAATACATTAAACAGATGTTAGGAATGATAACCATAAATTAATATTCCTCATTAACTATCTTTTGAACCAATATCTTTATAGTAATAAACCCTTTTTCATAGGGGGAGTACATTTCTTTGATAGTTTTTCAAAAAAAAATTACTAGTAATGTTTTAAATAAAATTCGAAATGAATATTTTCGTAGTCATGTTGTTTAAAATTTTTGTAGTCAATGTTTTGAAAATTTTTCTAGTCAGGTTTTTCAAAAATATTATAGTCAAACTTTTAAAACATTTCATAATGAAAATTTTTGTTGTCAGTTTTTGTCCAAAACTTTTTGGATTGATGTTTTTCATATTTTTTATAATGATGTTTTTCATATTTTTCGTATTAAAGTTTTTCATATTTTTCTTAATGATGTTTTTCTTATTTTTTTGTAATGAAGATTTTCGTAATGAATATTTTCGTAATGATGATTTTCGTAATGAAGATCAGCATACTCTTTTTTTCCGTACTCTATTTTTTTGGAATGCAAAGTTCTTCAAGAATAATTTTCATCAATAAAAATAATTCTCCTAACAATCCGAAAGGTATGATTAATTCATGACTTTTCGTAATCTCCTTTCACTTGCTGGCAGTTTCTTTGGTATTTTTTAAATTTCTCAGATTCTAGTTTTTTTAAATCCAAATGTTTTCTTTTAAAAACCTCAAAAGATCGAATCCTACCAAATTTTCATTGCAGCTATCATTCCAACTGTCAGATCTGATCAGAAGAATTCTCATTTATTGGATTGTGATCGGAAGTTCAACCATTACATCAACACCTATAAAAAGGGGACCCCCGATGGTTGTCCCACAATGGTTTTCAATATTTTGTGTGTCGAAGATTTTCCCCTCCTCAAAAGACCATTCCATATTTTTCAAACGTTTCTCAATTACGAATGTTCGGTGAAATTCCTTCTTAATATATGTCTTCTGTCAAGCCGATTACGGAGTGGAAAATATAACGAGAGAGGTTGGTACATCTGAACTTCTTTAACAAGTATGACCCTATTATTTTAAAGTATATCAAGATTAATGGATGGGAGAGTGTATCCATATCAAAGATAAGAGCTCATTATGTTGTGTATTCGAATATACACATTGAATTTTAGGAATCTATTTTTTTTCTCAAGGAAGATGGGAGAGAAAAATTTTCCTTCAAGAGTTATGGTAAATCTTATTTAATTTATTATACCAAGACTGCTATCTTGGTAAGGCTATCATATGAAGGGTAAGCTGAGTTTTGTTCCCACAAATTACCGGATGTGCAAGGAATTTTAGTAAAGGTGGAGGCTTTGCAGTGTCTTGGACTTTCAGATGTCAAGACCACAAAGATTACTCACATGTATACTAACAATCGGATCCTTGAATTATGGGTTCAGGGTTTTATCGTACCGAGAAATCATGTTAAGAATAAACTAAAGAAAAGTGATATGTATATCTTGGATATTTTTGTAAATCTAAGGAAGATCGATCTGATGAAGCATATTCTCATTAAGATAGAGAATATAAAGAATGGTAGTTTGAGAGCATTGATAATCATGTATCCTGTCCTACACTCCAAGTTTATTGTTCAGTGCTTGGATTCTATCAAAATCCCTTACAGTTCCAAGATGAGGAATTGGAAAGTTATGCTAGTAAGTGATGATACTTTGAAAAGAATTAATGTTGTATTTTCTAAAGATTCCGGAGAGTTTTATGATATACCAGTGGAAGAAGCAGAAGATGTTCCGAAAATTGCAGAAGAGTCTGAACCGTCAAAGAATGCTAGAAGGAAAAGAAAATTCAAGGAATTATAAGCTAGAGGTGATACCCCTAAAGCTAAGGAATCTCAAACCGCACATCCTAATACCAAGAAGCTGAAATCCTATATGTATGAAGCGGTTTCCAAATTGAGAGAAGAAAAAAAGAATCATATGAAAAGAGAGCCACATTTCAGCTTGGATCCTGCAGAGGCCAAGGCTCTAAAAGAGAATACTACTGAGGATCTTGAGAAGCAAGAAAAACAGATGAATATTAAGAAAAATTGTTTGAGGCAGAAATTTTTCATTCCATTTTGAGGGACATTGAAATAGCATCTGATAACATTCCTATAGTGAAAACAATCTCAGTATAACCATTACCTGAGACTCTGGAGAAGAATCGTTTCACTCTGAAAAAAGCCCAAGAGAATGTTATTGAAGAGAAGGTTGTTGATGAAAAGATAGTTGAAGAAAAAGGAGAACAAGAAGCTAAAAGTAGTGATGATACGGCCGATATGATAAAGAAATTTTAATACATTCATGAGAAGGAAAGTGCTTCTGAAAAATGGTCAATCCAAACTTCTCAACCCGGAACTTCGAAACATGATACCCCTGGAATTTATGAGAAGGTTGATGAAGAGGTTAATAAATTGTCTGAGGAAGAAAGCTATAATCATGAATTCATTTATCCTGAGGACATTGAGGTAGGAACCAAAAAAGAAAAAATTGATGAAGATATGATTGTTCAGTTGCCTAGAAGTGAGCATGAATATCTAGATGATGAATCTGTTCAGAGAATCAGTAAGGGAAACCAAGTTGTTGTTCATAACCCAAAAAAAGAAATTTTGTGTAAGAAGGAAGATGATTGAACATCTAAGAGGAAGCATGTTAATCTAGAAGAATAACCATCACCAAGAAAAATTTCAGATTCAGAGTCATTATATTTAGAACATGACTTTGTCATTCAATCTCTTAAGAAGCTAGTTGACACCATTCTGATCATTCCAACCTTTGACTCGAGATGTCAGATCCTTCAACATAGCATGAATCAGAAATCAGATTATGTATCCATGGTGATGGATAGGTGTGTAAAGATTGAGCTGATCACAAGAACTTCTTTATCAACTATGAAGCCCACAATAAAACCTTGCATGAGAGTGACTAGCTGGTCGAGGAAGATGGTTGAAGATTTGAGAGAGCATGATCAATTTCAAGATGATGTCAATGATTATTTTGATACTAAAGACATCAAAATCAAGGATCTTACAAATAGCTTTTAGGAAAAGCTATATATTGAACAGAATACTCAGATTCAGGAGGTCAAGGATATAAATGGTAATCTGAACTCTATCACTCAATGTTAGAAAAGGGAAAAGGGAAATTCGAATCGAGATTGGGGAAAAGCTAGTAAAGCAAGAAGACTTTTTGAAGGATCAGGAAGAGTCTCTGAAGGCTCAAGATGATAGGATCAAATCCTTAGAGAAGCAAGCAGAGGAAGATCACATGGAGGTAATGAACCAAAAAACCATTTTTAAAAAGTTGATACCCAAGGGAAAGGAAGGAAAATAGATCAATCTGATCTTTTGTTGTATTTTATTTCCTTTTATGAATTCTTCCAATCCAAATAAAATTGTGGGTTTCTTGTTTTTGTTTGGATATTTTTACTAACATTTCAGGTACCATATTCTTTCCCATTCCCTCAAATTCTTTTTGAAACTCAGAAAGGGGTAGAAGAAAAATTAATTCTTTGTAAAGAATAAATCTCCCTAAGTAAGGGGGAGTTTATCAAATGCGGATTTCTCATTACGAAGATTTCCATAGTTAATCTAAATTAAAATCTCATTCTGGAAATCTAGAATATGATCCTTAGTGTTCCAAAGAATAAGAGGGAGTTAGTCATATTCATCATTGCCAATGTAAAAAGGGAGATAATATTTATTTCAAAGTCTAGAAATTTTTTTCTAAGTCCTTATATTATTTTCCATAAGGATTTTTGTGCTTTCCAAAAATGGGGAGATTGTTCAATAAATAATGTTTTCTTTATGACATTTCAATTCCTTCATACTTGGGGGACATTTTTTATTCAATAATATTTCCTTATGACTTTACAATTCCATCTTGTTTTGAAAATCACAAACACCTTATCTCAAGGAAAATTTCATTTTACCCTATTTTTTACTTCTATAAGGAAAAATTTCCATCCCCAACAAAATTTATCCTTAAAATTTTTTCATTTTTTGTATCATAATTCTTTTATATGTACAAATAGAATTGAAACCATAACCTCGGAATCATATAATTTCCTATATATGAAGCATTTTGTTTTAGGATCTGAATTCTTAGAATTTTGGTTACAAACGCTTCTGAGTTCTAACTCAAAATTCTGATTACGAATTCTAGTTATGAACTCTTCTGAGTTCTAACTCTGAATTATGAATCCGAATTTTGGTTATAAACTCTTCTGAGTTTTGACTCCAAATTTTGAATACGAATTATGGATACGAACTCTTCAGAGTTCTGACTACGAATTCTAAATACGAATTTTGGATACGAACTTCTCTGAGTTTCGACTCTAATTTCTCCGAATTTAGACTCCGAACTCTTATGAGTTCTGACTCCGAATTTTCATGAACTCTAACTCCGAACTTGTATGTTCTGGTTCTAAATTCTTGGGAATCCAAATTCTGAATTTCCATGAAATTCATACTCTGAAATTCTATATAATTCAGGTTCCGAATCCCTAGAAAATATAATCCAAATATCCTGGTATTATAGACTCCGAATTCATTTTTGGTTAGAATCTTAACTTTCATTTTATTACATTCCAAATATTGGATTTTAGTTATGTAACCATATTTTTTCTTACACTTTATTTGTTATAAAATGATTTCGTGCTTTCAGTTACTCACTAACCATTGTTTGAGTGAGACATGTAAAGATCCCTCCGAAATTCAAGGAAAAATATGACCATTGGAGGAGAGAGTAGACCATTTAAGACGTGCCTATAAATAAGATCTCATTTGAAAGAGCTCGGGACTTTTGGACAACTTTTGATTTGAAGTGATTTTTAGAGCGAGGTACTCTCATGCTTAGTGTGTAATGAAATTTTGGTTGAGTTTTGCTTAGTGGGACTCCGATTGTTGCTGTGTACAATAGAGGGCATCTAGGGATAGGAAGAAAAAGGTCCCAAAAACCTTAAATTTGAGGGCTTCCATGCTGAGGAAGATAGAGGTTCCAACTACCTTGAAATTGAGGGCTTACAGGGATAGCAAGAATGACACTGATCTTCGTATCGATGGCTTACCCTAGTCTGGGTAAGACATGCATTCTTGAAAGTATAAATCAAGGGTCCTTTATCCAAGGTTATTGGACACCCTTCTCTTTGGGTTAAAAGATTTACTACTTCTTACCTGTTTTTTTACATGTTTTTCCACTGCATTTTTATTATTGATGAAAGTATAACTTTCTTATACTTCCTTATACTTGTACTCTGAATTAGTTAGATTCTATCTGCTTTAAGGTAGAATCTTCAACATTGTAAACATTCAATAAGTTTCATTTATAGAATCACTTTTTCGGAATTGCATTCTCAGAATTATATTTCCAGAATCAAGAAAGTGTGTACAACATAGAGGATTTTTGAATTACCTTATTTAAGCATGTTAAACATAACCATATTTAAATGTTCCAAAGGAATTTTTTTAAAAGTATACAATTCACCTACTATTGTATTTTGAGCATCTTTAGATACTTTTCTCAGTATCTCATTTATTTCGATCCGATATTTGGTATTATAGAGTATATAATACTCACATACCATCTCAATAGTCAAAAGTGGTCAAAGACTTGGTAAGGAATATCACATGGACAATTCCCATTATAGTCTACTACACCAGGTTCTAACAGACCTATGTAATCCAAACGGGCCTAGCAGTGCAATAGCGCCAAAGTAAACATCATGAACTACTTGGAAAATAGTCTACAACATATCAAGCATGTCAGAAAAAATATCCACTCCATCCTACTATACTATGCTAGGGAAAAATATTAGTGGAGTATAACAGGCTAATAGGACCAAACAGTCGTAAACAAAACGTTCATGGTAAAACACATACAAAGCAAAAAAAATCGACTTTATTCACATCCAATTAGCCTCTACTCACACATATCAGCATAACAAGCTTTTAACAGGGTTGAAATGGTAATCCCATAATACCCCGTTCAAGGGTATTGGAAAAAATTGCACATATAACTTAGAAACATTCAACAGAAAGGAACAAAAAACCTACCATGTTGTTGGGAGATCGATATATGTGAACCTAAATCCATGAATCTCCCAAGAACACCATAGATCTACAAAAACGTCTAAAACAATAAATGGATGATAACTTGAGAAAGAGGGGAAATCAGGAAACGAAGCTCTTGCAGAAGGAAGAGATTACTGAGACAATCCCAATGCAATCGACAACATTCGATTTGAAGAACTAGTGCTCGATTAGGGGATCAGGGATGAAACGCGGTCGTACAGGAGCTCTTGGATGAACCAAACCTAGAAGAAGACATTTCTGTCCGTCGGACACAACCTCGGTGTGTTTTATGTAGGAAAAGAAAATATGCTGTGTGTAAATTAGATGTATAGGTGTGTAATTTCTGTTTCCATACT
Source organism: Viscum album (assembly GCA_963277665.1). Classification (NCBI taxonomy): domain Eukaryota; kingdom Viridiplantae; phylum Streptophyta; class Magnoliopsida; order Santalales; family Viscaceae; genus Viscum; species Viscum album. The sequence goes on from OY728137.1 coordinate 319,374,820, forward strand.
CCGCTTTAGGCGATCTCGAAGTCTCCTCCACACGGCAGTGTGTTAGGCCATTACACGGCTAGCACACGGCTTCCTGCGGCAACTGACTAAACAATGTGTAATCATAAATTACATGGCATGTACTTTAAAAATTTCCATAAATTCCTCTTTTTCTCAAAAAATGACCAGAAAATGAAATCGTACCTGAAAAAAAGATTCGGGTTCTTATAAACATCCCCCATTAAAAAAAATTCCCAGAATTTCCCTAGCGAGGCGACGTAGAAGAAGAATCCCCGAACAGCTCTAGCCACTTCGATCGTACATCTGCCCCCCTCTCCAATGTCTTGTTCTGCACTCACCCGTGCTGCCATAACACTCAGACTAGATGAAGAGACTGTCCACTGAGAACATCCATACTTCGATCAAAAATCTGGATTTGATGCTCCAAAAAAAGATGTATCTACTTCTAACTCATCCTCCTCAGGTTGGAAAACATGATACGGGTCTGAGAAGTAATGTCGAAGCTGGGAAATGTGGAAGACGTCATGCATAGCCCGATACCTCTGAGGTAACTACAACAGATAGGCAACTGGACTAACTCTCTCCAACACCATAAATGGCCCGACATACCTCAGTGAAATCTTACCTTGTCTCATAATCCTTATTTTCCCCAACCTCAGTGTGACACACAGGAAAACTTGATCCCAGACCTCGAACTCCATAGGTCATCTCTGTTGATCAGCATAAGATTTGTATCATGACTGGGCAATATCCATCCTCTTTCTAATCAACTCTATCTACTCTGTGGTCTCCTGAACAAGATGAGATCCCAGTATAGCTTCCTCTTCTGCCTCCATCCAACATAAGGTTGATCGGCATGGCCTACCACAAAAATCCTTATAAGGTGCCATCTAAATACTTTCTTGAAAACAATTATTGTAGGAAAACACCACAGGAGGTATGTGCTTCTCCAAGAACCTCCAAAATTTCAAATTAATTCTCATAGCATTCCCTCAAGCACCGGTGTCGTATGCTCATACTACCCATCTATAAGGGGATTGTAAGTTGTACTCAAAAGTACCCGTGTACCCAAAGCCTCCTGAATCCGCTTCTAGACCCGAGAAGTAAAATGTGTATCTCTGTCTGAAATAATGGAGTGTGTAAGTCCACGTAAACATACAATCTCTCAGATGTACAACCTTCCCTGCTCATCAAAACTGAAGGACTCCTTGATTGGAAAGAAGTTGGAAACATTCATGAGGCTGTCAATGACAACCCATACTGCATTATTCCCTCAAGGTGACCTCGATAAAACTGTCACAAAATCCATTGCGACATCATTCCACTTCCACTTGGTAATAGTTAACTGCTAAAAAATCCCTACAAGTCATTGATGCTCCAACTTCACCTGCTGATAGGTGGAACACTTCATGAAGAAACCAGAAAAATCTCTTTTCATACTAGGCCACCAATATAGAGGGTGTAGATCACGATACATCTTGGTGACATTGGGATGAATTGCCCAAACTGAGGAATGAAATTCCTTCATTAGCTCCATGCATATGTCTACTGGCACCCATATGTTCCCCTAGAAATGAAAGATCTCCTCTTCACCTATGATCCATCCTAGAATAGGGTCATTTCTTGACACACTTTCCCGTAGGACTAGGCCTTCAGAATCTAATAGCTGCCGCATTTGCACTCGATCAGGTAGAGTAGAGGAAACAACTACATAAGAAAGAAATGTCTTCCCCTATATGTCATGCACCTCTAAATTCATCTCAGAGAACATATCCATAAGCTGCCACTGACTATTGGCCTCTTGAATTTCCTGTATCTGAGTCCTTTTGCTCAATGCATCTGCCACAACATTGCCTTTCCTAGGCATATAGGCAATCTCCAATTCAAAAGACGGAAGGCACTCAACCAACCTTCGCTGTCTCAAATTCAGGTCATGCTCAGTGAATATGTACTTGAAGATTTTGGGGTTAGTGAAAACCACAAAATTATCTCCCAGAAGATAATGTCTCCAACAATGTAGAGCATTACCATCATCAGCCAACTCGAGATCGTGCATCGGATAATTTCTCTCATGTGGCCTCAACTGCCAAGACCTGTACGCAATGACTCCTTCACCCTGCATAAGAACAACTCTGAAACTGATACCTAATGCATCATTGTACACAGTATAGCTCTTGAACGGCTCTAGGAATACTAGTATCGATGCTGAAGTCAACCTCTATTTCAACTCATGAAAGCCTGACTCACAAGAATCTGACCAAAATACCTTTGTACCCTTCTTATTCAGACCCATCAGTGAAGCTGTTAAGCTTGAAAAGTCTTGTATAAAATGTTTCTAGTAACCATCCAGCCCTAGAAAACTCTGTAACTCAAAGATTCTCTTCATATACTCCCATGAAACTAATACCCTCACTTTATCTCGTTCGATTGTGTCTCCTGACTCTAAGATAACACGACCCAAGAAGTGAATCTCATCCATCCTAAAGTAAAATTTTTAGAGATTACCATATTACTGAATCTCTCTATGTGTACTCATAATGATCTCCATATAGGTAGCATGGTTTTGTCGAGTGTGAGGGTAAACCCAAATATTTTCCATAAAGACTACCACAAAATCATTCAAGTACGGATGGAACACTCGGTTCATCAGTGCCATGAATATTTTAGGTGCGTTTGTGAGACCGAAAAACATAACCACATACTCATATAGACCATTAATTCTCTGAAAAGCTATATGAGGTATATTATATGGTCCAACGTGCAAGTGATGATAAGTAAATCTCAAGTCAATATTTGAGAACACTCAAGCTCCTTGAAGGTGATCAAAGAGATCATTAATCCTTGGTAAGTGATATAGATTCTTGAATGTCAACTGGTTTAACTTCCTCTAGTCCACACAAAACCTGAGGGTACCATCTGCTTTCTTCATAAATAGGATAGGAGAACCCCACAGAGATTTGTTGGGTTGGCTGAAAACCTTTTCCTACAACTCCTCCAACTGCTTTTTGATCTCCTGTAACTCTGGTGTAGCCATCCTATAAGGAGTAATGGACACCGGTGCCACCACTAGCACAAGATCAAAAAAAATTCCACCTCCCTCTTTGGAGGAAAACCTAGAAATTCCGCTAGAAAGACATCTCTGAAATGATCCACCGGTAGAGGAAATTCCATCTGTGAAGTCCCCTGGTCATCCAGATATAGACTAGAGATATAGGATGTAACTCTTTCATATCCTTGATGCTCGAGTACCAGTCTTATCACCTAGACATCCCATTCACCCTTATGAAGAAACTATCCACCCTTTGGTGATGTGAAACTCACCCTATGATGATAAAAGATGAAAACTACTAAGAAGGGAACTAACCAGTCCATTATGAGAATGTCATCAAATCCCATCATCTCTAGAACATAGAGGTCCCATAGGAAGTGACACCCACCAACCTCAAGAGGTCACTCCTTGCACTGACATACACTAGCCGTTCTAGTCCCTAACGGAGTGTCTAGAATCCAGATATCAGAAGAAGAAATGATACAGAGCCCAAGGCTCCCCACAACAGAAATAGATATAAAGCTACGAGAAGCCCGTGTATTGAAAAGAGAAGAACCTAAAACAGAGGCAACAAAGATCGTACCTCAAACTATAGATGGTCCAAGATCCTGATCCTATTGGGTCTACTCTATTGCAAAAGTCTAACCTACACCACAACCATGTGACACTCCCTGACCACTCTAAGCTGATCCACCATACGATCGTTGAATTCCTGGTGACTGACTAGCATGGCCATTACCTCGACCTCAGCTTGAATGGCTGAAAGAACTCCAGTTCCTTGACTAGTGAGCAACTGGTGGTGCAGATCCTTAACGAGGAGTCCTAAAAGAACCCATGTCCCCAGTTTCTAGTGAAAAGAACTGATAGAATCACTAAAGATGACCCATCTTGCCGTAAGATAGACACTTCACTAGGTCTCATGGGCAATGTGGGCTCATATACTCGACCTTCCCACACTGGTAGCACACCACCTGGCTACCAGAAGATGCATCCTGCCTACTTTGATCTCCTTGTGCAGTCTCTCTACGACACTTCTTACTATGGGCTGGAGAAGCACTTCCCCTGGATGCTGAACTGCCCTGGCTCACAGCTCCAGAATCCCTCAGATTTCACTCAGTTATCAGTCCCTATTTGAGCATAGAAGATATCGAAATCAACCTGAAGATTTTCACCTGATATCAGATATCCTTCCTGAGACCATTCTCAATCTTCAATGCAAGGAACACCTCATCTCCTCATAGAAATGGTGTAATGTGCTACAACTCAATGAAGCGAGTGGAATACTCTAGAACAGAAAGATTACGTTACTCCAAACTCACGAAATATTGGGGTCGATCTGGCCAAAAGGTCTCTGGATAGAAGTAGTCATAAGAAGGTTCATTGAAACTCATCCCTGGCCATATTTTGCTAGTATCCCACCTGTGCGATCACATACCACCACCATATGGTGGTGTCTCGAAGCATGTACATAGATATTTTCAACCTCCTCTTTGGAGGCGTCTCTAAATGATCGAAGATCTTAAAGTTGGCATCAAGCCATAACCCTGCACCCTGGGTTCCTCCATCCCTAGAGATAGTGGGAGGATGCTGTAGCTGAAAGACCCACATCAATTCTACCATCAACAAGGCAACATGTGGCGCTCCCTGGAAGGTCTTCATCATCCTTAGAAATCCCTCCTTGAACTTTGCATCGACACATATGTCAGGTATAACTATTGGTGCCAAGACTAGCACAACTGGAGGACCTTCTGGAAGTCCCTAATCAACCATGTCTGGTGTTTGATCATAGCCCTGTATCTGGCCTACAACCATAGGACGCCTAAGTGGCATGACTTTGCAAGTTCAAGTGCACTCCTTAGATCAATATTGGTTGGGACTGAAAACTATAAGTGTAAGAAGGGATCCAAGGAAAGGAAGCATTCATGTTTGACTAAACAAGGATACATGGCGTGTATAATGGCTACACAACATGTTTCCTTGTGCCTTTCACATGGGCGGGTAATTATTCCAACCCAGGTCATGTAACACCCCATACACATGGCGTTTTTTCCTAACACATGGATTGTACATGACTTATCTTCCCCTATCTGAGTCCTTCTACACAACTAAGTTACACTGTTCTCCTATAAGATGACAACAAGACATGTTCTCTCCAGACATTGCATGTACTAGACAAGCTTCAGCGACCTATGTTGTCAGTGACCCAACCAGATACATAGATAACACTACACGACGTGTTCCAGATGGACATGGAGTGTATTTTAAGAGACTCAACTAACTCATGTTGTTAGTGACATGGCTGGTTACATGGTTTTACCACGTGACTTGTACATCCGGTACACGACGTGTTTTACAAAAACTCCAACCATGTGTCCTTGCTCACACAGTATGAGACACTGTTAAAGGCTACACTACATGTACATGTGGTACACGACATGTGCTTAAGAAAAATAGTTTCTTCCAAAATAAAAGAACACATGGAGGGTATTCAAAACTACATGGCATGTATTCTGGGTTTTCTAGACTATAATACTTAGAAACTACTCCAGAGCCCAGAAAAACATAGAAGCGATCATTTAAGTGCCAAATTCAGATTCGTGAGGGCACATAATCCCCGCAAATCAAAACATGGCATCTCTTACATGCCATATATAAGAAATTCATGGCAATGATCCACCAAATTCTGGTCCATGAGGGTCCATATCACCATAGAAAACAATGTTTGGTGTTCATTCATAGAATGCCTTAATAAAAGCAATACCCTATCAAAATTAGGTATTCTATGAAGGCATCCATCACAACAACAATCATATTTATCACAACATCCATCACAACAACATGAATTCACAAATTCACAATAAATTCCATTGTAAGAATGCATGAAATGTGATTTCTAGAAAGTTCCAGTATGATGAAAGACATGCCATACCCTCATCTCATCAGGTTTTAATAGAAATATAACCTCAAATTCATCAAAAAAATAGCAGCACAAAACATGTGAATCGCCTAATAGGGAAATTAAACAAATGTAAAATTTAAAAACCAGAAAAATTGATATAAATGAGGTGGATTTTCTTTTCCTTGTACACAAGATAGATACTCTGGGGAACAGCTTATTACCAATTACCTATTCCATCATATCCCTAGATATAGTCTCCAAATAGTATGTCAAGAAGATAAGAATCCATTGATACAACATTGTAACATCCTGGTTCTAGAAGCCTCCTAGAGGCCCTCTGTACCCAGTCTGTTACCTGGCCTTATGCTAATTTCTCGGAACGCCAGAGGCGTCCGACTAGTAGAAAGGGGCTTGGGTGTGATAGTGGAAAAAATATCCCCTCCATGACAGAGTAACACAGTGGAATTAAAATAGATGTACAATAGAGGAAGCAGTAATAATCCATAAAAAAGGAAACAATAGAAGACTATAATTAATAAACTAGATCACACATTTATATATGAATGATGCTTGATACATATGTCTAGGAAAGCATCCAAACAAATCACAATGCTAGAATACAAATAGCACTAAACCAAATTACAAATGAAAGACAGATGATGGATCCTCAGCATCGCAAGCCAAAACTTAGTCCCATGCTCTCCTGCCCCATATCCCTCAAGTACCTGAATTTGTTGGGTTCTTTCCCTTATCTATACCTGCAACAATTTAATTTGTTTGGGCCTTAAAGCATGGACCAAACAGGGTGTGAGACTAAATCCTAGTAGGAAACCACCAAAAGATTTGTGGATAATAGTCAATTAATATATGGAATGTAATAAACAAAACATGGTAGTAATCAAGGAAGTACTCAGGATCAACCAATCCTACAGTTTCAAATCATTCTGTTTCATATTTCAGTTAAACAAATAATCAAGTAGGAAAACAGAAATAGGTAACCCTATGGGAAGTACTCATGACCTATCCCCTCTAGTCCTACCTATAAAAACAACCAACCCTCTGGGGAGCACAAATAGTGTACCCCTCTAGTTCAATTACAAGGATAACAAAGACTCTCTGAGGAAACTCTCTCAGTTAATTACCATTATTGTCTAAAGAGTTAATGTACCTCTGAGGAATCTCACACGGTAAATTCCCCTTAGATTCAAAAGTGATAAAAACTCTATGTAGAAGCTCACATGGTCAATTCCCCATATAGTCATAAGTGGTCAAAGTCTCTCTGAGGAAGCTCACAATGTCTATTCCCCTTATAGTCTACTACACTAGTTTCTCACGGCCCTGTGTATGTCAAACGGGCAAAGAAATGCAATACAGACAAAGTAAATCTCAATAACTACTTGGATAAAAGTCTACAAAAATCAGGCACGTTAGATAAAATATGCACTCCATCGTACATTACTAGACATGAGAAAAACATCAAGGGAGCCTAACAGGCTAACAGGACCAAATGGTCATAAACCGAACATGCATGGGAAAACACTTCCAAGGCATAGAAATAAACCCTATTTGCATCCAATTAACCTCTACTAATTCATACCAGTATAACAAGCAATTAACAGGGTTGAAATTGTAATCACGCAATACCCCGTTCAAGGGTATTGGAAAAAATTGCATATGTAACTCAAATAATTTTAAAATAATTTCACAAACAACCTTCCTCGGTGTTGGGAGATCACTAAATGCGAACCTCAAGCCTTGAATCGCCCAAGAACACCATATATCTACAAAAACGTCTAAAACGTTCAATAGAGGATAACTTGAGAAAGAGGAGTAATCAAGAAATGAAGCTCTAGAATAAGGAAGAGCATACCAAGGAGATCCCAATGCAATCGATGCTAGTCGATTCATAGAACAGTTGCTGGATCGGGGGATTGGGGATGAAACGTGACCATACGGGAGCTCTTGAATAAACCATTCCTAGAAAAAGCCCTTTCTATCCATGGGACGCGACCCCAGTGTGTTTAATGAAAACAATACATGGCATGTACTTTAGATGTAAACGGTGTGTACTTTCCATTTATGTACTCTACTTTAGGAAGTCTCCAAGTCACCTCCAGACGGCCGTGTGTGTGGCCATTCCACGACCAGCACACAGCTTCATGCGGCAACCGAGTACATGGTGTGTACTCATAAAGTACACGACATGTACTTTAGAAATTTCTAGAAATTCATCTTTTTCTCAAAAATGACTGGAAAATGAAAACATACCAGAAAAGAAGATTTGGGTTCTTACACCATTGAATGAGATTCAATGAAAAAGTTCATTTTATTTAATTATATGTCATATAATTTTCCTAAGGTAAAATGTGTATCATGATTGTAATTTGTTATAAAAAACATATAAACTAATCAGTCCTTCGGTATTTTACCTCCATGTATCTATGCCAATTTTAAAATGTAGACACGAACTCTATGTTATTAGAGTCAATGATGTTTGATCTCGTATCAGAAAAATTTAATCGAAACACTCAGATATTTATTAAAGGTATAATATATTTAAAAAAAATAACACTATGATAGACTTTGAGTAAAATTATATAAAAAAACTGATGCTTTGGTTTGGAATATATTTTGTGAATTTTCCTTTTAATATATCTTAGTATAGATACTAGAAGTTAATGTGGTTCAAGAACAATTGTATATAGGATTAATATCTTTAAAAATCATGAAATGGGATTTAACTCGATCATCGCATAGTGCAGGATAATGGTACTTAACATTCACCATGTTTTAATGTACTAGTGGATATTCTTAAAAAAATAAAATTTTATTTAAAATCCATTATGAGGGATTTGAAAAGAACATATCCCCAAATAAACCATGTTTAATATGATAAGATTAGAAATTCATTAATTTTCCATTGCTATTAAGTGTTAAAAAAATTTAATTATATGTTATGATTGAAAATTCTGAATTTTATGAGTTATTCCAAAATATTCCATTGTTCATAAATTGTTCATAGAAGAAATAAGGGTATAAATACTACCAGAAAATATAGATATTTCCCTAAAAATAAATCCAATATAGATGGTATTGGAAGTGGACATACATTGGCTATATTAGGGAAGAATGTAAAAAGAAAAAATTTTAAAATAGTAACACAAAATTTTATAGTTTATATTAAATGAAACACTAATAAATTGTTTGATATTTTACATAAAATGAAACAATAGGTTTAAAAGAAATGTGATACTCTATTAAAAAGTTATCATCTAAAATGACCATTATAATATAGATATTAGGTGGTCATTTATTTATATTAATTATTAAATTTTGAAAATTATATGATTCACACATGTATAATATAAATTTAATGTTTATATATTGAATAAAAATATTATAAGGAAAATATGAAAGAAAGACAATGTTTTTTTAGAAAATAATATCTTTCTAAATGGACGATTTTCCATGCTATTCACAGATAATTTAAAAAAATCAACCAATTTTAAATGATTTATTTGAAAAAATAGGCATTAATTTTTGATATCTAGGTTCAAAAGTTTACTTTGGGTTAGTTTTTTAGAATTTTCTAAAAATAATAATTTTTTGAATAGTGAAACAATTTTGAATTTTCTTGACAAATACATATTAATTTACATTATTAAAGAAATTAATTATATTATAAATTGTATTTAAATTATATTTAATTTGATAATTTTAAATTTGACTAATTTAGTTTATATTAATCTATTTTAATTTTGACTTTAATATTAAAACATTCTATACATATTGAATTTTCTTTTTGGAAAATTTCTACTTCATCATGTATGAATTTTAATTTTAAATTAAATTTTTCCTTTTGTTAATCGAATTTGGAAAAAAATTTCAAAGTTTTCTATAAGACTAATTTTTATTATCTAAAAATTACAACTCAAATTTCCAACCCTGGTTAATAATAAAAATAGTAAAAATAAATTACCACAGCTAAGGTAAAAATGTGTTTACTCAGATTAAAATTTAATGATAATGGTAAAATAACATAAAACTTATCCTAAATTCCATTTATAGATATATATCTATATATATGCCATATAATATTTAATTATCATTAGTTAGTGGTTTTTTATTTTTAAAATCATATTAATATATGGGTATCACATTATATTTTTAAAAACTCAATGTATGTGCTCTTCCCCACTTATAAACGTCCACCTCCTATGCTACCCTGTTAACACTACCTAAAGCCTTTGGTTCAGCCATACCTTGAGAAAATAAAATAAATAATTCAATCCATGCATACTAGAGGCCATTTTTTGGTATTAATCCTTTCTAATAGGACATTAGGTTTAAACATAAGGAGGATCTTTGAATTGGAGATAAAATTCTTAAATGTGCGTATTTATGTAATTTATTCTTCTACATCCATAAAAACTACCTCAAATCCTCTAATATAGCATCAAAAGTATATCTTACATAATTATACTTTATTGTGCTAATGTAATAACCATGATCTATCTCCCCTTTCATGAAATGGGAAATTAAACGGTCAATCATGGGTAGAATAGACTAACGCCTCACGAACTAGTGTAATTAGTTTTCTATCAACACGTTTTCATTATGGATGTAATGATGTATTTAACAATTTTATTGATATTTATAATTTAATTATAATCATTTTATTTTCATATCATGTATAGAAATTTAATTTATATTCCGTGTGGGATACGATAAGGTCGCTAGTGTGTATGGAGGACTACAACCTCACTAAGCAACGTGATACGTTTTCCACTTACAATTTACATTAAAGGAATTAATGATAATGTTAGTGAATATATGTGGTATTTATGAAATAAAAATACATATCAAAATATAATATGATTCTTAACTTCTTATCTTCCAATCAGTTGGAAAACAATAATGTCTGGCATGTATATGTGGGGATTACCACATCTACACAGCGATAAGAAATGTAAATAATTTTAGTTTTACATGAATGGTAATAAGGATGTATATGATTATTTTAAAATATATATATTAAATAATTATTATTTTATAAATATTAATTATTATTATTATTTTTCATTTTGTTTCATCCGTTAAAAAATGGAAACATCATTCATGCTTATGTATGACATACCTTCTCCCTTAACAGTGTAATCTATTATATATATATAACAGTAACATATTTATATAAATAAATATATAATTAATATATATTATTTTTATACCATTTCTATAATTATGGATATTATTTGACCATGATAAAATTAAAATAACAAAAATTAATAAACCAAATCCTATATAAAAACGATTTTATTGTCTCCCAAAATATTTATTTTAACAAAGATTTATTAATAAATGGGTGAGAAAATATAATATATAAATAATATAGGGATTGATATATATGATAAAGGTTGTATAATATATTAAAAACAAACCTATTTTTATTATATGTGATGGTTATATATATACGTTGGATTTTGAACCTAAGGTAAGGGTTTTATATTCTCACTATTATATCTGCAACACATATATCATATTCACCCCATATTCCATTTAGAGGTGTATATACTGACACCTTTAACATATTAAATTTTATATGATATATCAAAAATTTATTTCTCTTCATTGTATTTATTTTTTAATTTGATTCTATTACTTTAATGGTGCTAATTATTTAAAAGTCACCTTAGTTGAAAGTGTTTATTTCAAAATGTCATTATTATTTGGGATTATATTAGTTGATGTATCCCATGAGGAAGTTATATTTTATATATATAATAAAACCATTTTATTTCCTTTTAATAAATTTTTTCATGAAATTTCAAATAAATATTTTCATTTTCCATCAATTTTGATCTTAAAATTGTTGAGAAAACATTTTTATGGAAGTCAAATTTGATTGATCTCTTTGGTCGAAAATCCATTTTCATCCAAAACCATGTTATCTAAAAATATTTTAAAAAATGTTATTCAAATAATATTACAAATTTATTATAGATATTTTTACTAATATTTTACTTTTTATAGAAACATTGGAATTGAATTTTCATAACATTTATTAAATATTTCATGTTTGGGTATTATAAAAAATCTGAAAGGAAAAAATATTTTATTGTGTACATCATAAATTCCATGTCTTAATTATTATTTTAGATATTTTAGGAGGTTCATCTCAATGTAATAAATATTTATAATACTTTTCGTACTTTTTTTGAAAATATTTTCAATGTGAAAATGTTATTTAATAAAAAAATGAAATATTTATGGTATTTGTATTCATCAACAAACTCATCCCTTTATATTACATATGATACAATGGGGATATAATATATTGATATTTTCTTTATTATTTATTTTTATTATTAATGTGTAGTTTTACATAGGGTGTATAATTTTATTCCCATTCACCATATTATTTTAGATGGTCTAGGATTATGTTTATTTGATTTGGGTAAGTACTAACATTTTTCATTTGAGTTTTCAATATGAATGTCTATATTTTTTATGTTTAACCCATTTAATATGATGAATAAATTGTAATTACTATGTGACTGGTGGGGTCTGGTAATAGATATCCCCCATATGCATCAACGGGTCTCATGAGACAAATTAGTCATCTTTATAAGACGAGTTACTACCAACAGATTCAAACTATTTTATGAATGGTCATGATAGTATGTTATTTTGTCATTATTATGAATTTAATCAATATGAGATATGTTATTTATGTACATGGTATTATTAAATTATTCATAACAACCATGGATAAGTTTAAAGTTCATGTGATTATTTAGAGGGATTTATTTGATCATCTTATATATCTGCCATATTATGATCAGTTTATTGATTAAATGTCATGTGTTTTAGTTATACACCAATATATTGATAATGGTTATTTATTATTAAAATTCATTATTGTACTCTTAGTCTTACTGAGCATGTGATATCACCCATTTTTTAGGTTTTATATCCTCATTATAATTGGATGTGTTTTGTGATAAATAAGAAGCGTTATGCTATAAGAAATATTGGTTTCTATATGTTATTTTTTGTTTTCAAATAAAATTTTAATTTAATTTTTATATGTAGTAAAATATTAATAATTATCTATTCAAACATTTGGGGTTTTATTCTTCATAAATAATTCCAATTAAATAAATATCCACTGATTATGGGCTACTTGAGTCATTACCTGTAAAAGATTAATAATATTATAATCGATAAAAGTTACTAAATTGATTAATCTATTGTTCCAAATAATGATTGTACTATGTTTCATAACATTATAAGATAGAACCCCCCATAATATTGTGGGACTACCAATCATGTGGTTTCTATGAAATGGATTATGTCCCCAGAAAAGATATTGTTGGCCAATGGATGTGATGAAAAGGAAAATGTTATACTGGCAGTACAATTTCTCAAGGTTGATGGTTTTAAATAGTGTTAATTAAACCAGAATAAAATAGAGGAATTAGAAATAGAACAAATAGAATAATTATATTTAAAGGATACAATATTCAATAAATATTTCCCTCATGAGAAAATGACTCAAATAAATAGAATGTATCATATATTAAAAGAAAATGAAGATAAAGTGTTGTTGAGTATGAGGATACCATTAAATGAATATACACATATGATGTGAATTAAATAGGTAATAAATATTGAAATATTAGTTATTTATTTTAAGGTATTAAGATAATTCATTGAAGGGAAATGTTTTCTTAAACTTGTTCATCAAATGATGAAATTATTGTATGCACCATTAAAATAGATAATTATTTTTCATGTTATTATATATTATATGGGAATAAAGAGAATAATAGGTCATAAAAACACCAATAAAAAAATAAATTAATCAAATAAAAATAATATGATGTTAGAATTCCCATCTTCTGATAATTTTGGAAAGAAACACCCTATAAAAAGATTTAAGGGCTTGGGATTTTGTTAAAAGTGTGATGATAAGGTTCATCCAACTGATGGATGTAAGGGTAAGAAACAAATAAATTATGTTAAGTGACTCATATATAAATAAATTGGTATTTAATCACTATAATTCCCAAATTTTCGAGGGATCATACCACATAATAGGATAAGCCGAAAATGAAATATTTTTCAGTCACTAGAGTTATGTTGAATGTACCCAAAAATGTAGTCAAAGGTACATTGATCAAAGAATCAAATTTAACCAATTATTTATTTTATTCGATATCTTCTCACTCTTTTATAACATCTATATTTTCAAATAAAATTATATATTTCCCTGTCAGCATAAAAAGGGAGTTATAAATCAAATATCCTGGTGGAATTATCACTCCAAAATGGATGTCTCACTTAGCCAACATTATGACACAGAAACATGACCTATTTTTAATTATTAATATTATAATTATGATTTAATATTATATAACACATCATTTTTATTTGAATTTAAAATATGATAAAAATTATTCCAAGGAGAATAAAAGTGTGATTCATAATGAAGATGAATAATTCGTTATCTTTGGAGTTAATAGGTAATCATCTGATTCATGTGTTGATCGACCCCCCAGTACTCTTTTAAATGATATTCGTTTGGAATAAAAAAATTAAAATATATGGATGGGAAATGTGATCTGAAAATTTAGGATATAAATATTTTATAAGAATAAATTGATTTATTTATTAAGGAAATTCCTAGAAATTCACCACAGTGTGATGTTGAGTTTTACTCTAATTTAATCCATGGTGAAAAAGAGATATCAATGAATACATATATAATGGATACAATGGAATAAGTGGGTTTGAAGAAATAAAAATATGAGTGGTGGGATATGTTATTCATTCAACCTAGTGTTTTACAATGGGGAGTTAATGATCTTTTTTTAAGAAGGGAGAAAGGTCCATGAGTTTGTGCATTGATTATTGTCTAATCAATGCCAATATAATATAGAAAAACACATCTACCACACATTAAGGACTAATTTGATAACCTCAATAGATATCAATATTTTTTAATGATTGAAAATCCTTTTGTATAATATCAATTGTTTGAAAAGAAGGAATACAATTTTAAGTCATCATTCCTAATGATGTTAGGACATTATGAGTTTTTAGTAATTCAGTTTAGTTTGAAAAATTCACCCTCAATTTTTATGGATCTAATGAAAAGGGTATTCAAGTAATATCATGAAAATTTCATTGTGATATTCATTAATGATATATTGTTGTATTCTAAAATCTATGAGGATCATGATAATCACATTCAAAATATTCTTGATATGTATAATAAAAAATAGCTATATGGGAAACATGATAAGTTTGGTTTTTGGATTCAGGATGTTTATTTTCATGGCTATATTTTCTCCAAAGATAGAATATTAGGAAATTGTCTAAATAAAATGATATTTACATAATTTCATTCAACATACAACATAACAGAGGTACATAGTTTCATTGTTTTGGAAGATTACTATTATTGATTAATCAATATGTTTCCCCAATTGTATAACCTATTAACGAAGCATTCATGTAATGGGGTTAATATTATATGGAAAATGGAATGTGGGAAATTTAATAATGAATTGAAGAGGATATTGGTCAATTCTCCAACTTTTAATCTACAATCAGGATCTAATTGATTTGTGATATATAGTCATGGAACGAATACGGGAAATGGCTGTGTCATTTTGAATAATGATAAAGTTATTTCATAAGAATAATGGTAGTTAATGGCTCGTTGACATAACAATCCAACCCATGGTCTTGAGTTAAATGGTATAATATTTATTTAAAGATATTGTGACACTATAATTATGATGAATGATGTCAACTATAAACAGAACATGAGACCCTAAAATATATCTTTTCATAGAAATACCTAATATGGGGAAACATATGGTGTGAGAAACTTGAGTAATATATTATTTCAATACCCTACCACCCAGGGAAATCAAAAAATGTTGAATATTATTTGAGTAACAAAGTTCATGGTGTTCTAACCAAAATGTAGATTGATATGGACCCTAGTTTCATTGATCAAATATGGATGGATATATTAATTATTAAGGAAGGGGATGCCTCAATCCTTTTTAAATGGTTTTGAAAACTTTTTTGTTGGAAAAGACAAAAATTTCTCAATATTATGTTGATTATTTGAAGAAGAAAATTCACGATGTGATTGATTGGACGTTAGAAGACTTTATTTAAAAATGTGTAATTATGAAATTTTTATAGAGATTATGTGTTCCATATATACCTAAGATAAAAAGGAAATTATTGGATGAATCTAATAGAGAGAATTTATTTATTCAATGTGGTAGTAAAAATATGTATAGGGATTTGAGGGTAAATTTTTATATGATAACATAAAGAAGGAATGTCTTCATTATGTGTCTGAATGTTATTTTCCTATAAGTGGAAGATTATGGACAACATCCTAAATGATTCATACATCCTCTACTTATTACAATGTGAAAATTGGATGAAATTAATAATTAATTTTTCATAAGAATACCAAATAAACCTAGAAGGAATGATAATGTAAGATCCCAGTCTTTTGAAGGGTGTGTTTAGGTTATGTTTTAGTTGAATCCCTTATTTCAGGCTTCAAGGGATGTATTCTGAAATTATGAGAGGTCTTAGGGGTATTTTGGGGGCTTGGGCATGAAATAAAGAAATGTTGGGCAATAAAAGTATGGGCGCACGACCTGCGTATGGCCAGGGAAAACTGCACGGCCTACACAGGTAAACCGTGCAACCCTCCTCCTCCAGACAGTAGCATGTGCATGGTTTGTGCATGGTTTGTCAAACTGTGCTACCAAACTGTGTGACCTCTTAATGTTCGGAAAAATTACAAAATTGCCACCCCAGGATTTTAAGAACCCACTCAGGATTTCTTCTCCATTCCTCCCTCTTCACCTAAGGAACGAACCAAATTTCCCAAGAGCTCCAAGAGTTTGATCTCCCTCATTTCTAAGGAGGTTTTGGTTCCGTTGGATGTGGATCAATGCTCCGGGTAAAGCTAATCCCATTCTTGCTTTTATTTTTGGTTTAGGGTTTGTATCATCTCTCCCACTTTTTCCGAAGCTCTAAAACCATATCTTTTGGGCGAGTTCTAGGTTGAAGCTCCAAAGGGTGGTCAGATTGAGGACTAAGGACTAAATTTAGGGTGATTTCAACCATGGTTTCGAGGTAGGTGGTCTACAAACGCTATCCCATAGTTTTATGGTGGATTTATGCATGTGTGGATTTGATCATGGTTTTATTTTGATGATATTTGATCAACCTGGATGCATTTGGTATAAAGGATGCTTAAAAATGGTAAATGGGAACCATCACGATCCCCATGGGATGCGTTGAGAGTGACTTGAAATAATTGGGGCCAACGATGGGATGTGGTGGCTTTTCCTGGGCTTAGGGATTGTTATTAAACAAGTGACCATTTTTTAATAAATGAAAGATCCCTTGACTAATATGTTGGAATGATTGGTTGAACTTGGAATGGATGTTAGGTGATTCACCTAGTCATGGCAATAACCGATGGGTTGTTTGAAATGGGTTGAATGGTTGATTTATGGAAATGATGAACGGGTTAAATGGGTTAATGTGTATACTTATTAAAGACCATAACGTGATAGGTTATGGGTTTAGTGCTAAATTCTTAGCGAGATAATCATAACACATGGGAATTGGGTGAATGTTTAAATGATGTGAAATGGTAATGTGTTAATGGTTTAAGGCATAATGTGAATTCCCATGTGGTTTTCTATGAATTGTGGTTGTCAAAGGATAATGGTATGGTGGGTTGATGGCTATTTATATATATAAGTATGTTCACATGGCTTGGTAGAGAAGGTTATGACTTGAGGATCTACGCCCATAGGTCGAGTGAAGGCTGATGTTATAAACTCCACCCTAAATGCATGGGTTAGGAATAGGGACTGAGGATCCTTTCTCCTAAAGGCCACATGCACCCGGACTGAGGCATTGAGGTGAGGATATGGTTTTTATGAAGTGGTTATTCCTAGTGATATAGGATAACTATGTTTTTACCCTCTTGCATGTGAGTGTTGGCCTTATACCCATGTAACATAATGTATATGATTAACCCATGGAAATGTGATGAAATGGAAAGTGATGATAATTGGTGTGAAATGAATGGTAATGGAAGTGGAAATGGATTTGGATCTGAACTGGTTAATGGAACCTTAAATAATTACTTGGAAATTATAATTTATATTCATTTTGCATGCACAACCTGTTCGTACTGGATATTTTGTAGACACCGTTGGTGGTGGCCTACTAAGTTGTACTCACACCCTACTCAAGACACCATAGGGAACCCATGAAGACTTGATGTTTGAAGGACAGGATAAGGGCAAGGGTCCTTACTAGATAGATTAGTGGACATGGGTAGCACTTGGTGGAAGATCTGGACTTGGATTCTAGACCATTTTGGGGATTTTTGTCGTTTTCGTTATTTTGGACTTTTTGTTCACTTTTGCACTTGTAGTAGGACATTGCATATCTATTGATGGAAATGGTTGTTATATATGTTCCTTGTTTATTGATTATTTTTTCCGCTATTGGTTTATTTCTATTGTGCATTACTCTTGTTGAAAGGGGGTATAGTCTCCCCACTTGACCACATAGACCCCTGCTACTAGACGGCAACCTTTGGCGTACAGGAAGGCACGCTTAAGGTTATATAACTACCCAGCTCAGAGCACCAGTTTAGTGGATTCCGAGTCAGGGAAATTAAAAAGTGGTATTAGAGGTGGTCTTTCTTTTCCTTCTCTGAGGTCTTGTTATTTTGGTTAGGTTTCCAAGGGTTAATATGTGTCTGGACATGGTAAAAGAGCTCCTACTTGAGTGTAGCTAACCCATGTACGAGGGAAAACCCATGTCACCCTAGGTGGAAAATTTTGTTCTTGGTTGTGTGTTGTTATAGTTGATGATATTTCACCATTGGGTGATGCACATGTGGTTTTATGTGATTGTTTTATGATATTGGTCTTGTGCCCTTAACAACACGAGGATTTGCATTCATGCATCATTTTAGGCACCAAGGGAGATAGGTGACATGCATTTTGTTATGCACATCCACAAGGTGGGTGTCTGAGATAGGAAAGTAGGGTGCATCATGCAGTTCATCAAACTAAGAAATAATGGTAAGAATGAAATAAAACAAGTGGGTAAATTATGTTTAAGGAAATATAATGTTTTGAATGAAGAGGAAAATGTTCTTGTAAAATGTTGTGTGTGTTTGGTGGTAGTGATATGTTCTTTACCCCTTATGGACCATGGCCCACGGTAGGGATGGTCGGGGCGGTGAATTGAGGTGTTAATTTCACAAAATTAGTAGATGAAAATGGGTTTTTGTAGCTAGTCAAGATATTTTGATGAGTTCGTGAAATTTTTATGTTATGCATGCCAAATATGATGCTTGGAAATGTAGAGAGATTCCACCACAATGTTGGTTACCAGTTGGGAAACGAGATTATGTTTCTTAGAACACACATACGGTAGAAGAACATGAAAATGTGGTGATCAATGAAGGTAGATAAGACTAGTTCCAGGAGAACATGGATCGCCTTATGCAGATGATGAATCGGGACCCAGGGTAGGTTTCACTAAGTATGTTTGAGCTGTCCAGGGAGTTCCAGCTGTAGCACCCTCTAACCATAACCAGAGGGGGTGGGCCAGAGGTACTGGAGTTCTGGTTAGAGTCTTTCCAGACGATACTGGATCATCTGGAGACCCATATTGAAAAGCAAGTATAGCTGGCCATTAGTATGTTGCGGGGCCAGGCAAGGCGTTGGTGGGACATTCAGGCTCAGACCGAGTAGGCTGAGGGGATGTTGTGAAAGGTTTTCCAGGAGATGTTTCTAGAGAATTTCTACCTAGAGACTTTGATGTAGGAGTGGGCTACAGAGTATATGAGACTGCCTTAGGGATCACTATCGGTGATGGACTACGCTAGTCGCTTCACTGATTTGCAATGATTTGTCCTGGTGTTATCAGGGGATGAGGAAGTAGTAGTAAAGCATTTTGAGGATGGGTTGAGACATGATATACCATCACAAGTAAATATAATTGGCAGAAAGATGTTTGTAGAGGAGATAGATCATGCACTCATATCTAAAGGAAACCTGAAGAGAGATTTGGGTGGTGGCTTTGTCATGTTAGCTGGGTGGACATGTGGTGCATCTTCCGAAGGTCAGAAGTGCCATTTTCAATGTTTCCAGCATGGTGGTCAAAAGAGAGGTTCATCCTCTCAGAGTGGGGACCAAGTGTTCTATTATTATTGCGGTAGGTCGGGGCTTATGTGTGGTTAATGACCTCAACCTCCAGTTGAGTGTTGTATGTGTGGTAGGATGGTGAATGTGCAAATGTTCTGTAGTAACCCTTAGCAGGAAAGTGAGCATGATGATGAAAAGCAAGTACCGGGTATGGGAAGAAGATCAGTTTCCTCGTATCAGGCAGGTAGATGGATCTCCATGGGCTGTACTGGCAGGGGTGGTGGATGTCGAACTCCATGGGAAAGATCACTCATGCTAGCCGTGCAGTGCAGCGTAGGGTGCTAAGGCCGGAGCCCTGGGTAGATGGGCAGTTCAGCTTTAGGCGGTGCAGTTTTTGCCTTGTGATTATGAGACCAGACCGTCAACTATTCGAGGTACAATCCTTATAGCATCTACGTTTGCTTGTGAGTTGTTTCACACAGGTTCCACACACTATTTTGTTTTTTGTCAACTTGTGGTAGTGTTGGGTTTACCTGTGGAGGGGGTGTGTGGAGTTATGTCAATTGACACCCCGTTGGGGGTGCGGGTTGAGGATATCAAGTAGTGCAAGGGATGTTCCTTGGAAGATGTTGGGTATCATTTTCTTTGGGACTTGTTCATTCTCGAGATTTTAGTGTTTGACCTGATCTTGGGAATGTATTTGTTGTTGTTGTATTGGGCGCACAAATTCTGTTATCATCACAGAGTATCGTTCAGGTCGCTTGAGGGTGACACTTATGTCCACTGTGGAGAATGCATGTTTGAGCAGGGCGTGTAGGGCCATTTTTTCATCAGATAAGTGGACTCACGACTCATGTCTCATGTCTCATGCTTGATGATGATGAGGGAGGGGAACAATCTAATTTTCCTCCCGTGGTGGATCGATTTCAGGATGTGATTTTTGAGGATTTCTTGAGGTTACCACCCAAGAGGGATGTCGAGCTCACGATCGAGTTGCTGTTGGGAGCGGAACCAGTTTCTATTCTGCCATACCAAATGGCATCAGTAGAACTCCAGGAACTAAAGGTTCCACATGAGGATTTGGAGCGTAAGGGGCTTATCTATCCTAGTACGTCTCATTGGGGATCTCCCGTGCTTTTTGAAAAAAAGGCCGATGGGTCATTGAGGCTGTGTGTGGACGATCGGAAGTTGAATTAGATGACAGTGAAAAATCGGTACCCTCTTCCTAGAATTGATGACGTGTTTGTTCAGTTGTGGGGTGCATCAGTGTTTTCTAAGATTGATCTGAGGTCAGGTTATCACCAGATGAGGGTTAGGTCTTCTAACATACCACATACAACTTTCCAGAGTCAGTACGGGTTGTTTGAGTTTGTGGTAATGCCTTTTGTCTTGACCAATTCACCGGTGGCATTTATGGCTTTGATGAACCAAATATTTCATCCCTATATAGATCAGTGTGTTATTTTCTTTCTTGATAATATCTTAGTGTACTCCAAAACTCTTGATGATCATGCCCAACATCTGGACATCATCTTGGGTACGCTAAGATAGCATCGGCTATACGCCATGCTACCAAAGTGTCAATTCTGGATAGGTAAGGTGTATTTTCTGGGTCACATCATCTCATAGGAAGGTGTGATAGTGGATCCGGAGAACGTGGATGCAGTTGTATCTTGGGAGTAGCCCAAGAGTTTTTCTAATGTTCGGAGTTTTCTGGGCTTGGCTGGGTATTACCGAAGGTTCATTCAAGATTTCACTCACTTGGAAGCACCACACTCCGTCTTGACCAAGAAAGGAATTAGGTTTGAGTGGTCTGAGGCTTGTGAGAATTCCTTCCAAGTGTTGAAGAAGCAGTTGACGAACACACCTATCTAGATCTTACCTGAGCCGGGTAAGAAGTACAATGTGTTTTGTGATGCGTCCGGAGTCAGAATTGGGGATGTGTTGATGCAGGATGAGCAGGTTGTGTCTTATGGTTCAATGCAGTTGATAAACCATGATCGGAACTATCCACCTCATGTACTTGTGTTGGCTTTAGTGGGGTACGCCTTGAAGTGCTAGAGGCACTATCAGTTGAGAGAACGATTTATTGTGTTTACCGACCATAATAAATTAAATTATATCTTCTCACAACGGGATATGAAATTTCGGCAATGAATATGGGTTGAATATCTCTAGTATTTTGACTTTGAGTTGGTGTACACACTAGGATTGGGAAACAGTATTGCTGATTCTCTGAGCAGAAAGGTTCAGAATCAGGTGGTTCAGGAGTCCAACACCAAGTGGAAGGTGATGGATTTGTTTGCAGAGATGCACCTGGATGTGCAGGAGGAGAGTGGTCAGGTCACTCTTTCTTCCTTAATGATGGAGTCGATGATTTTGAGTTGAGTTAAGTAATGTCAGCTTGATGATACTGAGTGTTTTATCATGAAGAAAAATCTTAAAGGTGGGTAGCTTCATTTTGGTTGGGTCGTCGGCAGGGAAGGTGTTGTTCGTGTTCGTGTAGTTGTGTAAAAGTTTATGCTGAATGAGTTGATCCGTGAGTTCCAATCATCATAGTGAGAAGTGCATCCTGGTTTTTCCAAGATGTACCGTGATCTCCGAAGTCCGTTTTTGTGGCCTGAAATGAAGATGGAAGTTACGGGCTTTGTGGCACGATGCCTTACCTGTCAGTAGGTGAAGGCCGAGCATCAATGGCCAGGTGGTTTATTGCATCCATTTCCCATTCCAAAATGGAAGTTGGATGATGTAGCAATGGATTATTTCTTGGTTCTTCCGAGGACCCCGCAGAAGAATGA
This sequence comes from Viscum album, assembly GCA_963277665.1. Taxonomy (NCBI): domain Eukaryota; kingdom Viridiplantae; phylum Streptophyta; class Magnoliopsida; order Santalales; family Viscaceae; genus Viscum; species Viscum album. Next base: position 319,397,797 of record OY728137.1, read on the forward strand.
TGAAATCTTGGTGGTTTTGGATTGGTTTACGAAAGTGGATCATTTCTTATCGATTCCGGATACCATTATAGTCGACCTGTTGGGTGACATGTATGTTCGGGAAATAGTGAGGTTGCATGGTTTTCCGCGAACCATAGTTTCGGACCGAGATTTGTGTTTCACATTGCGTTTCTGGCAAGGGTTGTAGAAGGCTCTTGGTATACAGGTGTTTTTGAGTATGGATTTCCACCCGTATACGGACAGGCAGTTGGAGCATAGAATCCAAGTGTTGGAAGACATGTTAAGTAATTGTTTATTGGAATTTGGTGGTTCTTAGGAGAGGCACCAATCATTAGTTGAGTTTTCCTACAAAAACAGTTTTTAGGCTATGATTCATATGGCATCGTTTGAGGAACTCTACGGAAGGCCATGTAGATCTCCGTTGTGTTGGCTAGAGGCCGGTGAATCTGAGTTGTTGGGGCCATGTCTCATGCAGGAGACTTCAGAGAGAGTTATGTTAATCAGAAAGTAGATGACTACGGATCAGAGTAGGCAGAAGTCGTATGCAGATAAGAGGCATAGACCTCTTGATTTTTAGGTGGGTGATAAAGTGTTCCTTTGGGTGTGGCCAAGGTTGGGTCACGGTCAGATTTGAAATTAGGGCAAGTTGGCGCCCAGGTATGTGGGACCTTTTGATATTGTGGAGAGGATTAGACCAGTTTCTTACCGATTGGATCTTCCACAACGGTATGGCGGGACACATGATGTGTGTCCTGTGTTTCAGCTTCCATAGTATAACCCTGACCCATCTCAAGTGGTTGACGTGGAGGATGTGGAGCTTGAGGCTGATGCGTCCTTTGAGGAGCATCCAGTTTGTGTGGAGGATCATAATGAAAAGGTCTTGCGATTCAAGGTCATGCCATTATTGTGAGTACTATGGCAGCATGGGAATGTTCAGGAAGAAACTTGGGAGCTATAATTGGATATGCGAGATCAGTGACCTGAACTATTCTCTTTGGTGGATCAATGAGGATTGGAAACTCAGATCAAGGACGAGCCGTTATAAGGTGGGGAGGTTGTGAGATCCCAGTTTTTGGAAGGGTGTGTTTTCATTATGTTTTGGTTGAATCTCTTGTTCTTGGATACAAGGGATATCTTCTGAATGTATGGGAGGTGTTGGGGGTGTTTTGGGGGATCGAAGCACGAAAGAAAGGAATGATGGGAAAGACAAGCATGGGCGCATGACATACACACAGCCAGGACAAACCATGCGGCCTACCCAGGTAAACCGTGAAACCCTCCTCCTCCAGACAGTAGCATGCACACGGTTTGCACACAGTTTTTCAAACCGTGCGGCCTCTTAAAGATGGAAAAAATTACAAAATTTCCACCCTGGGATTTTAGGAACCCACTCGTGATTTCCTCTCCAATCCTCCCTCTTTACCCTAGGAACGAACCAAATCACCCAAGAGCTCCAAGAGTTCTATCTCTCTGGTTTCTAAGGAGTTTTTGGTGCTGTTGGAAGTGGATCGAAGCTCCGGTTAAGGGTAATCCCATCCTTTCTTCTATTTTTGGTTTAAGGTTTTTATATTCTCTCCCTCTTGTTCTGATGCTCTAAAACCCTATCTTTTGGGAGATTCTAGGTTGAAGCTCTAAAGGCTGGTCAGATTGAGGTCTAAGGACTCGATTGAGTGTGCGTTCAACTGCAGTTTAGAGGTAGGTGGTATACAAACGTTATCCTATAGTTTTATGGTGGATTTATGAAAGTGTGGCTTTGCTCTTAGTTTTCATTTGATTCACTTTGATCAACCTGAATGGGTTTGGCATAATGGATGCTTAAAAACGATAAATGGGAACCCTCATGATCCCCATGGGATGCGTTGAGAATGACTTCACCTAATTGGGGACATCCATGGGATGTGCTAGCTTTTCCCAGGCTTTGGGATCATTATTAAACAAGTGAACTTATTGTAATAAATGGTAAAGCACTTGACAAATATGTTGGAATGATAGGTTGAACATGGAATGGAAGTTAGGTGATGCACCTAGATATGGAAATTACCTAAGGGTTGTTTGAAATGGGTTGAATGGTTGATTCATGGAAATGATGAATTGGTTAAATGGGTTAATGGGTAAACTGATTAAAGTCCATAATGGGATATGTTATGGGTTTAGTGTTGACTTATTAGCGAGATAAGAATAAAACATGGGAATTGGGTGAATGGTTAAATGATGTGAAATGGTAATGTGTTAATGGGTTAAGGCATAATGTGAATTCTCATGTGGTTTTTTTGTGAATGGTGGTTGTCAAAGGACAATGGTATGGTGGGTTGATGGTTATTTATATATATAATAATGTGCACTTGGATTGGAAGAGTGGGTTATGACTTGAGGATCTATGCCCATGGGTCGAGTGAAGACTGATGCTCTAATATCCACCCTAAATGCACGGGTTAGGAATGGGGACTGAGGATCCTTTCTCCTAACGATTGTATCCACCCGGACTGAGGCTTCGATGTGAGGATATGTTTGTTATGAAAACATTAGTCCTAGTTAGATAGGATAATGATTTTTTAACCCTCTTTCAAGCGATTGTTGGCCTTAGACCCATGTAACATAATTAATGTGATTAACCCATGAAAATGTGATCAATTGGTAATTGATGATAATTGGTGTGAAATGAAGGGTAATGGAAGTGGAAATGGCTTTGGCTCTGAACTGGTTAATGGAACCTGAAATAATTACTTGGAAATTATCATTCATATTCCTTTTTCATGCAGCACCTATTCATACTAGATATTTTGTAGACACCGTTGGTAGTGCCCTACTGAGTTGTACTCACACCCATGCTCGGGCTGCTGTTGGGCACCCAAGTAGAATTTATGTTTTCAGGTCCAGAGAAGGGAAAGGGTACCTACTAGATAGTTGAGTGGACATGGGTAGAACATAGTGGAGGATCCAGACTTGGAGTCGGGACCATTTTTGGGATTTTGGCTGTTGTCTTTATTTTGGGATTTTTGTTCACTTTTTCACATGTAGTAGGACATGGCATATTTATTGTTGGAAAAGGTTGTTATACATGTTCCTTGTTTATTGAATCTTGTTTCCGTTATTGGTTTATTTCTATTTTGGCTTAATCTGATAGAAAGGGGGTATAGGCTCCAGACTTAACCAAATAGACCCCCGCTACTAGTCGACAACCATTGGTGTATGGGGAGGTGCGCTTAAGGTTATGTAACTACCTGGCTCAGAGCACCAGTTTAGTGGCATCCGGGTCGGGGAAGTTACAGATAATATGTGGGTAATTGTTGATCTCATAACCAATTATTCACATTTACTTACTATAATAGAGGTATTATTACATGAGAGCCCCAGTAATTTTTGTTAATGAAGTTGTGACACTTCTTGGGACACCAAATTTAATTTTTAATGAACAAGATCCATATATTACATCAAATATATATATGATTCCTCATAAGTCTATTGATATTAAGCTTCATTTGAGAACCATTTAGTTTCCTCAATCTAAAGGATAGTTTGAAATGATGATTCTAACATTGTAAAGCATGTTGAGTTTGTGAAAACAAAAACATCAAGGTATGTGGGATCAAAATTTATCTTTAGTATAGTTTTCCTATAAAAATATTTTCCATTATTTAATTCAAACATCTCTCAATGATGAATTATATGGAAAGAGATTTCATACTCCAACTTGTTGAGATGTTGTTAGCGAATGAAATTTTCTTTGGGTGAGAACATATTGAATAAACAATGTTAAAGATAATGAATATTCAAGATCATATTAATGTATCTCAAAATAGGGAAAAGATATACACAAATAGTAAGGGGAATAATTTGTGATTTTATGTGGCATGTGTCATTTTATTGAAAGTATATCAATGTAAGGGTGTCATAATGTTTGATTTGAAAGGAAAAATAAGCCCATTGTACATTAAACCCTATGAAATATTATAATGGATTGGAGCTATATATTATCGATTGGTAATTCCACCAAACCTATGTAGAGTACATGATTTGTTCCATATATCATTATTAGGGAAGTAAACTGCATACCCAAAACATGTTCTATGATGAATTTGAAATAAAACATGATCTATCTTACTGTGATGAACATATCTTTAATATTGATATTGGAGATAAAGTATTGAGGAATCATATGACTATAATGGTAAAGGTAATTTTGGGAAATCATAAAATTAATGAAGAAATATGTTAACTAAAGGATGTTAGGAACTAGAAACACACTAATTTGATTAGAAGGTAACATCCATGAACAGTTTGAGGGAGAAATTTTTTTATGAGGGATGAATGTTACACAAAATACTCAATTATAGTAGTTAAACAATTTATTTTAATAAAATTATTTTAAAATTAATGTGGTAATATTTCTAGAAAGATAAATTATAATTTGACAAGATGAATACCGATTTAGAACATACATAGTGAAAAAAAGCCTTGATTGAATTTTTTAAATTTTCTTATAGAAATATGATATTATGAATAATGTAAAATGTAATATTTAAAAATTAACCCATTTATACAATATAACGTTTAATTATATGTATAATTAAAAATTAATTTAACTTTTCATTTTATAGAAATAAATATAATATCATCAGGAGGAAGAGATGGTAATTTTTCACAGAACTATAATTTTTATGAAACTGTTTTCTATTTTATAAAAGATATTGTGTGTCGATAATAAATCACTAAAATAATATTTAATGAGCAATGGATTAAATTAAATTTAAACATTATATTTCAATATATAAAAATTTAAATCAATATATTGATTATTGATAGTTATAAAGTTAATATAAGATCACATAATACATGAAAAACATTTATTGAAAGAGGGATTCCCGACATGGTTTGGATTTTTGTTTTTAAACTAAATTATGATAAGAATGATAATTGAAATTAATAAAATTTATTCCATGTTATAAATAATTATAATTAATATTATTTAATATGTTCAAGTTATGATTTGGGGTTAATTATTAGTAAAAATTTTAAAAATTAATTTACATGTTTGATGATAAAATGAGGGTTTCCACATTAAAAGTTCTTCTATTAAAATTTATTTTCCATAGAAAATGTTTTTTTAAATTATAAATTCATTTAAATATTTTGAATCAGTGGGTCAAAATTATCTTGTCATTATAATAATATTTTAGGCTTCAAGAATAAACTACCAAGGTTTAAAATGTAGTTACCTGAATGAAAACAAAAATTCAAAAAGTAAGTGAACATAAAGGATAACAAAATAATAATTTTTAAACATGTTTTTAAGTGATAGAGCTGTTAATGGACCTTATATTTAATTAAATAAATTATTTATCCTTTTTTGAGTAACATGGGGTGAGATTGACTCCCCACTACCTACTAGTTTAGGGTGTTTACAATAATGTCACTTCTCATTATAAAAGGGAAATCCATCCCCATACACAATAAAAACTATGAAGACATTTTAATAGACCAAACTTGTAAAAAAAAATTTGTCCATAACATCTTTAAAAACATTATATAGGTTCTATAATTCCCAAAATTCCAACCCTAGGGTCCTTAAAAAGATGTCAAAAGGAGGTTTCTCTAAGTGAATATAATTGGATTAATATATGTATTTTTTTTATTCTTTTAAACCCAAAAATTATGTCTTAAAAAAATAATAAAACAATTGTCTCCCATATAATAAGATAATATTTTTTTTATTTTTTAATACTTATCCATATCTTTTTATATTAAATTTTAAAAAAAATAATCACTCTTGTGTGTGGTGGATTATTGCCTCACAAACCGATGTAAAATGTATCCCATTACCAACTCACAATAATAATAATGATGTTTAAAATAATGAATACATATGATACATATGAAATGATTTAATTCATTAATATTAATAAAGAATTTAAATCCTTACTATTTCACCAATAAGATAATGTTGGTTTCACTTGTTCATAGGTACGACCTACAATCTCCTCGAAGTAATGTAACTTATTTTCTAGGACAATATTTAAATAATTGTTAAGAAAATATATATAATGATTAATTTTTATAATTATAACATTAATATAATTTAAAATATTATTTATCTATATCCTATTTAAATAAATTGTAACATTCATGATAAAACAAGCATTCAAAAATAGGGAAATTAAAAAATTAGATAATCAAAATAATGAAATATTATTCACTAATGGGTTATAAAATGTTATAATAAGATCGTATAGGATATTATAAATTTGGATATGGTTATTTATAAAATTAAAAACATTATTATAACCATCATGTTGGTGGATAAATCACATTTAATCAAGTTGTAGTGTGAGGTATTGGATTTCTTCTCAATTTCCATTTTATTGAGGCAAGTTTGTTAAAAATCGCATATTCATTAATATTAGGTGTATATAAAACCAATTTGAAGTATTTATCCAAAATAACTTATTATTAATGATGATTAATGTTTAAATTCCTGTTTATTATTTCAATTTCTTACATTTAAAAGTTACCAAAGAGGTTGGAGTCTCTTTCCCAATCTCACATTCTTTTGGGATTACATTTACACTAGTTGAATGAATATTATAATTTATCATTCATAAGATCAAATAATTATATTATCAAATACATAATAAAATAGTATAAATATTTTATTTAATATTTTCTTCTCCATTGTACATGAATCAACAAAAAAGTTAAAAAGAAATATTTCTTTTATTTTTCTTCAAATTGGTCATATTTTTCTTTCGTGTCCATATTTTCCAAAATTGATTTAATGAATTCCTTTTATTTACAGAAATAATTTGTTTAGGATATATTATTTTAACATTCACTTTTAATTTTTTTCAAAATCAATATTTATACTGTTTATAAATTGAAATGTATTATAAAAAGTTAATAATAATGTTTTTAAGGTATAAGGAGTTAATGAACATCCACACCATTGTAATTATTTTATGAAATGTATATTCATCTACATGTCTTGACTTGTATTTAAAAGATTTTTTTTATGAAATATTATTTTAATATTTCACTTCCAATGACCTTATACTTCCATATGACCTTATTTTATTACCAATCCACATATTCTCATTGAATCGTGGGTTACTTATTATATCTTGAACAATTTTGACTCTTTTCTTGATCATGAAAAAATAACTTTCTAATGATAATTTTTTTTTAATAATTAAATTTCTATAAAATATTTAGACTATTTATAGAATGGGTATGATTATTTTATACACCATATTCCATTTCTACATATTATTCTTACGTCGATATTTATTTTATTAATAGGTGAAATATTGATATATTTTTATTTTTTATTTAATATTAATAGTTCTTGATAAAAAATGTTTTTCTTTAATTAAATTGATCATTTGATACATGAATAATGTGTTTGACATGTAGTGATAAGATATGGGAAGAATTATATATCCTCTCAATGCAATGGTATGCCTCATGAGGAAAATAATTTGGCCAAATTAAAATGATTTTTACCAATAATTTTAAACTGCCTTGTGAAAGTTCATGACTATATATATATCATGATGTGTAAGATAATGTAATGCAATACTAAATACTTCTTTAATTAAACATTTATTTATTATTATTCAAAATATTGACGCATTTTGTGATAATGTTTTTGATTAAATGGATTATATTAAGATTTTTAAATGTTTATATTTGTTATTCATTATCTATTAATGATGGTGAATTATTGTATTAATGGAATGATTGTTTATTTATTTATATTGCCATGTTAATTATTATTTAATTATTTAGAATAGATTCTATTGTAATTATCCCTTACTGAGTATTTTCCCCACCCTTATTTTTTTTTCTCTTCCTCGGGATATAAAGATGAATTTGTTGAATGATTTTCAAGGATATCAGGAATTTGATTTTGTTTTGTTTTATAATATTTTCCTAATGTCAAATGGTTATCACGTATCTATCTGGTACTCCTAAAATGAAAAATTGATCAATACATTAATATTTTAACCCCTGTATATATTTTAATTTAATAAAGTAGGCATCATTTTTGGTTTAATGGAGTCTTGGATATTATCATAAATATATTAAAAAATATATATTATTAAATAAAAAACTATATTTTAACTACTTATTCAAAAATCACACTTTTCATAAAAGTATTCAAAAATCAGCATTTGATAATTTTAATATATTGATTTCAAAAATGATATTATTTTATCAAATAAAAATTCTAAAATTCTACAAATTAATTATAATATCTTCTTAAAAACGAAGTAAAAACCATTTTTAAAAATAATAACATATTCTTGAAAAATAAAATGAATTTACTAAATAGTTGAGTGACTATTTAATAAATGTTTATTAGTAGATTTATATTGAGTAAAAAAAAGATATATTTCATAAATTAGTTAATATTATTATTATATATGAATTTCATTCCTACGTTATAAAAGTCATATTTAAATAATAATATTTCATTTCACATTTAGGTTATATATTTCATGTTTTATATGCTATCAAACATAGTTTTCTATATATAATATATGGGTGATACATCCACTATTAATAATTTGTATCCTTGAAATTTGAACATGATCTCGATAATCCAGGGTTTTTTATTTGAAAATTCCTTTGTTGAAATTCCAATTTTTAAAAAGAGTTAAAATAAATTACTATTGAAAATAGATAAAGTTAAGTTTGAAGGATATCTATAATAACTAATCAATAGGTTTTTGAATAGTAAACAATTAGTGGGAAGTAAAGATATGTTCATTGAGGTAATATATTTTCCAGAATAATGTTGTACAGTGACATGGAACATTGATCACAAGAATGTTAATGATCATGAGATTTTTTTTAGAATCATACTATAAACACATGTGGTGTAAATTAGACAATAAATTCATCAGAATTTAAGGTAAGAGAAAAAAAATTCTTTCATGATATACTTTCAATAGTTTAAAAATTCATTATAATATAGACTATGAACATAATTAAAATGTACATACTTGATAATTAAAATTTCATCCTATAATCAATTCGCACCATAATATTATAATTTTACCAAATGATGATTATTACAGATTAATTTTTCATTCTTTAATAACTGAAATCAAATTCTAATGGATCACAAAATCAGTAATCTATCTATCCGGTCTTTTGACATTAACCAAAACCAAAATTTTTAACATAAGATAATATAAATTAAAAATTTAGTTAACCTTTATATAATGAAATAAAAAATTAATACGAAATCCTCAAAAATATTCACAGCAAAATTTAAAACCCAAAAAAGTAAAAAAGATTTGAACTCATATTCCATTGAGATTAATTAAACATTTATATAATAAACCTTAGTCACTCACAAAGGCAATCATTCAAAAATATATTTTCCCTAATTATATAATTTTATAAATATGTTAATAATTTCCATAAATTAATTGAATCACCATATAGAAATATTGAAATCATATATGATTTCAAAAAGTAGTAAAATAGTTATTTCTAAAATAAAATACAATAATATTTTGTTTTCCTTAGTAATATGATTTTACAAAAAACAAGTGATTTTATTCAGAAAAATAAAATTAATCATCCAATAAAAATTTAATCCCATTTTTATATATATAGTAAAAGATATATTCCCAAATCCAACATAATATTTATCAATCAAATTTTTGAAGAAATAAAAAATAATAGCACACTGTAAAGGGCATCACATTGGCCAGTAGTAGGAGATAAACCATTGTCTCCCATTGGATGTGGGTTCAAGACCCTTAGAATTTCCATATATTAAGGGATTTCATTTTAGTGAAACAATATAAATTTTATAAAGTACCAAAAATATGATGAACATCATCAAAAATAAAAATAATTACATCATAATTTAGTAATCTTTTAACGTTAAATGTTATCCCATGCCTTTCATCATACATCCCAAAAATTTTAAAGACATTTATATGAAATTATCTATTATGTAATAAATAGATATTACATTTACCTGAATACAATAAAATTTCTCCAAATATATCATTAATCATCTTAAAATACCATCACATAAATCCCAAAAATGATCTCTTATGAATTTGAACAAATAATCAACTGTAAAAATATAAACTCATACTGGTATCCATAACTCATATGTAAATCATAAAATTAATCATACTAACATATAAAATTAACTAAACCATTTCTCAAATAAAAATTGTAAGTACTTGACTAGATACATTAAAAAAACTAATGTTTATGATAAAAAAACATTCTTTCCCATTTTATAGTGTTTAAAATTTTGAGTTCTGAAGATTTAGGCCATGATTATTAAAAACACTACTACTTCATCACAAAGTGGATATTTCAACTTAGTCCAAAATTTTTACAAAAAAATAAATACTTTATTACATACAATGTTATCTTTTTATGATTCATATTCACATTTTTTATCATAACCACATCATTTCCCATATTAATTCTTTAAACCCTAAGAAAAGGATAATTAAAAAATAGGATAAGAAAATTTTCAATTATGGAAATAAAAAGATTAAATAAACTCATAAGTCCATGATCAATCATAAAAATTTTCCTTTTAAAAAAAATTGGTCTCAAAATAAATATTTTTGTTAACCAGGAAATCAACTTCTCTGTCCAAATATTTAGATAAAACATTTCATAATATTTAAAAATTGAAAAATAAAACACCCAATGGTTTCTTTTCAATAATATAAACATATAACATATTTGAAAAATTATATATATTTCACAGTTATGAAGTATCAAATATTTTTAATTTTACATAAGTTCATTGTGTATACTTGTGAAATAAAAATATTTCATTAAAAATTATATCACTCATAATTAAATCATATATGTAACATGGGGTATCATTTTTCTATCCAAAATACTAATGGAATAACCAAGATATTAAAATTTCATCATGACAAATAAAAAACGAATTTGAGGGATATAATGGCCCCAAACACCCTAGGTTTGTAATATAATCACTTATCACTGGTTTATAAAAGAACCACTCGTACATGGTTTATAATGCAACAAATCATCTAGGGTTTACAACAGACCCACCCAAAATCATACTAAATTTATCTTAAAAGTTATATAATAATCGTATATGATACTTTTCATACATTTAAAAATATCCCATACACCCGTAACAAAAAACGTTTCAAGATAATGAGATTTTCATTCCATTTAAAGGTATTTTTAAAAGTAATCAGGACAAAGCAAATGAAGTTTTTTTTATAAATTTAAATTGGAATATTATAAAGGAAGATAAAAATTAAATAACATTTATGGTAGTGGGACAATAACATTCATTCTGTATACATTAAAACATGATTTTTTATAATTAATTTCACAACGTTTGGTACATTTCACGTAAAAATATTCCATTCGACAACCTTTATATGAATGTAAAAAATGGGCATAAAATGTCATTTATATTTCATTTATGTCTTTATAAATAAATACATAAAATAATTTTACGAATATATACAAAGAATAAAAATTCTTAAAATATAAAAATTTAAAACATCTAAAATGAGGGTTTATTATTTAAATTGTTTATTACCTCGAGTATGACCCGTCACGTATGTTCTTTATCTTCATCTTCTTCAGAAAAGTTATTTAGGATTATACCTGTATCCTTCTATGATTGGTATAATGATAAAAAAATATGCCTCTAATATGTGTAATGGGATGTAAGAAATGTATTTGGGAAACTTCACTAATAAAAAACTCTCTATATCTAGTGCTATGATTTATTTGTGGTAGCTAAAAGCCTTGATTAAGGGGGCCCTTTATTAGAACATTAAATAGAAATGTTTAAGTGGGATCTCCATCAGCACTAATAAAAAATAACTGATAAAGTGGTCAATTATGATTGCTACTAAAAATTTCTAATAAATGGGGGACTATATCAACTCTAAAAATAATGCACTAATAAAGGGGGTACATTATCAATTCTAGTAAACAAGCACTGATAATGGGGATATCTTTATCAATTCTTCTTTATAAGTACTGATAAAAGAAGATCATTCTTAGTGTTTTTTTACTAGGAATGGAAAAGTTCATGATTCATAAAAAATATATATTTCATTGAAAATAATATATTATTATATAAATCTATTTTTTATTGACATATATATATATATAATATATATATATAATACGTTTTTTTATTGATAAATAATAAATTACACATGATATAAAATATATTTAGTGAAAATGGATTTTTAAATAGGTAAAAAATTATTTTTAATTAATAAATTTATAATTATTATTGAATAATTCCCATTTAATAACAATTGCATGGCATAAAAATTAAATGAATTAATGAATGGGGTATGATAAGTTGAAAACATGACTCAAACATCAATCAGAAATATATATTGATCTGGGTGCCTATTTAATCTCTACCTCATATCAAATAAAATAATGTGACATGATCTATGAATTTGGGAGAAATAAAACCACTGAAAACCAATTTTCAAGCCAAAAATAGTTTGTAAGGCATCTAAAATTGTGTTTTTAGTCAAGGTATCCTAATTTTTTAAAAAATTTAGTAATTTCACCATCATTTAAGGGGGACTTATTTTCATTTTTTGGTGGATAATAAATTTATTACCTGGGATTACATTCATATTAATATTATTATTTATACATTTTATAATTTGTCACAATATAGTTTAATTTATATTGGAATATAAAAAATATATACATATATTGTATATAATCACACATATAATATAAATTTTATAAATAAATATGTAATCATTTTTACATAAAAAAATATTTCTAGATATATAATACTTCTATAAATAAACACACACAAAAACACACATAGAGATATATATATATATATGTATGTATTTATGAAGGCACACATACACAAATAAAAACATATTATATATATTTATTTAAATATATATATATATATACATACTTGTATATATATATAGATAATAAACAAAACAAAAACTATATATATATATATCATGAAAAATAAAAACAATAATATATGTTAGTGGAAAAGGAAAGGAAATATGAGGGGGGGGGTCATAGGTTTGAAAATCTCTAGAGGTCGGGATGTGTGCATGAGTATGAAATTATATAATGTGCAAACAAAGTGAGGGAGGCACCATGAAAAGTGGGAAGCAATGTTATGTGGGAGGACGTAAGAGTTAATAAAAGGTGGATTTGGATGTTGTATAAACTAAAATAATTTTATTCCAACATATGAGGGCCTAAAAAATGATAAATAGAGCATTTATCAGTTATCATTTAGCATTGATAATGCGTCCATTTTATAATTCCAAAGAAGCATTGGTAGTGGAAGCCTTTAATAGTTCTAAAAAATGATTTGATAATTTCCTCCTTAAATAAATATAAAAAAACACAAAAACGGGAACCCATTATCATTTCTTTTTTAGTGTTGTTAGAGGGGGAATTTATCTTCTCATTTTATGAGCTATGTTGATGTCAACGCTTAGACATCACTCACATTATTATTTCTCCAATAGAATAGATAAATCCCTTTCACTAGTGCTCATAGTGTCAAATTTTATAGTTCGGGTATTGGATACACCAAAAATATTTTGAATTGTGAATATTACATGAGATAACAAACCCTTTAATAAGATATTGGAGGGGTACTATTGAAATTGGTTATTGAAATAAAATTATATAAAGGAATTTCAGGTTTAAATGGTTAAAAATTTATATGATTAAAATATAAGATCAAAATGATTCTAAATACTATCAACCAATATCAATTGCGCAATTTTAGGTTATGATTTAAACCATATTATTTTAAATTAACTCATGTTAAACCTTTATGAGGATTACACCCGAATACAAGATGCAGATTTTTTTATTATAAAATCATTACATTCTAAGTATTACCATGATAACAAATTTTTTACTCCTTAATGATAAAGGTATTTATTATAAAAGGACTATTCATTAATAAATTGGCTATAGATAATATATAAAGAACTATCCCATTAACATTGATGGATATTGGGTTTTTATCAATTTTAAATAATTTAATATAATTTAGATTGTTATAAAATATTATTTATGTCATTTTTGGAAATACATGAAATGTTATATTATAATATGTGAATAAATCATGTCAAACGGTCCCAAAATGACTTGGATACGATTATAAAGAGAATATGGTATTGATATAATAAAAAAAAATATATGTTTTTATATCATTTGATACCTTATATTTTTTATTATCCCCTTACATGACATATTTTAGCCTTAACTATGGCAATGGATTCTTCAATATTAAAAGGGAATAAAATTTCCAAACATTTATCATCAGACATATACTTCCTACAATATGTTATTACATTTCGATAATTTTTTAAAATATTATTTAATACCAAATGTCATTAATGTTATTTTCTGACAGTATTAATTTAATTTGAATTTGAAAAAAATGAAAAAGATGAAATTTTAATAATATCCATTAACACATCAATAACAAGTTATATTTATCTAAAAATTAATGTCTCACAATAATTTAATCATATTATATTACTATAAATATTTTTATATTGAAATAATTTTTCCTATAAATTGGATAAATACATTGTTGATGTTTCATAAGTATTTAATGTAATTATTTCACCACTAAAAATTAGAAACAAATTACATTGATAAAAAAATATTTTTCACTTCACGTAACATTTTTATAATGATTCATATCCCATATTTATACCTATGTAGGAAAATTGAGCTAATAAAACAAAGAGTGTTTCATTTTTCACTTTTCATTACTAAAAATAATATAAATGTAATATTTCAAGAAATATGGAAGCAAGTTAGCATATTTTTAAGACATGGATCGAAATGTGTAAACTATAATAATAAAATTGGATATATTCAGTTGTTATATTCATTTTTATTTTTTATCATATTTTTAATAACCTCTGTTATATAATTAACCCATATTTTCATAACAATTATTTGCTAAGGATAACAATCTTAATGATAAAAAATAAATGGAAATTATTTATCAAATTTTTAAATCGTGATTCAAAATATATAGTCTGTTTTTAATATTTAATTTATTCATGTTATGGAAAATAATTTAATATTAAAACCCAAATATAATAGTAAATGTTTATTTAGAAAAATATTTTTTACATAAAAAATAATTCTGTACCAAACTCATGTTTAAAAAACATTCCAATGATAATAATTGTATTATTTTTAATAAACAGGTACTAGTAAAAAATTTATTTTTACTTATTCAATAATTTAATATAAAATATAACTTAAAAATATTAATCAGTATATTTCACTATTAATTGAAATATCAAACTTTTCAAAAAAAATGTTAATCGGGGAGGAGTTATAAACTTTGGATGCATTGATTTCCCCATTCGTTGTTCTCAAAACCTCCAAATTTTTTAGTGGTGTTTGAATAGTTCTTCTAAAATTTAGTGATATGAAAGAAAATGTAGAAGCTAAATCTAATAATATGTTCACTATTCTAATGACTAGTGTACCTATCACTACATCATTTTTTTGGAACCTCCTCAGAAGTAGTGATAGAATAAGCCTCTCCCAATTTCCTTGGAGGTTATTGTTGATTTCCTCTAACAACCATTGGCTTAGAGAAAATGTTTTCCTAATGCCTATGATCCTTCCATTTTTTACTCTACACTAGAGGCAGAGTGTTGATTTGAACCGTCCTTTAGTCTTCCACGTTAGAGGAATTCTTTATATCCCCCTAATTGTTTTAACCATTTTTCTTATTATTCTACATTTGATGAAATACCAAGTTCTATTTAGTTTATTTCAATAATTCTTATTCCAAAAAAATTTGACATGTGGAATGTTCAATATTCATTCTTTCATGGGATTTGGTTTCCAAACAACCTGTATTAAACTTTATTTTCAGTTTTTCCCACTAGGCCACTGAAAAGTTTTCAAATCTCCAATCTCTAATTCATTATTGAAGACACAACAGAAAATATTCTCATAACTATCAAATTCTAGAATCATTAAATATTTTGGTAGAATCAACATTATCCCACTAAAAGTGTTCATGAAAAAACCATGAGGAGTTTATATCAAGCCATGTGATGTTCACTTCATATGACCTGGTGGATTCATCTTATTTATTCTTGACTCTGGGGACCCTTATTTCCATATTAAGATGGAGGGATTAAGAAAAATATTTATGGGAATACATTTTTTTTAATTACTCATAATCCATAGAATCAATTTCCTCCATAGAAATTATATTCTTTATCAGTTTTTACCAATGATCATCTTCCCCATCAAAATGATAGACCACCAATATGACGTTATCTTCTCCTGAGCACTAAAGGATAAATAACATCTTTTCAATATAGTTAATCCACTATTTTGATGTTAGGGGATCATATGATCCACTAAACATGGGAGTAATTTTCCCCCTAAAGGACTAAATGGAAGCATTCACTTTCCTTGGAGGATGATGGAATTCTACTTGATTCATTTTATTACTCATAAGTTGAGCTAGATGAGAAAGTATCTTCATAATGTTCTGAGCCCTCGTTCACAACATATCAGGTATAACATTAGGTAAATCGTCATTTTTCCTATCAAATTGAATGTTGTCACATGTTCTTATATTTCAATCCATTAACTATGAAAAATAATTTACAATGAAAGGTCTTGAATACATAGCTAATAATAATTAAAATTAAAAATAAAAGGATGAACTCTTAAAGTAAAAGTATATCTTAACATGCGATTCCCAAGGTTTCAACATTGGTTAGAAATGATATGTTTTCTTAACATATATTTTTATAGTTTTTTATTGTTCCATTAAAAATGGTTTATAATAAGCTTATGAATTTACCAAATCTTATCTAATGGGATTGTAAAACTTGGAGTGGTGAAAGGACAGTTGTGGTGCACCAGTTCCCAGTCAAGTCACGCTCAAGGAAAAGTTTTCTTGTTTTACCCCTATAAACATTTGTGCCAGATCCACCACCACTTATTATTATATAGAGGGGGTGTATTTTCATTGCAAACCACTTATTGTATACCTACCAAAATTTAGGTATGTTTTTTTATAATTTTTCACATTTATAAGGATCTTACTAGAGTGATCTATTCCTAATCACCAAAAATAGCTAGAAAATCTTCTGATACCAAATATAGATACCCTAGCCTTTTAAAAATATCATTACATGATTTTAATCATGATAAAATATAAAATTACAAGCCAAGGATAATAATGTCTAGCTTAATGTAAGTCTTGGTGTATAAAACTAAAAACATGGGACTAACTAAAATATTTCATTATTTAAAATTCAAAATGAGATCCTAACTTCCAATGTGAACATACATCGTCATAGGATAACCTAAGGATGACATGAACATGGGGATATGCTAAAATTCCTAGAAAAGAAATATACTTACAAATAAAGCATTTACACATGTGTTATAAGCCATGACATAATCATAGAAAACAACATTGAAGATATAAAATCATTACATATAAACACGGGATCACATAAACATGGATTAATAGTAATTTGGAAGAAACATAAACCATGGATTTAGATTTATTCAAGGATCATTGAACATAGAGGATCACAAGACAAGGTTAACCACCAAGACCATTGCACGTGTTAGCACAAGTCAAGGTTGACCGCCAAGATCATTCCACATAATGACTCATAAAACAAAACATTTCCCAATGCATTTCAGTACTATCTAGGTTCACCCATCTTAACATGTTCATGAATAATATAGTTAAATAAATAATCATACAAAATCATTTATACATAAACACAAGGGTACCCCTAAATAATTGGGTATCATAATCATGTAATAATTCATAATGAATGGGCCTATCATATATGTGTCCAGAAAAGAAATGAATTAAAAACATACATGAAAATTTATAAGGTAAAATAAGAATTTAAAATGGTAATTTATTTCGAAAAAAACTAACAACATGAAAGACGAGTATTTAATTAATGTTAGATTTAAAAAATTTATCACTAATTTATAGAAAAATACTAAGGAGAATTTAAAATAGAAAATGAAACAATCCATTATATAAAATAATAAGTGAACCAAGAAGGTATTAGTAATAAAAAGTGTGTTTTTATAAAAATAATTGTTTCATAATTAATATTATAAAATTCTTTCGAAATTTAATGTAACAACCCGATATTTTATGATAAGTATTCTTTTTAATTTATTTGATGTCATGTGTTTTATGTTACAATAATTTTATCTTGTGCTATATTCTACAATGTATTAGCTTGAAGTATACACAACACTATTCTTAGATTGTGTTACACACAACTTCATGTTCGTTTTATAATAGTTATTCTAGGCAACATTGAGTGTATATATATATATATATTCAATGTATAAATTAAATATGGTTGGATTATCTTATACGAAATAATAAAGGATTCTTTCACAACACGCAACCTTGACTTGGCTTGCATTACATGCAATCACGACCTTCCTCGATAGCGTGTGTTGTACGCAATACCGGGTTTTACTAAACAACGAAATATTATTATAATATTAGTATGAAATAGCCGTTATGAATAGTATTAACTAAAATTTTAATTTTATAACATTATTATTCATCTTACACATTTTCGAGAACATGGTATAAGGACAAAATAAATATTTCGGGTAAAATAAGTATTTTTCAAAAAATGCAGTTTTACCGCCTTTTGATGGAGTAGCCACTTTAAATCTAGTTTTTTAGATGTTTATAAGATAAATTTTACAAGATAAAATTATTATTTGGAATCAGGATATAAAATTTTACCTTTGATAAATTTTTCATATTATTTTGATAACTTCCATATTTTAATGAATAGTAAAAAACTCTATATTTTAATTAAAAAAACTTTTTTCATCGTAATAACTTATGTGGTTAAATTATAGTTCGAATGGTTTTAAATTATAAATATAATATATTTTAACCATTAAATATAATGTATGTCATTAGCCTTGATTTTCCATAGAATTTATAGGTTAAATAAATTCAATCCATTGCGATGTTTTAAACAAAAACCCGTTTTCTTTCGAAAATGGGATTAATTTTAATTTAATTTCTGCAACATCTATGTATTGAATATGGAAAAAGGGATTCCATATTTGTAATCAGTGGGTCCAAATTATATTAATAGACTACTTTTTTATTTTTTGGCATTATGAATAGTAACTACGTTAAATTTTATTTAACATAGGTAAAGGTAAATCAGGTAATTAAGGGTAAATATAAGATTATAAAATTACCCTAACACCTTCAAAAATCATATTGGATGACTAAAAGGTGACCATGTCACCTAAGGGTCAGATTATAATCATTTAATGGACTTTGGTCCATGAAAATAACTTAATTATTATTAAAACAAATGAAAGTGACAACATGTCACTCTCTTAAATCTTATAAGTATATTAATTTTAATTTAGTGATAAATTTAATGAAACTTCAAAAACGAATAGTATCCATAAATATAATAAAATTATATACATAATATGAATTTATTTATATTTTTTAGGGATTAAATAATTAGCAATAATTGTGACACAATAGTGATGCATAAATTGTTTATCTAGTGAAAACTCAAGAATATAGTTTTTATTAAACTAATTGTGACCATAAAAGGCACAAAACCCAGACAAAAACTTATTGGCCATGTAAATTTAAACCATAATCATCCAATGGTCGAATATTTTACCATTTGGATCCTTATAAAAGTGATTATGACAGTTATATTATTTTATTTTAAATGATGCCAAAGTTGTCACCTTCATAATTTAATAAATATAATAATATAAATATTGATATTTTAAGATGATAAATTCAAGTAAAAGTATTATTGTAAAAGGTAATAGATTTATCTTTATCATAGGATTTTATTTTTAATTTTTATTCAACAAATAATTATATTAAATAATTATAAAAAAATGATGTAGTAATTATTTTATTAAGAGATAAAACCAAATAAATTCTTGTAAATATAATAAAATAAATATTATATGAACTATTTAATGTTCTACACTAATTTTCTAGATAAATATTACCTTTTATTATTCTATTAAAGCTTTCAGTTCAAACATATCATCTGTATATATTTTATTTAAATTCAAATAAATGAATAGTGTAAAAATTGACACTATTGTTATTTTATAAAAATTACATATTATAAAATTGTTTAAAAATCACTAAAAAATTTAAAAATAATAAATTTAAATTTATATGGTTGAAATTGTTATAAAATATCCAATTATGGATAATTCACAACAAATAAGGAATTATTTGTTATAATTTAAAATTTACAATGTTATTACCACAAATAAAATTAAATTGATTAAATAAGGATAAATCAAGTTGATAATGATTAAAATAAATTCCTAACATGTCTAAATTTTATTGGTTGATGGGATTACAACCCTATATCATATAATATTCGAATATGAGTCATTTTTTGTGGTTTTTAAGTGGGGTATGATTTATTATAAATTAAAATTTTTATGATTTCCAAAGGTGCCCCTCTCCTCCCTTATAAAAGGGCACCTCCTCCCTCTCTTCCTCACACCAATTTAAGCCTTTAAGCTCGGCCAAAACCATCCCATTTTCATTCTAAAACTCCCTAGAAACATCCTAGAGGTCTTGGTCTTCTTCAAAGTCCAATTTTAGTGCCCTAAGTCGAGGTCTCAAAGAGGCGCTTCAAAGAAGAGGTAATGTCCATTATCGATTCATTCAAATTTATTTATTCTTCTACTTCTTATTCTTTAGTTGTTTCATTATGAAGTAATAACATCAGTATCAATCATATACTGATATATTATTATATGTTTGAAACAACCCTATTTCACTATTTATCCATCCTACGGAAAACGAAATCACCGCGCCTACGTACGTACGGAATACCGTCTTCACGTCGTGGTGTAATCTATTTTCCACAAACACCTTACATGGATGGGTATAATGGTGTAAAGAATAACTATATATGGTTATTATAACATCATACCAATTCTGATATATTATACCATCCACTCCAATTCTATAATTATGGAAACAATATCATCGCTCGTGCGTACGTACGGACTACCATCTCCACGATGCGATGAGATTCATTCTCCATGATTAACCATACATGAATGATCATAAAGTCTATATAATGAATAATAATGAAATATATGAAATAATAATGCTACTGGATTTTTATATATATATATATATGTATGTCATCTATTTAGTTTCATTCAATTCAATAAGGAAACCAAAACATCGTTCATGCGTACGTACGGCCTACCGTCTCCATGAACTGTTTATTTCATTCCTTTTATCGATCTACAATATATATGTATATAATAAATATATATTATATATAAATCATGTTTTAAATTCTCTAATTATTTAAATCTGGATATAATTAATAATATCAAGAAACGACAAGTCGAAACACATACGATAAATGAAATTATTTTACCGAAAATGCTACTTTAACATGAAATTTTCAAAAGAATAGGTAATATAAAGTCATAATTGAAACATATATGATATAATAACAATGAATATGACTATTTATTAATTCAATGACATTATTTAAATCATTATACTGGAGGTTCGGAACCATATGAAGCATATCATACCTAAGGTAAGGGAAAATCTCGCAATCTCATTTTTATCCGAGATTTCTTATTCGTAAGTATTTACTGGGGTTATTTCTATCATCCATGTCCATGTATTATAAAAATGTATTCATGTATGCTTAAATTCCTTTTTACCCATTTTGACTTTTACCCCTTGGTATGGAAGGAATCTTCTTTTATTTACCCTATAAGGTACTTTTTTTACTTTTCTGACAAAAGTACGAGAAGAATGTTTTTTTAATGTATATGGCATGAAAGGATTTTTACGGTTTTATAAAGCCTTATTTTCATGAAGCTTACTCCAAAATATTTCATGACTATTTTCAACAAAATCACATTCTTTTAAAATTTCATGACGTTTTGTGAAAAGAAATTGATTTTGAAGAAGGAAGGATATTTTCCTCAAGAATTCATTTCAAGTATT
The DNA here is from genome assembly GCA_963277665.1 of Viscum album. NCBI lineage: Eukaryota > Viridiplantae > Streptophyta > Magnoliopsida > Santalales > Viscaceae > Viscum > Viscum album. The sequence continues at coordinate 319,419,881 of OY728137.1, forward strand.
TTATCAAAACCATTTTTCCATATAAGATGACATTATTTCATATGTTTATGTTTCAAGTATAATGTATCTATGATTTACATGGTTAAACTTTCCTAATTATGAAATGATATCCATTTATTTTATATGGATTTTGTAATGATGGGATGATGTTTATGACACCCATTTTATTTATTGGGTTATTATGAATGATGTATGTTTATTTTGTGGGACAAGTATGAATGATTTCATTATGAGATGTGTGGGAACTATAACTCCCTCCAATGCATTGGGTAAAGATTTATATCTCATTAGATAGACATGGCTGGAACGGCAAGTTAAACCGGTTCAGTAATATAGGACTGGAACGAGGAGTGAACTCGATTCAGAAAGGGACTTTGTCCACTAAGATGGTCTTGGAACCAGTGCCTTGGCTACTATGGAAATCATATCATATGATTAATGGTTTCCACAATTACATGTTTTATTCCCATGATGTGTTATCATGCTCAATGTTTCTTTATGATCTATGCCATACGTACTTCCATGTTTTATGTCATTGCTCAAGCTTTTGATGTTTAAACATTATGTTCATGTTTTTAAGTTCAAATGTATATGATTTGTTTTATTTTATCCATGATTACCCTTACTGAGCATTTGAGCTCACCCATTATATGTTTTCTTTTCCCCAGGATAAAAAGAAAGGTTTTAGGTAAGAAAACAAAAGGGGAAGAACTTTATGGGAGATGTTGAGGATCTTTCACCACGATTAGAAGATTATGTTCCAAGTTTCCAAAGACACTAAACTATTACGGTCCTTGTGTGTCTATTTTTGCTATGTATTAAGTATTTCACATAAGTAAAGTAATGTCTATGTATGTCAAGCTTTGGGTCTCTATAGTTGGTATCAGAGGAAAGGTTTAGTCAACCTTTGGAAACTAGGATGCGATAACTTTAGTGAGATCCCTAGGGATATTTCTAAGGTATGTCTAGGGATGTCCCTAAGGTTAAGTGTAAGTATAGGTTATTGTTTTATAATTACGGTAACAATCTTATAATTAAACCTAATATGTTATATATTGAAGGTACTCCCCCTTTATTATGTTGTTTTCCCTAACATGATTTTTGCCTCTCACACTATTCCTTTTGGGTTTTAGACGATGGCTGGAACCCGAAGGAACCGTGTTGGTCAATGAAATGGACAATGAAATGATTGTACTCCTGAACAAACAAATGTTATGGGAGATGGAGTGAAAAATCTTATTGCTATAATTACACAAGCTATGAATCATTCTGGACTTCCAAATGAGTAGAGAAGGGAAAAATATTCTATTAAGTCCTTCATGAGGCAACGCCCACCTTCTTTTAGTGGGTCTTCTGATCCACTTGTTGATGAACAATGGATCCGTACCACTGAAAAGATATTTTCAGTTTTTCAATGTTTTGAACATGATAAAGTCATCTTAGCAGTATATCGTTTGGAAGGTGAAGCTGGTCAATGGTGGAATCTTATCAAGAATACGAGGCCAAGAGATGAAATTGAGTCCATGGAATGGGACGAGTTCAAGAACATATTTTTCAATAATTACCTCCCTCGTATTCTTCGAACAAAGATAGAGAAGGAGTTTCTTGATCTAAAGCAAAGGGATGATGAATCTATTGGTATATATGAAGCGAATTTTACAAGGATTGCAAGGTATTCATCTGGCTTTATCATCCAACCTGAAAGTAAAGTTGATCGATTCTTCAGTGGCTTAAAACCAAATCTTCGAAGGGCTTTAGCTATAAGAGACTTCAGTAGCTATGGAGAAATTGTGCGTTGTGCTATCAAGGTAGAAATGGAAGTTTTTGTTACTTATCCATCTCATGGTTTTGACAAGAAGCAAAAGATGGAGTTCAAGGAGAAATCTCAGAATAATGGTGAAAAGAAGATGAATGTTTCCTTATTCTCAAAGTGTGGAAAGAAGCATGGTGGAGATTGTCTTAAAGGGACTAGACAATGTTTTATGTGTGGAAAAGAAAGTCATCAAGTTGTTGAGTGTCTATGTAATGGAAAAAGGGTTTCTAATGATGGGAATAAATAAAAGACTGCAGAGAACGCACCACCAACACTTCAATGCTTCAAGTGCAAGTAAATGGGGAATTATGCTAATAAATGCCCTAATCCAAGGGTTAGTGATGATAGACATGAGAAACCACTTAAGGAAAAGGATAAAGGGAAGTCACATACGATCACTATTGGCGATGTTGAATATGAAAACGATGTGGTGGAATGATTAAGTGTTTATGTAATGGTATTCCAAAATAATGTTTTATATAGTATCATGGAATATTGGAATATTTATGTATTGTTCTATTGTGGTTTTCAATAATTTTACGGTACCGGTAACCATAGAATGTGATTGAGATATTTTTGGAAAAAACATGATATGCGCATAATGAAGGGATAAAGAGAAAATGAAATGTTTGACAGTATTCATGAGCTCATGACTAATATAAGGAAATAGTTATATCATGGTTTGAGTATATAGAATTTTGGGGTTTTGGTATGTGGAAAGAGTTAACTTTTGACATCACTCATGTTTTCACTAAGATTCAATGGGTATTCATTTTTCAAGAGAATATATGATTAAGGCATTCGAATGTTTGGAATGTGACCAACAAGACATATCTTATGATATATGGGGATCAACGATGGTATTAACATGATTGTTATATGAAATCTATGGTAATCATTTTCACTATAATATGAGAGTAGACTACAGTATTATGGATAAGCCTAAAGATTGGAATGGATTATATTGGACATAAGTTAGTATTGTTTAAGGATATAAGCTTTTCGTTATTATTGATAGGATGTTATAGTAATGTAGTTTTAGAAAAAAGGACAACCTACAGGATGGGCGACAGCCCATTGCGTCGGACGAGGCTATGGGAATTGAACCCACAACCGAAGTGCGACTGGCCTTTATCGTCTACCACTGGCCTACAGGAAGTCCCTGTTTAGTAGAAACTAGTTTTATTATATTAAGCAGTATGATATATGAATTATAAGTCCATTTTAAGAACCATATATGATTAATCTCACTATAGATGGACTTATGTATTTTTGATAACTTTTATAACCTTTAGTTTGAGATAGATGGAATGGCCCATAATTATATCGCATGATCTGATAAAACTTCATGAATGACAAATTCAACTTCATTTCTTTAAGAGATGAAGTGGAAATTGTCCAAAGAACGACCAACAGTGAGACTGTACCAAAATCACAAAATTATTTCTTCTAATTCCAATTTCATCAACATTAGGAAAATGATCTTGAAAACCAAAAATGTTGTCCTAGTGCTCTTATATCTGATGAATCAGATGTTACCTTAGAGCATCACAAATTTATGGCTTTGTGATTGTTGGCTTTTTCATATCCATTTCCTCTACAACTCTCCATCAGAACGTGATGGTTAGATTTTTCTTCCATATCAATATTTTCACCTATGTTCTCCGATATGGAAATCCAGTGATTAGTTAATTTGGGTAACCGTCATGTTTCATACTTTTGTTTTTAAAGATAAGTTTTGGTATTTCATTTTACGATGTGTATTTCAATTAAAGAAACTTTAAAGTAGAAAACTATGAATAACCCTGACGAATTTCGAGGGAGAAATTCACATTAAGGGGGGTAGAATGTAACAACCCGATATTTTATGATAAGTATTCTTTTTAATTAATTTGATGTCATGTGTTTTATGCTACAATAATATTATCTTGTGCTATATTCCACACTGTATTAGCTTGAAGTATACGCAACACTATTCTTAGATTGTGTTACACAAAACTTCAAGTTCGTTTTACAATAGTTATTCTACGCAACATTAAGTGTGTGTATATATATATATATATTCAATGTATAAATGAAATATGGTTGGATTCTGTTATACGAAATAATAAAGGATTCTTGCACAACACGCAACCCTGACTTGGCTTGCATTACACACAATCGCGACCTTCCTCGATAGCGTATTTTGTACGCAATGCCGGGTTTTACTAAACAACGATATTTTATTATAATATTATTATGAACTCTCCGTTGTGAATTTTATTAACTAAATTTTGAATTTTATAACACTATTAATCATCTTACATATTTTCTATAACATGGTATAAGAACAAAATAATTGTTTTAGGTAAAATAAGTATTATTAAAAAAATACAGTTTTGTCGCCTTTTGATGGAGCACCCACTTTAAATCTAGTTTTTGAGATGTTTATAAGGTCAATTTTACAAAATAAAATTATTATTTGGAATCAAGATATAAAATTTTACATTGGATAAATTTTTCATATTATTCTGATAACTTTCATATTTTAATGAATAGTAAAAACACACTATATTTTAATTAAAAACAACTTTTTTCATTGTAATAAATTATGTGGTTAAATTATAGTATTGAATGGTTTTAAAGTATAAACATAATATATTTTAACCATTTAATATAATGTATGTCATTAGCCTTGATTTTACATTAAATTCGTAGGTTAAATAAATTCAATCTTTTGCAATGTTTTAAACAAATACCCGTTCTCTTTCGACAACGGGATTAATGTTAATTTAATTTCTGCAACTTCTGTGTATTGAATTTGGAAATATGGATTACATATTTGGAATCATTGTGTCCAAATTATATTAATAGACTACTTTTTATTTTTGGGCATTATGAATAGTAAATACGGTAAATTTTATTTACTATAGTTAAAGGTAAATCAGGTAATTAAGGGTAAATATAAGATTATAAAATTATCCTAACACCTTCCAAAATCATATTGGATGACTAAAAGACGACCCATATTACATAAGGGTCGGATTAGAATCATTTAATGGACTTTTTTCCAGGAAAATAACTTAATTATTATTAAAATCAAAGAAAGCGACAATATGTCACTCTCTTAAATCTTATAACTATATTAATTTTAATTTAGTAATAAACTTCATGAAACTTCGTACATGAATATTCTCCTGAAAGGTAATGAAATTATATACATCATATGAATTTATTTATAATTTTTAGGAATTAAATAATTATCATTAATTGTTACACAATAGTGATGCATAAATTGATTATCTAGTGAAAAATCAAGAATATAGTTTTTATTAAACTAATAGTGACCATAAAAGGCACAAATCCCTGACCAATACTTATTGGTCATGTAAATTTATACCATAATCATCAAATGGTCTAATATTTGACCATTTGGAGCCTTATAAAAGCGATTATGACACTTATATTATTTTATTTTAAATGATGCCAAAGTTGTCACCTTCATAATTTAATAAATAGTACAATTTAAATATTGTGATTTTAAGATGATAAATTCTATTAAAAGTCTTATTGTAAAAGGTAATAGATTTACCTTTATCATAGTATTTTATTTTTAATTTTTATGCAACAAATAAGTATATTAAATAATTATACAAAAATGATGTAGTAATTATTTTATTTAGAGATAAAACCAAATAAATGGTTTTAAAAATAATAAAATAAATATTATATGAACTATTTAATGTGCTCCACTAATTTTATAGACACATATGACGTTTTAAAATTCTATTAAATCTTTTATTTCAAACATATCTTCTGTATATATTTTATTTAAATTCAAATAAATGAAAAGTGTCAAAATTGACACTATTGTTATTTTATAAAAATAACATATTATAAAATTGTTTAAAAATCACAAAAATATTTAAAAATTATAAATTTAAATTTATATGGTATAAAATTTTATAAATTATCCAATTATGTACAATTCACAACATATAAGTAATTATTTGTTATTATTTAAAATTTATAATATTATTACCACAAATAAAATTAAATTGATTAAATAAGGATAAATCAAGTTGATAATGTTTTAAATAAATTCCTAACATGTCTAAATTTTATTGGTTGATGCGATTACAACCCTATCTCATCTAATATTCTAATATGTGTCATTTTTGGGGGTTTTTAAGTGGTGTTAGATTTATTATAAATTAATATTTTTAAGATTTCCAAAGGTGCCCCACTCCTCCCTTATAAAAGGGCACCTCCTCCCTCTGTTCCTCACACCAATTTCAGACTTTAAGCTCGGACAAACCCTGAAAATTTCCCTTCTAAAATTCCCTAGAAACATCCTAGAGGTCCTGGTCTTCTTCAAAGACCAATTTTAGTGCCCTAAGAGGAGGTCTCAAAGAGGCGCTTCAAAGAAGAGGTAATGTCCGTTACCGATTATTTCAACTTTATTTCTTCTTATACTTATTCTTATTTAGTTGTTTCATTATGAAGTAAAAACATCAGTATCACTCATATACTTATATTTTATTATAAGTATGAAACAATCCTATTTCACCCTCTATCCATCCTACAGAAAATGAAATCATCGTGCGTGCGTACGTACGGAATACCGTCTCCACACCGTGGTGTATTCTATTTTCCACCAACACCTTACATGGATGGGTATAATGGAATAAAGAATAACTATATATGTTTATTATAACATCATAATGATTCTGATATATTATACCATCCACTCCAATTCTATAATTATGGGAAGGATATCATCGCTCGTGCGTACGTACGGACTACCGTCTCCACGACGCGATGAGATTCATTCTCCATGATTAGCCATACATGAATGATCATAAAGTTTATATAATGAATAATAATGAAATATATGAAATAATAATGATACTGGATTTATGTATATATATATGTATTTCGTCTATTTAGTTTCATTCAATTGAATAAGGAAATGAAAACAGCGTTCATGCGTACGTACGGTCTACTCTCTCCATGAACGGTGTATTTCATTCCTATTATTGATCTATAATATATATGTATATGATGAGTATATATTATATATAAATCATGTTTTACATTATGTAATTATGTAAATCAGGATATATGTAATAATATCAAGAAACGACAAGTCGAAACACAAACGGTAAATGAAATGATTTTACCCAAAACGCTAGTTTAATATGGAATTTACAAAAGAACGGGTAATATAAAGTCATATGTGAAACATATATGATATAATAACAATGTATATGATTATGTAATAAGTCAATGACATTATTTAAATCATTATACAGGAGTTTCGAAACCATAAGAAGTATATCAGACCTATGGTAAGGGAAAATCTCATAATCTCATTTTTATCCAAGATTGCTTATTTGTAAGTATTTACTGGGGTTATTGCTATCATCCATGTCCATGTTTTATAAAAATGTATTCATGTTTGTTTAAAGTCCTTCTTATCCATTTTGACTTTTACCCCTTAGTATGGAAGGAATCTTCTTTTATTTACCCTACAAGGTACTTTTTTGACTTTTCCGACAAAAGTACGAGAAGAATGTTTTTTTAACGTATGCAGTATGAAAGGATTTTTATGGTTCTATAAAGCCTTATTTTCATGAATCTTCATCCAAATGATTTCATGACTATTTTCAACAAAATCTATTTCTTTTAAAATTTCATGACGTTTTTTGAAAAGAAATTGATTTTGAAGAAGGAAGGATATTTTCCTCAAGAATTCATTTCAAGTATTTTATCAAAACCATTTTTCCATCTAAGATGACATTATTTCATATGTGTATGTTTCAAGTATAATGTCTCTATGATTTACATGGTTTCACTTTCCTTATTATGAATTGATATCCATTTCTTTTATATGGATTATGTAATGATGGGATGATATTTATGAAACCCATTTTATTTATTGGGTTATTATGAATGATGTATGTTTATTTTTTGGCACAAGTAAGAATGATTTCATTATGAGATGGGTGGGACCTATAACTCCATCCAATGCATTGGGTAAAGATTTATATCTCATTAGATAGACATGGCTGGAATGACAAGTTAAACAGGTTCAGTAATACAGGACTGGAACGAGGAGTGAACTCGATTCAGAAAGGGACTTTGTCCACTAAGATGGTCTTGGCAGCAATGCCTTGGCTACTATAGAAATAATATCATGTGCTTAATGGTTTCCACAATTACATGTTTTATTCCCATGATATTTTATCATGCTTAATGTTTCTTTATGATCTATTCCTTACGGACTTCCATGTTTTATGTCATTGCTCATGCTTTTGATGTTTAAACATTATGTTCATGTTTTTGAGTTCAAATGTTTATGATTTTTTTTATTTTATCCATGATTACCCTTAATGAGAATTTGAGCTCACCCTTTATATGTTTTCTTTTCCACAGGATAAAAAGAAAGGTTTTTGGTTAGAAAACAAAAGGGGAAGATATTTATGGGAGATGTTAAAGATCTTTCACCACGATTAGAAGATTATGTTCCATGTTTCCAAAGACACTAAACTATTACAGTCCTTGTGTGTCTGTTTTTGTTATGTATTATGTATTCCAAAAAATTAATGTAATGTCCATTTACGTCAAGCTTCGGGTATCTACATTTATTATTTATACTAAAATAGGCTTCTCCGTGCTGATGTGTCACCTTCCAAAAGCTCCACGTCACCTCCAATTGTAAAACACCCTCCTTCCCATTAATTTCCTCTGGTGTCGGGATTCGCAAATCCCCCATGACACCACAATCCAGCCCTCCTCTTTAGGGTTTCTTTTGTGCATCTATTCTATATGCCGCTCTGCCAAATATCCTCTTGTTTCCTCCCTTCGATGTCTACCGACTCTCGACGAGCATCCAGTTCCCACCACACAGCCTGAATAAATCTAGAAAGCCTAAGGTATCAACCGTGGTTCGGTAGGGTTTGTGATCGACTGCTCTTACATTCAAGCTAATTTCCATATTTATTTTCAAAAATAACTTCACAGTCCCTTTCTTTCCTCCATCAATTTGTATCAGAGAATTCATAAGCTACATCGACTCCAGTAACGATCTTCCAGCTCATGATTTACTCAAGAGCCACTCTTCTTGAAAAATCACACTCGCAATTTCCCGCTGAATATTTCAGAGTACCTTTATTATCCTTCATTAATGATTTCCATCAGAACTGCTCCCACTCCCTCTCCCACTCCCTCTCATGATTTAGCGCTCCCAATTTCCCTTCAACATTTTCCGATCCTGATATCCCTTATTCAAAATTTCCCTCCTTTGCATCATTACCCTTTCAATCTAGTTTGAATCCATCACTTCGAACCACCTCATGCTTTAAATTTTTATGGGTGGTTCAATGTCTCACCACTGATTTTGTAAATTATGATTCATTCACAACCATCCTAGTGGGTTCTACAGAAATGAAGAAAACAATGCTGGAGAACAGAGTTCCCCATCCTCAACTATTCACATCATTGGTTTTTGAAGAACAGTTCGACACCTCCTTCTCATTTCTCCTCCCTCTAGAATTGTTTTTGGGTATCCCTTTGATAATCCATTCCTTCATCATAGATTCAAAATAATACTATTTATTTGAGCTCTATCTTCTCACCAATGATTCCATGTTATCCATGAATATCAATTCCTTTGAGAACGCCTCCAAATTATGGAATGAATGTCTTCAATTTACATGCATGGAGAAGGACAAACATAAGAAAGTCATATCATTTATGGATCAATATGGTTTGATCCTATTGTTTTTTAGCAACAAATTATTGATTTAGATTTTATATATGGTTAAGGGCTCATAAATTTTATATTGTGTAGAACTCAAGGGGTTAATGATGTAGTGATAATCATGCACTTCTGGAGTTTGACTTGAAAACACATGAATTTGTCTTCAATGTGTTCAAATTTGTGATTACTTAAAAGCATGTGAAGAATAAATCTGTTGAAGGTAATATCACTAAAATTGTTAAATTCTTATAAGATCATAATGATTTAAATGAGTCTATTTTTTAGAGGGGATTCAAGTTTTGTTGCAGGTTTTTGTGGTCCATGAAAAAATGAACCAGTTATTGGTTTCTATGTGTCTTATACATATTTCAGTCAATTCTTCCTCAGAACTACAGACTTGTAGGTTAAATTTCTATATATATTTATATTGTAATATTTTATTATACTATCTATATTTTGATATATTTTAGTTGACCAGATACCCATATTTCCAAATAATAATTTCTATTTCCATGTTTTCAAAACCTAATCTATTATTTTACAATGGATATTTCAACTTGCACGATTCATTGATTTTATTTCCTTTTCTTATTTAAAATATCTGTTACTTCATGTTTTATATTTTAATTTTTTGATAATAATTTTTAATTCCTCTTCATATATAATTTATTTTTACTACTACATTGATGAAGTATGAGAGTAGTGGGAAGACATGTTTTAGAGATATTTGGAGGAGATGAGATAGATTTTGAACATTTCTTCTATTTTGAGACTACAAGAGTAGGGAGTTTAGTGTGTATTGTATTTCAATTCCTTTTAAGTTGGGATCAGATACATGTAGATGTTGATTCAAGTGGTGAATACTTATGGGTTGAGGTAGTTGGGACCTCTTATATTATTAGAAACTACAAATTTCTATTTCTTCACAGCTCACAAATACAGTTGGGGTATCCCTATTGCAAAGAATCAACCCGTTTCCAAATGCATCATGCATATAGTAATTTCGTTTTCCTATATACTTTATCAAAATATTATCCACTTTTCATCTTTTAATTTGAATCTATTCATAGTAATTTCTCATTGTGTTTTACAATCCATTTCCAATCAATCCTCTTTCCTGACTCAATAATTAGGTAACCACTATATTTTTTAATCCAACATTTTTTTGTTACATTCTCTATTGAGAGAGAAGAAACGGAAACTGATCTGCAACAGTCCTTCTTAGCCATAGGTTATTTTTAACTCCCTCTAAACCTTTTTTTTATTATTCCTTATACTCTTCTCCCCCTATGTTCATAGGTTGTTTTTTTAAGAATAGAATGTAATGTGAAATCATTTTCCGTTCACTATTTTCTAAACATTACTTAAGTGCTGCAAGAAACCATATTACTCCCCAAAAATACCCATCAGTGCTAGTCCAATGCAAGAAAAAATAAAAAACTATTGGGATCATATAATTAACACAGTATGATGCAGACGGTCTGAATCTGAAGGGAACATCAGTGCTGTTAAAAACATTACTTACTATCATATTTTAAAATCTAATTTCAAATTTACCCATATGTGAGAACATTAATTTATATTTTCATTCTTTCAAAAAAAATATACTATGTTACTATGGCTATTTTAACATTAATTTTTCATTTATTTCATTTACTTTTTTATTTTATATTTATATTACATTATGTTTAATATTTAATCGATTTAGAAAAAAATTTAATTCCTGTTTATATATAATTTATGCTTACTACTACAAAAATTAATTCTGAGAAAATCGGGAAGACATGTTTCATTATATTGAGCAGAACAACATTAAATTTCTTTTCAAATGATGCAGAAAAAGGTTATTTGAAATACTATTGAATTTTCCCATGATTTTGGTAACAAACGACATTTGATTATGTTAATATTTTCATGTTGTTGTAGTGCATTTTGTCTTTAGGTGTTTCATAGTTGTCATTATGTTAATAAATTGAATTCTCTTTTAGAAAGGATGGATATTCAAGTCATTGTGTTGTTTCGTACTATAATGTAATAGAAAATATGAAACTTCTCGTAGAAAATCTGTTGTCCATGAATGTATTTTAGGGGAACCTACTCTCATGGATATGTTTCCATCCCCACTCACCTTTCTATATTATTCTAAAAACATGATTGTGAAGTTCATGGATGCATTCTTCCCAATATATTTTTTGACTTTATCTCTTCTCAATACAGGTGCTCAATGTATACAAAGATGTTCCAATATTGAAATGATATCCTTAAATAATCAGGTCTATATGTGTCCCTTCTTTTATGTACAGATATTGTTGACGGTGTAGGATGATCTTTAATATGAAGATTCGGTAAAAAGGTACAATGTGATTATCCATTGTATTTTATATTATTTTAACGGTCTCTATATTTAATCTACTTTTTTTGTAATATTCTATACCACTAATTTATGCATTCAATATATTCAATATAATCAATTTTGATGCCTGGTTTTGATCCTGCATATAAGTGGAAAAGGTGATGTAACACTATTTTTGGAGGAATAAACCATCATGGAAGGTACAATGTGAATATCATTTAAAAAATACAGTTTTTGTTACCTCTCACACCCTTCGATTCAAAATTAAATTCTCGTGTGAAATTTTTTTGAAATATTTTGTTGGTCTCATGAATATATCCTATATGTTCAAATTCACATGTACATCGTTCATATTCAATGTTCATTAATATTAATTCTTCTTTTAATTGTCTGTTACTCCATATATATTATTTCTCAATGGGAAAAATAAATTTGTATTTTGTTTCATATAAAATTGATGTTTAATACTATTGTGATGACGTCTTAGAAACTGATACAATTATTTGTTATAATTTGAATAGTGTGTTAACTAATTTATAGGTTATCTTTTTTATGCAAATTTATAATGCACACATATGATATGATCATTACAGCTATTGTATAATGATATTGGTTGATAAATCATCAGTAAAAATTACCAGTGTTGGGAAGGTCTTGGTCCAACATAATACGTCACATGGTGGAGCTATACTTCAATTTGGAGAAATACCCATCCTAGAAAGAGAAGTAGCGACACATTTTGGGGATGTGGATCATTAGAAATTAGATACAACACTAACATTGGCTTAGTTTTTATTATTTGATAATTTTTCATGAATTGGATGTGAAATCTTACCTTCACAAAATTAATCAAACCAATGCACATGTCTGGAACGATTAGTTTACCTGTATGGTTGTGTTTGTTATCATTATACATCACATATGAAGATTTTCCAACACCATTTCACTTAATTTTGTTTTATTATGTAGATGTACTTCTGTGAAAACATGGTACATTAAAACAAATAGAACCTTATGTTAACAAACACATCCCAATCTTATCAGAGACAATTAATGATAAATATAGGTAAATTCGCTATTAAAATACAGTGTTCTTTGTTCCAGATTACATGTATGGTTTTGTTTTTTTATCAGTTTTCAGCATATCGATAGATTTTTAAAAATTATTTCACTTACTTATTATTATTATTTATAGGAAAATCTATGCAAACATCACATGAAACCAAATAGAACCTTATTTTAACAGAATCAACTCAATGACAGATAATCCAATAAATGAAAAATATAGGTAAACTTGGCTGTTAAAATAGTTTTTTTTGTTGTAGATTACCTATATGGGTGTTTATTTATCATTTTACAACATATAGATAGATTTTCTAAAACAATTTCAGTTAATTGTTTTATTCTGTATAGGTTATTCTGTGCAAACATGGTGCATGAAAAAAAACAAAACCATATGTTAACAAACACACTCCATTTTTAGAAAAGACAATGAATTCATAATATATGTAAACTAGAAGTTAATATAGTGTTTTTTTGTTTCATATTAGTTTTATTGTGTGTTTGTTATCATTTTCCATTATATTGTTTGATTATTCAACACCATCTCACATTATATTTTTAATCTATAGAGGTACTTCTATGGAGACATGGTGAATGAACAAAATAGAACCTTATGTTAACAATAATTCCATCTTACCAAAACCCAAGGAGACCTATAGACTCCAACAGTAGATCAAAAACATGAAAATGGTGTGGAAATGTCTTATTACAGATGTGATATGTCTCACCATGATGGGATATTAAATGGTTTCCTTCTACGATCCCCACACGAATGGAACAAAATTCATGGATGAGATTTAGGATGACATCTATTAATGGGATCTTCTGCATCCCATTAATGATTGGGTGAGGAAATGTTGATAGAAATTTCATCCGCTCCAGTTGATATTTCAGGTCATGTGGCTTCTGGTGCGACCAAAGGTGAAGATTCATAATGATCCTTAAGGATTCATTCCTACGAGATATTAGGAAGGGAAATACGTTCTTTATTTTAGGTAGGTAAATATCATCATAATATGTACCTTCAATAAATCCTTATCTTATGTCTTTTGTTTGACTCCAATCATCAGGTTCCCTGAATAACATTTTTGCTGCTATCTATATGGGTACATTTTAAAGACCGACTTTCTTTGGAACTCTTTCTAAGATCTCAATGGTTAAGACAGATCAGGTATTCAAGGTTAGATCATGGATTATAAGGGCTTCGTTTTTATTCTATGCAACCTCTCTATCTAGGTTGGATCAACATCAACATGGATGTTGCTTCCAAAGAAAATGCGGACTTTTATATAGGACGAAACAGAAACATTTGATAGAAAAATAGGCGATATTACACTTCTTTATACGTACACTTCAATATTGCACATTGTTTAAAAATACATGCATATTTTTTGGTGTCATAAAATGTTTAAACCTACAATACACTACGGTATACAAATGATAGAAATATATAATGTTCCATACACTTAAAAAGTATACCGTACTGTATACATTACACTCTTGTATACAAATTTATACATTACATTACACTCATTTTATGTATAATCAGGTCTATAAATATTTTTGTAAAATACTTCTCCTTTCATACCATCTTTACTATTTTCTGTATGTAATGAATGGGATTTGATTTAATGGAAGTGACACATTAATTCATGTGTTTTATGCTAACATTAAAATTATCATGTAGTTGTAGGTGACTAATTTTTGTAGAGCATAACAAGTTATCTATTTGAAATGTATTTTAATGTAGTCAATTTATGTACTATTCTTGACTTATTTTCACCTAGGAGATATATGCTCAATTCATGAATCTATTTTAGATATCTGTTACTCATGCCAGGAGAAGGATGCTTCTCCCAGTCAGGAAAATATACATAATGTGCATAAATAGTATACACGTGATATTTTCACTGACAAATATAAAATATCCTAGATTTATAGTTTGAGATAAAATATGAATCCAATGGATTTGGAAATTACTAAAATCATTTAATTGTATGTTTAGGAAATTTTAATGCAATTAAGGAACTTGATATGTGCTTAATAATTTTAGAGACCACTCTAAAGGTCCATGTCTATATACATTTGTAGTTACTCAACACAATGGTATTGATAGTATTGTGGTATTATAATGTTTCTGGGTTCTCTACAAGTACATGTTTTTTATGATATTATTTTTATGTTTAACCACTAAATTTTAATATGAATATTTTTTTTATGGGATAGGAGTTTCAGATATGATATTAATATTTGGAAGATGGAAGAGGTTTCTCACACGATTTGGCTAGAAAGAATTTGATTCTAAAAATTACAAATGACTGACTCCACACCACCATCAACTGATGTCACTGATCTTCAAATTTAGATAAAGGATAACATAAAGAAAAAATGGACAATGTTGACTAAAGGTTTGACTTGGAGTACTTATCCAATTTGGAAAAACATTCTCTATAATCTATTAGTTTCAAATGTCCTATTACAAAATATTTCTCGACTGTTATGTCTACTTAAACATTAGTTTATTAATACATTGTAATGAAATTATTAAATCATAAAATAATTATTCTTGATGGTAAAATTATATACATTCAGACAAATAATCAATGTTTTGATGTATTGGTAATTTCCAGAAGTTTATTTTTCCCACATTATGATTTCTCAAATTTTTCTCCAGGTGAATAGATTTACCATTCTTGGATTTGTCACTATTTTTTATAATTTTTTTCCCAAATTATTATTTTTAAAGTTTGTTTCCATTAATACATATTTTTAATGTTGGTATTATTTATTCAGTTTGAATAACCTTCCCTTGGATGGGATGAAATCATGGCAATGTTCCAAGTGAAAATTAATAATATGAAATGCACTAAACATTCTGCTACATCAATATTTCCATTGAAGTCTTCATCTATTAACAAGTAATTATCTCATGAGTCATCATTTTGATCTTCATTTAATACACCATTAAATTCATTTCTTTTATATCACTTTTTTCATTTTCAGATTACAACAGTCCTGCAGTGAAGGTCTTGTGCTGGTAGTTGGTCATGAAGGCTCATACAAATTTCTAGTGATTAAAATACCAGGCTGGAGTGTATAGCAGCGACCACCACACTAATGAAGCCTTCTTGTGCTCATTTAATGCCTTGAATTACATTTTTATTAATTATATTGATTGTTTCTATAAGGGAAAAAATCAATAGTTGTGCATTTATGTATTCATTGCATTGGATTTGAAAAATGATTTTAGTGGATTAATCTTACTAAAAGGTTAAATGTTCAAGAGTTTTGGTGGAATGAATTATTTACTGTAGTAATTTCTTGTTTTATAGTTTAGTCGATTTTTGGTTTAGTCCATAGAATTCTAATTCATAATAAGTAGTTTGAAATGTTTATTTTATAAATAGAGATAGATTACATTATTTACATTAATTTTTTTCAGTTGATTTTCATTACATTATGAAATATTATTTCAATCTTGAGATGTTTTCAATAAAAAATATATGTTTGTGAAGTTTTCATAAAACTCTTCAAGAATTTACTATTATACTGATAATCCACCTCATCATGTGTATCCTCCTCATCGGACTCCACCTCCTCCTCTACATTAGCCTTTGACTCTACCTATACCTCTATCTCTGCATGTTTACCATATTTTATGTAATTTTAATTATTTAATAAAACTATTAATACAGTAATGATTAATATATTTTAATTATAGTGTCGTGCGTATGCACGGGCGAGGTATGGGTTGTGTATGAATTCGGGAAGTTCCCTTAAACGAGTTTTTTTATTAAAAAATATCGAAGAGGGAACCACTTAAACAAATGTATATCCTAAAAATAAATTATGGAATATACCTTGTAACAAGAGTCTAAATAATGTACATAGTATTTATAAGATATAAATAAAAAGAATAGTTAATTTTATTTGGGTAAAAAGTAAGATAGAGCATCTGAAAGGAATAATGGAGGTTTGGGTAGAATAACATACCATAAGTTAGATGATGTCTTTCACATGATCTTTATGTCTTGGATAGGAAATTTAATTTCATTAATATTTATTTATAGAAACTATTAATGATTTAATTTAATTATTATAACCATATTATGTTCATTCATGAATTTTCAGATGTGTTAAGGGGATCAATTTCAATGTCTGGGAGAGTTTTTTTCCATGGTTTTCATGGTTGGATAACTTATATATATATAAGGATAAAAATGTAAGAAGATAGTGATTTTAATGAATTGAATTTGTATTATATTATTTAACATACATATGAATACCTGGTTTAAAAATTCATTTTTTTATTTGTAGTGAAGATGAATCATTATATAAAACATTAATGATAATTTTTTTGGTTAATTTGCAGTTTTCAATCACATCGAACACATTTTTCTATATAAATTAATATCATTTGTACAAAAATATTATAGAAAATTAAATTAGACATAATAAATATAATATATTCTATTTCATACATGAAAATATATTTATGACCACAATTTAATATGATAATATAAATTGAAAACATGTCACCCTTGAAGGTGATAAATTAACTCATCTCGGATAGTGCTTTCATTTCTAGTATAATATGAGGGGGATGGAGAAATGATGATGAGTAATTCCATTATCATAACAAAATTCTTGTACATGTATGTTACTAGAATTATCATAACATTTGTATGGAAGGGGTGAGAAAAAAATAATGAAAGGAACTTGAGGTAAAATAAATGAAATGAAAATAAGAATTTATCTGTCCAATATAACATCCTTAAGAAGCTCTTTAGGGAAGAGGATTTCATATTTTGAAGGAAAAAGTGCTGATGGGCATGGGATAATGGCTTAGGGAAATATTTTAGCCAAATTTAGACAGGGGAAAAGGCATGATAAGTGTTCGGAGAAGAGATTAAGAGGGGTGATATTTATAGTGGTGTAGAGGAGGGGTTTCCCATTATTTTAATCATTTGATTAATATTTTCTAAGAAGGATACTATTTTTCATAATTGTTTTAGTAAAAAATAGTATATAATTCATGTGAGTTCAAAACCTTGTCCATTTAGATCATCTATAACTCAAGCATGATTAAAAATTCATTTATTTAGAATTTATCGTAAATTATCTTATTTTAATATTAAAAAAAATCTAGTATTTTAAAAAATCACAATAATTCACACCAAATATTTTTTAATATTTATAATTATAAAAAACTCAAATTTATAAAAATAATTTACTACATATGAAAAATTTAATTTTTAATTAAAATATTAATTTACATGAAAAATACAAATTTAAGAATTAAAACATCTTTTCTAACACTTTGAAAAATTAATTAAGCTCTCATTAAATAATATTATGATCATAACAAATCAAAATAATAATTTATGAATTTATTTTATAAGAATAATTTTTATTTTTATTTAATAAATTATTTAAAAATCGTAATTAAATATACAAGACTTTCAAATATACCCACAATTTATCAAGAATTTTTAACAAAATTATATACTTATACTA
This sequence comes from Viscum album, assembly GCA_963277665.1. Taxonomy (NCBI): domain Eukaryota; kingdom Viridiplantae; phylum Streptophyta; class Magnoliopsida; order Santalales; family Viscaceae; genus Viscum; species Viscum album. The sequence goes on from OY728137.1 coordinate 319,438,370, forward strand.
TGATATAATTTTATAATATATTCACTTATATGAAAAATTAATTTTATTTATAAATTCCTTAGTTTTGTTATGATACAATAGGTTGATTTAATATTCATAATTGTAACATTACTATTCCAATGTTCAAACTGCAATTTCACGAGTATACATTTCTTAACTTATAGAGATACCTTTTGTTCCACTATATATTTATTTATAAGGTTTGTATTTTGTTTTATGTGGAATCATATATGATTGTACATAAATACATAATTGTAAGAAGGGAATTTCATTGATAAAACATTATTTTTTTACATGTTCTATGGAAGCATGATTGTTTATTAGATAATACAAGGGATTTGGAGGATAATGTATGTTCTTAGTGGCCGAAGTTATTCTCTAAAGATTCATGAACATCATTGGAGGGGTTATTTGGGGAATATTTTCTTTAAGGGGGTGGATTTTAAGAACCTCTCTTTTCATATGAGGTACATGTATTTTTTCTGTTTAACTCATTGGTTTTGACTTAATGGGAGTAAATATTAATATCACAGGTTTCTCAGAGGTGTCTATGTCTTGTTCAGATCTGGGAGAATGAATTTTGGTGAAAAGAAAATAGGATTCACAGAAAAGAGAAATCGTGTACACCATTCCGCGTAGTTTGAGTAACCATGCATGGGATGGAAAAAGGGATTTAGGATGTCACAAAATTTTAGGAAACCATGTAGCTAAGGTTTCATGCCCATTCAATGAATCTATAATTTGTCAAAGAGGTGTGAAACAAGCATTCACCATGGTTTGTAAAACCATGCACATGAAACCGTGAGAGAAGCCCCTATATATAGTGAAGGGTGGATGGTAGGCTCATGGTTTGGCCCACAGTGTGTCCAAACCATTTGATCTAACTAATAGAGGGGAAATGTCCATTTATCCCTTAATGAGAGATATTTTTAAACCCCTTCTCTCTATTTTCATTCCAATTTTTTGGGTATATTATTACTCTCTTGTTGGTGATACTTTTTAATCCTAAATCTGTCATATTAGAAAACATCCTCATATGACTCTATATTCAAGCATATCTTGTCTTTTTTAGATATATTTTGGTATTTGTTTACCATTTTTCCCATTCTTCATTTGACTTTGTATCGAAGGAATTGTTAATGTGAAAGCTAATATGCCACATTTCAATGTTTTTTTCTATTTATCATTTTTCTCTGGTCCTGGACTGAATTAAATATTAATACTATATGGGTTATATACTAAGGACCTATGGTAGGTGAAATATAACTTTTACCACAATTTTTATGTTTAATAATGATTGTGGTCAATGTGTCGCATGCTGAAATTTCCATATTTTCCACTAAAATGAAATTTTATAATTTAATTGAACAAGTTAGGACCTATTAGGGAGGAAGATTAGTTCCTTTGAGATTGATGGAGGTTTTTCCCCCATCCTAGGCCACCCATTGGGTGTTCCCTTATACATTCCAATGTTATACCACCCGCTTTGTGTGTGAGATCACTCATTGTTATAGGGGACCACAATAAACTAAATTAAAATAAATTTAATGATTAGGATAGAGTCGATACCACAAATTACATGTCATGACATGATATTAATTTATTGAACAGATAAAATGAAAATTATGGAAACCAGTTGATGATGTTATGGAATGTGTATAATTTTATAATTATCAATGAATGAGATCAATTAAAATGGTAGTGTATGACTTGGATGTTATCCTTCAGTCCTAATTCCAAAGGCTCCATGGATATTTATACTCCATGGGAAATAAGTATTATAATGTATTTCTGGGAAATTTTTACTTTGTCGATCCTAATTCCAGAGGATACCTTGGGAATTTCTGGCCCTTGGATTTGGCTTTCTTAGAATCATGCTTGAGATGGTTAGTTCACATTCTCCTTGAACTCCACCCACATATTTATTAAGTTACTATTTATATTCTCCTATTACTCGACAAGTATTCCATGGTTTTTTATACATAGTATCAATAACATCATGGTTTGAAACTTTCCATTACACTGAAGAACCATTGTGGATACTTTTGACTATAAGACATGGCCAGAAAGGATGATATATACCTTGTTATATGACATGGTTGTGGTAGATATTTTAAAATGTTATACATATATTCCTAGTTTGGTATTATATTATAGTGGATATACTAGAATATATCAAACATGTTTATTTATGTTTTATAGTTGTCCTTTTTTGGGAATTTAACTGTTGTTGATAGTATTGATATAATTACTTTGTAGTTAATAATTTTTTCATGGGATTCCGAATTTTAATATTGTTATAAATGATATATATTTTGCCTAATTTCTTTATTGTTATAAAAATATATAATTTTTTAGAGTCATCATTGCTAGTGTCCTAATGACTATTATCAGACACCACGTTCGGTCCGTCATTGGGTACTAGCCGAACTGCCATACGAAGGTGGAGATCTGATTTCAAGATGAAGATGCTAGGGTAGAGCAGTTCCTAGTAGTTACTCTGGGTTTTAAGTAATGTTTGTAGCCTATGGGTAATGAATTCCTCTAAGCCCTATAGGCCATGTAAAACTTATGCCTATGGGCCTTGTAAGGGTTCCACCTCACCCCATGAATGATGGATTATCAAAAATAAATAAAACAATGATGGCCTTTGGGCCCTTGGAGGTAGGTATTAGGGAAAGAGCCGATTTTACGTTGTTTGATATGATTATTCGTTAAGAGTATGAGAGAAAATGACCAAGATAAGATCAGGATATAATTGGTTTAGTTCTTTTTTATATTTCTGGAATTTTCATATATATATATATATATATTGGATTGGATGCTTGTTGATGTTCCCAAAGGGATAATTAATTCCTCAGGGCATGGATTAAATTATAAATTTATGTGTTTGTGAACTGAACTAACTACAAAAGAATAGTATAGTAGAACTATAGTTTCAAAACAACATAGAGTGGGGAACACACCATTGAAAACTCTCACCAATGGTTTGTTCACTTCAATTCCTTATTTATTTTATAAATCTAATTATTCAAATTAAAATTAATTAATACAAATAGGGAAATAGAAGTGTGTAGAGTTAGTTTCTAGGGGAGGTGTTGTTAAATTAATTAACTTCACATAAAAAATAATTATATCAAATAGATGCACAACAAAAAAAACATAAATGGAAGTAATTTACATTATCTATTTATATAACCTAGAATCCCAACTCTTCATGTTCAAATGAATTAAAATAGATAAATTCCATTAAGATCAAATTTCTAATGGTAGAACTGTAATTCCATTCATCGATCATGAATAAAGCATCTCAATTATGATGGTGTTGGTCACTATTTAAAACATATGCTCAAAGAATCAATGAATAATAAATTATAAGTTAATTCACAACAGGATGCTATCAAATAAAATAATTTTTAAGAGTGAAGGTAAATCAAAAAATGATGGTATGAATCCCCGTTTACTGATTCTACACTGCCCTAGGGGTTTTGTAAAATAATTATCAAGTGGTCTCCAATGATGAATAAACCCAAATCCATATAAGAGAGATTAATAATGAAATAATGTGTAATGAATGAAGAAATAAAATATATTCGAATTAAAAACAGACAATGAAAAACAATCATGATCAACCAAAAAAGAAACACAAAATGAAAAGCCAACCTATGATGAAATCTAGGAAAGAACCCTACAACAGCCTCCCTGAAGTCGATCCAATCACCCAGTCAATAGAATTATATTTCCCTAAGAAAAAACACATATAAATTGGCATATTTGACATCCCCCATGTTTAATGGGTCAAATACTCAGTGTAATGGCCATTTGGAGTCTTTAATGATACAAAATACCATCAACTATATATGGGAATCTATATTTCTTGTATCTTCAAAGGAAATATTTCATTATGTAATGTTTTACATGAGGTTTAATGTTCTGGAAATTTCATGTCATGAAACTTTTAAGGGATGTGTACCTTCATCTTCTATCATTGTAACCTCCATTTTTATTGCTTCTTCTCTTCTATGTCTCTATTAGTGATCCAAGATCATCCTCAAAATCTTGTATCATTCCTCGAGCGATGTAAAGATTTGAAAAGTGCATTTTTGTTTTTCAGTATTCATGTATTTTTAAATTTCTCCAATTCTCAATCATCAAAAATAATTAAAAAAACATCACTACCATGAAAAAATATTATATTAAATCAATTAATACTCAGTAAGACACATATAAAAACACATCAAAATATCAATACAAGATAGAATTATCACTTTTATACAGGTTTCCCATACTGGTAGAGGCATGAAATGACACATAATTTTATATATGAGATTATGTTTCTAATTTTTAATATATTACTATTATAGATATTTATATTCTTTTTGGTTGATGAATAACTTCCATAATTTTTAGATATGTTTACAACCACTATTCTACACTCTAACATGAGGGCATGGTCTCCCTGTGTACACCCCTTAGGCCCTCTCTATTAGTTGATAGCATCTGGAATTTAGGGAAGCATTTCGGAAGCCATGTGACCCAATAACATAGGGAACTATTTAGTTGAATCTAGATTGGAAATTATAATCTATCATCACCCAAATAGTATGTCCATCAAGTAACATAAACCCTTATTGTACCTTTTTAGTGCCACAACCTAGTATTCCAAAGTATCTATGCTTCAAGCCTGCCACCACCTGACCCTAAACGATGATCAAGACCCAACTACCCCAAACTGTTCTCTATAGGATAGGTGTTGGGGACCAGTGCTGAAGGAATAACCAACATGGGAAGGCCATTTACTTTGTACATTTACACACACACACAAATGTATCCACATAGATGAAAAAGTGTAGAGGAATAAAATTAAAATATTCTACAACTAGGGAATAAGTTTTCATGTAAACCCTTTAGACAACACATGAGTCGAGTAGTGTATACTAAGAATTACTGGGACAAAATAAATGATCAACCCAAAATATGTACAACTAGAAAAATCGAAAGGTACGTCAATTTCTCATAGAGCCCATATCTTAATATATATACGTTATGAAAACCATACATGATTAAATGGGCCATGAATACCTAAGCTCATCCGATGTCACCTCAGACCTATCCAACACCATCACAAGACACGACATGTTTAGGAAAATCCCATGCATGGGTGAGTATATACAAACCTAGTAGGAAACCACTAAAGCTGAAGGCAGAGTATTAAAAGAAAAAATAAGAATAAAAATTGATTAGGTAGTAAACATGGTAATGAAATAAGTGATATAGAAAACCTCAACCCAATCCTAGAGGAGAAATAACCTCATCCAAATGTAATGGTCTTAATGCAGTGTTTAGATGAACTACATAGCGGGTCTTTTACACCTATTTTAGTAGAGTAGACTCATCCACCTATGAGAAGAAAAACTTTGAAATCGTGTGTCATACTCCCCACGTCTTCACATCTCATGGAATGAGAGTAACTAAATCCAATTGTATGTATATATAATTATAGATATTCTCAGAAAAAGGAAGATCCAATATAATAAAAAGGGGATCTCCACCTCATAGATCTGCCAAAGAAAAAAAGTCTCCAACATTTCCAAATGTTCATAAATGATGCCCATCAACTCATGCGTCAACCTAGAATAAACAATCAATGTTAGACCACACCTCAGCACAGGGTCACACAACTAAGTGGACCCAATATATATGTATGTGACTCATGCCATGATATAATTGGAGGCTTCCACTATGATAGAAAATGAATGATGAATTCCCTGTCTTGTAGGAGGGTCCACTTTGGATGTTATTGAGGACCCAACGCCCATATATACAATAGGGTACCACAAATAAGTCATTAATGACCCACTGCCCAGCTCAATTGGAGGGTACTAATCGAAAAGTCATTGATTACCCACTACTAAGAACTAATAAAGGGTAAAATTCTTGAAGTCATCGTGTAAACAATGCCCAACACAACTAGAGGGTACCACTCAAAAAGTCATTGAGAACCCACCGCCCAACTCCATTGCAGGGTACCACTCTAAAAGTCATCAAGGACCCACTTCCTAGGGTACGACTTCAATATAGGCAAGGACCCATTTCCCAACTATACTAAAGGGTATCACCTGGAATGTCGTCAATGACCCAATTCATAGATGTACTGGAGGGTAACACATTGAAGTCATCAAGGACTCATTTCCCATCACATCTAGAGGGTACCACATAAAAAGCCTCTAGTGGTCATGTGTGATCACTATCCCCATTGAGCATCATCTAGTCAATCATCATGCCTGAAAAATTAAACTATGTATCTCAAAATACAAATTATAGGGAAGGATATCATTCTATGGGAAAAAAATTTAGGATAGTCTACTCGCATGTCAAAATCTAACTTCAATGGAAGGAGAGGTAGATGATTGAAATTTCCTAAAAAATAACCATATAGTACGTGATCTATGTGCTGTCCATATGGACTGAGGTCCTACTCCACTACCGAGTCATATACACATTATCACAAAACATTAGTTCCATTTAGTATTACAGAAGATGAAAGTTTACCACACAATGTGTTTTGACTAATCTTTATGAGCATATGAGTCTCTTCATTGTTATGAAGGGAAAAATGTAATTCCCCTTATATGACTCTACAAAGGGACCTTGATATAAAAATACATCACACCATTTTGACCCTCATAGAAAAATTCCTATGATAAGATATTCATCTTCCTCAATTGGACACCACATGAAAATTTAACATTCCAATATATAAAGAATGAATGACATTTCAATTACCTGATCGACAAGTCCAAATCATGTACATGATATTTGTCTTGAAATATTTGACTCAATTTAATGATCACGATTTTGAATATAGTTTGTTGAACTGAAACAGTATGAAGAAGATATGTCATATACTATACTGGATAAGAATACGAATAATTTTTTTCTTGGGTCCTCCTTGTACTTGATCCAAGAGCCCTAATTAAATATATAACATCAGTCTCTAAATTACTTTTTCAATGTTAGGGTAACATTTTGTCTATTGTTTCATCAATCAGACATTATTAAGAAGAGTTATGACCAGATTTGGGTTTGACACCCAAGCGAATAATAATAATGATATGTTATCATAATCATCATCATCATCATCATCATCATCATTTAATCATTTATTTCAAGGAGAGATGCATAATATTTCATGAAGATAAAATAGGCACTCCAAAAATTCATCATTCGCTTTATATGATTTAATTTATTTTAAAATGATTTTTATTAAAAAAATTACTTTAAATTGATAAGGAGTTACTCCCCCTATTACATGTGTATTGGGAAGGTTCCCTAATCCCGTAAGTGTCAATATATTCTATTATTTATAAATATTAATTTTTATGAAAATTGTGATTATAATATATCTTTTCATAATGGGTGCAATGTATTTTAGAATTTCCCCAGTCATGTGTGTACAGTGAATCTGAGACACACCCCAACACTTTCTCTTATTTAATAAAATATTATTATTATTATTATTAAAAATAATAATAAAACATCTCACATTATTCATGTCCAGACCTAGATTTGGATGTGATCCACACTTGACATCAGCCCTAATACATCCGATCCAAAGTCATGTGCACAACGAGTAGCCACCACCATGAGACCCCAGACATGATCCCCATTCAGAACTGATTCTATCACACCACATTTCATCCCCACTTGTCAACAAGAAAAATAGAGATCACTGATTTGACCATGTACTACCTATGATTGTAAACATTCACATGTAGTACCAATGTAATCAATCAAAAAACACCATCATTCTCGAATATCAATCCTTATATAATCCATAGATGCATGTCTTATTTGTTCTACTCAATCATTCTAGAGGTTTGACTACAATCAAACCTACCCCAATAATGTCTAATCATGACCCAATGGTCGAATGAGGAATAATGTGATGAATGGTGTGATTAAATCACCAATAAAAAGGTGATAAAAATCATTCGAGAAACATTATTGGCCAATAATTTAATAATGGAGAACCGGGGTGAGAAACATGGAATAGAAAAAAATGGAAAAAAAATAATATATTTTGATTCTTGAGAACATGAAATAATTCATTTAATATTCAGATCAAACAAAATGGATTTAATCAAGCTCAAATATTTATTAGTGGGTGAGGAAACTATAAAGGATGAGTACGTCCTCTGTTATAGATCAATCATAAGTGAATAATTCTCCCACCAGTGATTAAGATGATCCCCTCCATATTCCTCCTTTAAATTAACATATATCAGATCACACAACATCGTTTAGTTTTAATTCTCCCAATGAAGAAGGTGTGAAAGATCCTCTCAATAAACATAGGTTTATGAGGCTGAGCCTGATGATTCTCTACATAGTATTACATATTACAAAAAACATTTTAGGTAATTTTATTAATAGTAAACAAATAAATTTTTTATTTTAATCAAATTCACCTGAAAATAACTACCTTTACTGGACGTTCCACAATATTCAAATTTACAACACACTAATGGAAAACTCTATGTTATAAACTCAATAGTGGTCAAATATTTCCCATCAGAGTATCTATTTTTGGGTTATTTGGGTTATTATTATTAACTAAATAAGTTAAATTATTTATTTTAACCAATGAACCCTCCAATGGATTCCCCATTTGAAGAGATTGTTCCGAACAATCTTAGGTCAGGCATGGGCTAAAATTATAACTATTGATTAAATTTCTGTCTCATATTCCCAATCAGATACCTCATTTAAGAGAAAATCCACTTTTTATAGAAAACCACACATGTGTGATATAAAATATATATAATATTTATAGAAAATTAATTTTGGGCTCACTGTGCCTAATAGTTGAGCACTATCTCAGTTCTTGGATCAAAAAGCATTCCTAGTAATACTCCAATGTATTATGTAGAAAATTCTGTGTCTCTACATTATTACCTTATTCAATGTTTTTCATCCCTAAAAAAAATAATTTATTAAAAAATATGGGGACAATGAGCTAACATCCAACTCTCCTACTCCCACAAACTCCCCCAATGGTTTCCTGTGCTACCAATAGACATGCACCCAAAGAAAAAACATACCCACAAAGGGTCTTTCTGTATCAGTTAGCAATTCCATTAGCTATTTGAAAAAAAATATTATCAACTCCCCCAACCCAATATACCATGGTAATTATTGTACAATGAGTCCCTCATATACCTCCTCTATTGTGGCATTTGGAGATCACCAAGTACCTAGCCTATCTAAATAGAGTTCTACTACACCATACCCTTATTCAATGATATCGGATGAAAAATATCATTGTTAGGTTCTACTTACAAGAACACATACTTGGTAGCCCTCATTCTCATGTAACATCAACCTCTAAAGGGTACACTATCACTCCCACATGTTAGAAGACATATATCCCCATTTTAACCAATCATTTGAATTTCATTCATATAATATGTTTATAAAAATCCTCTTAAGTCTCATATTCATTATCTTTTATGAAGAATAAACAGGGATACCATTGTAGAATACTATCATAAACTGGTTCAAAAAATTTTAAGGATTCAGATAATTAGTCGTGAAAACTATAGTAGATCATTCAACATGCCAAAGAATATCACTAGGATAACAAAATATTAGATTGGGTCAAGGAATCCACGCTTAGTACATACATAACTCAAACCGGTATCTATTTATAACTCATCTGGATCTCAAATTCAAGGATCCACTATTCTCCATACAGTTGAAGAAGATGTAATATATTATCAGGGGAGGGACTCTTCCTAAAGTAAACTGTTTCTAGTGAAACAAATCAATAATTCAGACCATGCTACCATCATCATCATAAAAGAATGTCCCTAGAATTACTAGGGAGAGAAAGTGGGTCTTTTGAAGCCCCCACCCTATATACACCTTCAAACTCTCAACTTTCTCTTGCAGCAAGATTTGGTCATCCTATATGATAGTGCAAACTTCATGTCATTAATCTTTCATGTACATGTAAAATACAATTAAATGGATAGGTAGAACTTCAATATCATAAATTTGGATTCCATCATATTCCTCCACCATCACAAGAAACCGACAGAACAAAGGCATTCAATGTTCCAAGGGTAATACTTTCCAACTGATAGAGAAGTCTTTGTAACCTGTTGAAAATGAGCTCATCCTTACCTATTCATGTATGATTCCTCAACATGGAGAAAATATATATACCATAACCTAAAATCACTACAATAATCATTGGTAGAAATAATATTCTCAAGGATGGTCAATGAAAATTCCATGACGAAGAAAACAACATAGGCCCTACAACTTCAAAGGACTGATTTCATGTGAGGCACTCTATCTAAATAGAGTGATATCACCCTAAACATAGAAATATGTTATCCCTGATCCTCATGTTTTAGAGACTCAAAAAAATGATCATGAATAATTTTCATCCATTGGTATCTCTAGTTATCAAATAATAGTTAGTTATAGAGAAGTGTGCCTTTAAACTCTGTACTAACAACTAAAACTGTAGTAGTAGTGAAATATGTCATACCTTGAACCACACTCAAGCCTCCTGGATAGAATTCCCATAAAAAAATATCTTATCCTTTCCCTTTCTTATATTTTTTCCCCAACTATGGAATACTCTAACACTACATCGCATCCACACACACCCAACATACAAGTCAATTAGACTCATCCACCCCAAATTGACATTAACCACTTTAGTTCAAGATGACTCATCAACACCATTTTAAATGGAATCAAAAGAATGTTTCTCAGTAGGGATAGATTCCCTATTCTGTGTATGTCTACTTCCACACCAAATATCTCCATCACTTTACTTTATTAACTCCAAAATTCATCTTAGAGATGTCTCAAATGTGGTCCACCTTCGAATGGGATCATATCTAAGATAGATATCCTTAAAAAAGAACTGATCCAGACCTTAGATACCTATGAAGGGATTATTTCATGAAAACTTACATTGGAAATCTATATTACCAAATACCCACACTCATTATAATAGTACCATAATCTAGTACCACAAGAACGAACTACTTCTCAATAATGTTCTGGTTGTGAGTGAAACCATATGATCAGTTAGGATCCACAAAAATTTGAATCCTTGGATCACGAAATCAATATAACACACTACATCATGGAAAATTTATTCATCACATAACCTTGGAAGCCTCCCTTGATGAAACATATTATGCGATCCAAGCCTAAAAACATTCTCATCCCTCTATTTTAATGACTCGTAATCTTCCATGAATTATTTATTGATATTGAATTGATTATTTTAAAAACTATTCATTTAGAGAGAGTGTGATTTTGAGGCTTAGTGTTCCTAGAATAAATTATTGAAATATATTAAATATATAAAATGTCATGCATGCATAGTTATTTTTGAAAAAATATGAATAAATATCTAAATGGGTTCCCATATAAAAACTATATAGTCCCCATTGAATTCATAATGTATGTTTTATCCTAGGTGTTACATAACTTTGTTCTATGCAGGTCGTTTGTTGAAAAGCTACCATTGACATAAAATGAATAAAATAATAAAATAAATTATTTTTTTTCTGTTCATTTACAAAGATATTGGATTGTATTTAAATAGATTGTTATGTAGAAAATATAGGTTTATCCGCATTACTATAGTATTTTTGGAAAACCCTTGGAGTTATTGTCGGAGAATCAACCAAGTGAATGAATATCATATCATGGTTTGAAGATATACACACAATAGAATCAAACAATCATACCAGTGATCACAGTGCATCCCCAATGTTCATTATTCATAGATACAAATTGAAGAAGGGAATTTGATTCATTTTGATTTATTCCCAATTATTTATTCCTATAATGAACATAGATCAATAGAAAAATGAATAGATATATAGATCAGTTTTATTTGGGGTATGGGTTTATTATAGTGTGATTTTGGAATAAATACTATGAAATTTTGATTAAATTATCATTATTCTCATAAAAATGAATCATTATCTACAATAAAATTTATTTAGGATCAATAATCTCATTTTTATTGGGCTTTTATCCCTCATTACTTTGTTCATGACCTGATTTCTTCTTTTAGATCATGGTTCTTCATATCTCAATTAATTGATCATTGTGCAGCCATTTCTGGGTGCAACTATCTGAAAACATTGATCTGGGATCGACACAACACAAAGTTGGTATGATGATTGAGAAGGAAGTTAATCAAATGAGGTTGGTACTTGATATTTTTTTTCTTCTATGCACAATAAATAGGGATGAAAATCCCACTCTATGTGAGAATAAAAATCATAAATTGTGTTGATTTGGTTATGGAATGAATTGATGAGGGTCAATGTGCTTTTTTATTCAAATAGATCACTTAATCAATTTCTAGAGAAATAGATGTGTTACATGAATCCATATCATGATTTCTATAAAAGCATGTGATACATGGTTTGTAATCCAGATCTACACGCCATGTGGGGAATCATTTTCAGTGGCTATGGATTTAAAAGAAACCTGAGAATAAAACTATTTCTGACCGTATCAAAAAACATGTGGTATCCCAAGAGACATAATGTGTACCTTAGAGGGTACATGGACATGTGTTGGAGTACATGATCTGTAGAATGACATGTAATCTCCTACACAAACACGACCTGAATCATGTACATGGAATAAGATCATTACTAGTACACAAGAACGTGTCAAAGCATGAGAGTCATGTACTAGAACACATGAATACAATATTGTTGGATAACATGCTTTGTATTTCTATACAAACATTGTAAGTGTATATCATCCATTTTCATGGGCCAAACCCAAGTTCAAGGGACAAGGAGTGTGACTATTCAACACTCAATGTACATTATTCTACATGGAATAGAGACTTTATCCCCCATATCCTAGAAAGGTATTTTTAGGTTTTGTTCCCATTATTCTGTCTCTGAGGGTTGTAATGGATAATCTCATACTTCTAGTACTATGATTCTTTTAGCATGATATATTAGATAGAGTCATTGGAATCCTTCAGAGAGGCAATGAGTGTGACCCTATATTCACCTTCATTCCCTAGGTGGAGTACTCGGTATCTTTGAGACCAATGCTATGCAGGTGATAATACTTTACATACCAGTATAAACAAAATTAATTTGTTGGAATCACCCCATGGAATTGTAAGTGATCCTTATTTTTGTATCATATTCTCTTTTTAAATTCAACTAGTACATCCTACGATGAGACATTATCAGAATTACCTCTTTGATGGATGTATTTAGTGCGATAAAAATTAAGAGTGTGTTCTCTCAGATGAGTTCTTCATTGAATATTTGAGATGGAAAATCGTCGGATAGTATACAATGGTTGGGAAATACCTCTAGATTGTGTACCTTTTTTCAATATATATGGGTATTCTTATTTTATGTGTTACAAACATATTCCAATGTAGAGGTGACTGTATTTCCTTTTTTGTATGCATTGTGGTTTTAGGGTGTCTTTCTGAGTACTGTTATATTAACCTCATCATGGTATTTTCCTAAATGTGTCATGTCTCATGCAGAAGAATGACCTTTTTTCGAATTCAAAGAAGGACTAGGACCAGATGAATCTATGTGAGACAAGACAGACTGATATGTTTTCCTTTGGTTTTTAAACAATAGTCCCCTATTCATAATTTTAGGTTGATCTTGTGTTTCAGACTCATTATGGTGGGCTTGTATATGGACCTATATAGATTAATTTACTTATTTTCATACTCTAGTTATTGGATTTCTATTTATGCATTCATGTTTTTTTTGTTTTTCTACATGTCAGCATTGTATAGGCTTTAAGATGTGTGTATGTATAGGTATATATGATACATCTTCCCATGTATGTGATATGAATACTTGAAACTAGTCAAGAACCCCTCCCCTTTGAGAGGATGGTTTGGGGTGTCCCGAAATAAGATACATTGGAATGGTTCATGATAGAGTTGTATCAGATTAGTCAGTTATACATTTGGACAACAGTCTAAGAGATTATTTTTGGCGGAAATGTTATGTGTTATGAGAAACTATTTTAGGTTGGGGTGTTTAGTACTTGTGTAGTAGACAATGAATCCATACCATGGGTCACATATAACTGTATTTTATACTCGGTACATAATACCACTGGTTGTAGAGAAAACAATGGTACATGCATCATATAGTAATGGGTTTTGGGGTTCATTCCCTTCTAGAGTTTCCTCTTCAGATTTAATCATTTACCATGGTACACCACATTTAATTTCAAGATGAATCCAAGGAGTACACCATATGTGATTAACCATGATAATGAGGATGGTACCCTCGTGATGAGGTGTCAATAGAGGTATCAGTTCGTGAGGTTTTATCTCCATGTGGTACTTTTCTTTACCACCACCCGTAGATCACTATTTTGTAACATCACTTCTCGTGGAAGAGGGGCACATGACGAATGTGATTCATAAGTTTTGGTGGAACATACTGCTCAAGATATAAGGTGATCCAAAACCGTATAAGGCTTTATAATATCTTGACGTGAAGACCCATGTATTCAATCTAGTCAGAAGACCAACAAATTAGATGGTGGTCTTAGTAGCGAGACTTCTTCATGGATCAGTAGGCAAATAGTGGGGTAATTGAGCGATCTTTAGTGGTAGATTATTTCATTTCTAAGAAGATAAATCTAATGGTTGTAGATAGTGGAAAATTAGGAGTAGAGATCGTAGCATAAGGTATACACCATCAGTCTTCGGGACCCGAACATGAAATAAATTTCATGAGGAGGTACCATGATATATGTTTAATGGTTTTGTTCTCACATGTTTGGGTCGGTAAGCCTATAGAGATGTAGTGGTACTCATGTGATGGCAGGGGACATCTTGCCCGAGATTGAATGACATGCCATATAGATGATTGAGAAACCATAGATGGGTTATCGAGGAATATGTAGATACAGGAAAAGATAGGTTCATATGTTGAAGGATGGGGAAGAGGAGTTGAGAGTGATGTAGGAGGTGTTTGATGCTTTGAATTTTTATCACCACCACCCCCATGTGGAAAATTCCATGCTAAGGCAGTTAGGGGAAAAGGGGAGGAGACAATAGTAGGTGGTCTATCTTTTTAACGTAGGGGCTCTATGAATGATTCCAAGTACAATAAATGGCATTAATAATTTTTTTTTCATATTGATAGACATAATTTCGAGTAATTACATTTGTTACACATACCATATACAAGAGAGAGATTCTATTTGAGCCCTTTTCCTGAACCATATATTTGGAGACTCATACGGGAGAAGACTTAGTGATCAGACACTTCTGCAGATAGTGTGACCAGACACGTGGATTTGAGTGTTTTTATTGGAATCTCTTGGTATCAGCATTAAATCCTTACAAAGATATTCTTGGTGTGGATTGTTTACCTACAGTTCATGTTTATATTTACAATTTCATGTGATGGATATAGTGTGTCAATAGAAATGAAATAATGTATTCATTTTTCTGTGAAAAATAGACATAGGATGTGAATGATTGAATCGTGCATAGGAGGGTTAAACTAATTTCTACTTAGTTGGAAATACTATCCATTAGTGATGTTGATGTTATGAGTTCAATGTTTCGTGTAGTGGTGGGGGAGTACATAAATGTATTCCCTATGGATGTTCTAGTTTACATCATTACCATGAGATAGACATTTTTATTGATACACACCCTAGGATTGTACCAGTATTTTTGTAATAATTTTAGATGGCTCTGGTATAGAATAATGATCTAAGAGTGAAGTTGGAGGACATATAGAGGAAGTGATTTGTTAGACCCAATTTCTGACCCTGGGAAGCTGCATTTTTTTCAAAATGAATGATGGGAGCATAGGGTGAGTATAGACTAACTGCTCTGGAACTAGGTGACCATGATGAAAAAGTATCAACTATTAAGGATCAATGATGTGTGCAATTATTTTATAAGGTATCCATGGTTCTTAATGGTTGACTTTTTGTTAGGCTATAACTAGTTGTGGGTCCATGATGGGGATATACCAAAAAACATTCATATGTCGCTATGGTAATTGTGAGTACTTGGGGATTCCTTATGGTGTGATGAAAACCCCCTAATTTTTCATTGAACTCATGAACCAGAGAATTCATAACTTCTTATATCGATTTTCAGTTGAATTCACCGATGATATCCATATGTAATTAGAGTTTCAGGAGGTGCATGTGAGAAACTTGAAGATTGTTCTAGACGTACTCTGAGAGGAAAAATTTAATATAAACATATTAGGGTACTAGTTTTTGATTAAGGTGGTCCACTTTATGGGACACATTAACTTAGTAGATTGGGTGGTAGTGGACTCATCCATGGTTGATGGAGTCTTAGCTTTGGACACCCAAAGTGAGTGATGAACATGACGATCTTCCTCAGGTCGATAGGATATTTATAGAGAATCATTCCATATTTATCTAGAGTATCAGCACCCATGAATGATTTTACTAAAAAAGGATAGACTTTTATATTGAATGAGTGGTTACAGTTGGATTTTAAGCAGTTGAGTTAGAGTTTGATGAGTGCATGAGATTATCAGAGTAGGGTGTCATGTTTTTAGTGTACTACAATGTATCAAGTACCATGCTTGGTTGTGTTATCATGTAGAACTTAATAGCGATAACCTATGGTTCATGTTATCTGATACCTCATAATAATAACTAAGAGACCTAGGATCTTAATGTAGTAGTGGTACTATTCACACTAATGATGTGGAAATTGTACCATATCAATGAGTGGTTTATTTTCTACTCTAATCAAAAAATAATCAATTATATATTCTCCTAGAGGGATTATAACAAGAGAAAAAATGGATGGGTAGAGTTTCTCTATGATTATGAAATTGAAATTTTCTTTATTCTAGGGAATGGGAAAAGGGTAGAAGATGCTCCCAATAAGTTATCTACTTTATAGTTACTAATTGAGGTGTTGGAGTAGTTAGTCTCTTTGCAGTTATACATTGTGGATGGAGATATAGTATCTTACCTCTGGTTGATTTTAGTCACCCCTCCTATTATGTAGCGATCCATGGAGGTGCATCTTGGGGATATTGACTATGAGACACAACTTAATCATACGTCATAAGACATGCTCTTAACATATTTTCTAAATATAGGGAGCCTCCAATTCTTTTAAAAGGATTCTTAATGGTATCAATAATATTTCTAGAGGAGTTTCTGATAGAATTTAATATTTCACTTTTGGTGGAATATCAAGGCATAGAAAATATTTACCAAGACCTCTGACATTAGATTTGGTGGCTAGAGATGAAGAACAGAGTATCAGAGTTTGTCTCATGAGGTCTTACTTTTCAAATGTGAAGGATGAGGATCATATTATATCACGATTATCTAAACCCCTCATGGTTTCATAATGTATGGGGATGGGATACTAATGACCTTAGTGATGGTATTACAACATAAATTCATGGAACATGACACTATCTAGGTGACATAGACTGACTCACAAGATAACCTCACATCCAAAATATAGGAGAGAATAGTCCAATAAAGGTCTTAGGATGCATCTATATTCTAAATTGGTGCCCAAATTATAAATCTAAGGTCACTGTTGAGTTCTCATTATAGTTATTAACCTTAGTGTGACATTACCTTGTTCAGAATGGGTCGTTTGTGGAAACAATGTCACATGCATATAATGAATAAATAAATTAATTAAATTACTTTGTTTTTTTTAATTGATGTAGTGATTTTCTTGTTTGTAAATAGATAATTTTGGGCAATATCTAGGGTTAGCTACACAACTTAAGAAACATTGGAAAACCCTTGAGTGGGAATTAGATAATATCTTCCAATAAAGGATACCAGATCATAGACCTAGGATCAATGTACTACATATTAAAATAATCTCACTAATGATCCCATAGTAGCCCCATTATTCATTAATGATCGAACTGAATCGATGTAGGGTGGTTGTTTCAATTGGATTTCTTTCCCATTAATTTTCTATAAGATTACCATGGATCAAACGACCAATGGATTGATCCATCGATTGTTCTTATTAATGGGATGGGATTATTATATATTGATTGTTGTAGAATTACATAGAATTGTTTATTTATTCATTATTTATCACAAAAATTAATTGTGATTGACATGAACATTGAACAAGGTTGAAAAATTCTAGGTTATGTTTATGTTAGGGGGCCCTACTATATATTTTTATACTCTCTCCTTTTGGGAATTTCACACACATGTCAGGTCTTGTGCTTACAATCAACCTTTCAATAGAAACCTAGAGAGACTAGGACTAGAAGTTTCATAGTGAGACAAGACAGAATGTAGTGTGTTGCTACATATTTTTGACAACATTCCATAGTACATACATTTAGTATGTACTTGTGTTTCATAATCATTGTGGTGGAATTTTATTTTCCCTTATTTCAATTAATATTCTTATTTTTATACATGAGTTTTGAATATAGATATACACAATCAAGGATTTTCATTTATTATTTTATTTCAGGACTTTATATTTCTGGAGATGTGTACATGTGTATATGTAATTAGGGTAAGGCCTGCCATGCTGGTGTTATACCTTCATTTTGCTAGTCACAATCCCCTATACTATTGGAGGATGGATTTTTGTTTCATGGAAGGGGCCCTATTTGGATAGTTTGTGAAAAAAATTATGGAACCATGTGCTAATCGATATGAAGGGGTGCTGCTACATTCCCACCTAGCTGAAATAATATCATAATAAGGGCCCTAAACTGATTCCTTATCACTCATCATATCATCGTCATAATCTCGATATTGATAGCATGGATTGATTTCATCAGAGAGATATCTCAAAATTTATTGACTCATACCATAGTCAAATGAAAATACATAAACATATCAATATGGGATTGATTCATTAAATATGACCAAAGACTCAATCATATATGATGAATGTACCACTGCTCCCTAGAACCAGTGCCTCTATATACTGATTTGACATGCAGTTAGTCAATATATTAGAGAATGGATACATCAGCTACTTGTACCATCATTGGGCTCTCATTCCTAAGAGAGATTCCTGATACACTTTGAAATTGTATCAATAATCCCATCCAAATTCTCATAAAGGGACTACTCCAAACATCTCCTCAAGGATCAAATGATATCTGATACCAATATTTCATAACCTAACACCATACAGGGCTCAAGTTTCTACTATCCAAAGCCCTCCTACATAGGCCAAGGAATGGTGACAAGTTTCGAAAGAATAACTAACATTTAGGAGGCATTTTATTTTGTACATGTACACACACACCCAACCATATCGACGAAAAAGTGGATAAGAATAAAATTAAAAGATACAACAACTAGAAAACATAAACGAATGTAAAACCTTTATATATTAAAATAGAATGTTAGTGAAAATAGAACCTAAAAGGGGAAAATACACACCCATCTAGAAATATGTTCAATAGAAAAATTTGAAATGTAAACTAAAAAACTGGGAGATACCAACTACTAATCTCTGATATGAAGCCACCATAAACTGTCCAATGTAATAAGTTTTCTTATAGTCCACTAAAGTCACTGCTGACCAGTTGATCATATTCATATGACATAACACGTGAAGGAAAATTTCATGTAGCGGTTAGTATATATATACACAGTAGGATGCCTCAAAAGACCACTGGTGGGTAGTAATAAAAACAATATGAATATAATTATAGTAGGTAAGAAACTAGATGTTGAAAGTAGTGAAATATAATATCTCGAACCAAATCATAAGTGGAAGTAACTTAATACAAATATAAGGGGCTCAACATAGCATGTAAATGAACTACCGAACGAGTCTTTACAACTTTTAGAAGTAGTGTAGACTCATAAAACCACACGAAACAAAACATTGAAAGAAAATTGTATACCCTATGCATGTTTTCAGCTCATGGAATGAGAGTAACCAAATACATATATATAGGTACATAATTAAATATATTCCCTATAAAAATAATCTAAAATGGAAGAGAATGTGGATCTTCATATCATAGCTCATCATTGTATGAAGATTAGCTAATAGTTCAAAAATCCCATCAATGATACCCATCATGTCATGCGTCTTACCAGAAGTAACTATACAACACAAAAAACACCACCCCACTCTTCCACATAACCGAGGAGACATAATATATAGATAGGGGACCATACCCTAATGTAATAGATGTTTTCAACTCTAATAGCTGATGGATGATACATTCACTTCCCAATAGGACAGTTCCACCCTAGAAGTTGTTAAGGAAAACTACGTCAAAAAATGGGCAAGGGAAGCACCACCTTTTATCAGTGCTAAGAAAAAAGAGCTGAAAAGGAACCATTTATTAGTGCTGAAATTTTAGTGCTGATAAAGGCATTCTTTATTAGTGCATTTTTCTTAGCACTTATAATGATTACGCTTTATATGCTCTAGAAAAGCACTAATAATGTATGCCTTTATTAGAGCTAAAAAAGAACTGATAAAGGATTCCTTTATCAGTGCAAACCATTTAGCACTGATAAATGAAGCCTTTATCACCACTTTTTTTAGCACTAATAAAGGTATACATTAACAGCGCTAAAATAGCGCTGAAAAATCCATAGTCCCATATTTTATAAAATCGGGTGCATAGTATCCTCTGTTTATCGCCCCCTCAAGCCCTTGCGGTGTTGTACCCCTATGAAAACTCCCACCCCCCCATGATATTCTCTTTGTCGGAGTTTCGCCGCTAGCCCTACTCCTTCTCCTCCCCCTCGAACCACTTAAGTAGATCCTACTCCCCGAAAACCCTACTTCCTCTACTCTGCTGGACTCCCTGCGAACCCTAATCCTCTATTTCTCAACGGTAGAGGCTCCTCCCATGCATCTCCCCCTTACGGTCCCTCCTTCCCCTCTAGACGTAGCGTAGAAGGCTCTTCGACTGCTCGACTCTTCTTCTCTCCATCCATCGTTGGTGTGATATACTCTTGGTAAGTCACCCCTTAACCTTTTAGGTTTATTTTTGGTTGATAGGTTTTGTGAGAGTATTTTTCATTAGGGTGATGTTTGGATTTATCCCCATGATCACCACCCACGGATTAGATGGTAACTTACATAGAGTTCTAACAATCTATGTCACTAAATATCCCACGTATTAGATTCTTATACATGGTTAGCAGATGATTTTAACGAATTGATGAATTTTTTATGACTCACCATGGGTCCTTATGATGTTTGGAACTAGAATTTATTTTTGAATAAGTTTGATATATATGAGGGTTTGATATTATCATGCAACCTCAAGCTAGACCTTGTTAGACATGAATATTCTATTAATGTTGAGTTTTTTTCCTCATCCTTCTTGTGGGTTTATCTATACTGTGGAAGGTGGTCATTTTTTAAACCCCTTCATGAAAAAGAATAGGTTTGATAGAACCCGCCTCATTATTAATTGGTTACAGTTTGTGGGTGTCATGATGTGCTGGTGATTGTGTTTATGGGTAAGGTTCTATTTATGACAGTGATTAGGACCTCTCAAATTTAGAAATTGTATCCAGCCCTGTGGATGTTAAGTTATATTTTCCTTAGTTGGTGAGAAAGTTTTTATGTGATGCGTGCAAGAATAATACATTTCTTCCCTATGAATGTCCAGGAATTCTGGAATGCTTCATAAGGGAGACTTAAGGTTAACTCTTGGTAAGGATATGGTGTATGAATCAACCCATATACTAGAGATAATGAGTGTATTTGTAAAGTTATAGTGTTCTAAATTGAATCTCTCATTAAGACTATTCATAGTATAGCCTATAAGTCATTTTGGTTCATTTATTATTAATCCATGATTCATGGAGTGGCCTCCAATCTTCATGAACTAGGGCCACAGAAGATGAGGAGATCAAAGTAGCACATCCATGGAAAGGTGAATGGTATTATTTTGAAATGGACTTTGGGTTTATATAGTGGTATGAACATGTGAGAAGTTGTATTTGGGTGGTTATTTCTTTTTAGGATTGTGGGATGTTTCATGACATCAATCAATGGTATATTCCAAACATATTTATTTTATGTTAAGGATAATTTAATAATGGTGTCAACTTAGTGAACCTCTATGATCAGTTGTTCAAAGGTTCTAGTCTAAAAGGTTTTTTCATGAAAATGGGGAGACACCATGCACTTCATTGGGTAGATAGTGACTCTTCCCTGATACCTATTATGGGTATCAAGATTGTTATTTTTAATGGAGACTGCTCTAGTAAGGAACTACCCTTGGTGTGTTAGGCCAAGTGATTTTGGTTAATTACACCTACACTATGGAGAACCTAATTACGTGATGGGGGATGAATTTATTCTCAAATGATTGTAAAGGTCTTTCACTTGGTTCAATTGTATTTGAGCTCTTTTTATTAAATAAATTAATTTATGTTGATCAATTCATAGACCGACCTCTAGTGGTTTGCTGGAACTAATCATTTAATACTAATATTTGGATGGCTATATTAGTGTTCTATGATTATACCTATGTTTTGAGTTGATATCATAATCTTTTTAGGTAATGATCTTCTAGGATATAGAGTTAGCATCACCCACCCACAGTAGGTGTACGATGCAAGTATCATCTCACGAGGCACTGCCATTCATAGGTACCTCAAGGATATCCCATTACTCCATGGAATTTAATATGATTGTGATGGGTATAGAAATATCACATTGAATTTTTTTAACATTCATGCTACAGTCAGAGAGGTAGTCGACGAATAGACTAGGGAGAGGAAGGAACTAGGGAAATGAGATTTGTACAGCACTAATGTGATGGAGCTGATCGTGGAGCAGCATGAGGTGGATGGAACAATGGTTTGATTCTACTAATACTCCCTATATGTAGACCACTCATATATTGGGAAGTTAGTGGTTAGAATCTCAGATAGTTGTAGTCAGTAGAGCCTTTTCACCAGGAGGATCTTGGAGGGTTTGGAGGTACGATCTATGGTCATTATACATTTTATGTAGTACTATTAGAAATAGGTCCAAGAAAATATTTTTCCAAATTTTTTCTATTATTTTCTAGGTATATGGTAGGAATTGGTAGAGAACTATTTTAGAGAGTGAGAGTTATTTCCTATTCTTTAAATTTTCAAGATAGAATTTATGTTCCCTAACCAAAATTTTCTATTTATTATGTTAATTTGCGTAAAAAACCTATGATATTACATATAAATTTTGGGTAAACCTCGGTTATTTGTTTCCACATGAACCCCTTTCTATTAGGAAATGTATCCACTATATTAATTTTCTCATCAAAATTTTTATCATTGTTTTCATTTTAATTCAGTTTGGTCACTAGTTTTTGTATTTTTAATGTGATTATTTTATTATGAATGAGGTGACTGGTATGAGTGTTTAAAAGGATGATTAATGTTTTTCTACAAGGGTGGTGTGTGTTAGAACCATTAGTAAGGGGTTGGAAGGTGTGTTGATTTTTATGGGGTCTATACTGGGTTTGTTGATTTCAAAATCATTATTGGAAATGGTTAGGATCTATTAATCTGTATTTTTATAAAGAAGTGGTTATGTTATACTATATTCGGAAGTCTTGTTTTGTGTATTGGAATCATAAATACTAATATTTGAGATTCAAATAGGATGAAGATGAATAATGATTGGATGGATTCTAATCATTTAACAATAGAGTATGAGAACATAGAGAAAGTGTTCATCAATATTGCAAAGGATCATGCAAAGGATTATTCTCAAATCCTTTGTCCATGTTTATGTTGTTGTTATTCTAGAATAATTACTCCAGATGAGTTAGAAGAACATTTGATATATCATGGAATATATTGGAGTTATAAATGTTGGAATAAACATGATGAAAAATTGAATGTAGCTACTGGCTGGGATAAAACTGTGTTAAATGGATCATTAGATATGAATACAAATATGGATAATGAAGAAGACCATATGAAGGATGTGATTATAGATGTCAATGATGATGATGATCGTATTGAAGAAATGACAAGGAAAGTTGAAGATGAACTCTGTGATTGCCCAAATTTTTTTGAGAAGATAAAGAGTTGTGCAAAGAATCCATTATATGTTGGTTGTACTAAATATACATAATTGTTAGTTGTACTGAAGTTGTATAAATTGAAAGCATGCAATGGATGGAGTGATGTCAGTTTTATGAAACTAATTGCTCCCTTGATTGACATGCTCCCAAAAGATAATGATCTCCCAAACCAGACATAGGAAGCTAAATGAATGCTACGCTCGATGGGTATGATTTCTGAAAAAGCATGACTGCACAAAAAACTGTATACTATTTCCCAAGGAGAACAAATCACTTACATAATTCCCAAAGTGTGGTGCTTCTTGATACAAGAAAGATGAATCCATCCCTAAAATTTTTTTATGTCACTTTCTAATCATTCCAAGGATTAAGCGTGTATATGGAAGTGAAGAAACTACAAGAAAATGGTTGTGGCATAGAGGTAAATGAAATAAATATGGAAAAATACATCACCTGACCGACTCTCCTCAATGGATGCTAATTGATCATCCGTAACCGGAATTTGGAAAAGTCCCGAGAAACCTCCATCTTGCGTTTTCTACAGATGGAGTGAATCCTTTTGTTTTTCAAACCAGCACTCATAGTACATGGCCTATTATGTTGGTAAATTATAACGTCCCACCCTGGTTATGCATGAAGCAGAAATATATCATCTTATCGATGCTTATATCAGGACCAAAACAACCAGGTAACAATATTGATGTTTATTTGTCTCCTTCATCAAGGATTTGAAGTTATTGTGGGATTCATGTATTATGTTGTATGATGCTTATAAAAGTTAATACTTCACATTGAGAGCGATGTTGTATGAGACGATAAATTATTTCCTTGCTTATGAAAATTTTTCAATCTATAGAATTAAAGAAACTCAAGGGTGTCCCATGTGTGAAGAAGATACAGAATAAATTAGGTTGAAACTTTCATAAAAAACTGTGTCTCTAGGATATTGTAAATTTCTACCTCATCGGAATAAGTACAAATATTGGATGACATAATTCAATTGAAGTTCAGAACAACACACATCCCATCTCCATTAACAGGTGATCAGCTGTTTGAGAAAGTAAAAGATGTTAACACTGTTTTTGGGAAACCATTTTCGAAAAACCTTATGAAAATCGGTTGGAAAAAGAGATGAATATTTTTTAATTACTTTACTGGAATTTTTTGTACGTCAGACATCTTCTTGATGTGATGCATGTGGAAAAAAATGTATGTGACAGTGTTATTGGAATGTTGCTAAATGCCCCTAGAAAAACAATGGATGAAATTAAGGCAGGGTAGGACATTGTTGACATGGGTATATGATAAGAGTTGGCCCCTATGAAGGGTAAAAATTGAATGTTTCTTCCCCCAACTGCTTATAGTCTTTCCAGAGAAGAGAGATATCAGTTTTGAAACATCTTCGAAGATATAAAGTTTCCCGAGGGGTATTCATCAAATATTAAGAACATTGTGTCAATGAATTATTTGAAGTTAAAAGGTTTCAGATAACACGACTTCCATGTTTTGATGTAAGATTTAATTCATATAGCTTTACGTTGCATTTTGCCCAAAACTTTTGATCATATATAAACCAAACTTTGTTTCTTTTTCAAAGCTATATGTTGCAATGTTTTAGACCCCACGAAATTTCCAGCTATGGAAATAGAAATTGACATCAAATTATAGGAATTAGAAATGTTCTTCCCACCAACATTATTTGATATGATAGTCCATTCGATGCTTCACTTGGTGAGAGAGATTCGACTATGTGGCCCTATGCACTATAGATGGATGTACCCTATTGAATGGTATATGAAGATTTTGAATGGGTATGTCAAAAATAGAAGTCGGCTAGAGGGTTGTATAGTAGAGTGATATATTATTGAGGAAGCCATTGAATTCTATACCGAATACCTATCTGATGTGGAGAACATTGGTCTCCTGAAATCTCATCACACTGGTCACATTGAGGGTGAGAGAATTTATGGATGAAATGTTGTGACAATCAATATTATAGATCAAGAGAAGGCCCACCAATATGTTTTTTTGTAATAGTTGGGAGGTTTCTCCATATATTGAAACCCAAAAAGAAATTCTTAGGAAGTTTAATTCATCAAGCGCTGAAAAATGGATATCAACTATTCATAATCACCAGTTTATAGGATGGTTTCAGGACCATATATTTAAGGAGTTAGATGAAAATCCAAATTCAATTTCAGAACAATTTTTATGGCTAGAAGAAGGGCCACGTGTGTATGTATTATCTTATAATGGTTATGTAATTAATGGTTATACATTCTATACAGATGAACATGATGAAGATAGTACCATGAAAAATAGTGGAGTTACACTTGTGGATGAAGCGATGCATGTTTCTGTTAGTAAGGACAGAAATCTAATTTATGAAAATATTTTATGCTTTGGAATTATCAGATAAATATAGGAGAGGGATTATATGACATTCCAATTGACGTTTTTCAATGAAAATGGGTTGATAACAATAGTGGTGTTAAAATAGATGAGTTGGGATTTGTTAAAGTTGATTTTAGTAATGAAGGGTATAAAATGAACAGATTATAATGGTATCACAAGAGGTAAAAGTATTTTATGTTTCAGATCCTCCAAACTGAAAGTGGTTGATTGTTCTTTTATCGTCCAAAACTGTTGAAGGGTCTGATGAAAATTCAGTTGAGGACGATCCTTTCAGTGGTACATAGCAATAATTTCACAGAAGTCCCAATATAGATGATGTTTTATATGTTCTAGTAGACCACAATAAAGGGATTTGGATAATCGATAAAGGTGTCAAATCTCTTAAACCATTGAAAAAAAGAAAAAGAGTTCAATAAACTAGTTATATTTAGTTTGTAATACATATCTTATTGTCTCATGTTTTTATCTTATCAATACTAAATTTATGTAATATAAATTATCTATTCAACCACTTTTATAAATGATTAGTTCTATACATTCTGGTGCTCCGAAACTCGAGGTTGAACAAGTGTCTCATGCTTTGGTTGTTGTTGTTGCTGTTGTTGCTACTTCGGCTTCTTACAGTGCAGAGAAAAATCAAGTTTCTGAACCTGTTACTACTCTTAGTTTTGATGTCCAACAACCATCAGCACATGAAATTGCTATCATTTTAGATGATCATATAGTTGATGTTGATATCGATGAATTGGTCAGGGATGAAGAACTAGCATCGCAAAAAACATAGGTGTGTCGTATTTTGATGGTGTTTTCTAGTGTTATTAAGGTGAAAATCAAAGGCATCAAATTTGATGTTGGATGGAATGAACGAGGCCAGAATGTGAATCCATACAAGGCTATGTTTAGTAGTTACATTGGAATTATCACTTGGCAGCATGTTTCGATTGGCATAGATTCATGACACCATGTTGTGTCTGGGTTGAAAGATGTTATCTAGGATAAAATTACTATATCATTACGATATTATTTCATTAATTTACTAGAAAATAAAATAATGAAACATTGTATTACTCATCCTAATATCTTGTAGAGTACATTTATAATAGATTATTCACACAAGAATTATGTACTAAGGCTTATAAGAAGGTGTCATCAAGTTATTCGTGCCATTTTAACAAAATGTCACCTGAGAGATTCCAAAGGTAAATTAAAGCTGCACCCACCCATTGTCTACACTCACTTGATATCCCAAGAAGCATGAGATACATTTATTTTCCATCGTGGGGAGGATAAATTTCAGGTACATTGTTGCTGATAATATGCTGTTTGACGATACGTGTATTCATCACTTTGATTGTCAATATTTCATTTATGAAATAGAAACTCAGAACTGAAAATAAGGAAAACACATCAAAACCAATATACCCCTATCGTAAAGCATGGATGGGGTATTCTTCACTAGAAAAGAAAATGGTACATATTTTAAATTTACAAAAAAAAATTATTTGGTGCCAAGAAACAACATCATAATTATCTTTCTATATATATAGATTGATGAATCTAAAACCAAACACAGTTCCATCCCACATCATGTGCTATGAAAGGATGAAAGTGTGAATAAAGAAGGGAAGATAGTAGATGAAAACACACAAAGAGTATGGTAAATATGGGTAAGTGTGACACAATAAAAATATTTGTTTTAAATTTCTATTACATAAAAATAATTAATTATTTTCCTATATCTAACAGTCATAGGAATCAGCTACTCCTTTAGCAGATGAAAACCTATTATCAATGGCTTTAAAGTGGCCAAAACAATATGGTCGTGTCAGAGGTGCGGGGTTTGGGGTGACACCCCGAGTATTTTATGAGAAAAAAATGGATGACAGAGATGAAAAAATGAAACAAATGAGCGAAATGCTCAAAAATCTTGAAGAACGATTTCAATGGCAGGGAGATTTCCTAGAAACTTTTATGGGTGGGAATCAATGAGAAGACACAACTCATGAAAAACCGGTGCGTGAATATCCCACCCCACCCCCACCAGCATTTAGGTGAGACATTCCCCTCAAATAACTATCTTAGCTATGGTAATGAATATTCTAATTACTGTTCCCCTGAAATGTGAATCAGACAAACACTGATACTTTTCCTATACTGATCTTATATAAGGTGATAATGAGTTTCATTTATATCTATCAATATCCACCTATCATAATGTAGAAATGGATACGGTGTTCAACATCCTAGATGATAAGCTGTATAATAGACCAATTCCAAAAGATCATCTAAAAGTGACGATTACTGAAGACCATGAGTCAAATTCAGAGCTACCTATTCCACTTGATGACGATGACACTCATATAGTTGAAAAGGCTACTGGGACATTCATTGCATAGTCATCAAAACATTTAAGAGTACATGTGGACAAAAGGGTATTTGTTAATTTTTTTTCAAGCTTAACCTTTAACAATTAATGAAAAAGGGGTATGAACCATTGAATTTTTTTTATAGACAGAGAAAGTGAAGGGTTGACAAGAAACATTAGCTCAAAATCATCTAATAGATCGACCAAATGATCCCAAAGTGCTTCTGGAAGCACAATTACACCACCTGTTCTCTATCCACAGTAACTAGTATTGAAGACTTATGTGTATTCAAAGCTAAGAGGTGGTAGTAGTCATATCGTGGTTTTTGTGAAGAATATATATGGAGAGGAAATTCAAGATTTCATTGCTACTGAAAATGTAAATGAGATCCTTGAATACAATTGGTTACGCAACACAACTTTAAATTTATATATGAGGTATGTTATAATGAATTGATTTTCTAAAAGATGATATAATGTGAAAAGTATGACTAAATGAATTTTATATTATTGAAAAACATATTTATAAAAAATAGTTGAAGGAACTTTCCCATGAGCCAAAAATTCCAACTTGTTAGTCCTCATACCACATCAATATAGTTAATGAAATTAGAGAAATCAAAAAAGGATGAAATAGTGAATGGCTTGCTGAAAACTTTTGAAAGCGTTATTACATATGAAGGACTATTCCTAATAAAAACCATGAAGGGGTAAAACAATACTATTAATGAATATCAATTATTTTTTCACTTCTTTTATTGCTTATTCATTTTTGTGTTTTTAGCCAACATTGGCTGCTAATTGCACTGAACTTGGATACTCTAAAGATTTATTTTCTGGATTCAGTGCAAGGATATCCAACAAACCGACCACACATGAGGGAGTTTTTGAATATTTAAGACACTACATCCTTTGTTTTAGGTCTAAACATGAAGTAATATAATTTATATTATCTTTTCCTGATGATTCTATTATGATATGTAGGTGTATCATTATCGTATAAAAAAAGGAATGTGGACAAGGGCTAAGAATAAGAAGGTGAGAAATAACTACGTCTGGACCAATATCAGGGTCTATATAATTTAATTTCACTATCCAAACACATATAAACACAAGTTACTTATTCTTCTAATGATCAATTTTTTTGCAGTGTCCAAAACAAACAAACAATAATGATTGTGGTTGTTATGTTTGTACATTTTTTAAATAGATCATTTTTCATCAACAAACTAGCATCCCTAAAGTGGTATTTTTACAAAAAACTACTATTTCATTTAAATTATTAATTAATTACTTATTTATATAGTTTTAGTACTAATATGACTATCGAAAATCCTCATACTCAAAGTAAAATATAGAATTGTTCAGAAATTATTGGGCCGCTTACTTAATGGATGATTGTACCCAAATAGAATGAAAATATGACTTGGGGATGTGTACAATTACAGGTCATTTTTTGAGAGGGGTTAAGGGGATCAAAAGAAGAATCATTATTGTATGTAAATGTTTGTAGGAAAAATGAAATTGTTATTAAATAAAAAATTCTTTCCCTAATGATTCATTTCCCTATTTTAATATATGAAACGCAATACCAACATGCAAGAATTATGAACCACTTTTCTTTGGGCTTTGGATAAGAAAAAACCAGTAAAATCTCCAAAATACATTCATATCTGACCAAACACATTAATATTGTGTTGATACTTTAGTGGAATGATCCATGGGTCATTTGTGATATGTATGGGTCAACCCTACATCAATTCGAGGCACAATGAGGCAGGTAACACTCAAAGTGTATCTCTTTCATTTAAAATGTACAAAATTTTATGTGAAAACAACAACTAACATAATGAAATCTAACCAAGCACTTTAGGATTGTGATGATACATTGCGGGAATGATATATGAGGCATTTTTGACGTGCGAGAGTTAACCCCACCTCAATTCGAGGCACGGTGTGGCCAGTATCACTCAAAGTGTCTCATTTTTTATTAAAATGGACAAGGTTTTAAGTGAAAACAACAACTGATGCATGAAAATCTGACCAAACAAATTCGTATTGTATTGTTACTTAAGGAAAATGATCTGTGGATAATTTTTTACTTGTACAAGTCAACCCCACCTCAACACAAGGCATGGTGTGGCCGATATCACTCAATGTGTCTCTCTTTTGTTTAAAATAGACATAATTTTAAGTGAAAACAACAATTGGACAATGGAAATCTGACCAAATTCATTAGGATTGTGTTGATACTTAATAAAAACGATCCATGGGTCATTTTTTATGTGAAAAAGTCAACCCTACCTCAATCTCAGTCATGGTGTGGCCGGTACCACTCAAAGTCTCTCTTTTGTTTAAAATGGACATAATTTTAAGTGAAAACAAAAACTGACATACGAAAATCTGATCAAACACATTTGGATTATATTGATACTTTAGTGGAACGATCCATGGGTTATTTGAGACATTCAAGAGTTAACCCCGCCTCAATATGAGGTACGGTGTGGCTGGTATCACTCAAAGTGTCTCACATTGGTTTAAAATGGACATAATTTTAAGTGAAAACAACAACTGTCATATGAAAATTAGACCAAACAAATTCAGATTGTGTTGATACATAAGGGGAATTATCCATGGTTCATTATTAAGGTGTATTAGTTAACCATTCCACAATTTGATGCACGATGGGGCTGGTATCACTCTAAGTCTCTCCTTTGTTTAAAATGAAAAGAATTTTAAGTGAAAACAACAACTGACATACTGAAATCTAACCAAATGCATTCAGATTGTGTTGGTACATTAGTAGAATGATATGTGGGTAATTTGTGACGTTTTTGAGTCAACCCTACCTAAATCCTAGGCACGGTGTATCTAGTATAACTCTAAGTGTCTTTCATTGGTTTAAAATGGACAGAATTTTAAGTAAAAACAATAACTGACATACGAAAATCCAAAAAAACGCATTTGGATTTTGTTGATACTTTAGGGGAATGATCCATGGGTCATTTGTGACGTGTATGAGACAACCCGACCTCAATATGAGGCATGGTGTGGTAGGTATCACTCAAATTCTCTCTTTTAATTAAAATGGACAGAATTTTAAGTGAAAACAAGAACTGACATATAGAAACCTGACCAAATGCATTTGGATTGTGTTGATAGTTTAGGGGAATGATCCATGGGTCATTTGTGACATGTAAAAGTCAAACCCACCTCAATCCAAGGCATGGTGTGGCTGGTATCACTCAAAGTCTATCTTTTGTTTAAAATGGACATAATTTTAAGTGAAAACAACAACTGACATATGGAAATCAGACCAAATTCTTTCTGATTATGTTCATATTTTAAGGGAAATATCCATGGGTAATTTGTGATGTGTATGAGTCAACCCTATCTCAATATTAGGCATAGTGTTTCCTATATCACTCAAAGTGTCTATCCTTTGTTTAAAATGGACAGAATTTTACGTGAAAACAACAACTAATGTACAGAAATATGACAAAAAAACATTCCTATTATGTTGATACATTAGGGGAATGATAAATGGATCATTTTTTGACGGGTACGAGTCATCCCCACCTAAATCCAAGGCATGATGTGGCTGGTATCCTTCAAAGTATCTCCTTGGTTTAAAATGGACAAAATTTTAAGTGAAAACATCAACTGACATATGGAAGTCCAAACAAACACATTCGGATTTTTTTATACATTAGGATAATGATCCATGGGTGATTTGTGATATGAATGAGTCAAAATCGACTCATTCGAAGACATGTTGTGGCTAGTATCACTCAAAGTGTCTCTCTTTTGTTTAAAATGGATAGAATTTTAAGTGAAAACAACAACTGACGAATGGAAATCCAACAAAGGCATTCGGATTTTGTTGATACTTTAAGGCAATGATACCTTGGTCATTTTATGATGTTTATGTGTCAAACACATCTCAATACATGGCACAGTGTGTCTGGTATCGATCAAAGTATCTCTTTTGATTAAAATGGATATAATTTTAAGTAAAAACAACAACTGACATATGGAAATTTGAACAAACAGATTCGGATTATGTTGATACTTTAGGGGAATGATCCATGGGTCATTTGTGATGTGTGCGAGTGAACCCTGCCTCAATTAGAGTCATGGTGTGGACCGTATCACCCAAAGTGTCTCTCTGTTGTCTAAAATGGACACCCCCATCCCCCTGGATATGCCCAACCCCATGGACACCCCCACCCCTGGATGCCCCCACCCCTCCTAGTCACACCCCCACCACCTGGACCCCACACCCCCTAGACACCCCCCACTTGGACAACCCCGCCCCATGGACAGCCACCCTAAACCCCCTAGACACCACCCCACCCCCCTTGGACAACCCCACCAACCCCCTAGACCCCCACCCCTTAGACACCACCCCACCCACTGACCCTCCCCTATGGACACCCCAACCCCTGGAAATCCCCCAAGCCCTTGGACACCCCCACCCCCTGGACACCCACAAACCCACTGGAAGGCACCCCACCCCTCCTAGACACCACCCCACCACCTGGACACCCCCAGTACCTTGGACAGCCACCACCACCCCTGGATACCCCCCCATCCCCATGGACAACCACACTAACCCTCTGGACCTCCCCACCCCCCTAGACACCACCCTACCCCCTGGACACCCCCACAACCCTCTGGACACCCCCACCCCCTAGAAAGCCCCCCAACCCCCTGGACACCACCCCACCCCTGGACATCCCCATGGACATCCCTCTAACCCCCCCCCCCCCTTCGACACCCCTACCCCCCATGGACACCCACCAACCCCCTAGACGGTGTCTGCACCCCTCCTAGACACCACCCCACCACTTAGACACCCCCACCCCCTAGACACCCCCACCTCCTTGGACAACCACCCCCACCACCCTGGACACCTCCCCCAACCCCCCCCCCCCCGGACAGCCCAACCAACCGTCTGAATAGCCCCCACCCCTTGGACACCAACGCACCCCCCATAGACAGCCCCACCCACACCCCAGGAGACCACCCCACCCCAGGACTCCCCCTCCCCTCTGGACACCCAACCCCCTAGAAAGCCCCCAACCCACTAGATACCGCCATGGACAACCCCCCCCCCCCCCTAGACACAACCGCCCCCATAGACACCCACCAACCCCCTTGACCACACCCCAACCCCTCTTAGACACCACCCCACCAGCTGGACACCCCCACCCCCTAGACACCCCACCCCCTTGGACAACCACCCCCACTCCCAGGACACCACCCCACCTGCCTTGGATAGCCCCACCAAACCCCTAAATTGCCCCTCACCCCCTAGACACCACCCCACCCCCTAGACACACCCCACCACCTTGATAGCCCCCCACCCCCAACACATTGGACACCACTCCCTAGACACCACCATAGATATACCCCCCTTGGACACCACCATGGATATACCCCCTGGACACCCCACCATCCCCATGGATTCCCCCCTAGACGCCCCCGCCCCTCCCCAATACCAACCCGCCACCTGGAAACACCCACCCCCTGGACAACCCCACCCCCATGGATAGCCCCCCCCCCCCCCCCGCCACCCCCCCAGGACAGCATCCCGACCCCTTTGGAGAGCCCTATCACTCAAACACCCCCATCCCGCTAGACACCCCCACCCCCTGGACACCCCCACACCCTGGACTCCCCTACCCCCTTGGACAGCCACCCCAAACCCCTCAATAACTCCCAACCCCTTGAATTTTGAATTTAATTCATTATGTATTTAATTAACTTATGAATTATATGTTAATGGTTTATGGTTATACTTGTTGTATGGGTATACATTCCGAAATTACCTTACAAATTATGTGTTAGTTTTGTATGGGTATACTTGTTGATATGATGATTTTTTGCAGGTCTTTTTTGGGTGTGCTTTTGTAGAATTTTATATTATAGCAATCAGGGAATTTATTTAGTTCTTTTTTAGCACTGGTAAACACATCCTTTATCAGTGCTAAAAAGGTGCTGATAAAGAAACTGTTTATCAGCGCTTTTTTTCACTGATAAAGGTATACTTTATTAGTGACTTTTCATTACTGAAAAATGATCCATTTATCAGTGCTCTTTTAGCACTGATAAAGGATACCTTTTTCAGCACTGAGCTTTACAGTGATTTTGTATCATTGTTGAACCCGTTTTGAGTACCGATTAAGCCCATTTTTGTATTAGTGGAACGACATACTATCTCTACTAGAGGGAACCAATCAATGATTCATCAAGGACCCACTATCCAGATCCATTGGGGGTACCAATCATAAATTCATCAAGGAACCACAACCAAAATATAATAGAGGGTACTAATCAAAAATTCATTGAACAACCACTACCTAAAACTACTTGAGTGCACTGCCATTCTATAATAGATGTGGCCTCTAGAAAATTCATTGAGGACCGATCAACCAGCTATACTGGATGGTATTTTCCATCTCTTCTTGTGGGTACACTTCAAAAGGTCATCGATTACCCACTTCCCATATCTATTGTATGGTACTACATAGCTATACTAGAGGGTACCACTCAAAAAGTCATCGAGGAATGATTTCCCCTCTATAGTAGAGCGTACTGTCTGGCTCTATTGGATTGTAAAACCCCTAATGTTTTTGAGGAACCATTTCTCAACTCTACAGTAATGTAATACCCAGCTCTTCTAAAGGGTACCACTTTGAAATTCAACTTGGACCTACTACCCAAATTCACTATAGGGTACTCCCTGACTCTATTAGAGGGTACCGCCTATAAAATCATCTAGGGCCAATAACCCAACATTATTATAGGATAATTCCTATATCAACTACATGGTACCACTCATGAAGTCATCCATGACCCACTTCCAATCTCAACTGAAGGTTACCACTCATAATGTCATCAAGGATTCACTTCCTAGATGTACTAAAAGGCACCATTACAAAACTCTCTTCTAATATTGCAAAATCATTTCCATCATTGATGGCTACCTAACTGATCATTTTTCATAAAAAAAATTCCACATAAAATCTCAAAATTGACAAGAGGGGGACCACTAAATTATATAAAGAAAACACTATGTATAGGATACTCATAGGTAAAAATCAGAGTTCAATAAAAGGAGATACAAAAACTTATAATTTTCCAAACAATGTGCCCTGTAGTAGACAAAATGTGGGGGGACCTACACTGTGTGTGGTCCCGCTCCAAATCCTAGTTTTTTTTCTATGGATAACATGGCTCGTTGTCCCTGTAGTATTACATGATGTGTATGTGTACAAAAAAATGTTCCTTGAGAAATCTTAAGGATCAAATGATTCTCATCAACGATCTGAAGGGTAAAAAATAATTCCAATAACATGCCACTAAAAATAACCACATATGTCCAAATAGATCACACTATTCCAATCCTCGTGTTAAAATGATTGGGATAGGATATTTAGATACCACAATTTGAAACCCAGTGAACAAACAACATTTCTTCATATAATGCATGAACGTCATTTTGTGGGGACAATCCATGAGTCAAAATTATATACATGATGTTGGTATTATTACGTCTACCTCAGTTTCAGGATTGTGGTGTCATAGATGGTTTTTCAATAAGGCACCATATTAAAAAGATGCATTAGATAATGGATTTATTAATAATAATAAAGATATTATTATTATTATAGGTATCCCCATGGAACAGAGCTATGAAACCAAATAATATTTTTAACATTGGTCTTAAAATGCAGCCTCAAAGTTAGGGCCACGTTTCCACTGATGGTTCATCAATCAGATGTCCTATGGATTTGTTATGACTAGATTAATGATTTATACAAGAAATATAATTATTATTAATTTATTATTTTTATTACTATTTTCATTATATATTTAATCCATGGGGAGGTAGGAAACATTTCATATGGATAGAGGTGGTTCCCCAAAAATTCCTCATTCCATCAAATTATTTTATTTTATTTTGGCATAATTGTTATAAAAATATTCTTTCTAATAGAAAGGTAGTTATTCCAAACTTTTTATCTAAATATTTGTGAGGCTCCAAACACCTTTAACTCATAGCATCACTTATTCTTTTTTAAACAATATATAACTACTTCATTGGTACAACGAATTTTAGAATTTTCCTAATCATGTGTGTATAGGGAATCCATGGAAGAGCCCCTAGATTTCATTTTTTTATAGTTTTATTTTCATTCAATAACAATAATAATAATAACACAGATCAAATTATTCAAGCCCAGACCAAGCTTTGAACATGCTCCAAACCCGTAAGCGACCCCCGAACCATCGAGCAACCATCTCGTCCATACTGAGGAAACTCCACCATGAGACCTAACACATGACCCATGCTCAAAAACTATTCTTTCACACCACCTGTCATGTTTATGGGTTAACCGGTAAAATGGAGATCACCGACCTGATCCTAGACCACCAGTTATCACAAATCCGCACCCATGGAACTAATCAAATTTGTTCACAAAACATCATCCCAATAATTTATCAATATATTCTCCAATCGTGAATCTGTGTGTCGTTTGTGCTACCACAACATATTTTGGGGTTCAACCACACTCAAACCCAATGCAACAATGTCAAATTAGGACCCCATGGTCCAACGATGAATAACATGATGAAAGGTGGGATTTAGGAACAAATAAAAAAGGCAATA
The DNA here is from genome assembly GCA_963277665.1 of Viscum album. Lineage (NCBI taxonomy): Eukaryota > Viridiplantae > Streptophyta > Magnoliopsida > Santalales > Viscaceae > Viscum > Viscum album. The sequence goes on from OY728137.1 coordinate 319,475,928, forward strand.
AATATTGTTACACAATATTTCCTAGCCATCAATTTCATAAAGGGAATCATGGGTGAGAAACCTGGCATATATAATATATAAATTTATAGAATAATTTATTTTGATACACATGGACATGAAAATCTTCATTCACATGAAGATCAAAGAAAACAGATTTTACCATGCATCAAAATTTAATCATTATGAATTAAAGAACAAATAATGATTTATGCAAATATTATGGATCGATTTTTGGTGAAGAACATGTCCACTTGTGATGAAGATTATTTGTTACATCTATCTCCAGTTAATTCACATATATCTGATCGCAAGTCATCGTTTGATCTCAATTACCCCCATGAAGATGAGGTGGGATACCCTCTCAATGATCCCAGTATTATGCAACAAACCATGAAGATTATCCATAATATATTAATTATAGATAAAATTGTTTTAAATTATTTTATTTAATATAAAAAAATAAAATTTTATTTTAACTAAACATACCCATCAACACCTTATTTTATTGGAAGTCTCGAAATGGTAAAATATAGGTCATTATTTGTCAAGAATCTACATTCTGAACACAACGGTGGCCTCTGATTTCCCATTGGAGTCTACTTTTCTAAGTTATCTGTGTTAGGGATATAAAAAAATTAAATTAAATTAAATTAATTTTTCCAATGAACTCTCCCATGACTTACCAATCCGAATTTCTCACACTAATCAGCCTTAAGTTGGACATAGGATAAACCCCATGTTATGAATTCAACCATTGCCGCAAATTATTTATTAGATACCCCATTCAAGAGAATATTCATCTTATTTAGTAAAACTATGTTATCTAATTTACAATATATTTAAAGTTTTACGAATTTAATTCTAGGGTCTCCGAGCCATTTAAACATGTGTTGTCCAAGTGTTTTTCTTTTAATATATTCTTAGTAATATCCCTCATCCTTAAAAGGGAAAAATTGAGTTTATATAGTGCTAGTTGACCACTAGGCCTTACGCACGCAACCACATGTGCTAAAGGATGCTGACTAGTAGTGATGGTCTGATTATGTGATAGTGGAGAGATTATACCTTCCAGAAATGATAATAATAACTATCCACATATATATAACGCTCTGGAAGTTGAATCATAACATAAGAATAAATAGAATAAACAAAATAGAAGAAGTCTAATAACCCAAAGGCATAATACCATTGGGAGATAAAAATACATCTCAAAAACTATTATACAAAACATATGAGTAAGTTCTACCATGGTCTAAAATATTACTAAATATAAAAAACCCAATAGAAGGTTCAGTTCGATGTATAGGAACCATGTGGCCCATTTCCATCCATCCTTTGAAAAATCAGAACAACCTCGATCACGGTACTCCAACTCCCTAGCCTAATCCCTTTCCAGGACTCATAACAATAATTTCAACACATGTCATGAGGGGTTCATGTAGGGTATGAATATGAAATCCATAGACCACCACCAATGCGTGTCTTTAATAAATTCATAATTAATCCAGATTAGGAGTAAATAATCAAATACGGGGAATAAAAATATGAAAAAAATCGATCCACTTATGATAAACAAAAATACGTGAGCATTTCACCTATTTTGGTAAACACTAATATAACTATGAATACATTCCCCAAAATATATATTTAAATACAATACATGTATACAAATATATATTACCAGTGGAGAGGACCCATTTTATAGTGCCCCGAGCATTCCCTGAAGAATATCATAACTAGAGATCCCTTCAGATCCTCCCATAAATCCATCAGAATAACCTCATTCTTTTCAACACCACTTATTCCATAAACCTAGTAACTAATGTACCAACATCCGGAGGCATGGAGAGATGAATTATACAATAATAATGTCCCATCAACCTCATGTATAATGATATAGCCTTAGCTCTCAACTGATGGTCTTAATCACTATCAACTAATGGTTTATCACCATCAACAATGCCATTAATTGATTATCAACATCTCGATGAATGGTTTTCAACACCATCCCCTAGGTCACAATAACTATATAGGCCTCCACCCAAAATCTATTTTCATCACCTTCTCATATTAGTCACATCTATGTAAAAACGTCTGCAATGGAATGTTGGCCAACATCAATGAGTGTAAATCACCAATATATACTAAGCTACACTAACCAGAGAACCAAATCCCACATAACACATATTACTAATATCCCAATGGTCAACACCAATTCTTATCCCACAAACCATGCCCTCATCCTTATGACCTCTTAACCTCAACCTTGATGAACTATGTTTCCTAATCCAAGTGATCAACATCACCCCATTTATCTCTTGCCACACCCTTAGACAGATGAATAATTTCTATCTTTCTCAGGGATCAATATCATCTTCTTACCTTTGTCCATTCCAATAACATTCCAAAGCATATCATGTAATCATATCATATTTTTCATTCATTAATTAAGAAAATTGTTCATACATTAAAGGTTGGTAAAAATAACCTTACCCATCTTAGCATAATATAATAGGCTAAACCATACCCATCAACATCAATTTATATCATGTTAATAATATAATGAAAAGAGTTTATTAATTAATGAAACCACAAGGAAAAAACCACACATGTGTATTTAAGAATTAACCACATAGAACCCATAAATTAAGAGGAAATATAAGCACCACCTACCTTATATAATTTTTGAAATAACTATTCAAAGATCGACTTCTAACATGAGAAAAGAATGAGAAAAAAAGATTTTTTAGAAATATACTACGAAAGAAAGGAAAATATTCCCTTAGGGATTTAGCATTATGTATAAAGTGATAAAAAAGGAAAAAAATAAATTGGATTGGAGGCCTTACCTCTATGCTTCTAACAAACCTAATGACATTCAATTCTGATCTTCGATGGAGAGAGAGGCTCAATGCATAGAAAGAGGGAAATGGGACCACCATGACTACTATAGGATAGGGTTGTGAATGGTATAAGAGAAGGAGGAGAAATCATCTTAAAGTACCCAATGGAAAAGGGGTCATTTTTTATTCTTTAAAAATTTTCATGGTTACCAAACCGTGGGGTGCTCACTATCAAAAGGATAGACACCTGTGATGATCTAACCTCACAATTTGCCAAAAAACATGCCAATAATTTGAGTGAATCAAATCACCTGTATAACAGTTGGAAATTATAAATATTAAAAGTCCCACCACATTTCAAAATTAATTAATTATGATAATTTCATAATTATTACGACAAAAAACATTTATATTGTAACTATATTTATAATATTTATAAAAACATTTATATATCACGTTGTAATATTTAAATAAACCCGTTATTTAATGATTATAATGATTTCATAGAATTTTTGGTAAAAGGTATTTAATATCCATTATTATGATTAAAAATATTAACAAATTATATAAATGTTGAAAATATATTCTTATTATTAATTTTTAATCATTAAAGTAATATTTCAAATAAATGATTCATAAAATATTTAATTGAATATCCATAATCATTTTATTGTTAATTAATTTATAAATCAAATTTTATAAAATTAATAAACATTACATTAACCATTTCCATTATTTATAATCAGTTTAAAAATAATTTAATTGAATTTTCTTTATAATATGCAATTTTTTTTACTTAAGTTAACAATTTTGATAATCACATAAAATAATTACCTTTTTTTGAACACCTTAAAATTAATTTTCTATGAAAAATTCCTAACTAAAAATATGAAATTATTTACATTTCTGTCATACTATATAATTTATAACCGTTTATAAACTACTCTTTATGACTCTCAAATAAACATTTTATATTTAGATCACAATACACGATAATTAATTTTTTAAAACATATTTAATATATCAACATTTAATATTTGGAATATTTTTTTGATAAATTTTTATTAAAATTTATATAATTATTTATATAAAATTAATAATTAAATAATATATAATTCTTTTTAAAATTATAATGTTCCATAAATACCATTTTCTATGAATTAATATAATTTTATAAATCTGGCTTGTTGTAATAATATTTAAAAATTAACAATAAATACTTTATAGTTTATTAAATTACTAAAAATCAATAAATTTTAAAAATATTTTAAAATATATTTTTCATTATGTATATAAATGTACTAAATAATATAATTCAATTGTAAATTAAATTTTCAAGATTAAAATGAATACATTACTTATTTTCATATACAATAGTAATAAATATGTACTTTTCATATTTGATATTGGATAATAAAAAAATTATAAACCCTAAATAATTGATATTATTTTAAATTAGTAACAAATTTTTTTTGGAGAGGTGGAGATCAATTTGTTAAAAATAAGGAAAAGAACTAAAATAGTCTAAAGAGGGGATCATATTACAATCTTTTTCATATACAATGAGAATATCAACAGGTAGGTCATCAAGCCAAGTAACACTTTTTTTGATTTTTTTATTATCAAGACTATCTGCAACCATGTTAGCTTCAAGAATATCAGGAGTGTCAATGTATCTAATCTCCAGAAGTGAAATAAGTCAGCTCATCTACCCGGCAGTAAGCGACCAGGTAAGGTGCACCACACAAATCTAAATACCTTGGATAAGAGTGGTTGAGTCACTTTCAATCCATATGTTGTTCCATACCATTTTTTTAACAAAATAAATTTCATGAATCATAACCAACATTTCTAATTCTAAATAGGAGGTCGAACCACATCTTCGAAAGAAGAATCTATAACAATGGCACGGAAAGTCTCTGATGATAGAACTGTATCCCGCAGGTCCTGGATTTCCTTTGGAAGCTCTATCAACACTATCATTAATCCAACCTGGGATCAGAGATTTCCAAAACACATTAATGGTGTGGCTCAAATTCTTGTAAGGACCTTTGATCCTAAGTTGGAGAATGATCGCAATGTCTCCAGCAATGTTGATACAGTATGTTTTCTGAATCGAGGCCGCATCCCTAATGGTGATGAGAATCCACATCCGACCTATATTAAGATTAAATGAGCATTGGTTGTGGATAATAGAATTTCTATCATACCAGATCATGTGGAGGAGATAATCCACAACAATTAAGAATATATTATTGACTTTCTTATAGAAGTCATGCTCAATTCGTCAATGAAGTTGATCATCTAATACCACTATTTCGTTTTCTCTGTCCATCATATGTACATGCTACAAGAACAAAAGCTCATATATTTAAAATCAATCCTCGAGCGAATAAAAAAGTTATAAATGAAGAATATAGTTATGTGTATATGGATATCAAATTCATAAATCTCAATCCTAGTAAATTTTCTAAAACCCAACCTAGTGGTAAACATCGAACCCCTTAAATAAATGAACAATAAAAATTTAGAAGGTTGTCTTGAATGATAAATTTAGCATTTATCTATGCGGAGGTTTCAAAAATCTAAACCTAAAATTATATATATGTTTTGATTAGAAAACGATGGTCACTATAATATTTATGTAGTCCTGTAAGTAAGGATAAGTGAGATATATAATCTTTTTTTACCTCAAAAAGGTATTTAAAATAATGAGAATCTGAAATCACTAAATTGTTTTTTCATAAATTTAATTCAAAAGGGACATATATTTATTTCCAAAATCTTATAATTACATCATTATCAAGGTTGAGAATTTTAATGTCTTTTTATATTTTTCTAGAGCTCTATACAAAATATCATTTCCAACTTAATCATTACACAAATATATGGTTTAATATTCATTTGGGTACAATATTATTTATCCCCATCACTTATAATTATTTGGTTTATATTTTCTAAACCATTGAGTATTGGGTACCTTTCAACCCACATCATGGATAAGTTATAATGATTCATCATGATTGTATAATTTTCCAAATTTTTATTCATCCTATATTGGTAATTTATTTAGTATTAATTGTCTATAATCTAATTATACCACCATAATTGGTTCGTGGTTAATTCATAATTCTTGAAAACATAAATTTATCTCATTTTATCAGTTTATATATAAAATATTTCCCCATAAATATAATTACCTTTTATATCTCATGGAAATATTGTATTTTGTTTCTCAAATGTATTCAATGGTTAGATTTTAATGGATCTATAAATAATGAGAGGTAGAAGATACCATCTTCTGATTTTTCATAAAAAAATGCATTAATCCATTCTAAATGCCTTCATTACATATCAAAAACCGTTATTTACTATAATGTAGTTTTCATATAGGTACAATGGACACCATCCAATTAAGATAAATATAAAAGTATTAAAATTCACATATCAGCAAAAAATTTACTCCCTTCCATGTTTACATGGATCGTGGATTATAGGGCCAGGATAAATACCTTATAATGAATTTATAGTATCTTGATAATATGGTAAATGTGATGAATGATTTGTGAAGAACACTAGCGTGGCATGATCCACTTCACTATGGTGACAACCACTATGCTGGTCCCTCCCCCACCAACAGGGGAGGGACCCTCATCGTCCATTAAAGGAGAAGCTTCCTCCTTTGTCCCCTTCTCAAACCACAGCTTATTTCATCCATTCCCTCAAATATCACTGAGCTCAAAAGTATCAGAGTTGCTCGATTGTTTCCCTAATTGATCATTATCAACAACATAGCTATTAGAATACCCAAATATTCTAAATTATACCTTGGTGGCTAGTTTTAATCAATGATGTCTTTCAGTTGACACGTTAGATAGACACAACAACAACAATTGGGTTTTTCAATATTTGGTTATAGTGGGCCATCTGGATAATTGTCACATTATGATTCTCTTTACCTTAGAGGTTGATCTCATACAAGCTTAATCAAACTCTCCTCATGGCTTCAACAGTTTTGGATTATACCCGTTTTGATGGTCTTTCGATTTGCATATGTAGCGTGATCATCCCTCATTAGTTACATGGGTATGCTTCCCCTTCCATACCCTACCATTTATAAATCCTTCTATTCTACATATGCTGGGGAACCTTATTGTTAGATAAGTGTGTTCGGATAGCTGCACTACATCAATTTTTCGTCCTGTTATTCCATGTATATGTGTTGAAATTGATGTGTTGATAGAGCTATTTCAATATGGCTGTGTTATGGTGGGTGAGGGGTTTCATTTTAAACAACGTGTTGTATATGAAACATGACATTAATTCTTCTCTAGATGAAAGAAACTGGGACATTCACTGGAATAATGTCATAGGGGGTCTTAGTTAATGGCTTTGAAGAGGGGCTCTGGTTGTGGAAGAGTGGATGAGGTGCATGTTAAGGCAGAGTTATTGGAGTTGAGGCCTCCTTGTTTGGATAATATTATGGGAATGTGTGAGCAATATGGTTGTTGGAGAAGAGATGAAAGGTGATCTTTCAGAACTTTAAAGGTGTGTGATGTGTCAATTGAGGAAGAATGGGGTCGGGAACCTCAATCTTGTTCACCATTGAAGAAGGACTTGGAGACTCAAGACAATTTGATGGTGGCTAATGTGTTTAGCAGGTTGAGGCAGGAACTGGTCAGGCGTTCTTCTTTCTATATTTTTCTTTACAATGATAGTGTGTGAGTAGAAGGATTGATTCAATAGGATGTGGCCCATGTGTGACACAAAATGAATGATAGTAAAACTGTTGTTGTGGACTAGGAGGGTAACAATGAGGAGGTCTCGAGGGAAGTGTCTGGCTTGGGTAGTGGTGTCTTATGAATGGAGAGAAGGGGGGCTAATTTGGAAGTGCCATTTGAATCCAGTGATGGGAATTTTGGGGGATATGACTTGAGGAGCCGGACATTAACCCTGTTGAGAAACATATTTGAGGGACTTGTAGAGGTAGGATTGAGCTTTGTTCATAATAATATACCTGATGCAGTTGGGGGATGTAAGAACGAGTACAATAGAGAGGAACATAGTCACATGGAATGTGAATCTTCTAGTATGAGGAACAACATGAGTAATAAGAGTATGAAAGAGAGTAACGACTATTCCCCTTTACCACCTCCTTTGGAGACTCAATCTTCCCTGAAGGAAAACACCAAAAATGATGTATTTGAGGAAGTGATCAATTAATGACCAGGGTATCAGGGTGATGAAGGCTTGGATTAATTATTATACTCCGAGGAAAAAGTGTTCCAACATGTTTTTATTCATAATGATTCCAAGGAGGAGGTAGCTAAAATGATATAGAGGCCCTCAAGATAGACCCTTAATGAGGAGAAATGTACCTGGGTTGAAAAAGAAGACCATATTATTGTTGTGGGATTCAATAGAGGTAAGATTAACATTGGGGAGTGCATAAAGTCTTGGGAAAATCTTTTCTCAGAATTTGAGAATCTGATGATGGTGACACCATGAATTCAGGTAACTTCAATCTCATGGAAGTTTTTTAGGGGACCGATTACTAGTAATATAAGAATAAATTTCGTTGTATCTAGTTAAATTGGGGGTTTTGTTTCTTGGTTTGGATATTTTCAGGGTTTGGAATTCTTGTGGACCAGTTTTTTGTGTGATTTGAGTTGATAATGGGGTGTCACACTTCTAGCATTATACCTAGTTCTGGATGAGATGAGGTTCAAAGCATGAGGTTTTCACTTCTGCATGCCAGTTGGAGTTGGCCGACTGAGATGGTATACATATGCAATTGGTTATGTGCCCATGCATCTTTGCATAGGAATGTTTGTCGAGTGGTCATGAATTGGTGATTATTTTTGTCACGCTGTACATGCTGGGGAGGGGATGAAACTATATTTCTTTTGGTGGATTCTGTTCTAGTTTTCCTGGTTGTTATGGGGGATTTGATGGTTTCTCACCTTTTCTTTAAAACTGTTTTGATAAGAAATATGAATTTTTAGCTAGTTGATAATGGTAATGAATAGAACTATATTATAGTACATAATATCTTCCATTCCAAAATAACATCTGTTTTTAAAGGATCCACAAATATACCATCACATGTGATTTCATGTGTAACACCCAATTATTTTAAAATGAATATTATTTTCAAATGAATATTATTTTTGATATAGTGTATGTAACGTCCCAGATCTTGTTTCCACTCAATGGGTTCCCCTGAAACCGGTTGGACACATTAACTCAAGTGAATTTCCCCAAATTCCAGAGGCTTCCAACTAGAAATGAGGCCTCATGTCTAATAGTGGGGAAACTATGCTTTCATTTGTCAAAGTGTAGCGCAACGGAAAAGAAATATAACATACAATAATGGAATCAGTAAAAAATATACAACTGTACTGGAAAACTAAAGTAAAGGGAACCAGAAATAATATATATAAAGATGCAGTATGTCAATAATTATATGGAAGCATCCAAAACAGGATACACAACAATACAATACAATAGAAATCAAAGTACGAGGTAGAAAAAAATAGAACAAAGAAGAATAAACAGAAAACTGCAGCATCGCAAGCCTAAGCTTAGTCGTTTGCTCTCATACTCCCTTGATAGAGTCATGTACCTATATAGGGACTCTTTCCCCTATCGACAGCTGCAACAATATAGTCTATTTGGGCAGAATACATGACCCAAACTGGGTGTGAGAAAAAATAAATCCTAGTAGGCACCCACCAGAGGCTCGTGCCCAACTGTTAGTAAAAATTTGCAACAGCAGTGTGTAGTAGTAAATGCAATAAACTAGGTAGTACTCAAAAGTAACTAACTCTACCACTTATATTTACATTTTAATATTCATTTAATCATGGCAAGCCTGTGCTTTAACTTGGCAGGTACAACATAGGAAAATCACCAAGGTGAATAATCATTATAACATTGTCCTCAGACATACAATCCTTACCCTCAGGTAATCAGAATCGAATCCCACATGTGTCTACCCAAAGGAATAAAGGATATTTCCCACAGGCATATGAAGTGTCACCCATAGGAACAGAATCAACTGACCATCGGCATAAGAAGAGTTTCCCACATTCTAAACGGACACTACCCTCGGGCTATACAAGTAACCAAGCCAATCCCAACATATAAGCAAACAATTATATATAATTCCACTCAAGGTAATTTAAGGAATGCTAAAATTAAGGGTATACCCACAAGTATCCTAGACAAATGGCCAAACAGAGGAACAACCCCCCGAGGAGGTCCTGGATCCTACAAGTGATCCCAACCAGTAGTTTTAACTTATCAAAAGATTATCTAATAAATTATAGATAACATTCAGAAAAGGCCACAACCATACAACACACCAGGAATGGGTTTATAGCACAAAGGTAAAAAAATTCAACTCAACAGTTGGAAATAAACACCAGACCACCTACCTCGATCATCTCTGATCAGTATACGTGAATGATGCCTCCTAAACAAAATGAGAACAGAGCGGATTTGAGATTTACATAATATCGTTCAAACTCAAATAACCTTCCCTCAGTAATGAATTGGTAAGAAAGGCTCTAGTAGAAGGAAGATCTTATCTGTGCGGTTCCAAGGAGATTGAGGGAGTAGGAATCGGGTTCCTAGTGTGCATTTGAGACATCCTTCAAGCTCTGGTCATCTCTCCCGCTCTCCTACAGGGTTCTAAGCTTCCTCTGTGAACAAAGAAGGCTACTACCTTATTTAAGCGAAAAAACAAACTACACGGTGTGTACTCTCATGTACACGATGTATACTTCTCATTTTTTAAATGGTTCCTCTGGCGGCATCTTTCCACCGCGGCACTATTCATTCATCGACATGAGTACAAGGCGTAAATTCCTAAATACATAGTGTGTACCATCGCTTAGCTGGCAGCTGCCTTCGTCACCTTACTCTTCACCTATCGATTGATTACACGGTGTGTAAATACTAAGTACACAACATGTAGTTAGTTTTTACTCTCTTCATTACCGATAGTCCTACATACCCTGTGTACTCTTCCCACAAGACCAATGTACCCGGCGTGTGGAAAAGTACACAGCATGTACCCATAAAATTTGGGATTTTCCCTATTTTCCATATTTTACTAAAAAAACTAAAGCAAAGAGGAAAAGAAGAAACTCGTACCTCAAGAATAAGAACCGGTTTCTTACAAACTTCCCCCATAAATAAATTCATCCCCAAATTTCCCTTCCAATGGGGGTAAAGATACATCCATGAACAAATCTGGACACTGAGTACGTACATTGGTCTCACACTCCATGGTTTCGTCCGGAACTCGGCCATGCTGCCATAGCACCCGAACAAGAGGAACTGACCGACCTTGGAGAACCTTCGTGCTCCTATCAACAATACGAATCAGATGCTCCTCAAAGGATGCATCGACCCGAAGCTCAACCTCCACGAGATGAAAAATGTGAGATGGGGCCATTCTAGATTCTGGAGAGAGTCAAGCCAGTTGCCAATCATTTTCTGTTACCACAGAGGTATCAGGTCATGAACGACGTCTTTCTACAATAACCCAGACAGAATCACTGCCACGAGGTGACCTCAGAAACCAAGTCACTAAATCTATCATGATATCATCCCATTTCCACTCCATAATGGGTAACTTCTGTAACAGTATGGCTGGATTCTGATGCTCTGCCTTCACCTGCTGACAGGTGGAACATCTCACATCAAAACCAGATACTTCCCATTTCATACCCGACCACCAATACTAACGTCCCAAGTCACGGTACATCTTGGTAACACTGAGATGCACTACCCAAGATGAAGCATGAAACTCATGCATCATCTCCTCGCATATACCCTCTAGAACCCATACACGTCCATGGAAACAAAGTACCTCGTCATTGCCTACCGTCCTACCAGGAGGAGGGTCCTCACCTACCTCCGACTCCAATAGAACTAGGCCTTCTGAATCTGATACCTGTCTCATCCTCACTCTATCCAGGGGGGGTATAAGTCATAGCTAAGGATGAAAGATAGGTTTTCCCCCGACTGTCATGCACCTCCAAATGCATCTCAGAGGACAAATCCAAAAGCTGCCACTCACCACTGTCCTCATGAACTTCCTGTATCAGAGTCTTCCTTCTCAGTGCATCAGCAACTGTGTTACCCTTACCTGGTGTATAAACAAGATCAAAGTCGAAGGACTAAAGGTATTCAACCCACCTTAGTTGTCTCAATTTTAGGTCACAGAGGGTAAAGAAATATTTGAGACTTTTATGGTCCATGAACACCACAAAATGTTCTCCCAAAAGAATATTTATCCAATAGCATAACACATGAACAACTACAACCAACTCGAGATCATGCATCGGGTAATTCCTCTCATTCGGCCTCAACTGCCGAGACCCGTACACAAAAACTCGATCGCCCTACATCGACAGTCCTCCCAGCCCAATCCCTGAGGCATCATAGTAAACTATATAGCTCTTCCCTTTCTCTAGAAGTATCAAGACTGGTGCTGATGTCAACCATCCCTTCAACTCTTGAAAGTATCTCTCGCAAGCTTCTGACTATGAAAACTTCACAACCTTCTTAGTAAAACCTGTCAACGGTGATGCTATGTGGGATAAGTCTTGTATAAAATAAATGTAGTAACCAGACAACACCAAGAAACTCTATATCTCAAACATGTTCTTAGGATTCTCCTAGAAAACTACTGATCTCAAACTCTATGGGTCTACTGCAACTCCTACCTCAGAGATGATATGACCCAGGAGGCGAATCTGATTCATCTAGAAGTGGCACTTTGAGAGATTAGAATATAGCTAATGCTCTTTTAGTGTACTAAATATGATCTCAATATGGGTAGCATGGTCATGTAGAGTGTGAGAGTACACCAAGATATCATCTAAGAAGATTACCACAATAGAATCAAGATAAGGATGGAAGATACGATTCATCGAAGCCATGGAAACTGTTGGTTGTGAGTCTGAATGGAATAACCAAATACTCGTATAGACCATATCTTCTCTGAAAAGTTGTAAGCAGTATGTCCAATGGTCTAACAAGCATCTAATGATATCTGGATCTCAAGTAAATCTTTGAGAACACTCGTTCACCTCAATGATGATGAAAAATATCATCAATACTCGGTAGGGGTTATCAGTTCTTGGCCGTCAACTCGTTCAACTTCTGATAGTCCACACATAATCTGAGGGTACCGTTTGCCTTATTCGCAAAGAGGACTAGGAAACCCCTTGAAGAAGTACTGTGTCAGATATAAACCCTTTTCTTGTAACTCCTCCTACTACCTCTTGATCTCTTGCAACACAAGTTCAGCCATCCTATAAGGAGGAATGGGAACTGGTGCTGCTCCTAGGAAAAGTTCAATCGAGAAATCCACCTCATGCTCTGGAGGTAGACCTGAAAAGTCATCTGTGAAGAAATCCCTGAAACGATCTACTACTGGAGGGATTTCTTTTTTTGAAAAGTTCACCGATCATCCAGATATAATCTCGCAATCTGGGCTATCACACCCCCTCACCCACGATGCTCGAGTCCAGCTCGGATCGCCTAGACATCCCATTCTACCTTTTATAGAAACTCTCCACCCATTGGTGACGTAAAACTCACCTTGTGATGATAGAAATCTATAATGGATCTAAAGGGAACCAACCATTCCATCCCAAGAATGACATCATAGGTCATCATCTATAAGACATAGAGGTTCCATGGAATGTGACACCCACCAACCTCTATGGGGAACTCCCTGCACTAACGTACACCTGCTGTTCTAGTCCTCAATGGAGTGTCTAGCACAAAAACACTAGAAGAAGAAGAGACATAGCGCCAAAGGCTATCCACAATGGGAACATATATAAATCAATGTGTAGCACCCTTATTGAAAAGTACTGAAGATAAAACAGAAGCTACTGAAATAGTACCTATGACAGTAGAAGGCCGAGGATCATGCTATTATTGGGTCTGTTGCACTGCATATACCTGCCCAGTGTCGTGGCCCTACAACACAGCCTGGCTAACCTGAGCTGACCTTCCCTACTGCCTCTGAGATCCTGGTGTCTGGCTACCACATCCATGACCACCATCTCTACATGCACACACTGACATACCCAAATTTCTCAACTGGTAAGAAGATGCTGGTCCTGCTCCTGCATGAAAAGTCTACAAGGAACCCCTCTCACTAGACATTGGTGGAAACACCCTACAAGAACATTGGTGATGGCCCATCCTACTGCAAGATCGTCACTCCACTAGGCCACGTGGATACTACGGTCTCTTATCCCTCTCTTTACCACACTGGTATCACATGACTGGGCCACCTCGTGTATTCTTCTGTCTAGTACTCCAACCATGAGAGAAGTCCATCTGTATCTTCCTCTTACTTGTAGAAATAGTACCAGAAACTGATGTCGAACTACCCTGGTCCACACCACTAGCTTCTCGCAGGTTCTTCTCGGCAATCAGTGCTTGGTTCATAATGGAATGTACCATATGAAACCTAAAAATGTTCACCAGTGCTCAGATGTCATACCAAAGACCATCCTAAAAGAGTCAATCCCACATCGCCTCATCACCTACTAGAACGGGTGAAAAATGATGATGGTCGGTGAAGAGGGATGAATAATCCATCACTGACATGGAACCTTACTGTAGATTCTTGAAATCTCGAGCTCGATCTACCCTCGACATCTCTGGGAAGAAGATGTCATAGAAAGCTGCCTGAAAATTTTCCCATTCCATGTCTCAGTGATGCTTAGACTGGGTTGTAATAGCCCACCACCTCTTGGCAGAATCACACAACATGTATGTAGCGAGCTTGACCCTCCGCCCTAGAGGCATCTCTAAATGCTCGATTATCGTCTCCATCGAATCCAGCCATGACTTCGTAGCCTGTGGTCCACTATCCCCTGAAAACGTAGGAAAATGCAGCTACTGGAAGATATGAGTCAGCTCTACCATAAAATTGGTGGCCTGTGGTGCTCCCTGTAAGGTCTGCATGAACAGCATAAACCCTTCACTGAACTGCGACTCCATGCCTATGTCTGGTATAACGGCTGGCGCCTCATCTGGCACTACTGGAAGATCTATTGGTAGCCTGTGGCCCACCATATCAAGAGTAAAATAGTTGCCACTCTCCTAGAGAACAACTGGTGGTCATCTTGGTGGCATGACTCTACAAGGTCAAATCACACCTTAGATCATGATTTTTCAAAGACTAAAAACTAGGAGACCAAGAAGGGAATAGGAGAAAGAAAGCATTAAATATTTACAAATCATGACTAAACAGCCTGTATAAATACTACACGGTGTGTTCCCTTAGGTCTTTCACATGGGCCTATAAATCTGCCAGAACTGGTCGTGTATTGCCCCAACTACAAGGCATGTTGTCTTAACACCCATTGTGTACTTAAATCCTTCTTCCCTGCCTGATTCCTCCTACACGACTAAGCCACACAGATCTCCTAAAACAAGACTACACAGTGTGTCCCACAGGCACACGGCGTGTACTTGACAAGCTTTCATCGGCTCATGTTGTCTATGACACGACTTGTATACCTAGGTCATACTACACTGTGTGTTCCAACAAAACACGGCATGTTCAAGGGAGCCCCAAACCGACCCAGGTTTTACGCTACATGGCCGACTACAAGGATGACACTACATGGCATGTTCCAAGATGAAAAGGTGTGTACTAGAAAAGATAACACCAACCTGTGTTGTTAGTGACACAGCCATGTATCTGAATAAGACTACATAGTATGTCCAAAGTAGCCATTGCTTTTATGTTTTAATGTTTCCCCCGTCGGTGTTGTTATTTACACAGGCGGACACCGGGTCAACACTACACGGCGTGTACGACTGGTACAAGGTGTGTTTTCCTAAGCCATTTTCATCCCCGTGTCCCCACCCACATGGAATATGACACTGAAAGGGACTACACGGCGTGTACTGAGAGTACACAGTGTGTACGTAAAAAGATATTATTTCTTCCCAAACAGAAGAACACACGGCGTGTGTCCAAGGAACTTCACGGTGTTTATCCAGGTATTTCTGGACAATAAGCCTCAGATACTACTTTGGAACCCATAAAAATGTTGAATCAAACATCTAAGTGCCAAATTCCGATCTGTGGGGGCCCATACTCCCAGCGAATCAAATCTTGGCATCTTACAAATGTTATAACAAAGTAATCTCGTCAATGATCTACCAAATTCCAGTTATTGATGGCCCATAATCCTCAAGAACCAATGTTTGGGGTTCATTCTATGAACAACCTCATACAAAAATACCCTATCAAATAGTAGGTATTCATCAAATATGCTATCACAACAACATGTTTTTCTAGCACAACAAATATAAAAAAACATGCAATTTCTAATGAACCTACATGGCTTGGAAAGAATGCATGACATGTGATTTCTAGCATGTGCCTAAATGATGCATGGGATAGAATACCCTCATCTCATCGGGTTGAAACTAAATAGAACCCAAGTGTAAAATATAAATAGCACACTACAAGTGTGTCACCGAACAGTGAAAATCAAATCAACTGTAAAATTACAAAACCAGTAATAATTTCAATAATGAGGTAGATTGGGTTTTCCATGTACATGGGTTAGCTACTCCCATGCACAACTTAGTACCAACTGCCATTTTCCATCATATCCCTAACTAAGGCTCCAAACAATAAGTCAAAGAAACGAACCCCCTCTGATACCACTTTGTAACGTTCAGGATCCAGTTGCCACTCAACGGGTGCCCTGAACTAGGTTGGTCAAATGACCACAAATGCATTTCCCCAAATGCCAGAAGCTGCCGACTAGCAGCGAGGGCCGATGTCCGATAGTGGGGAAACTATGCCATCATTTGTCAAAGTGCAGCGTAGCAGAAAAAATATAACATACAACACTGAAAACAGTAAACAATATACAACTGTAATGGACAACTGAAGTAAAGGGAACCAGTAGTCATATATATAAAAATGCAGTATGTCACTAATCCTATGAAAGCTTCTAGAAAAGGATATCCTGCAATACAATACAATACAACACAAAGTACGAGGTAGAAAAAAACCGAACAAAGGAGAGTAAACAGAACACACCAGCATCGCAAGCCTAAGCTCGGTCCCATGCTCTCCTACTCCTCTACAACAATCACGTACCTATATATGGACTCTTTCCCCTATCGACACCTGTAACAATATAGTCATTTTAGGCTGAGGACATGACCCAAACCGGGTGTGAGAAATGAATCCCAGTAGGCACCCACCAATGGCTTGTGCCCAATTGTTAGTGAAAATGTACAACAGTTGTGTGCAGTAGTAAATGCAATAAACTAAGAAATACTCAAAAGTAACTAACTCTACCAGTTATATTTCAATTTAAATATTCATTTAATCATGCCAAGCCTATGATTTAACATGGTATGTACAATATATGAAAATCACCATGGTGAAAATTTATGATAACACTATCCTCTGACATACAATCCTTACCCTCAGGTAATCATAATTGAAACCCATAGGTGTATTCCCATAGGCATAACAGATATTTCCCATAGGATTATAAAGTGTCGCCCACAGGCATAGAATCTACTCACCACGGGCATAAGAAGAGTTTCTCATAAGCTAAACGAACACTGTCCTCAGGCTATACAGGTAACAAGGCTCATCCCAACATATAAGAAAGAAATTATATACAATTCCTCTCAAGGTAATTCCAATCCTGCTAAAATTCACGGTATACCCACATGTATCCTGGCCAAACGGAGAAACTGAGGGACACACCCCCAGTGTGGTCCTAGATCTAGGAATTGATTCCAAATAGTAGTTTTAACTTATCAAATGTTAATCTATGAAATTCTAGATAACTTTCAGAAATGTACAAATCCATACGACACCCCAGGCATGGGTTCCTAGAACAACAGTATAGAAATTCAACTCAATAGTTGGAAATAAACCCCAAACCACCTACCTCAATCATCTCTGATTGGTATACATGAACGACAACTCCCAAAAAAAATGAGAACGGAGAAGATCTTAGATGAAAATAATCCCGTTAAAACTCAAATAACTTTCCATCAGGAAATAATTGGTAAGAAATCCTCTAGGATAAGGAAGAGGTTAACTATGCGGTTCCAAGGAGATCGACGCCGTAGAAATCGGGTTCTTTGTGTGTGGTCGGGAGATCCTCCAAACTTAGGTCGTCTCTCTCGCTCTCCTCTAGCGTTCTAAGATTCCTCTGTGAACAAAGGTGGATACTGACTGTTTTAAGTGAAAAAAACTACTCGGTGTGTACTCTCAAGTACACAACATGTAATTCTAATTTTTAAAACTGTTCCTCTAGCAGCTTCTTTCCACCATAACACTATTCATCCGTTGACATGAGTACATTATGTGTATTCCAGAATACATGGCGTGTACCGTCGCTTAGCTAGCAGCCGCCTTCGCCACCTTACTGTTCACCTGCTGACTGATTACACGGCGTGTAAATACTAAGTATATGGTGTGTAGTCTGTTTTTACACCCTTCATCACCGACAGTCCTACACTCCCTGTGTACTCTTCCAACAAAACCAAAGTACACGACGTGTGGAAAAGTACATAGTGTGTACCCAAAAAATTTGGGATTTTTTTCCAATTTTCCATATTTTACTAAAAACACTAAATGAAAGAGGGAAAGAAGAAACCCGTACCTCAAGAATAAGAACCGGGTTCTAACAGTTTACCAAACAGAACATGTATTTTAAATGAAAAAAATCATTATAATTTTGATATGAACATTAAAACATAGTTTCAGGAAGGGTGTGTATGAATAGAACTAATAAAATATGAACAATATGCAAAAATGGTTCCCTTTAATAAATAAATAAATTAATTCATAGGTAATAAGTATTCATTTTTTGAATTATATTTTATATATCATATAATATTAATATAAGTTAATTTTACGTGGCCAATTTTCTATACAAAATTTTTCTGTTTTTATTTTATATGTCCCATTTCAAAGATAAATTTATTTTTTATAGAAATATATTTATTTTAAATTTATTCTTTATAATTTTTTAATAATGAATAATCAGGTATAAATTGATTATACATTTTTTTATAAATGAAGATGAAATCATTTAATGGTAAAAGAATATATTTTATAAAAAAATCCTTTTATGTGTGCTATATAGTTTTTATATAAATAAATTAAATTTATGACTACTAATAAATTATTTGGATTAAATGTACTAATAATATTTTAAATAAAATAAAATAAATACCACGTAGTAGTTGTTATTATGATAGGAATTTAAAGAAAATCATTTTAATATTCAAAAATATCTTTGTTTTATAAAAATGGTTTTATTTGTTTTCTGCATGAATATTCAAATTATTTTATAACTAGTTTAAAAATTGTATTAGATAAAATCGAAATAATTTTTTATATAATCATTCCCAAATTATCTTACGGTTAAATTTACTGGATTTTTTTGAATAGATAGACTTTTGGGTGAATAGTTAAAAACCCCATTTTTATAAAAAATATCATTTTTATCATGTATTTAAAATGTATACATATATTTTCTTCTTATTTCTAATTTAATATAATTCCCATTTTTTAGAAAAATATTTTAATTAATTCCATATAAACAAAAATTATTCGTTATATTTGTATAAATTCTTTCTTATGCTGATAAATCATTTCCAAAAAATGATTCTCATTGCATTTTGTATTCTTATTTTAGAATTAACTTATACCAAATATAAAATTTAATATTTATAATTTAATTTTACATATGGAGTTAGGATTTTATAATTTAGTAATAAAATCAATATCATTTTTCATCAAAAGGAATTGTAACTTTTGTAAATTGTTATCACTATCGTAAAAAGTAAAACATGAAAATTATGGTAAATATATGTGACAAAAACAATACATTTTGTTATAATTATTATTATATTATATTATTTATACACTTAAAATATATTATTCCAAATATAATTTATTTTTTTACCCATTACCATGACTAATATATATCTAAAATTAATTGTTTAAAAATTATTCCAAGAGTCTCACACCCCCGCTTATATAAGGGAACCTCCTCTCATTCTTTAATCAAAAGTTGTGAGAAATATATATTAACTAATACCAACCTAAATATCATCCAAACTCACCTCCCCACATACTAGATTTTAATTTCTATCCAAATTTTCAATCTATATGGTTTTAAGTGGAATCCAAAGGAGGTTTCTAAAAGAAGATGTATAACTCTTAACCGAGTTCTTTCATGTTAATTTAATGATATAACTACTTCAATACATTTATAACCTGGATGATATACCAACATATATATCTAAAATATACTAAAACAATATTGTGTATATGTTACAATCCTTTCCCATTGCCTTTTCCATTATTTCTTTAATGAAAAAATTGATCATGCGTATTTGTGGTCCACCACCACCACGAAGTGATGTATCTCATTTTTCATCACCACCTCACAAGAATAATTATCATATTAAATTATTGAATATAAAATATGTTTCTTATTATTTAATAATTTAAATATAATATATTTCATAGTTTAATTTCATTTCCATCCCATAGAAAATGACAATTGTTATCATGCCTACATGTGGAATACTGCCTCTACGAAGAGATGTGTTTTGTTTTAAATTTTCACCATTCAAGGATGGTTATAATTATGGAATTGATGAATAAATATAAAAAATAGTTATTATATAAAAGTATTATATTACACACATTACTTATTTTCTATTAGTAAAAATATGAAAACACCATTCATGCGTATGTTCTAGATACCACCTCCATGAAATGTTCGCTTCATATTTCATAACTACCTTTCAAGGATGATTATGAAATTTTATTTTATGTATAAATATGATAATGATAAAATTATTAAAAAATTATATAAAGAAGCCATGTTATCTTTCTCCATGATTAATTTGAGGTTATAAACTGATTTCCCCAAAAAATGAAATGTTAATTTATTTATTTATTTATGATATTAGATGAGGTAATAAATGAAATAGTAGTGATTATGATACGGTAAAATACCTAAATATTTTCATTATAAATTTGAAAAATTAATAAAAATTTTATTCAATAAATTTAAGGACGTGGGATTCTAGTCAAGAGATAAAGAAATGGATTTTTCTTTAAAATATATATTTTATTGATTTAAACTCTTTTTCTACCATGTCCATAACATTTTAAAAACATTTTGGAAGTCTTATCTATACATAAATGTTTTATTAGGGTATTTTCTACTACCATGTAATTTATTTACAAATTATTAAAAGGAATAATTTAAAACATTTTCTATATGAGCCACTTTTAAGTCTTTTTTTAATAATGTGAAAAATAATTGTGTTTATGATTTATCAAATGACCATATTTTCTATATTTTATATATGTTATTCATGATCATAATTACACTACCTGTATTATTTTTTTTTTAAATCTTCTATCCCATTCATTTGGTAGATTATTTTATGATTTTTCCACAAAAAAATATCACTGCCATTATTTTTATGTGAAACCTAAAAGTCGTCAAGAATATTAATTAAAAAGTGTGTTTTTTTTATTTTATGAGGGAAATGAAAATTTTTATGTGATTTTATCTTGATATGAATACTATTTATATGAAAATTATTGGTCTCGATATGATATTGATAATGGGTTAACCTAATAAAATTCTCCACTGTATTAGCTGAAGTGTCAAAGTTATCATTAATTATGTTACTCTTAAGGGATACATTGGAATGTACTATAATGGTTGTAATTTTTTAGGGGTTCCTATAAGGGAGACTATAAGGATAACTTCTCAAGGTGAATGTATTCCTTTTTTATGGTTGGAAATGGGTTTTGAAGAAAATATTTTTTATTTCAATAGATAATAAATGAGTTTATAATTAGAAATATTATTTATGATCTTATAAAGGTGAATGTTTTGTTTTAATGAGTCGCATATTTTAACAATTTGAATTAATTTTTATGATTTTAAATTTATTTTTTTAAATTTTTTTAAAAAATATACTATCTTTTAATTTAATTTCTTATGTAATAATTATTATTTTAAGGTCAGAGTTTAATATGAAAAAAATAAAATATGATTATGGGTATTCATAAATTTTCAAAAGTAATAATGGGTCTTATTTATTTTTATATCCATATTTTTAGAATTGTTTTTATCATCTGGGGTTTTAAAATAATTAATAGGGCATAAGGATGTGTAGGGATTACCGGAAGCTTAATGATAACATGCCCTAAATTAAGAAGACATTTCATGAATGAAAATGGAGTGTTAACATATTTTGTTATTTTCTTGAATAAATATATATAGTGTAAAAATTTCCACTATTATTTTAATGTTTTATTATTTTTATTTAACATTAGAACTAAAATATTTTATAAATTTAAAATTTAAAACTCTTGTTTTTAGAATCATAATTATGTGTTGTTTAAGGAATAAATCCAGAAAATTGGTGTCAAATCAAGATTATATATAACTTTATAGATTAAGATGTAAAGAAAATTACAAGGTTGTAATATTTATTCTATTTTTAACATCTTTATTATAATTATATATACTCTCACAAACCATTTTGATTTAAAAAAATGGATGGAACTCAAAGCAACCAATTTAATAAATGGTTTGAATAAATTCTTGATGTGTTTCTAATCAAGAAATCAATACGAATAGAAGGTATATTACAAAATGTTATTATTATGATTAAGTACCTATCTTGATTCATGATTAATAAACCAATCCTTGGTGAGTTTCCAAAAAATCAACACAAGATAAAAATAAAATTCCATATATGTTAATGTGATAATGATCAAAATAGTAAAAATAATCAACATCCTATGTCTAAAATTGTTAGAGGATTAACATATGGAAATTTTTCAAAGGAAAGTGATGATGCTTCTTATCCAGTGAAATAGGGAATATATAAATAAATTACCAATGACAAAAAAGTGTTTGGTTAACACAATAAAGGGGAATGATGTTCATCCAACAATGTCTGTTTAATGTTTTAAATGTGGTGAGTATACTCATTATACTAATATATTACTTAGTGTAAATGTTCTATAATGGGGTCAACCATACCATATGGATAATGTTTTAATATGTACATAATAAAATAATAAATAAAAATATGAATAACATATAAAAGGTATGAGTAATTTTAATAGTTTTAATTAATTTTCAACTACGAAACATGATTTGAGTAATATTGATTATTCCTAGTACATGACTTAATTTTTTTTATTATTTAAAGTAATTGATAAGGAATAAGATGACAAAACATGGTTGATGGTTTATAATTAATGGTTAATTATATTATTATCTTAATATACTATATCAAGTGTTATGATGTAGTGGTAATTTTTTTAGTAGATGATTAATTAAAGGATGATCATATATTTAAAGGTCGTGATATCCTTTTTATGTTTTATGAAATGAATATTAATAGGATTAAAGATTTATTAGGATTGAGTTTTTGGTTGTTAATACATGATTTATGTATATATAAGCCTTTTATTTTCATGTGACATACAAAGATGGTTTTTTTGGGAAGAATGATAGTTTTGTGGATATAAGAATAACTATAAAGGTTATTGTGATTATTGATGTTGTACTAATAACAAATAATAGGTATAAAGTGTTAATAAATGTTATATAGACATTTTGTCATCTAGATAACCATAGGAATAAAAAGTGCTTTTGTAATAATTTAATTACTGTGATTTTAGATGAATTTTACTTTGTTGGGAACATTATAATGTTATGGTAAACAGAATATGATGACTAAATATTTAGTTATTTTAAAGAAACATATTTAAATACATTTTTTATTTTGGTTAATTTTTTATGTATGGAAACTATTATCATATATTATAGATTATATGTTTAGGGAATATATATTTTTAGGATACATTATTAGTAATTGATGATGAAAAGAGATAAATGTTATAATGTATTTGGAATAATACATGATCAAATATTTGTTATATATTTGTTTTAGTTTTGTTATAACAAATGTTTTTATGTTGTAATATTTAATATGATCTATGAGTTTTTTATTGAGGTTTTATATATTGATATATTAAAGTTTATTTATATATGATATTATATTAACATTGGCTACATATTCTTGTTATGGTTAATTGATAGAAATAAAAGAAATATATTTTTTTATCCTTTTTGGATATTATAATTATATAAAAGTGATTTATTGAGCTTTATCATTTAAAAATTCATCTTTATTATATATTATTTAGAATATGTTATGAATTTGAAGTAAAAAACTAATCAAAACACAATTATAGGGTTATATTTTTGAAATAAATAAGTTAATCAAATCTTATCGTAATCTCTATATATATGGTGAATGAATTCATCAACTCAAGAAAGATTAAGATAAATATTTTGATTATTTTATAGAAAAAACTCTAACCTATTAAATTATGCCTTAATAAACTCATTCTCAAGTATGAGCCTTTAAATACTAAATTCATGGTTTAAGAAGTGATTAGTAAATGATATGATTAATTGTTATAGAATTTTCTTTACAATTATTTTATTAATTAATTTTTCTTTAAACGTACTATAATATATTTCTTAAAACTTATGAATATTTTTATTCCACTGTAGTTGAATGATTTTGAAAAGTTTTTATCCCTTTTTATCAGACAGAAGATAAAATTGTTAGGATGAAATTTCCTAAATTGATATAATGAAACACCAAAATAATTTAAAATTTATATTTAATTAAATTAAAATAATTTACATTATAATGTTTCATATGAATCACTAAGCCTAAATTAAAAAAGATATTGTTATTTAAATATATTTGTTATAACATAGTCATAAAATTATAATGTTTTATTATGAATAACTGAATTATTAAATATTTGTTGATAAATTTTCGTAATAAAACTGTTTAGATTATTTTCAAGAAAATATGTACCCATTTATGAATGATATATATTAAATAATATATGTCTAATAAAAATACATGTTTAAGGATTCATTTGTTAATTTATTTTCGTTGTATTTTTTTATCAACTAAAAACAAAATTTCAATTTATAGTCTAATAATTTATGGAAATTTTTTTTATTTATACATTTAAAATAATTATTAATCATATATAATTTAAATTTAAATTTTTTATAATGTATGATGAAATAATTTTATTATAAAAATTATATATTTTCCCAAAAACAGTTTTAAGTGTGTATTATAATTTTAATAATATAAAATTAAATTAATCTGAAATTATAAATTAATTTAATGAAATTTATTTACAATATATCTAATAAAATAATTATAAAACTAGTTAATGGTTTTTAATAGGAATAGAAAGTAAATATATGCATTTTATTCATTAAAATCACATTTTCAAATAGTTTTTAGGAATTTTGAGAGTGGATTTTAGAATTTGTTCTCCCTATAATACAAATTTTGTTGTATAAAATTAACAAATCTTTGTATATAATCACATCAAAATTTAAATAGGGTTCCTTTTATGTATTTTAAGATAAGATTGATTTTTAGGTAAATAGTGAAAAATACCAATTTCAATAAAAATTATCATTTATTTTAATGTATTTAAAACTACCCATTATATATTTGACTACTTTTAATGTGTAATAATTCCACTTTGACTAAAAAAGTATATTTTTACCATATTACTCATCATTTATCTTCATTTTGTTATAGATTGATATTATTCTTAGAAAAGAATATTTTTAAAAGATGGGTTTTCATTTCATTTTGTATTTTTTAAGTAAAATTATCAAATTAAAAACCATTAATCAGAAAAAATGTATTTCATATTTTGAATAAAAATTATAAAATTTATTTATAATGTTAATTTTATTTTTGGTTATAATAAATAGTAACCATGGTAAATAGTAATCATCGTGGTAAATAAAAAATGGGTCAATTATGGTAAAAATTAAGTGATAAGATCACAAAATATTATAATAATTATTATTCTATGAGAGTATTTCAAATTTTATTATACATGATTAAAAAAAACTTTTAAAAAGTTCCACCTCACAATCATAATTCCTTCTATAATATTTTTATATTAAGAATAATTATAGTTTTGTAACTCCCCTCAAATGTAAATGGAACCTCCAACCCTCCTTTTCTCACAATATTAGAAGACACTATATCATTTAAGACATTAAAAATACATTAAAACACTTTTACCATCATTATAGTTGTTTCTGTCTCTCCAAACGATCAACATAGATGGCTTTAAGCTTAATCCAAATGATGTTTTCAAAAGAAGGTGTATATCACCAAATCTAGTTCTTTTATATTTATACCTTCTTATAAATCATTTAAATATATCATAATCATTCAGATATAGTCACATCACTATATCAAATATTTTTATTTTTTATAAAGTTTATAGTAATAAACTTTTATATCTCCATTTTTTTCAAGTGGTAAACCGAATCACCGCATATGCATATGTGTGGAATGCCACCTCTATTGAGTCTCATATTCCATTTTCCATCACTGAATCAAATGGTATGTTATAAATATTTTATAAATGAATATATATTATTATTATTATATTATTATGAATATTTAAATATAATATTTTACATATCTTCTTTCACATTATATCCATTAGAAATTGAAAAATTTGCATGTGTGTGTGTGGACCACCACCTCCACAAAGAGAGGCAATTTTTCCCATATATGAATCAATCAGATGTTAATAATGGTGGAATTAAAGAATATATAATATTTTTTAAAAAATTATTATTATATAAACATAATATATTACTTATCTTCATACGCTCTTCTTCGTTTGTAAAATGATTATGTTGCACATGAATATGTGTAGACTACCACCTCCACATTGTAATATAATTTTTATTTCATTAAAATCACACATGTCTAGTTACAATGATATTAAAAATGAAAAAATATGGCAAGAATAAAAAATTTGGGATTATTTAAAATTAAAATATTATTTAGTCTATTTATTTTACACCAACTTGAAAAATGAAAATGGTGTTCATGTGTATGTATAGACAACCGTCTTCATGAAACAATTTGATTCATTTTTCATGAATACTTGACCTAGATGATTATAAAAGTATATTTAATATATCATAATTATACATATAAAATGATAAATATTATTCAATAAATTAAACCATTACACATTTGACTATGGTCAATGTATCGATGTTATTTTGAGGTTATAAACTGAACAACTAGAAAATATTTAATGTGAACTTATCCAATTTAGTAATTGAATAATACATGCTAATAAATAAATAAAATTTCTTATAATAATGTTTTTAACCCTAAAAATGTTCTTTATAAAATATTAAATGAATAAAAATTTATTATTATACAATAAAAAAGACATATGTTTCAAGTTAGGAGGATATGCAAGATATTTTCTTAAAAACAATGTTTTAAATGCTTTAAAATCTATTTTCTATATAAAAAAATTCATTAGACTATTTAGTGAATTATTTATCAATATATAAGAGTTTGATAACTTTACTTTATACAACCTTTGAATTTATTTATAAAATATTAAATGTAATATTTTCAAATGGTTTCCATTATGGTCATTTTTGACTCTTTTTTACAAAAGTGAAAAACGTTTTCTTTATAATATTAAATTCTTGATATTGTTTCATATAATCACAGTTGTTATTCAATAAAATGATTTACTTATAATGTTTTTTGGTTTTTCAAATTAATAAGTTTTCCCATTATTTTTGGGATTTGGTTTTTTGAATTTTCATAGAAAGATGATTTTTATCCAATGTTTTTTGAGAATACCTATATTGTTTATATAAATGAATTAAATAGAATATTATTTTTGATTTTATAATGCGAATGAAAAATTTCAAGTTTTTTATGAAGAAATTGTTCGTTGAAATTTTATACTATAAAATGTGAGCTCTATATAGCCTTGATAATGGGCGGGCCTAATATAGCTATTCATATACATAGAAAAATTGATATAGTTAGTGAGAATTATGTTTCTACTAATATATATTTTGAAATTAATTGTATAGTATATTCATTTGTAAGGGTTCATATAAGTGTTATTATAAAGACAATTTATCAAGGTTAATTTTTTTATAGGTATTAAAATGTATTTTCATGTAATTTTTTTATTTCAAAAGGTAAACAATGATTAATTTATTAAAATGAATGTTTATGATATTATAAATTATTAAGGTTTGTTTTCATGATATCTCTAGTTTTCTAATGTAATACTCATGATTATAATTTTATCATTATTCATGGTTCAAAAATGTTTTATGAAAAAAATTGGATTTTATGGTTATTTCATGAGTATGTATTGATTATTTTTATGAAAAATATCATTATTTTAAAAGTAAAATTTTATTATGGGTTTTCATGAGTATTCAAAATTACTAATTGTTTTCTGTTTTTTTTATATCTGTTACTCAGTTTTGTATGGTACAACTAATGTTTTGAAATGTTTATTTTAGGGCTTAAGGATGTGTAGGGATTATAGGATGTCCATTGGTGAAACATCTTTGATTAAAAAAAATGGTCTTGAATGAAATGTGAGTGTATACAAAGGAACTTATTTTGTAGGAAAAATGGATATTGTGTGGAAGAGTGTGTTTTGGTATGTAATTTTTTGACTAATTTTCTAAAATTAGAAAACTAAATGACCTTAGAATTAAATTTTTTTATTAATTACTATTAAACTCATAGATATGTGTTATTAATGAAAAACTTCATTGAAAAATAACCCTAAAATAATACTATTTGTATTCATAATTCACACTTTCTAAAGTAGGCATAATGTTTTCTCTTTTATTTTGGTCTTTATTATATTCCTCAAATACTCTTCATATTTTTCATTCCCGTATAATATATTAAAAAGCCACATATAATGGATAAATTTTTTTTAACAATGTAGTCTCTAAATATTGTATTAATTAAATTCATGAAGATAGTTGTGGAATATTATTTTTATGAACGGAATCACAATGAATTCACATTTCTTAATTTAATTAAAAATTGTTAATATAGATATACCCTCTATTTACACACTTAATTAATGATATATATTGTAGATAAATATTTATGATGTATTTAGTGTTGGGAAATTGATAAAAATAGTCATCAATATGGGCAGAGGATACCTATTCTTAATCGTAATCTTGTTAACATCACAATAATCAATTCAAAGATGAAATTTTTCCGAACATCATAATATATATGACTTGTCCATAATCCATTTTTGTATGATAAAAGTAAATTATATTTACCCACACTAACAAAAGTAATTTGATATAGTAGGTTTCATCCCACATGGAAGGTTAGATATGTTATAAGATTTAGAAAAGTTATAATAATCAAATTTTCAAAAAGTGGCAAATATTGTGTGTGATTAAAATTTTAGGCAATGAAAAGGAAAAAAATTGTAAATACAATGAACATGGTATGAATATGGTAATATTTATGAGGTAGGGGTGACTTTATTTTCATTTATTGATGAATTGTTTTTTTGTTGCATCAAAACTAATCACGATTATCAAAATGATCTAGAAACATTTAATTTATATCACCTCACAAACCCTCAAATATTATATATTTTTTATATAACATTCATAAAATAATGATTTTAAAAACATTAATTATTATTATTATTATTATTATTTTGATTAATATAGTTATTTTTCTGTCTTCATCATTCAGTTCATCTATCGTTATTTCAAATACGAATTGAACATTGTTACTATCATTTAAATTAATTAAGTAGTGTAAAACAGAACTCAAGAAAGAATCAAAAATTGATAATACATTTCAATATATAGACAATGTTATTCTCTAAGTGATTGTCAATTCAATATGCTAATTTATCTAAGGTGATTTAATGGATTTATCATGGATGGATGTTTTACCATTCATCCATACTTGTCTTTTATTTTTCTAATAATATCAGGTAAATTAATTTTCAAGGTTAAAATCCAAGGAGACACTACAAGAATCTAGTGTTTCCCCAATGGTAATATACCAACGGCTTCTTCAAACCATTGATATAGAGTAAAAGAAGGCAACATTTTCCAACAGTTTGGAGAAACTATTGGCAATTACTAATATTTCCAAATGGTTTCAAAAAAAATTTGGGAAATAATTATATTCTCTAAGATATACCAATGTTTTATCAAAATAGTTGGTAAAGATAGGCTTTACCAATGATTTTTAAAAACCATTGTTAATGATTTCCGCCAAATACCCAGCACCTCAACTCCCACTCGGTATGATTGCAGACCTTATCCAGAGCTCCTCCTGAAGTCTTCTTAGCCGCGAAACTACTTCCAGTCATAGATCCATCTTAAATTAAACAATTTTTTTCTATACATCAAATTAGCAATTTTTACCTTAGTTTAAGTGTTCTTACTCTTTTTTCACTATGCTATTTTGATTTTTTCTAAATTAGAGTTCATGCTGTCTTTGGAGTACTGAACCCTTTGGTTTGTTTTATGTTTTTTTGTTCTACACTTCAAACATGGTAAAGGGTTAGTTAAGTGGGGTTTGTTTTGTGGGGGGGGGGGGTAAGGGATTGTTTTTTGTTTTTTGAACTTTACTTTAGTTGAAAATTGGATTTGGATTTCGCGTTGGTCGGATGGTGGTTTGGAATTGTGAACACCCCCCACCCCCACCCCTAGACACCCCATATTTTATAGGCCCCCACCCCCTGCACCCCCTTCACCCCCACCCCCTAGACACCCCCACCCCTTGGACAGATCCCACCCCCACCCCCTAGACACCCCTACCCCCACCCTCCCTAGACACCCCTCACCTCCCATGGATAGTCCACCCCCCAGGACACCCCCCACACCCATGGACACCCCACCCTTTGGACAACCCCCTCCACCACCCCCTAGACACCCCACCTTTTGGAAAACCCCCTCCCCCAACCCCCCTGGACACCATCACCCCCACCCTCCCTGGACACCCCTCACCCCACCACCTCTACCTCCCTACACACCCCACCCCCTTGACACCCTCCACCCCTTGGATAACTCCCCCCCCCCCACCTCACCCCCTTAGACAACCCCCCTGGACACCACCACACCTCATAGGCACCACCACACCTCCTGAGTGGCAGATCCAATTTGTAAATTAAAATTAACAATGTAGTTTATTTACCCTTTCCCAAAGGATGTTTTCTGTGTGACCCATAGAGCCATATAAATTGAATTTGTCATGTCTTGATAAATTCAATTTTTTCATGTTTTGATTAATTGTATTTTTCTAGTTTTGATAAATTGAATGGGTTATTTGGAATGAAATGTGTAATGCATGATAGTTTGGATTTCATAATGAATAAAATGATATTAAATAAAATTACCCTAAGGGGGGCTGCAGGAGGGGTGGTAGTTTTTCAAGGAGTGGGGGGCTGTCCAGATGGGGTGGGTTGTCTAGGGGGTAGGGGATATGGGGGGAGCTATAGGGGTTAGGGAGAGGGGTATATGGGATGCCCCAAGGAGGGGTTTGGGCTGTACCTGGGGGTCAGGGTGGGGTGTCCAGGGGGAGGGGTTGTGGGAAATCCAGGGAGGGGGGTGGGCTATCCAGGTGGGGGGGGGGGGGGTGGCTGTCCATATGGGGGTGGGGGGATGTCCAGGTGGGGAGATGTCCAGGTGGGGGTGGGCTGTCCAGGTGGGGGTGTGGGTGGGCTGTGCAGGTTGGTGGGGGGAGGGGGGCTTTCCAGGTTGGGGGAGGGGGCTACAGGGGAGGGGTGTGGGCTGTCCAGGGGGTGGGCTGTCCTGGGGGGGGGGGTGGCTATACAGGTAGGGGAGGGGGTATGGGTTGTCCAGGGGGGCATCCCAATGGGGGTCTTGGGGGGGGGGTGAGGGGCTGTAGGGGAGGGGGTGTGGGCTGTCCATGGCTGGGGTGGGGTGTCTAGGGGTGGTGGTGGGTGGGCAATCCAGGTGAGGGAGGTGGTCCGGGCTGTCAAGGGGGGTTGACTGTCTAGGTAGGGGAGGGGCAGGTGTTGGTTGTCTAGGGAGAAGGGGGATGGGTTCTTCATGTGTGGTGGGTCATAAAATCGGATCCACATAAGATATTTGGTGGTGTGTTTACAATTGGGTGTGTTGTGATTTATATGTAAGATATTCATGGTTTACACCATCAGTCTTCTAGGTCATCAATAATTGGATTGAAATCATGCTACAATTGGATAAAGATTGGATTATACCACACTAGATTGGGGGTGGACACCCCCACCCCTTGGACAGGCCCCACCCCATTGGACAACCCCACCCCCTAGAAAGCCCAGCCACCCCCGTGGACAGCCCTGCCACAGTAGTTGACAGCCCGCCCACCCCCATGGACAGCCCAGCCACCCCCTGGACACCCTGAACCCCCTATAGAGCCCTGCCACCCCCCATGTATTGCCGACCCACTGACCCCGTACCCCCTGGATAGCCTTGCCACCCCTTGGGCATCCCGTCCACCCCTGGAAACCTCATACCCTCTAGATAACCCCCACCCCTAGAAAGCCACCAACCCCCTGGACCCCCACCACCATGGACAACCCTGCTACCCCAGTGGATAGCCCTCCCACCCCCTGGACACCTCGTACCCCCCCTGAACAGCCCCCCCCCCCCCCACCCCACCCTAGTGAACAGCCCACCCACCCCCCTAGACACCTCATACCCCCTGGACAACCCTGTCACCCCTGTGGACCGGACTCCCACCCACCCTGTACCCCTCTGGATACCACCGCCACCCCCTGGACAGCCCGCCCACCCCCTGGACACCTCATACCCCTTGGACATCACCCCCACACCTGTAAATCCCCCCAACCCCATGGACACCCCTCCCACCATGTACAGACCCCCTCACACGTGGACAGCCCGCCAACCCCCTGGAAACCCGCCCACAACCACCTGGACACCCCCATCTCCCCCGAACACCCCCACCCCCTAGAGACCCCGACCCCACATGACAGACCCGTCACCCCCATGGACAGATCTCCCACCCCTTGGATACCCTGTAACCCCTGGACAACCTCACAACCCACACCACCCCCTGGACTACCCACCCACCCTTTGGACACCTCGTACCACATAGACATCCCCCTACACTGGAAAGCCCACCACCCCACCCCCCACACCTCTGGACACCCCTGATCCCCCTGGACAGCCCCGCCACTCCTGAGGACAGCCCACCCACCACCCCTGGACATCCCGTGCCCCCCTTGACAGCCCCCACCCCACGAACATCTCGCCCACCCCCTAGACACTCGCCCACCACCCCCCCGGACACCCCGATCCCCCAGGACGCCCCACCCCTAGAAAGCCCCCACCCCCTGACACCCAAGACCTCACTAGATAGCCCCAACACCCCCATGGATAGCTCGACCACCCCCGTGGACAGCCCACCCACCCCTGGACACCCCGTACCCCTTGGACAGCCCCACTACCCCCATGGAAAGGCCGCCCACCCCCTGAACACCCTGTGCCTCCCTAGAAAACACCAAACACACCATGGACACCCCGCTCACCCCCCTGGACGCCCCATACACCCTAGAAATCCCCTAGAAATCCCCCCACCCCCTCAACACACCTGACCCCCTAGACATCCTCTCTGCCACCATGGACAGACCACCCACCCCCTAGCAGCCTCGTACCCCCTGGACATCCCCCACCCCCGTGGATAGCCTGTCCAGCTAGACACCCAGACCCCCTAGATAGCCCCCACCCCCTGGACACCTCTAACCACCTGGGACAACCATACCACCCCCCTTGACTCCCCTCACTCCCAGGACACCCCACCCCATTGGGAAGTGTATGTTATAACTCAAATTAACTACTAAAATATAATATTTCCTTGATCTTAAATTTAGTCAACTCATAAATAATTCCACTACACAAGTGTACACGATCTTGTACATCTAATGAATAGTTCTTCAAAGATATTTTTTTATAAATATAGAATTTTTTGTCTTTTATATTATGATTCTCATATACAGTAGTGTGTCAATTATGGTTTCATAAAAAGTGAACAATTCCCATTTACATAAATATATTTTCAAAGGAACTTCAATATTATTGTATTTCATTTGTCGAAATGACTTATAACAAATTTTTTACAGAATGGATAGAAGATGGATGTGTGAAACTTATCAGATCTCAAGCAATTTTCAAAATAATTTAGAGATATTTTTAGATTTTTCATTTCACAATGCTTCAGATAGTGGTCACATACACTGCCACTATTACAAGTGTGTTGTAAGACCTTGGTTGAGCTATGAAGAAGTCATCTACCACATAACCAAATATGGTTTTCAAGAAAATTACTATGTGTGGAATCACAATGGGGAGAAAATTACATCTTAAATT
Source organism: Viscum album (assembly GCA_963277665.1). NCBI lineage: Eukaryota > Viridiplantae > Streptophyta > Magnoliopsida > Santalales > Viscaceae > Viscum > Viscum album. Next base: position 319,510,186 of record OY728137.1, read on the forward strand.
GATGATGATCCAAATGAGAGGACTAGATTGGTGAATTTGTTATAGGACTGGTTTCCGATTATTCATCATCAAGAAAAATAAAGGATTCTGACCCAAGAAGATTTCTATATGAGCACACATGATATGTCTAATGAAAATGATGATGCTATTAGTGTAAAAAAATTGAATAATGTGGCCATAACTCAAGTATATCGACAATGCGGTAAAATGAAAAAGCTGTAAATTTTAATCTAATTGTTTCATCGGAAAACTATGTACGGGATTTCAAATACTTCCATCGATTACATTCTTACCTTCTTGAGGGTCATAATTCTAGATAATGCGTATATTCCCTCACACCACAATATGGAATGGAAGTTAGTTGAGGAACTTGGATTTTCAGGAAAAAAATTCATGCTTTCCCAAAAAATTGTAGTTTATTTTTGGAGGAAAATGCTAAACGGAATGATTTTATAAAATGTGTCACATCCCGCTGGAAGCCAAAAGCTGATGGAACACCATCTCGTGTGCCAAAAAAGGTAATGTGTCACCTTCCATTGTTCCCCAGACTTCAGAATCATTTTATGTCTGATGAAATATCAATAAAAATGTAATGGCATGATACTGAGAGAAAGAAGAATAATAATGACTTTCTTCTCCCTACAGATAGATTTTCATGGCATAGATTTGATGCTCAATATCCTGATTTTGTAGCTGACGTGCATAATGTGAGGTTGAGTATTTCATGTGACTGTTTTAATCATTTTGGGTAGATGTTTATGTCACACAACACATGGCTGATTTTTTTACACATTTATAATCTTCCCCCATGGTTGTGTATGAAAAAACATTTCACATTCATGGGTATACTCATATATGGCCCTTATGATCCGGTCAATGATATAGATGTGAACATGAAAACTTTAATAAAATAGTTGAATCTTCATTGGGATGTTGGTGTGCGCAGAAACGATTCATGTTCGAAAGACATATTTAAGATGCGTGATGTGCTTATATGGATGATTAATGATTTTATGGATAATGAAATGATGTTTGGATGGAGAACGAAAGGAAAACTATCATGTCATATTTGTATGAAGAATACCCAATCCAGAAGACTGAAACATTGTTGTAGTTTCTATTTACTGGGACATTGATTATTCTTTCAATGGACCATCCATAAAGAAATAATCGTCAAATATTTGACAATACGATGGAGACCGATGATCCACCTCAGCATATTTATGGAATTGATGAGATTAATGAATAAAAATAGTTAATTTTTTCGTTCGGGAATGATCAAATGAAATCTAGAAAGAGAAATAATGTTTCCACTAAAACCTGTTATAATTGGAAGAAGGGAAGTATCTTCTCTTATTTTGCTTATTGGTCAACCAATTTGTTACTTCATTTCATAGACACAATTAACATTGAAAAAAATATAAGTTAAATGCTGGGTTCAATTCTTTTTAATGCTAAGGAAAAGAAGAAAGTTGATTTATAGTCTCGGTAGGACTTGGTGGATTGGGGCATCAGACCGGAATTTTATCTTGGGCGTATCAGAGAAAATAAATGGCAACATCCATGTTCTACGTATTTGATGACACCTACAGAAAAAAAGCAATTTATGGAAGTACTAGAGACTATTAATGTTCCTCATGTCTATTCAATCAACATATCTAAATGGGTCAATAGAAGAGAGTTAAATATTAAATCATTGAATACTCACGATTACCACATCCTTCTGCATGAGTTGATTCTATTTAAAATTCATCATATTTTCTCCAATAATGTAAAGGTGGTTTTTTTCGATTGTGCCATTTGTTTAGAGATCATTGTTCTAAGAAGTTGTCCATGTATTTCTGGAAAAAATTTTGGCAGATGCCCCCATTAATTTTTTGTAAGTTAGAGAAAATATTTCATCTATCAATTTTCACATGCATGCTGCATCTAACTGTCCATATTCCAAAAAAATTACTTCTCGGAGGACCTATTTATTTTTGTTGGATGTATCCAACTGAAAAAAACATGTACACATTAAATTATTATGTCCATAATAGGAATCATCCTGATGGTTCTACTATAAACTGTTACATTTCTAAAAAATGTATGGATTTATGCTCAATGTTTTTGTCTAATCTTATTACAAGAATGGACATACCAATGAGAAATGAAGAAGAATAGTATGATCAAATTAAACCTAGTTTTCTATCACTACCTCAAATAGAAGGAATTCCTGGATCATATACATTGATGACATTAAGCATTGAAGAGCGAGAGATGACACATCACACAGTTTTGTTCAACTTTGATTTGTTTGATTACAAAATCTTGTAAGTAAATTTTATTTTTATATCTTATATATATATATTTATATATCTATTAAACTATTCCTCTTTTTATCTATAGGGAATATAAATCGATGATAAATAGAAATCATCTATCTTAACTTTTGAGAATTAGGGAGATATTTCACAGAAAAATGTTTTCTTCTTTGTTAAAATTGATGGTATTAATATTAATTTTTAAAATAATTAAAAATTAATTAATTAAGTTCAATATTGATTTATATTTTAGGTATTGAGTTTGTTTGATGACTCTGTCTCTGAGAAAATATGAGCATTTCCTATTGGTCCAAACACTGTGGTTCATGACACTAAATCAATTGTTATCAATGCATACATATTTATTATCACTGAACGAGGAAAAAACATGAGAACAAAATATGAGGGTTTTATGGTTACAGCCGCAACAAACTATTATGCTACTGCATCAAATAGTAGACTGCGATTTGAAAATGTAGGTTATTTTGGAGTTGTTGGAAAAATAATAATATTGGATTATTATTCTCATGGACAAGTCACATTGATGAAATGTAAGTGGTTTGATACGATGACGAGGTATGGAAAATTTATTGATGATTGTGGATTTTGAGTAATTGATATGACTCGCACTCTTGCTACTGATAAACCATATGTATTGGCATCAATGGAGAAACAAATTTTTTATGTTAAAGACCATCTTTGACCTGAATTTAATGTCAATTCAGATGTAATTCCAAGAAATATTTTTGAAGATGGTGACGATAGAATTGACATCATCTCTACTTCCATTGTAAATGACCCTTTTATTAATTATGATGACTCTAATAGCATAATTGTCATAGTTGATTGTGATCTTGATTTTGTGATGGGAAATATATAAAATCATGCTTTCACATTCTAAATTCATTTGGTTTACCTCGAATTGGGTTGTTAAGGTTTTTACTATTCAAGTTGATTTAATACTGATTAAAAATATATTTGTAACTGGCCTTATAGTTATATGAATTTTTAATTTTTTTTGGTTGCAATTTTATTTGAACTATATTTTCTAATTTGTAATTGAACTGTATTCAATCCTACGAAACCAACATTTATATCTCATTGAATTATCCATGAATCCCCCTATTCCTTCCCATTTTTTGGTGTTAAAAATTAGTTATAATTTTTTATTTACGTCTATATTTTTCTAATGCAGGAAATGAAACCAATTATTGAGAGGCAATGAAAACAGATTATGGTCAACAATCTTGGAATGACTGAGCTATGCATTCCACCACTAGTTCCTGCAATAAGTATTTTATTTAAAATATATATATTTAAATAATATATAATGTCATGTGAATAATTTTTTGAAACATTTTTTCATGATCCATCTATTAGGCGGAAATTATTTTATGATCAGTCTAGTGGTGGTTCCAGTTCTCAGGGTGATCATACGAGGGGGGAGGGGGTACGAGAGTTAGACGATATGGTCGGCATACTTGATTAGACCATGCCCATCCCACTAACATACCATCCATCCGATATGATGATCCTGGTGTGTCATTATGGACACATGAGATATTTGGGCCACCCATTTTTTCACCGTTGTTTACATATGAGCCTCCTCACCTGTTTGTACCATATCTGAGGATTATTCCCACTACCCATCCAACATTCGGCCAGCCATCCTGGTCATCTTCATTTACTTATGCTTCCTTCTCTCTAGGCATTTATATTCCATCTTCTTCGACTCCTTCTCTACTAGAGTCTATCCTTGTGGAGGAGACATTGGGACCCACTCCATTTGTACAGGGTGTTCCTTCAATTTCTATGGATCCATTCGTGCCCATTGATCATACTACTGTAAGAATACTTATACAACCCTAACAATTTTTTACACCATTATTTATTTTCATTATAACATTTATTGATAAAATATTTGTTTTTATATCATACCAGATACATCTACTGATATGAGGTGGGGGAAAGGGTGTAAATGCATGCGTTTGGTGTGGAACAGCCGTACGCAGATGATGGTGGACTATAATGAAGATAGACAGATGAATGAAAAATCAGGGAAGTAATGTCAGAGTATTTTGGTGACACTTTCTAGATACTCTGAAATTATTCTTATCTGCCCGCTCTCATGGAGATAGATACCAAATGAAGTCAAGGATAAATACTAGGCTAAGATATGGGTAAAAAATCTATTGTATTTAATAAAATATATTAATTTTTGTATTTATATGAATTAATATTTTGGTATTAGCTGTGGTTTTGTTTCCCCAATGGTTAGGGTGCACAGACAACACAACTAAAGGATTTAGGCGCGCATTAGAGAGCTTATAAACATGATTTGTACATTGGATGGCATGCTAGAGTGGGTATAGAGTTAGAGATGGTCCCTATCATGAATTATTTTCTGTTAGAATAGTACTGACATATGATTTTACCCATTGTAAGTCTATACAATTTAAGGTATTAATAACATTAGAGGTATTTAAATGAAAATTTTCATGCTTTTCGTTAATACAAATTATTGAATTTTATTTAAGATTCATCTGGAAGAAATAAAAAAACATTTATGCTAACAAATATGTCAAAACATTGGGACGTACTACGATGCCAGATCATGAGAGGCAGTAGGTATAATAGTTTATAATATTTCTTTTTGACTTGCACTTTCTATTCCTTCCTCTATAATTTATTTGATTGCTAAAGTTGTTATGAAATTTTAGCAATGAAATTAATGTTATTTTGGTATCCTATTATTAATTATGGTTTATTATATTCAATGTCATTTTAGAGGCATAAATTGAATCTAGAAGGACATGTGCCTCGAGAAAAACTATTTTGCTCGAGTAAAAATAATAAAGATGGAAGTGTGGTTAATGAACTGACTCAATGGAAGATTATAAGTTTTAATTTTTACGATTAAAATTTTAATCTCTATATTGTAACATAATAATCTATTTATATTTTTAACAGGCTTCTTTAGAGGCCCTTGATGCCCAGGAACCTAAAATATTTTAGCCAAACGATCACATAAATTAGGTGTTGGGAGATGAGCACCCTGGTAGAGTACGCTGTCAACCTGGTAAGAGTATAGTTTTGATGATGTATTGGCCCTCCCCAGGAAAGAGTTATGGCGACACTGAGTTGCAACAAGTTAAGGAACATGCAGAACAGGCTGAAAAAGGGCCATAGAGACTGTAGAACAATCTTCTAGGGCAACCAAACCATTTTTGAAACTGATGGATGTTTTATTTCCAACACTTCCTCCAAAGGCCAGCACTGCTTGTGATGAATATATGTTATCAATGCATTCTATATATGGTTCACTAGGTTGCAGTTATATTGGTGGTCAAGATGATGGTGAGGAGGAGGCCCAGGCTGAGGCGTAGGAGGAGGAGGGTGAAGAGGAGGTTGAGGTAGAGGTGGAGGTTGGTGAGGAGGCCGAGGCTGAGGAGAGGGCGATGAGGAGGCCGAGGCTGAGTATGAGGGTGAGGAGGAGGACCGGGACAATGATGGGTATGAAAATGAGGAAGAGGGTGAGGGTGATGACGATGGTGAAGATAGTGATGGTGATGTGGGACAGATTGATTTGTTACATTTTTAACTGATATTAATGGCCTTAGATGTTGATTGATTTTTTGTACTTGAATATATGTGTAATTTGGAAGGATAGATTATCTTTATTTTTTATCTATAAATAATAAAACATTACTTGATGATTTTATCTGACTGATTCACCCCTCCCCTAGACATCCCCACCCCATAGATACCTCATACCCCCCTGGGCAGCCCTGCCACCCCAGTGGACAGCCCGACCACCCCCTGAGACAGCCCCTCCCCATGTGGACAACCCCCACTCCCTGGACACCCTGTACCCCCTGAGACCTCCCTCCCACCCCTGTGGAAACCCCCCCCCCCCCATGAACACCCCTACCCCCTGGACAGCCCGACAACACCTGTGGAGAACCCACCCATCCCCTAGACACCCCTTCCCCCCATGGACAACCCTACTCACACCTATAGAAAGCCAACCAACCCCCAGGAGACGCCCTACCCCCTGGATAGCCCGACCACCCCCGTGGGTAGCCCGCCCACCCCCGTGGGCAGCCCACCCACCCCCTAGACACCCCCTACCATGTGGACTGGCCCCCACCCCCGTGAACAGCCCCCCTAGACATCCCTACCCCCCGTGGCCAGCGCACCCACCCCACGGGATAGCCTGCCCACCTTCTGGACATGACTTACCCCATTGGACAGCCCACCCACCCCCGTGGATAGCCCTACCACCCCTTGGACAGATCATACCTCCTGGACAGCCCCACCCACTCCCGTGGATAGCCCACCCCCCTCACAGGGACACTACCCCACCCCTTAGACACCACCCCCTGGACACCACCCCACCCCCTGGACACCCCCCGAACACCACCCCACCCACTAGACACCCCCATGGACACCCTTACCCCCACCCCTCAGACACCCCCATGGATAGCCCCCCCCCCACCACCCTTGACACCCCCACCCATCCACCCCACACTAATCGGATGGACACCCCCCCCCCCCCCCCCACATCCCCCCTGGACACCCCGTACCCCCTGGACATCCCCGTCACCTCCATGGATAGCTCGCCCACCCCCTAGACAGCCCCACACCTAGGGACTCCCCCCCCCCACTCCCTGGGAACCCTGGACCCCTCGGGACCGCCCCGCTCAGCCCCTGGACACCCCATACCCCCCTGGATAGCCCCACCCACCCCCATGGACAGCCATTCCCACCCGATGGACAGCCCCGCCCACCCCCCCTAAACACTCCTACCCCCCGTGGATAGCCTACGCACCCCCTGGACACCATGTACCCCCTTGGATAGCCCATCCCACCCTCGTAGACACCCATTACACTCCTGGATCACCCCACCCTCGTGGATAGCCCCTCCCACCCCCTAGACACCCCTGACCCACTAGACAGCCCAACCACCCCCATGGACAGCCACCACCCCTTAGAGAGCCCCCACCCCCTGGACATCCCCCACCACCGGGGTCACCACCCCATCCCCCTTGGATAACCCCCCTCTCCCCACACCCCCTGGAACCCCCACCCCCCTAAAAACCACCCCACCCCCTAAACACCCCCACACCCTGGAAAGCCCCCCCCAACCATCTGGACACCACCCCATCCCTCAGAAACCCCATGGACAACACCCTCCCCCCAGACACCACCCCACCCCCCATACACCCCCATGGAGAGACCCCCACCTCTCTGGACACCCCCCACCCCCACCCCAAGACACCCCCATCCCCTCGGACACCACCACCCCTCTGGACACCCCTACCCCCCTTTGACAACCACCCCAAACCCCTGAACAGCCCCCACCACCCTAAATTATGAATTTGATTATTTATGAATTAAATTAAATTATAAATTATGTATTAATGGTGTATCATTATACTTTTTGTATGTGTATACTTGTTGTAATTACCTTTTGAATTATGTGTTTATTCCTTTAATAGTGTTTGTAAATCTAACTATGATGGGATCTAAGAAATGTTATTTCCCTCTCACAATTATGATATGTCTCCACCAATGAAATTGAAATGGGTTAGATGGAAGAGTGGTTGTCATGTGATGATTGAATTGACGAAAACTATGTCATGGTACATGTCAAGGTTGGAAGAGTCTTCTGTTTTTATGCGATATTGCAGGTGTTTTTTTGTTCTATTTTATGTGAAAATTGTTCTATTTTAATTTTTGTGTTTTTTATTCTTTTCTAAGTGTTTTTTTTCAGCTGTGCTTGCAGGTCTATGTAGTGAAACCTATGTTTTTAGGTGTATGCAGTGGAGGGAAAGGGTGGTTGTTGTGATGTTTTCTCAAAAAAAAAACTATACCAATGCTTTTAAACAATTGGTAAAGTGGTTTTAGAGAGTAGTATTACCAAAAGTTTAAATAAACCATTGGTAATACACTATACCAATTGTTTAAATAATCCATTGGTAATAAACTATACCAATGGTTTTGAAGCAATGGTATACTGTATTTCCAGAATATTTGTCCCAACGGTTTTATGGAACCGGTGCTAATACTATATACAAACGGTTTGTAACTTTTGTTGAACTACATATAATATAAATATCCCAATGGTTTATCAACTATTGTTATAAATATATACCAACATTTTCATTAAAACTGTTGGGATACTGAATAGTAGAGTGCCATATATCAACGGTTAGAGAAAAACCATTGGTATATGGATTTTTCAATGGCTTACTTTCCAACGGTCTTTGGGCCAATACCAACAGTTTCAAACCATTGGTATATATTGTATTTCTAGTTGTGACATAAAGATAAATGAAAAAAAGAAATGAAAAATAATAATAAGACTGATGAACTAAATCAATTTTTTTCCTATAAAACATTTCTTCATAAATCATGTTCAATCTGATAGAAACCATAACATATTACATTTGAAAGAAAATTAATTGAAATGGTGGTGAAAATAGGGGAGTTCTGATCATTGTTTGTTATTCATTATAGATCATATGGACATGAAAGTAGAATAAAAATACAAATAAATATGATCTAACATTGACAGAATCATCTTTTAGTAAATGAATTGCATAAATGTGCATAGCTGGATAACAAATAAATTAATCTCAAACAAGTTTTCATGATGAATAACACTAGGGAAACAAACAAAAACTTCTTTCCTTCGAGGTATTACATAGGAAGGCAGATCCCAATACCAACTGGAGGACCCCCTACACATGAAGTGGTTCTAGAGCCTTCACCAATGGTGATGAAAAATATATGGGATGAAAGAGTGTTTGGAGAGGCTTACCGAAAATCACCTATAGATAGAATGTCATATTGCATCCCATAATATATCCATCGTGATGTGTTTCATTAAATGATACAGATTGACCATATTTAATGTATCCATGTATATATTTTAGTATATTCATTAAATCATTGAATCCTATTTGATTAATATTCAAGGCATTTAATCACCTCATAATGGATTATTTTTAATAAAACCATATGGGTGATAAATGAATTATAATTAAATAATATCTAATTTATTTCATTGTGTATTCAATATTACCCGACTTAAACTAAAATATTTATGTAATATGAAGAATTTTCAAATATTATTGAAGCCATCCAAAACTCATTGTAGATATGTTTTCCATGGTCACATTATTTTTGAGAAAACCAATTGTCAAAAAACAAAATCCTTTTAAAGAGGCCTAACTGTGTGACCCTACAGACATTAAAAAAATTTAAATTAAAAATGAAAAATATATTTTATAAATTTATGTTAAGAGATTACATTAGAAAAGAACCAAAAATACTCATGATAATATGGGGTACGATGTAGTATCTATATAACATACTCGTATCTCTATATGAAGATGTGCAAAAGTATATGTCTCATATATTTCATATGATTACCAATAAAATCATTTTGGTCATAACATTGTGTGACCAATAGACATAAAGAATGTAAATCTAGTATATCCGACTCTTCTTTTCTGGATTATTATTAATAGACCAAAAAATTCAACAAATACATCACTTGTAATTACTATAATTTATGATTAGATCCCATACCCTTCATACCAATAGTTAAACAATACTCTTTTGTTTCAATTAAAAATTATTATGCATTTCTTCAGTATAATTCTATAATAGTGTAGATTAATTCCTTTTCCTAAATGAGGAAAAATCATTCATTGTTGCACTCCATCCAATGACATGATCGGAGAAATTCACAACCACCCTTAAAATTTCTATATTCATAAGTCAGCTTGCATAAGTATGGTTAATATTATATGGGTTCTCATGCTAGGAATCTCCCCAACCATATGTAGGAAGGATTGTTGTTAATCATACACACATATGTATAAATAAGATTTTGATAAACTCCATTAGATAAAATTTAGTGGTCCACCCTATGTAATAATTCGATAATGATTACCTCGAAAATATATTCTTTGTATCTCATATACAACACTTTTTAATGGGAACACAAATCTATTAAAGCTGATATTAACTATTATCAAATCCCATAATACTATGTTATAAACATTAATTCGTGAAAAATAAATTTTGGTACATTAAGAGAATATTTGACATCCAACCATTCATTTGTAATGAATTCCATAACATTTGAGAGAATAATAAACTAATATTTCCTTTATAAAAAATACATGACATGTTTACAACCATTACAACTAGTCTATTATATGTTAAATACAAAGAGATATAACATAACCATCATGTGGTTTCTATGGTTATGTCATTTATTTATCTGATCATTAAATAAACATGTAATTTCTATCATATATTTTTGCGACCACATTATAAAATACTCCCACTTACATCTTAGTCAATAACATTTATAAATAATTTTGTTTTTTAATTAAAACACCATTATAGGGAAAGTGTAATTCCTCCAAGTTCAACCATGTTCATAAAAACTACAGTAGATGAAAAAATTATTAAAGACCAACTTAATCATATTATATGCCACATACCTAAATAATCCCTAGGATTATTGTGTTACCTTTTTATCGGGGTCTTCTTTGATGAAATCATCAAATTGATAGACCACATTATCCCACATATTCATGATCTCTTCCACTGTAATCTTATTATCATTAAAGAGTCTATTTAGTATTAAATAATGATTATTTATCCAATTGACCTTCTCCATTCTTGTGTCCACTTAGATCGGTCTCTCATTCATCCTTTCCACAACATCCTTAGACATAAGAACGATCAGGACCTTCTATAACATCTCTTCCTCAGAGTGCATAAAAATGTCCCATGATTTTCCTGTGATCTCTATATCTTCATCCCGTTTCATGCCTAATTTTTTAACTATTAAAAATTCCTCAACATCATCCTTATTTCCTGAATGATCTTTAAGAGTAGTTAGAGGGTCATCCAAACCCTTTTTTTTCTACCTAGGTATGATACCGTTCTTTGTCAGCCTTCTTCTCCATAGATTGATCCTTTGAAAATAGCCATAAATTATTCAACTTCCACTAAAAAAACATTTTTTCCTCCTTCACATTATCAATTTTAGATGATTGACCCTCCATTACATTGGTACCAATTTTTTTGTCTGATCTCATCTCCACAGGTCATGGAATGTATGAGTAGTCCTTACAGGCTTATGATTTCCTCCTATTACTCCTAATATAGATACATGTGTCCCTATTTACTTTCGTCCCCTTCTTCCTCCATGGACTATGAAGCCTTATTATGGATCCTCCCTTTGCACTATCTTCTAAATGATGGTCATTACCCTCCCCACCAGCAAACTCTGGCCTTGAGAGACACCCTGAAAAAAATTTCTCATGATAAAGTGTATCAAATCCCAAGACATCATATTGATTACTCATATTAATAGATGTAAATATTGGTCTCTAGTTTTCTCTTCCACCAATAATCACCCACTTCTCCAATTCACATGTAAATTCACGAATCAATTATTTATGATAGTTTTTGTCTTCTTCCTCACATCCATTTTCAATCTGAGCGATAACTTTATAAGAAAAAATCATAGCAAACTTATATTGTAGAATATCCACAGACACCGAAGCATCCTATTCATATATATTACATTTAGACTATTCATTTCATATCCTATTGACTATATCCACCAAATATGGATTAGGGTTGATCAGTCTTATTGCATTATAGATGTGTGTTTCATGGGAATCTATTCTATTTGATTGGTCCACCAGCGGTGCCTATGGTACAAGAGGCTATCTAGAATTCATGTCCCTGAGTCCATGATAGAAGGAGTGGATAAAATTCCCTAAGATATTATAGACCATTAAAAACTCAGTCCAAGACTCAACCACAACTTCTTGTTTACATCTAACATCATCCTTAGAAGTGATCCAAATCAACTCCACTGGTGGTCTTGACACATCAGCTTCGATAAAAATTCATGGTGAAATTAGGTTACATAGATAATTGGCCCTATTATTAGGGCACAAATATTGTCCTACCATATTCTCTATCATGTGTAAAATGGAGGGGTTTTTAATGGTTTGTGGGAGTTTTGGAAATTAAACCCACAATGCCATCATAGGAGTGTCATGATTCATGTGATTATTGTATGACCAATGAAATATATAAAAAGAACACATGTTTCAAAAAAATTAGGAATCGTAAACTAGAAGAATCATGTTTACTTCAGATATAAAGAGAATCACCATGTTACATTTGTTAATAAGTCCAACAACCACAAAATCCTAATGATGCAAACATATTAATATGAACATGTTAAAGGAGTAATCCGAGGGACATCATCTACTAAATTGAGCCACTAAAAAAGATTAATATGACCAGGAGCCACATACAACTCCAATGTTGAAACTAATAGTTGTGGTGATCCATTGTGGTGATCTAGAACCTTCAGGTAGATATTTATAGTAGGGAAAGGAGTGAGTAAATACAAGTAAGAGAAGGGGATTAATGGGGACGGTCCTACATGGTTTGAGGGATTGACATCATCCCCCTGCTCTTTAGAAGGAGGGGTGGGACGGTGGCACCTAAGGAATCATGAATAGAGGTCATGATCGAGAGTAGTTCACCCCTTAAATAAATAAGCTAGTTTGAATAATAGTGAGATATGCGAATAATATTCCACAATTTATACTCATTGAACATATATTAAAAATCACTAACATTATATCTTCATATGTTGTAATGTTACCTTTTATTGTAATCATGAAACTCTTTGTAAGAATAATATCATCATCAATTATAAAATTGTTCCAACAGACATTCTCCTTGAGGTTAATGTAATCTATTACTTTTTATCTCTCATATTATAAAAATGTTTAGGATAATTTCACATTTACATGACTATTGAAAACATGTATACCCATTTACATTTCTATATACCAATATTTCCATAAACAATCAGAAAATAATGTTTTCTCACATTAAAAATATGCTGACATAATAATGATTCTCACTTTTATATAGTAAATAAGTCTAAATATTTATATTTTATTTATTTTCATATCCTAAAATACAATTTAGGATTCCAAGTGGATTTTAATTTCCATCGATTACTAAATATTAATGTTTACATTTATTTATCACCACATTTCCAAAAATGTTTGGACATTATGTGAAGAATATTTGACTTGTATAGTTTTTTTATTTGTTAATTTTGAACATCTCTAAGTTCAATCAGTCTACCACAATCCACAGTGATGGTTAATTCTCTTTAGAATATTTTTCTAAGAAACATTAAAATCTACATTTTTTATGAATAAATAATATTTTTTACTTTTGAAAAGAAATATAATATGGAAAAACTATTATTTCCATGTATTATATGGAATTCTATTTGTTTGGATTATTTTCATAATAAAAATATTTTTTCCCAAAAAATACACTACAATGGATGGGAATCAAATCAGATAATATTTTAACAAATATATGGATAAAAAATATCTTTTAAATTAAATTTTTATTCATATATTCTTCATAAAACATGTTATAAAACCAAATAAATCATAGAACCATTGTATAAAACTAATCATCTCATATTGTTCATATCATTTTTTCAACACCTCTTATAATATAAGAGAAGAAATATGAATATACCTTTACTTTATTAAGATTTATCCCAGCTTAATATATATCATTATATTCAAATTTATAATATAAAAACTATTTACTTCATTAGCTGAATGAAAATTTTAATATCTTTCAATTATTCCTATTATTTTTATCTATTTATATTTATTACATTTTTAAATTATACATTTTGTATCACATATCCCTCAATATTAAAGAATCATTTTATAAAACATTATTACCTAAATCATCCATTATATGAAGATCTCAAACCAATTCTGATGTTCTATAAAATATCATCATATAGAATCATTACACCTTCATGAAAATACCATTGGGATTCAAATAACCCTGACTAGATTCTTTAAGAAATAATATTGGAATTTCCAAAATTTTCACTTTCTATTCTAATATTTGAGATCCTTATATTGTATTTATTGTACCAGAATATAGATATCATCTGAATATTTCATTTCTTCTCAATATATTGAAAATAATGGGTGATAATTTCTTAAAATACACCATATGGTAAAAAATATGATCAATGAAATTAGGTTAATTTCATAACTATAATCAGACTTACTAAAATTTTTTAGTATCTCCAAGAATATTAAATCATAATGATTATTATTTACATAACTAATTATATTGAATATAAAAGTCTATAATTCCATGTGTTAATTAGAATCAAATTCCATTTAAATATTAAATGAGTCATTTTATTATTCAATAACAATATTTTTTAATGTGAAAAACATTAACACATGGTTAGTCAGGAAGGATCAGTTACAAAAAATATAATATTTATCTTACTCAAGAACATTTCTTATGATACCAAAAATTGTAGTTCCTTATATTGAGATTCCCATTTCAAGGATTAATATAAATTTTATTTTTATGATGATTATTCATTTATCTATAATTGTAATTTTTATCACATGAATTTCATGTAATATATCTTTTTAGGAAGCCCGTTTAATAAAAGCTCTCCCACTAAAAACGATGACCCCATACATTATATCAATTTAGTGACAAAATATTCAAATTTTACAAGACAATGAGCCTTTATTGGTGTCTCCCTCTCCAAATAGTTATTTGTTTTTGGAATCGTACCAATTTCAACATTTACGACTCTTATACAATTGAGTGGATAATATTGTATCATAATCCATCTTGTGGATATACTCAAATTTATGAAAACTGTAACATAATCATATTTTTTTTATCTAAACTACTATATACTAAATAAAATTTTAACAATAAGATCATAAATAAGATTAAGTGGAAAAGAAATTTGGCATGACCTGCAAAATAGTATAATATAGAGTTAAAAATAAAATTATTTACTTGCACAATATAATACAAGGGCACTCAGATTTGGATTGAACAACTTTGTGGTATGATTGAGTTCATTACAAATGATGCTTCTTATAGAATCCCAAATATAGTAATTTAGGGGTTTCCATTTTTCATGTCTTACCAATTTAGTATGCATCATATTGATATCAACCTCATAACTATTACAAATCATGTAATAATTTTTCTATATTGTATTATTCCATTTTGTGACTGGATTCTTCTGATGATTTATTTTTGGAATACTGATTCAATCGACCTAATTAATGTATTCAATCTCTATTAATGCATATCTTTTACTGATCCTAGTATTTTTGTGTTACATACTAAAAATTGGTAGCCAAAAAATCATATATATATATATATATATATATTAATTCATCATATGCATAAGGAAAAGAAATTTTACATTTAATGTTTTAGGGAAATATTTGATTGATAATCTCAACATGTGTAAGCCTAGAGAGAAAAATATCCAACCTCATTCACTCTTATGGACAAGGAATAAACCTCCATGATGATAGGTGGTCCGACACCAAGCCCATACACCCTGAAGTCTTTACTCAAGAGAGATTTCAATTCATGAAATCTATAACACCTACATTGCTGAAACTATGCTCAAAAACAAAATTGAAGAAAATAAATTCAATTACTAATAGAGGATAATTTAGCTAAAAACAAAATTTTGTATATTTATATGAAACATGCAATGAATGAAGTTATATACTATAATAAGTTAAACAATAAAACTAAAGAAAACAAATTCAGAATATAATTAATTTATATTCTGGATTTATTGGAGAAATCATTATATAAATTAACAACTAAAAATAGTAACACGAGAAAACCATTTGTGAACTATTCATAAATAAAATTTATTTAAAACAAATTTAATATTTTTTATAACATTATGTAGATTACATGTTTTTTAATACAAACTCCATTATCATTAATACAATATGAACACTTTCATATTAGTAATTATATTGAATTTAAATTTATTATTCCAAAAAAAATTATCCAATTAATTATCAATACCCATTTGATGTAGTTTAAATAATATCCTAAAAAATTAATTTTGAACAATATATTATTAATTTACTATAAGAATTTATAAAATTATTAATGTAAACACCATTTATATTATTCTATATTAATGAAGTCTATAAAAACATTTATAAATAATTTTATAATCTATGAAAACTGTTTATTTAAATATTACAATGGTTATATATAATTTTAATAAAAAAATTTAATTCATTTATTTTTATTTATAATAGTTTAAAATATTATTAATATGAAAAAAATATTATTAATATTAACATATTAACATTAATTGAATATTTCTAAGAAATTTTTGAAGAAAAACATAAATTGATTTGCCATAAAAATTTTATTGTTAATTAATTTTTTTATTCCATTTATAAATTTCATGGACATCAATAAAACTATATCATTATTTATAAACAATTTATATGTATTTTAATTCAATTATTAAATGAATAATATGTATAATTGAAAAAAATATTTATTTACCAAAAAATAATTGACAATGTCTCTATATAAGGAACATTTTATTTTGAACACCATAAAATTAATTAATTATGAATAATTAATTATTTCATATATAAATTTCATTCTATTATGGACTAACATAATAATTTATAATTATTTATAAACTACTCATTATGAATCTTAAAAAAAAATTATTTTTAGATCAAAAGACATGACTAGTAATTAGGTAAAAGTTATTTAAAATATGAAAATTTAATATTCTGAATATTATTTTGATAAATTTTTCCTAAAAATTTATATAATTAACTTCAAAAAATCTGTAATTAAAAAATTAATAATGCAATTATAAATTGAAATATTCTAAAAATACATATTTCCGTTTTTTAGTCATTTTATAAAACATTCTTATTTTAGAAATATTTTTCAATTAATCATAAAAATTTTAAAGTTAATTTAATTATAAAACGCTTATATATGATACAAATATTTGAAAATAACAAATATATACTTTATAAAAAAATTATAAAAAAATTAATTCAATTAATAATTGAATTTTCTTGATTAAAATAAATAAATTATTTATTTTTTATAACAAGAGTACGAAATATAAACTTCTCAAATTTTACAAAGGCTAATAATTTTTCTATGAACCCTCAATAATTATAATTTTCCTCATTTTATAAACATGAATAAAATAAAAAATTAAATTAAAAATTTATTTAATTAATAAATATTAATATAAATATTCATTTTTATTTCTAGACATGAAATATCTCATATCACAACATGCCTAACAAGTTCCTTATAAAACAATAAATTGAATAGGTTGATTCTTCAAAGAATTCTCTCACTTGATACCAATATTTCATTTTCATTTTCCATCATATATAAACATGGTAGTGTGAGGAAACCAATATAAATATAATATATCATTTATGGAATCAACATGTAATAAATGAGGAACATAAATTTTTTTTCAAGATTGAAAATGAATTAATCTAAATTTAAATTTCTTTGATGAATATCATTAGAAGATCAAACAAAATATTACTACATTTTAAGATGTAATATCAAATTGATTACACCAACCTAAAGAACCTGATCTCAATTGGAGGACTCTTATATACTTAAAAGGGGTTTTAGTGTCTTCTCTTAGTGATGAATATCTTATAGATTGATGAATGTTTTGAGAAACTCGAAAACAATTATTTGTTGTGATCCAAAAAAAAATATTTATTATTTGTACCTCTAAACCCACAAGAATAGAATGTCTCTACATGGGAATTTTGTAATATACATTGTGGACACTATGATTGGCCATCTATCTCAAGGTGGAGAAAAAAAACAACCCCCAAAAATTGATCCAACAAAAAAAGAATAAACTTGAAGAAAATAATGTTCTATTTGGTTATATGATCATTATGATTATTAATCTAATTTCATGTATCAAACACATCACTTGATCAATGGATTCATCAGTCTATGATTTCTTGATCCACTGCATCTCATTATTTGATTTTTATAGGATTTGGTTAGGTGGGTTATTCATCGATCTCATGAATCCCCTACATTACCAACCTATATCACCTATGAATATAACTCAATAGTAATCAAATGATTGAATATCCCACTACACAACCATAATAGCATATGACATATATGCATTCAAGTTTCCAACATTATTATTGATGCTTGATTTTGACATCAAAATGGCTTACTCAGGCTTTGATGTTCCCTCTCTTCTTCGATCTTCCCTCTCCTTCATTTTCCTTTAAAAATATACTCTTATGACACTACCACAAGACATAGACTAGTATAATGTGTTCATGTGAATTTTAAGGTAGGTATTAGGTTTTAGGATCCCTGTATTCCTAAATGGGTGTATTGGCATGATTTCTTTATATATTTTTAGTTCCCATTTCATTAAAATTTGTAATATAATCGTATATTTACCTTTAAGAAACTATTGAAAAATAGGAAAAATAGTAATCTATAAATATATAAAAATTAAAACACTAAACACTAATTAAATTATTCACTCAAAATTATAATTTCAATAAATATCTCAATGATTTCCACATTTAACATCAAATAAAAAAATATAATGAATTTTACAATCAAATCATATTTAAAAAAAACCTGAAATTAAAAAAAAAATATTTTGAATACCATTAAAAAAGATGACATTAAATCCCTCCACACATTATTTAATGTGTTTCCACATAAAATAAATTAATCATAATGTTAAAAATTCAAATTAAGAAGTTGAAAAAAAAAATAATTTCCATAGTAAAGTGATTTTCAAACACTATTCTTCCGGAATAATATCTCATAGGAAAATTTTAATGATCACTCCCTTGAATAACGTTGATTTAGTAAAAAAAAGTTTCCATTTAAAAAATTAAATGATCTCATTGAGAATTTAAAATAGTAATTGAACAAAAACTATTAAATTTTCATGTTTTTATAAAATAGTTTTCTTTTCTCTATGGTCAATACACATAAAAATCTCTATAATTTACCCATCAATAGAAAAATTATTATTTAAATAACTAACCCATAAGAATGATAAATGAGGGTTATTAAAAAATTAATATTATTCTGTTGGAAATAAATCCAACCCATGCATCATGTTCAAATAAACACAACTCAAACCGGGATTATGATTACATTTCCAAAAAAACCATTAATGCATAATTTATAAGTTTAATTCAAATAAACAACCTCAAATTGAAATAAATGTGAAAAATATATTTCAAAACATCCCCCATGAATATATGTTCATGACATAAATCTAAAATATCAACCATATTCAATATATAAAGAAATAGATTTGATTCATGACCTCAATGTGACCAAAATAACCTCAAATATATTGAAAAAATTTCACTAATAGAGAATTTAATATAATAATTTATGAAAAATAAATTTTGAAAACATTTCAGTTTAATTCTCATTATCTACATGAAATATAGTTTAACTAATATATTTAAAATTACCCCACCAAAGATACCCAATAATTACTATAATCATTTAATATAAGTTGGGAATGATATTAAATTGATAATGGTTAAAAATATTTTTCAATTATATTTTTTAAAAGTGAGTAAAGATTGTGTGCCTAGACCAAATTATTTTTTCAATTATATATTCCCCATGTATTTTTTGTTTTTTTAATCAAAAATATGCTTGATAATGGAGTTTTAATGGAATGTGATATTATAGTGAAGATGGATTCCTTGTTGACGGTAGTTCCATTTACCATTATTTTCGGATTTATTAGGATCAAATATAAGAGGAAGGATTTCTCTTCAAGAATGTTGTTTTTCTAGGAATAATGCATTATATATAGTGTGAAGGAAAGTGTTTCATGAATATTTGTGTTCCGTGAAGGTATGGAGCTTTGTGAATGAATCCATTTATTTAATGGTGCGAAGAATCATGAACATATGATGGAATGATGGTGAAATTCGTGACGATGAGAATATTTGATAATGAGTTAAATTCCTTCAAAGCATCATAAAAATTAATTAAGAGTATTATGGAATTTCCAATAGGAGAGTGGGGTCTTAGTGATGGATTGATCCTATATATATGTGTAAAGAACAATTTTATTTGACAAAAAAAGAATTTTAAAAAAGGAAAAATCATTTTGAATCCACCAAGGTTAGGAGAATCGAGAATTTGGAAATTAATGGGAGCATGAAAATCCTGAAATTTCTGGTTTCATGATGACTACTACTAAGGATTTCCAGAAAAGGGAGTTCTCTAAAAAATGGGAGATTTATGACGACATGGTGTTTTGTGACTTTTGTGTGATTTTTGAATGATATTTGATTTTTGAAGGATGTGAGTATTAAGATGATTTGAAATTTGCGAATAAGTGTTTTTGAGAATTATGGTATTTATTTAATACATAATGAGGTTTTGTGAAAGATAAGAGTTTCATGAACAAAATTTTTGAGATCCTCATTCAAGTGAGTAGTGATTTCATGTGAATCAACATAGAACTATAGGGCATCTAGAGTCTCATGCTTAATAAAAACAAAGACTTCAATGCCTAATATACTAATGCAAAATTCCAATTGTTAAACTGGGTAAGAAATCTCCAAAATAATTGATCTAAGGGAGTCAACATAAGTGTTCTAAGGGAGGAATTATGTGATCACTAATTATTGTAAAGGTAGCGTGCCCATACCAAAGTGATTGTGTTTTATGTTTTATACTCCATAACAACTACTGAATCTTATTGAATTTAGATATAACTAAAACACAATAATTTCATGACCAATGGATTATCCCATAACGGTTAACTGTGTAAAACTATTGTGTTGTTTCTCTTCATGTGAATTTTTATAAACTACACAATTCAATATAAAAAGATTATAATTTATAACTAACATACGAAAAACATCTGTCAGTTTAAAAGGAATTTTTGACACCATTATTTATCCCTACCATATCTAGATTTTCTATGGAACAAAAAGTAGTATCAATGGATGGTTAATTTTGTTAAATTTTTCCTCTATTTTTTTCATGTATAATTTGGTGAATGTTGGGGGAGTACCCCTCTTTAATGGTAGAAACATTCATGTTTTGAAGAATATGATGAGATTTAATCTAACATCCCTTATGATGGTTTTCTGATCCACTAAAAGAACTCAGGAAATTGATGTGAAAAGTATGTATATAACTGAAATAGATAGAAAAATTCTTGATACTGATGAAAGAGCACCAAATACAGTTACTACAAAACTTTTTGATCCAATATATTTTAAGGTGGTGAGTTTAAATACAACCATGTCCATGTTAGAGAAACATGAAAATATTTTTGAATGATACTACAATGTATAGGAGGGAAAACTTCCTATCTTCCACAGTTAGTTCAATGATATGAAAATGGTATTATATGAGAACAGATAAATCTTCTTTAATTGCATTATTGAAGTTGATGGAGATATTAGAAAGACTTGGGGAGAAATTAAGGGTACATAAATTGTGATTAATATATAAGTAAGGATCCCATCTATTTGGAATCCAAATATTTGGGCTCTTGACAAAAGAAATTTTTTAAACTCTCTCTTGATAATCTTCTAAGTAGTTCGGTGGCATATAAAATCATAGTGAAACAAGAAGATTCAACATCTCAAGTATGTGTTGAATTGAAACTCAAATCTATTGAAATAATTGAGATTACAAGAGCATTTGATGTTGAAAAAGAAAAAATAATTCTTTATTTTCAATCAAATTAAATATTGTAAATTGGATATTTCATGTCATGATTCCATTGGTATGATTTCAGTGATGTAATATTAGAAACATTTCCTATCGGTTCCTTATGAAATTTGATGATGTAAAAAAAGGGATATATAAACTATGATGTAGCCTTATAAGGAGTTTTATAACCAAGGATACCTTTTATACATAAGAAACATTCAAACAAAAATATTCATTAATAATGAACAATATGGTTATATATATTTTTTGAGGTTTGTATAACCATAGTTTAAATATGATCCTAAGGAATAAATTATGGTTATATTGGAAATGGTAAAACCTAAAAAAGATTGATATAATGAGTTATGTTGGATGGTTTATCACAAGGAGAAACATGATGGTATTATTGATTGGATTACAAATGAAAAAAGGTAAACTTATAATTTTTATATGTGCTGATAGAGTCATTAGATTATGTTGATTAACATGAATCCTAAATCAATAATCTAGAAGAAAAAGTAGATGGAAATTTAACAAATTTTGGAAACACTAAAGAGGTTTTCAAATTTAATCTCACAATGAATAAGAAAACGCCATTAATGACCTTACATCAATATTAGAGGAAAATCCTAAGAATTTTTAGGGACATAAAGGATAAATTTTTACATTATGTATTAAATTATAAATTTAATCAAACTCAATGTAAACTAAGCACAAATTATAATTTGTAATATTTTCAGACGAAAATCTGTTATAAATAGCTAAAGGTGGTTATAAAAGTGAATAGAAGGCCTTTAAAGATCCGAGAACCACATTTATGGGAAAAAGTGTAACTGGATGTGATGTAAAAATATCAATGTCTAGAAGTAAGATGAGAAAAAATAACAATTTTTTTAGGGTTTCATATATCATAATGGCACCTATTTTCCCAAGAATGTAATCATCTATCATAATTGAAAAGAGAGATGATAATGATCATCTAGTATTCTGAGAGGATCTTTGATAAGATAAATCTTAAAAATAACATGACTTGTGTAGGAATATGTGTGAGAAAATATTTCACCGCATGAAATTTCAATTTTGTGGCATTATAGGCCATACCATGTCTTATTTTGAAGAGATAAGGAGATATCTGAATATGAAAGTGTCTAGGGGTAAAAAACAAAGAATGTGACCATATCCTTCAATGTATAGAATTAATAGTTTCTATGGATATTAATTTCACTATTCTAAGAATGGACACAAAGCTATTCATTTCTAGTATAAGAAATATAGGAAGAATACCTACAGAACAAATAGACATCTCAATACACTCCATCTAAGCTGAGATAGTCTTGAATATAGGTATTCTACTCTATATGAATTATATGAGTATGATGAATCCATGAATTTTTAAATGAGATTCAAAAGAACATATTTATCCTCCACCCATTTAGGTATCTCAAGGAAATAAATGTAGGGAATCATGAAACAAACCATACATAAATATTGCTCAATGCTAGAATGAATAGTAACAACTAGATTACTAAAATCAGATTCTCATCCCACAAGAGAGTAAATTCATATATTTTTTTAAAATTGTTATGAAAATGCTTCATGGAATAGTGATATTTAGCAACGACTATTCCATTAAGATAAAAGGAAGTGAAAATATAGATCTATCACATGATGAGCTAAGGAAAACCAAAGTTCTCTATAAAGATAAATTTCATCACAATCTCTTGAGTGTGAGTCATATCTATGAATAAATACTGAGAGTGATATTTAGTCAATAGTTATTCAATATAAAATGAATGATATGTAATTATCTCATGAAAGGATGTAGAATAGATGTAAATTTATTCTACGTTGATAGTAAAGTGATCACTTTTGACATAACTGTCTAAGAAGAAAATAACTTCTAGAATCAAATATTGGGTGAAATTTACAAATTTATAATGGAATAAATATGTAGGATTATGATTTTTGTTAATTTTACTAATATAAAATGTGATCAAGAAACTAATTGTAACTGGTGAATGTAAGGATGTATGGTCGGGAGTTCATATTGGACAAAGAAGAAAATGGAATATAATCAGCTTCATCCAATCCACAAAGATCTATATTGTCCAGTGATTGTGGATGGAATATATGGAAGGGGGTATATAATTATATATATTAATGATTATTGTAGAATGGATTTTATGATGTTTATAATGGGGAAAAATATCTCTTGATCACATGGGGAGCCATCATCAAAGAGCTTAGAATGAAATTGGTTGTACAATCAAATTTATATGATCTGAAAACAGAGGAGAATACAAATCCATTGAATTTAAAAATTACTTCTAAAAACATGGGATAATGATTTAGGTTTCTATAGTAAGAAATCATCAACAAAATGGGGTGTTCCAACACAGATATTGGTAGGTGAACAAAATGGCATGATCTATGATGATTAGGAGTTTTGCTTATGATCACTAATGGATTGAGGATGTTCATGTACAAGTGTACACTGAAAATTGGACATGGATTTTTATAGGAGATACCACAATACGATATGTGATATTATACGGAAAGAAGGAATCCCTAAATTAAGTTCATGAGTAAATTTTTCATATGAAATAATGAAGGAAATCATGAAAAGTTTTGTGATGTTGTTGATGAATAAATGTACCTTGGATATTCAATGAAGTTTAAATCCTAAAAATAAAATATAATTGTCTTAAAATGATTATGGAAATCAATGATGTTAATATCATTGAGAATAAAAATATAAAAAACAAAAGGAGGTCATATGTTGATATGATTAAAGATGAAGAATGATGTACAAAAGGGATATTATTTAGTTTAGAAATAGTGGAAGACATGAAAAACATTTATAACTCAAAAAATCATGATGATTAAGAAGACAGATTAATAGAAGAAACCAATTTTTATGAAATGTTATCTTATGATTCCAAGAGAAATGTAAGAGTACAAAAATATAAATCCAATATCAATGGGGATTTGACAATACCTACACATAAATTGTGATTGAGGAATGAATCACATTCTATATTCCTATCAATTGTTCAACTAACCTCATTTATAGAAGAAGAGAAGGATAAATCATGGGTTATGGTAATCAATGAAGAACCAATTTAGAATGAATAGGACCAGAATTTAGATATGGTTAAGAGATTTAAAAATTATAATATGATTGGTTGATAGTGGATGTTGAAAATAAAAATTCGATGAGCATGGAATCGTGATTAGAAACAAGGTATAATTATTTTGTAAAGTGTATATATATATATGTGTGTGTGTGTGTGTGTTTATATTGAAGGGATTGATGTTGATGAAACATTTTATCTAGTAGTGAGACTAGAGTCGACCAGGATATTCCTCAATTAAGAAATTATAGGAATGTACAATGTTTATAATATTAATGTCAAATAAAATTAATAAATGGTGTTATTTAATAAGAAGTCTATATTTGACTAAAATTACAATTTATGATCCAAAATTATGAAAAGAAGGTTTTAGATTATGTAAGGCTCCCTCTAATCTAAAACTGGAACCATGAACATGGTATTATTGAAAGGATACATATATGAAAATTTTGAAATCCAAATAGGATGTTTTGAACAAAATCTCTATGCTATGAACTCTTATAGAGATCAATTTATTGTTCTAGTGTATGAAGATAATATTATTTTTTGTTTTATCGGTCCAAGATAAGTTATATAATTTTCAAATTACAAGAATTCGGAATTTATTATTTCTAATATTGGTGAAATAAAAAATATTCTTGGTCTATAGGTTGTTTAAATGAAAGATTATACCTTTATTTTATACGAAAAATATGGAACAATGTTTTTATCAATATTTAAATTTCATCAATCAAAATCAATGTCGACTTTGATTGTGGTTCGGATACAATTTTGAAATCCCAAGGATGGGACATCTATGGATACCACCATATGTAGTAGAATCATTGAAATCATATTATAATTGACTGAAACATGACCACATATAATTTTTTGTAAAATTATTATCTTTATGATTCTATATTAATTGGGAGGAAGAGATTTTCTCAACTTTCAAAATAATCATGATGTATATTAAAGGTAACCAAAATTTTGGAATAAAATGATTCGTTGGAAGAGATAATGAATTTTTAAATTTTTTGATGTGGAATAGGCTAGCGATGTGGTTGATTCAAATCTCACTTGTGATGGAGAATTATTTATTTCAAAAAAAGTGTGGGTTAGTTGATATTTAAATAATAAATAATTTTTTATATTAATGTTGATGCAGAGAATATCTATTGTAAAAAAGGCATGTAATCATCTATTATGGGTAATGTAATAGCTGAATGATATTTGTGATGAGATGAAACATCTAATGGTCATTCACCGTGACACCATGAACATGATCGATCTTAAGAAAAATATGGTTCAACACCCTCATTCAAAAAATATTGAGATCAGATATGACATCAACAAATAAAATGAATATCAATGTGTAATTAAAATGAATCATTTTGGAATAGTTGACCAAGTAAATAGAATCTAGACTAATATCCTAGCAACCCCAATGTTTGGGCATCATTAGTTTAACATCAATGCTAAGACAACAACCATTAAATGATGATGTTTTTTAGAGCCCCACTATCAATTTTTGTTATACGTTTTAATCAATTAGTGGATTTCAAGTAGGATTATATAGGGGATATGATCTAAGGGGATTTTGTTTTTGATAACTAATACATAAAATACAAGTTCATTATGGTGATTTCAAAAGTATTAGATAAGTGAGATTAAATGAGATTTTTTTTTAGGTTCAGTTGGTGGTCAATGGAGCTATGAAATTTTCCTCTGAAACACTTTCTTCCCATGTTGAGTGTTGATTAAATAGACATAGAGTTATGGATGAGTTATTTTAGGTGTATCCAATGTTTTTATCAAGGGTTTTGTTTTTACTAAATTTATGTATATATTTCCAAAAAAAAATAAAGGGGAGAATGTGGAAAATAATGTTATTAATAGTTGGAAACATAGTGTATTTTTCACTAGGGTCAATCTTCATTAGGGTTTATAAGGGATTTTTCAAGGAATGTGATCATAGGGTGAAGATGTCATCTCGGATGATGGTGGAAACTGTTCCCAATTTCTTCCATATTCTTGGTATCAAAATATGTAGGAAGGGGAATTCTTCATGAAATGTATTTTTTTTACATGACTAAATCATCATATATATGGTGTTGGAATGGGTTTTTTGTGATTAGAGTTTCATGATGGAATGAATATTCATGAATATATCTTATTTCCCAAATGCTTGGTGTATCACAAATGTACAATGAAAATATAATGATATTTACAATAATGAGAGGCCTCACAAACATGTTAAATTTCAATTGTTCTTGGAGAATAATGTATCTTTAGGATCTTGAATGAATTGGTTTTCAAAAAGGAAGACGAGAGAGAGAGAGAGAGATCTTCATGAAAGGACTCTAAAATAAATAAATCGACAAGACTTCTTCTTTTACACTAGGAGAATTTGAAAAAATGAAGAATCATTATGAATATGTAATTTTTGTTGTCATTTATGAATCATAAATTCCTTGTGATCTTGTGCATCGTGAAATGGATGTTTTATACTTGACTAATACCAAGGGTTTTCAAAAAAAAGTTGTTCCATGAAGACTATGGTTTTTGAGAAGAAATATTATTGAACAAAAGTTGTGAGCTTCATTAAGAAAGACAGCTTCATAAAAAATGCGTGCTTCATAATTGTTGGAAGATTCTTTAAATTGTGAGGGATCATGAATGATGGTATATATTTTAAACCTAATATGGGTTTCATGAAGGAAAAGTGCTTCATGAACAATAGTGTTGAACATCTGTTTCCACTAAAAATACCTTTCTAGTGAATCAAATTTGTACTATAGTGAAATTATATACCCAAGAATTAATGTTAAAGGACATAAATTTTGAATCTATTTATGCGACCATAATTTCATTAAACTGAGTATGTCTTCCTAAAAAGAAATGATCTAGTGGGATTCTATAGAAGTGTTCCAAGGGAGATAGTGTTTGATCCCTAATTATTATAAAGGCAGTGGGCCTAGAATATAGAAATTGTGTTTGTCATTTTATACTCCAAAATAAGTAGTTAATATTATTTAACTTACATATTACTGACCCACTTTTGGCATATTCTTCTTGGACTAGACCTTAGAGGTGATCCAATTAAAACTGTTGTGTTGTCTCTCTGCCTGTGAATGTTTAAAAACTGCATGATTCTATATACATGGTCTAAAAGCTCCTATCAATGTGGGAAAAATATTAATTTATTTTAAATAAAAAATTGAACACCTAATTCACCCTTCACATATAATGTGTTTCTAGGGACCAACAACAACAAGGAAAAAATTGACCCCTTTTCCGAAAATTTATGAAATATTCGAAAAACAATTCATTAAGCACGTGCTTGTTTATAGTAAAGGGTCATCAATATCTTCTTTTATATATATAAATAATAATATAAGAAACTTTTTTTGGGATGATACAATTTCATAAGAATATTAACATTTTATTATAGCATAATATATGATAATAAACTTAGTTAGTTTGGAAAAAAGTTAAGTAATTTTATCTATCATAATTGTATAAAAAAAATTAATGTAATTTTCCATCAATGTTTATAGAATTTTGAAGTAAAATAATATAGAGGTAATTCAATATAATAACCACAAAGAAAAAAACTTCTTCCATAATTAACTACCAAAGGTTGTTGATCACAATATTATATAACAAAAGTTATAGTTTATGTATAATTTAAGAAATATTAAAAATGTATAGATAGTAAAAATTATAATACTCCATATATGGTGGAGAGTTATTGGACTAGTTATAAAACATGAATAAAAATATGGTTATTTCAACAGTAGAACAAAGAAAATAATAATTTAATAGTCATTAAGATCCAATACTCATAATAAATGAAAATCAATAATATTATAATTAGTAAATTAGAGTTATTCCACTAACTAGAAAATTAAAACTATAAAATAAATCAAATATTCATTGAATTGAAAATGGTACATTCAAAATAAAGAATATACAAATTTTCAACAAGATAAATCATCTTGGTTTCCCTCATTATAATCATGCAAAAGATAAAAAATTGAAAAAAATTACATTTAAAATATATTGTAATTAAAAAATTTAGAGTTAGAAAGTTGTAGTGTTAAACTCCCAAAAAATGTTTATAAATTATTTTAGAAAATTATATAGTGAATAACTGATAATTTCATGTAGAATAGTTTGTATAATACCTCTTAAATATGAATAATGAGTAAAGAGGCTTGAAAAATATAGATGATTAATTTTATTTGAAAAAAACAAGAAATAATTATATATTATATGAAATAAAACCATGTGTTTCATATGATACAATGCATGATATAGTGTCCCCATCTATACATTATCCCAATAAATCTAACCATAGACAATGATAATTGGAAATTTATTATTAGGTTTTCTGTATTAATTTTCCTAAAAATATCACAATAAGTTTTTAATTACAGCCCAACTAAAATAATAAGAAACAAATATAGATATTCTCCAATGATATAAGGCTTATCCCAGTTTCCCCCTCTATTTTATGGCCTAAATCATTTCAAAATGGAATAATAATTTGTATAATTAGATTAGAAAAATATATAAAATAATCCATATCAACCTTATAGAATCCATCCACCTTAGAGTCTTTAAAAAAATAGAAATGGGATAGAAAATATTGAAACCTATAATTATTTCATCAAAATAATCCCAAAATATATTTATAAACATGAAAATGAATATGTTCAAAATTGAATAAAAAAAATATATATTCTCATGATGCTTCTTTTATACTCATCACTAGACTAACATAATGAGAACATGTCAAATATGGGCTATTAGTAATCACGAAAATCATCATTAAATGTAGTTGAGATAATTTAAATAGAGAATATATATTCACATTTAAAAAAAACAATGTTTTCAGCATCAATGACTTAATATTTACCCTCACACTCTACCAAAAAAATATAATTGTGTTCTATTTCAAAGAAAATTGTTCCAAAGAACACAATAATACTATCCTTCTTTATTTTTTAAGACTTATTATATGTATTTTCCTCAATACAATCAAAAGATGCATACCAATAAAACTAAACTATTAAATATCCAAAATTATGTGTTGTTGTGATATAGTTTTTAAAAAATCAAAATCTGTAGTTTAATCAAAAACATTGAAAGTCATATCTACCTTAACTACAAATATCACATAATCTATACTAGAATAAAATATCCTATCATGAATGATATAAAACACTTTATGATACTCGATATCAATAATGATAAAGTTAGAGGGTATATAAAACTCACCAACCATAATAATAATATCATCTTCCCTCATGATGGGAGGAGTAATTTATCTATTAACAAACTATAGAGTAACCAATGATGGTTCATATGATGCATATTGAAACTGCAAAAACAATGAGTATAGTATAATCCTTATAAAAGAACCACGATCATTAAAAAAATTTTATGGTATAATACTTCTTATCACACAAGGAATGATAATGAATTTTGTGTCTTTTAATTGCTTGAATTTATTTTGGATAACACCATGATTATTAGTTAAATTAATTTTATAAAAGTTATAAAATACCTTATCATTGTTTATAAACTTTTTAAATATATTTTTGTATTGTTATTTATAAAAAAATGTGTTTGTGAATGAAAAATTATCATCTGTATTATTAAATTTATCATGGCACATGAGATAATTTTAGCTCATTCTTGTTTTTGTTTAACCATTGAGGGAAATAAAAGAGATCTGTTTTTTTCAATTTAGCTAATGTTTTGACCTCAAAATATGTTTTTACTTCTATCCATTAATAATTACATTTAATATTATTTTTTTATTTTCATTTTTAAGGTGATGGATCAATTTACATTTCTATTTGTACAATGATATTCACATTTCCAAATTATATATTTTCATATATTTTCTAATTAATATTCACCCAAAATGTATGTTTTATATTTAATGGGATATTACATAGATATTTATTGAGTTTTATACCAATCCAAGTAGATTATACGATCACATTTTAGCTTCATTACATTTTTGTGGTGCTAATATAGAAAACCTATACATAAATTTTTTTGGAATGTTGACCGATTTTCATCCCAAAATTGTGAATTATTGAATCTATTTTTGAATTTTGTAAATGACATTCAGTTTTTTATTTTTTTTCATTTAATTAATTATTATTTATTCATTGTAGAGAGACAGGATTGATTTACATAGATATTAAATTTATTATGGAGAATACTTAATATATGACAAAAACAAATTCCCAAAGGCCGAATTATTTTAGTGTCTTTAGAAACATGGAACATAATCTTCTAATCATAGTGAAAGATCTTTAATAACTCCCATTATTATCATACCATTTTTTTTCCAACCTAAAAAATTTATCTATATCCCGGGGAAAAGATAACATAGAAAGGGTGAGATCAAATACTCAGTAAGGGTAAACAAGGAGAACATAAAACAACCAATAAATATTTGAACGTAAAAACATTAACATAACGTTTAAACATAAAAAGCATGAGCAATGATATAAATATTGGCAGAAGTTAAGGCATAGATCAAAGATGAACATTATCCATGAAATAAAATCATTGAATTAAAACATTGTTTTATGGAAAACTAATAATCACATATTACGATTTCTATAGTATCCAAGTCATTGTTGCCAAGACCATCATAGTGGAAGAAGTCAATTACTGAACCAGGATTACATGTCGTTCTATCCAAATATTACTTAACCAGATCTATGTCTCATTCCAGACATGTCTATCTCATAAGATATAAATCATTACCCAATGCATTTGTGGATTTATAGGTCCCACGAATCTCATAATGAAATCATTCATATATGTACCACAAAATTATAAATCATTAATCATAACATAACACATGAAATAAAATTGTATTATTAGACATAATTTAATCATAACATAATCCATATAAAATAAATGGACTTCATAAAAAAAATTCTATAAAAAAATCACGTCTATGTTATAATAGGGATAGAAACATAACCCTATGTCATCTTATATGGAAAAATAAATTTAATAAAACACTTGAGCTTAATTCCTAAGGAAAATATGCTTTCTTCTTTAAAAATGTTTTATTTTCTCAAAATTACATGTAATTTTATAATAAAATAATTTATATGAAAATAAAAATGAAATATTGTGGATGAATATTCATGGAAATAAGTCTTTAAGAAGATGTAAATATCTGTTCATTCCGTATAATTTAAAAAACAATTTTCTCTTACTTTTACAAGAAAAGTTAAAAAGTACCTCATGTGGTGAAAAAAGTATTTCTTCCATACCATGTAGTAGAAGTAAAAAATGAGTAAATATGAATTTAAAATACATATAATAATGGAAAACATTTAATGAAAACATTTCTATAAAACATCGACATGGATGATGAATATATCCCCTGAAAATACTTAGCTATAAACAATATTAGATAAAAATGAGAATGCAAAAATTATCCCTTAACTTAGATCCAATTTCTTATTTATGTGTCAAAAACACATTTATAGTGGGTTTAAATATATTATTAACTTTTAACCGAACCATAATAATGGTTACGAAATCATATGTGATTCAATTATGTCTTTATATTACCCGTCCATTTTTCAATTCCATGTTAATGCAATGTTTAGGAAGTAATTGTTTCATTTATCCTACCTGTTTGGACTTGTTATTATTCATATGACTAATTAGATCATGATTTAATTACTTGAATAATGTAAAAAATTATTTATATATTATATATATTCAATATTTAGATAAATACCATAGATCGATAAATGGAATGGAATACACCGTTTATGGAGATGGTAAGTCATACATTTTCATGAACGATATTTTTGTTTCCTTTTTAAATTGAATGGAAGTATGTAATGACATATATATTTACATAAATAAAATATAATTATTATTTAATATATTTCATGATTATTTATAATCATTCTTGAATGGTTATCATTGAGAATGAATCTCATCGCGTCGTGGAGACGGTAAGTCGTACGTACACACAAGCGACGATATCATTCCCATAGCTGTTGAATGGTATTAAATTGCATGGTGTATATTTTATCAGAATTAGTATCATGTTATAAGAATAATATATAATTTTTATTTCCACCATTATACCCATCCATGTGAGGTGGTGATGAAAAACATATTACACCACGGCATGGAGACGGTAATCCGTACCAATGCACGCCCAATGATTTTGTTTTTTTGTAGGATGGATAAAACGTTAAATAGGGTTGTTTAATATTTATAATAACATTTCAGTACATGAGTGATACTTATATTATTAATTTATAATGAAACATCCAAAAAATAGAAAGTATAAGAAGAAATAAATTTGAAAGAATCTGTAGAAGAGATTACCTCTTCCCAGACATGCCTCCTTTAAATTTACTCTTTAGCCACTAGTGAAGATCTTTTGAGATTAAAATAACCTATATAATGTAACTATGTATGTTAATAAGAGAAATGGGCATGTTTTGTAAGACCTTGTAGGCTTACAATGGAGTGAAGAAGAGATTGAGGAGGTACCCTTTTATAGGATAGGAGATGGGAATATTAGGAATGGTTCAAAATATTTATTTATTATAAATTCAATTTTGATTTATAATGTTCCAAAAAAAAATTCAATTAAAATATAATACGTGGTTGGGTTCTAATACCCATAACCGAATAATTATTTTACAAGTTTTTAGTAATTTTTTATCCTTGTAGCTTTGATTTTACAATTATTATACCTTTTTAATAGTACCATGATATCATGTTATTTAAACATTATGGGTTAATTTAATTACCTTATCATATCAAACTATTAAAATATATATATATAGGATATATTTGAACTTATATGGACCATTTTTCCAAATCATATATTTTTATGAATGCAATATCATTTCATAAACTATTTTCTATTTTAAGTTATGAATTATGTCAATTTTGGACACTATTCATACTTGACTATTTTAAAAATTCATAACAACCATGTTACTTTAAACAAAACCATAAAATCAAATATAATTAGTCAATATAATCCATAAAATTTTTAAATGACCTCAAATTAACCAAATTACATTTTTTAATTTATAAAAATTCATTTATTTGAATCATTCATTAATGAGGTAATCACAACATCAAATTCTGTCGAGCATAAATTTATTTATCTATGTTTAGAAAAATCTAAAGAAAATAAAATAATGTAGGAAATAGTATTATATTTATAAATAATATATATATACATTTACATATGTTATATAACCTCATATTAAAATTTATTTAGTTGAAGATATATGTTTACATTATAATTATCTTTATATTAAATTAATTTTTATAATGTGTAATTTTTACATCCACGTGAATCTATGGGGCCCCAAAATCTATTCATGGATGCAGTTGGATGGAAATATTTCATTCAATACGATTAAAGAATGTGTTAGGGTAGTTTAATATTATTATAACGCTAAATTTTACCCTTATTTACCATATTTACCCTTTAACCAAGGTAAATAAAATACTTACTAAAGATACTATTCATAATGTCTTAAAATAAAAGTTAACTATTTACACAATTTGGATATAATGATTCCAAATATTGAATAAATTTTTCCAAATTTAAAACAAAAAATATGTTGAAATTAATTTAAAATTAATTCATGGTGTCAAAACCAAAAAGCGTGTTTTTAAGATGTAATAACTACTAAAAGATTGACATGTGTTTATCTCCAATTTAAGAGTCAAATTACTTAAAATGACCAATATTGGATTAAATGGTACAAATATAATCTAATTAAAATTTAAAACCAATGAAAAGTATAATCTAACTATATAAATAAATTAAATGAAAAGATAGTTTTGACTTAAAATGCAGTATTTTTCACTATTCATTAAAAAATGATCTTTATCCAAAAAATTCCAAAAAAATCTCGAAATAAAATTACGATGTCATTATACAAAATAAAAAAGAATTAAAATATGTGCACATTCAAAAGGTGAAAAAATGCATTTTGTGAAAAATATTTCTTTTATCTGAAAAATTGATTTCTGTTCTCATACAATGAATTAGGAGGACTGTACGATTAATTCTAATGTTATATAAAATTAAAAATATGTTTAATACTATTCATAACATCTAGATTATATCCCATTAAATGATAGGTTTTTAATAATACAACACTTTTTTAGTGAAACTCTATATTACGTAAAACAGATGTTATCGAGGAAGGGCTCTATTATTTGTAACGTATGCCATGTTAGTGTTGTGTGTAGTGAAATATTCCTCTGTTGTTTCAAATAACATTATTCAAAATTAATTCATTTATACACTGAACAAAATCTATAAAAAGTGTTTCATAAAATAAATTCTATCAAAATATCTCTAAATTATGGGCCACAGAAGTAAAGAATAGTGTTGTGTATACTTAAAACTAATACGGTGTTGTGCATAGTGAAAGAAAATATTGGTTTAGTGTAAAACAAAATACATAAAAGAAATTAAAAAAAATTCTCATAAAATATCAGGGTGTTACATTCTACCCCCCTGAAAATGAATTTATCCCATGAAATTCATCGGGTTTATAAATTTTTTTCTACATGAATGTTTCTTTCATAGAATCCAACGTCATTAAAAGAAACACTAAAACATAAGTTTAAAAAAGGAAAGTTAGAAACATAACGGTTATCCAAGATAACTATTCATTGGGTTTCTAGATAAGAGAACATGAGTATAAAATGTAAAAATGGATATAGAATAGAAATTTAACCCTCATGTTATGATGGATATTGATAGAGAATTAGGTTTAGAGAATGTTAACTACCAGAAACCCATAAATTTGTGATGATTTAAGGGACCATATGATTCATCGGATAGTAAGGTATTAGGATAACTATTTTGGATTTCAAGATCCTTTCTCTAAAGTTTAAGAATATTACATGAGAATAAATATTTAATGGATTTTGGTATAATCACACCATTGTTGAAGCGATGAAAAATTTCCAATTCATCTATTATTTTAAGAAATGAAGTTGAATTTTTCATTCTTGATGTGTTAGCAGATTATGCGATAGAATGATAGGTCATTCCATCTGTCTCTATCACAAAATGGTTAGAACAAGGTATTAAATATACATAAGTCCATCTATGCTGAGATTAATTGAATTTGGTTCACAAAAATGGACTCATACTTCATCTATCATATCTATTAATAAAATAAAACTAACTTACACTAACTAGGGACTTCCTGTAGGCCAATGGTAAGAGATAAAGGCCTGTCATACTTCAGTTGTGGGTTTGATACCTACAGCCTCTTCTGATGTGACGGGTTGTCTCCCAACCTACGGGTTGTCATTTTTCTAAAACTATACTATAATAACATTCTAGAAATAATAATAAAAAGTTATAGCCTTAAACATCACTATTTGATGTCTGACATAATATATTCTTAATTTTAGGCTTATCCAATACAATTCATTCCAATCTCAATGTACAATGAAAATAATTAACATAAATTTCATATAACAAGAATGTAAATACCATCATTTTTCCACCATATATCATAAGATATATCTTGTTGGTCACATTCCAATCATATTAATGCATTAATAACGTATTCTATTGAAACATGAATTACCATAGAACATTAGTGAAAACATGAATTCCCTCAAATGTTAACTCTATCCACATGCCAAAATCCTAAAAAATATATATAATAAAACCATGATATCACTTTTTCTTTATACGAGTCATGATCTCATTAATACTATCAGACATCTCTTTATCTCTTTATCCCTTCATTATACACATATCATGTGCTTTTCAAAAGTATCTAAATAACCTTTCATGGTTATCAGTACCATTCGACATATACATTCAAATACATTTGAAAAAACAATAGTGTAACAATCCTTAGATGTTTCATTACTCCCTTATACCATTAAATTAATTATACAACATTACCCTTTATAAAAATGTAATCATTCTAATACCTTCATAAACCATTGACTAAGCTTCATTATTTTATTCCTCAACACTAATTTCATCTCAAATATCATTTGTAATCTCTTAATCACCAGAATTATAAATACTTCCCTTATTACCATGTTTATTCTCTCCATGAGATTATCCCTTAGGGAATAGATTTTCATAATGAACATACATTCCACATATAAAAAATTTAACATTTTTTATGTCGTAGTAATACCAGTATCCATTTCTATTGTGTTAACGGAAAATTTTCCTTTACAATTGTTTTCTTTGATTCCTTATTTTCCACAAACATATAATCATCCAGTTCCTTTGAAACATTCTCTTTTATGTCACTTCACAAATTATTTACATGAGAAAAATTGAACTTTCTTCACTCTATGATCATCATGAAATTCTATCATTCTCTTATTAGCTGCTTCATAAAATTCACCAAAGATGAGATTATTGATGATATAATGATATTGATTATTAGGAATAATCATGAGGACTCTACCTCTAAATCCCATTTCATTTCGTTTCTCATGGATTATATCAATCCATTGTCCATATTATTCTCTATTAACATGAATTATCTTATTTCCAGCCATTTTTGAAAACCCAAAAAATATAGTGAGAGGCAAAAATAACTCTAGGAAGAAAACCTAATCCAGGGGGGTAATATTAATTTCTAATATCATAGGTTTATCTTAGGTCATTCAGGACTGTTACAATAATTCAAGAACTGTAACCTATATTTAGACTCAACCTCTGTTACAACCCTAGACGTAACATAGAAATATCTCTAGGGACCTCACTAATGTTTTCAAATCCTATTTTCCAAAGGATGGCTAAACCTTTAATATAATACCAACTGTAGTGGCCTGGAATTATTTCTAGTTGACTAGAATTGATACCTATTAGTGTACTCCATGGACAGCTACACCCCCTAGGTGGGACACACCACCTTCCCCAGTGGAATCCATTTACCCATGAAGACCTTGGGTGGAGATCCATGCTTTGTCCAATGCTCACACATGAAAGTTCCAAAGGATGGGATTCATTCCTACCTCCTTTTCTCTGATAAAAATGGTAGATACCCTAGCTTGACTTACATAAACATTATGTTTCTTTTGCATAATACTTAATACATCACAGAAACAATTTCCCAATGACTGTATTAGTTTGGGGTCTTTGGAAACTTGACACATAATATTCTAATCATGGCGAATGATCTTCCACATATCCCATAATGATATTAACCATTTTTAACCAAAAAAACATTATTTATATCCCAGGGAAAGGAAAACATAGAATTGGTGAGCTCAAATGCTCTATAATGGTAAACATGGATAACATAAAATAAACCATTAACATTTGAATGTAAAAACATGAATATAATGTTTAAACATCAACATCATGAGGAATGACATAAATCATGAAGGTACGTAAGGCACATATCATTAAAAAAAATAACCAGGATAAAATATCATTGGGATAAAACATTTAATTATGTCCAAATAATAAGTATATATTACGATTTCCATAGTAGACAAGACATTACATCCAAGACCATCAAAGTGGACGAAGTCCATTACAGAACCGGGTTTACTTGCCATTCCCACCTAGTATTACTGAATGAAATTTACTTTCCATTCCATCCATGAATATATCATGAGATATAAATCTTTACCCAATGAAATGGATGGATATATAGGTCCCACCCATGTCATACTTGAATAATTCTTACAAGTTCCACAAAGACATAAATCATTCATCATAGCATAACCCATTAAATAAAATGGGATTCTTAAATAACATTTCATCATTACACAATCCATATTAGATAAATGGACTTCTTAATACTAATTTAATCATAAAAAATCAATTCAATGTAATAATAAGGATAGAAACACAACCCTATGTAATATTATATGGGAAATAAATTTGATAAAACAACTGAGCTTAATTCATGAGGAAAATATCGTTTCTTATTTAATAACATTTACTTGTCACAAAATCCTCTGAAATTTTAAAAGAAAAGAATTTAGTTTAAAATAAACTTGAAATATTATAGAGGAAGCATATTGGAAATAAGGCATTAATAATACATAGAAATCCATTCATTCTGTATAAGTTAGAAAACATTCTCCTCGTACTTTTACTAGAAATGTAAAAAAGTACCTCGTTTGGTAAAAAAAAGAAATATTACTTCTATACCATGTAGTA
Organism: Viscum album; assembly: GCA_963277665.1. Lineage (NCBI taxonomy): Eukaryota > Viridiplantae > Streptophyta > Magnoliopsida > Santalales > Viscaceae > Viscum > Viscum album. Next base: position 319,549,512 of record OY728137.1, read on the forward strand.
AAAGTAAAAAATGATTAAAAATGAATTTTACCATATATACAATAATGGTAAAATTTTTATAAAAACATTATTATAAAAAGTGGACCTAGATGATGAATATAACCCAAGAAGACATACTTACATATAAACAATCTCGGACAAAAATGTGTTTGAAAAATCAACCCTTACCTCAGGTCTAATTTCATCCATATTTTTCCAAAAATCCTATATATTGGTTTTAAAAATATTATTAACAATTAAAAAAACTATAATAATAATTATGATATCATATATGATTCAGTTACAACTTTATATTATCCATTTATTTGTCAATTCATTGTTAAAGAAACGTTTTAGGTAATTTTTATTTCATATATTGTATGTGTTTTGACTTGTTATTATTCATATGATTACATAGAACATAATTTAAATAATTACATAATGTAAAACAAGATATATATATCATATATATTTACTATATAAATAACTATAATAGATCGATAAATGGAATAGAATACACCGTTCATGGAGATGATAAGCCGTACATACGCATGAACATTGATTTCATTTCCTGATTAAATTGAATAAAAGTAAGTAAATAATATATATATATATATTAATTATATAGAATTCTTATTTCATATATTTCATTATTATTTATAATTATTCTAGAATGGTTAACATGGAGAATGAACCTCATCGCATCGTGGAGACGGTAAGTCATACGTACGCACGTGCGATGATATGATTACCATAGTTTTTGAACAGTGTTGAAGTGTAAGGTGTATAATATCTCATAATTAGTATAATGTTATAATAATCACATGTAGTAGTTATTTCCACCATTATATCATCCATGTATGGTGGTGGTGAAAAACATATTACACCACGTTGTGGAGACAGTAATCCATACGTACGCACAGATGATGATTTCATTTTTTATAGGATGGATTAAAGATGAAATAGGGTTGAATAATATTTATAATAACATATCATTAAATTATTGAAACTGATGATATTATTTTATAATGAGAAAATTAAAAAGGAGAATGTAGAAGATGAAATATATTTGAACGAATCAGTAGAAAAGATAACATCTTCCTTGATGTGCTTCATATAAATTTTTTCATAGAGAACTAGAGTTGCTTTTTGAGAAAAAAATAAATTTTATAATGTAACTAAAGAAGTTAAGAAGAGAAATTGACACGTTTTCTCCAATCTTGAATGCTGAAAATGGGTTGAAGAGGAGACGGAGGAGGTGCCCTCTTATAAGAGAGGAGAGGGGCACTTTAGAAAAGTTCCAAAATATTAATTTCTTATAAATTTACAATCGATTATAAATGCTCAAAAACATATTTAATTCTAAGATAAGATGATTATTTTCAATAAAAATCATTTAATAATTGTTTTACATGTTTGGAATATATTTTTATCCTTATATCTTTTATTATACCCCTATTTTACGTTTTCTAATCTTACCGTGATATCATTTTATTTACACATTGTCGGTAAATGTAATTACTATATCATATCAAATGACACAAAAATAGTTTTTTATGACCTATGTGGGCTTATATTTACCATTTTAAATAATATTAGATAAATATGAATTTAATATAATTTAATAAACTATCTTATGTTTTAAGTCATGAATATTTTCAATTTTGGATACTATTCATACATGACTATTTTAAAAATTCATAACAACCATATTACATCAAACCAAAGGAAATAAGGCAAATATAATATGTAAATATATTCCAATTTTTTTGGATTACATCAAAATAACCCAATTACATTTGTTCAAATATTTATAAATTCATTTATTTTAATCATTCATTAATGAGGTAATCTCAACATCATAATTGTGTCAAAAATAAATATATTTAATTTATTTATAAATATTATAAAAAAATACCATGATATAGAAAATATTTTTAGAGTTTTAATAATTATTTAAAGACATTTTGATATGTTATATATCCTCATATTAAAATCTATTTATTAAAAGATTAATGTTTTAGTTATAATTATCATTACTCTAAATTAAATCTTATAAAGTGTCATTTTCACATCCATGCGAATCCATGGGGTCCCAAAATCGACCCAATGATTCCCAGGGTCAGAAATATATCATAAAATAGGATTATTTCATGTGTTAGGGTACTTTAATAATATTATAATATTATTTTTTACCTTTATTTACCAGATTTACCCTTTAACTATGGTAAATAAAATATTTACTAAAGTTAATATTCATAATGTCTAAAAATAAAATTTACCTATTTATAAAATTTTGATCTCCTCATTAAATATATGGAATCACCTTTTCTAAATTAGAAAAATATAATTGGAAGAAATTAATTTAAAATATATTCCCATTGTCAAAACCAAAAAGCGTGTTTTTAAGAAGTAAAATCTACCAAATGATTGACATGTGTTTATATCCAATTTAAGAGTGAAATTACATACAATGACCAAAATTGGTTTCAATGGTAAAAATATAATCCAATTAAACTTTAAAACCAATTAAAATTAAAATATAAATATATAAACAAATTAGATTAAAAGACATTTTTAACTTAAAATGGTGCAACTTTAACTATTTATTGAAAAATAAACTTTAACAGAAAAATACCAAAAAAGTATCAAAATTAAATTTTGATTTCCACCTTAAAAATAAGAAGTCTATTTTGTAAAATTTTAAATAAAAATGTTCCAAAAACAATATTTAAAATTGGCGTTCCATTAATAGGTGGTAAAACTGTATATTTTGACAAATACATCTTTTATATAAAAATTTAATTTTTGTTCTCAGAACATGTTTTGTAAAATGATCTAGAGAAATTCTAATGATATATAATGTTTAAAATGTGGTTAGTACTATTCATAACCACTGGTTTATATCCCATGAGAAACATAATATTTTAATAATATATCCTTTTTTAGTGAAACTCAGTATCTTGTACAACGTAAGCTATCGAGGAAGGTCGTTCTAACATTTAATGCAGGCCAAGTTAGTTTTCCTTATAGTGAATGAATCCTTCATTGTTTCATATAACATAATCAAAACTTATTTCAATTATTCATTGAACCAAATTTATACTCATTGTTGTGTAAAATAAAGTCTATCCCAAGATCGTGAAATTATGTCTAACACCAACCAAGAATAGTGTGGCGTATACCGCAAGCTAATACGGTTTTTCATATACTAAAAAATAATCTTGGTGTATCATAAAATAAAATATATACAATAAATTTAAAATAATTAATCTCATAAAATCCCGTGGAGTTACAGTCAGCCCCTCTAAATTACTTTTAGAAAAATAATGATAACCATAGAGTGAAATTTATGATTTTTCTGATTAGAGTACCCAAGGATATAATATTCCTTATAACCCATAAATTCATCTATGAAAATATTTTTTTTTGGTAAAATATAATAATTGGATAAAGGCTCAAATTTTTCTTTAATTTATACCCAAAAAAATTATCATAAGAATAATTCTCAATGGGATATACATGTATGTAAAACGTTTCCACAAAAAGGTTTACAATTACCATACATTCCGCAAAACTCACACTACTCACTCAATGTACTCTCAATATTTGGATAGAAGACCTATTTATTATTTGGACTCACCAAATTTTAAATCCATTACAAAATTTTAGCAAGCTAAAAAATCATTTCATTACTCAAAATAGTATTTTTCATCTATAATGGCCTTCATTATCTTAGAATATGTTTATGAAAAATTTAGAGAAGTTATATATATATTTTTAGAATCACATCATTTGTTTTATCAATGTAATTTTAAATTTCTAATTCATCAATCAATATTTTATAATACAGTAAAAGATCCTCATAGAAGGAATCTATAAAAACAAGGGGAGAAAGTTGATGATGTGGATATTTCATTAGAAAGTTTTAAATGATACTGGTGATCATATTTATCACTGGTCCTATAAACGCATTGAGTTAAAATTTATTAACAGAATAATTTTAATTTTTATTCCATGTGTCCAAATTATTTTCATTAAACAAAAGGAACCTGTCCATGCATTATGTTTCATGTAAAATTATAAAACACTAATTGTTAAATCATTATAACTAAATACATTAAGATAAAACTACTGAACAACAATATAATATTCGTTAATGAAAAGAAAATTATCAACATTTGGACAGAAATTAAAAAATCTTAGTAGTGGAAGGTAAGATTTCATGAGCTCATAATTTATAACACATTTGGAAAACCTAATAACAGACATATCTTTTTAAATGATTATATTTTGTTATTATCTCTCTGTAGGTCTCCCCAAAAAATCAACTTTAAATAAAGGATCAATTTTTTTCATATTAATTCATCTCCATCCATTCACCGTTCTTTTCTATGTTCAGTCTTTTTTCCACATAAGTGCACTAGAAGGGTTATTAAATATTATCAATGATTGGTTTCACATTAGGAAAAGTATTTTTTATTGTGTGCATAAAAATTTAGTGAATGTATAAATTTGTTCCAACATAAAAATACATTAATATAATATTTAAAATAATCCAAAAACATTTTCATACAATACTTTTTTATATTAATATGTGAAAAAATGAAGAAATATTGACTTTATAATAATGAAATAAAAATAATTAGGTGAAAATTTAAATTTTAAAGTGAAACATATCTACAAATATAGCATAGGTTTAGTCATTCAAAACAAATATGGTACTTTAATTGTGTTTTCCTCTGTTCTAAAAATAATATTTCAAAGATTTTTAATTAGAAAAAAGTAGAGGAAATTGAAATTTATTGGGTTTTCTTCATATTCATTGAGAATATTCTATATCCGAGCACACAAAGTAATTTATTTGTAAATTTTAAATCCCCCTAACCGAAAGTTTCATGGAAACAAGTTAAAAATATTGTTGAATTATTAGATTATAATTGTTTTTATATTTACTAACAATAACATAGTAATGTGCTACGTCATGTTTGATCCAATATATAATGGTGGATGTGTTATAGTATTTTATAAATATTAAATTAAAAATCAAGTAATTTTATAATTTAAAATTTATGTGGAGGAAATTTGGGACATCAATTAAGACCTTAAAAATAACATATCAGCAGAAATTATATGTGTATGGTAGTTGTCAAACTGATGTGTTAAGGGAAACAAATATTATGTATTTTGATGAAAAGGTTTTTATTCTTGAAAATTAATCAACCATGAAAGGGAAAATCCATGAGAATATTTATTTTATTTTTCCTTATGTTTATTTATCCAATTCACACTTATTCTATCATATTAATTAAATGTTGATTTTCATCCATAAATTAGTGTACATATTTCTCTATTATGGAAAATGTTAAGGCATAAGTCATCACTAGTACATTCATCCCCTATTCAATATTGGAAAAATTGATTACAAATTATCTTTTTTATATTCTTAATTTACTACCAAATTAACTCATGAAAGTATTGAAAAAAGATAATATAATAGGAAGTGTTAATGATGTCATTTTTCCAGTGATTATCATTTCATTATATTTTTCAACTTGTGATATTTTTTTAAAATTTTCACCAACGAAATGATAACGGTTCATCTTTACACTTTTATTCTTAATAGAATTATATTTACAAAAATAATTTTATTTGAGATAAATCCATGGAGAAAAAAAGTAGAAAATAAAAATGAAAAAACATGAAAAGTAAAAGTGTATCAAACTACATCAATCTGATGCTTGATAAATTTTTTATCTAAAAATAATGTTTAATTAAATACAAAATAGAACATATTATAATTGAAACAATAAGAAATAAAATAAAGAAGAGGATGGTGCAAATAAAATATTATCTGTGTATAGTTTTTCCTTCCACATGACTTGGTATTTATCTAAATGAATCATTTTTTATATTTTTAAAATTGTATATGTGATTAATTTTAAAGAATGAATTACCAAAATATTTTGGTCAATCAATAGGGGAATCAGGTGAGATTACCCTGTGGGGGGAGTTTCTTAATCATTGTATGAAATGTCATGATAAAATAAAATAATTATTCCATTAGCTCTCAATTTTATAAATATATCTTGACCTCTCAACCATGACTGACATAGGTTATGTTCCTTATCTTAAATGATGATCTAATTCAATTACATGAAAATTCAATTTTTTTATATTTTCACTATGATTTTACATTATTTTTCTGTGTGTCCATAATTTCAATAGGGGAAAATAATTTATTTGGTTTACCCTCACTATAATACATCAATGTATCATTCATCATTAATTCTATTTTATGTAAATAACTATAAAATGCAGCACCGTTCAAAGTGGGTTCGGTTTAGGTCACTTGATTACCAGGATCATTATATTATAATGTTTAGGTTTTTCACACTATCACCAATGGGTCAGTCGCGACTCACAACCACTCCCAACTCGAAACCCTCTTCCCCTCCTTTTCTCACTACACTAAGGTAAGATATAAATATAGTTTATACATAAATAGGTCTCTTGGAAAGTATTGTTTTCAGGGATTCACTGAATATAATGGATATCATTGAATCCCAATTGTTATTCCTCAGACTATTTATATTGTATCATATTGGACATCCTTCTTCTTCCTAACAATGTATAGATTATATTGTTACCTACACTAAAAATTAGGGACCTATCCATTCTTCCTTTTGTAGAGCCATTAATGAGTTCCAACTTCTTCTAACCCCCTTAATGAAACTAATATATCAATTGGAGATTCATATTTTCAATGATCCTTAGATATGTCTCTCATAGAACCAAATTATACACACTATCCCTTCTTGAAATTTGGAGGACATTCTCCAATTTATTAGACACATATTATCATATATACATTCCTTTTAACATGCCCATAAATCCTTCTGACATTCCCTATCATTGCCCTAGTTTAATTCAACAAAATAACCACAAGTTTAAACATTTCTATCTCCATTATGGTAAAAATTAAATAATAATTAAACTCACCAACTGGATAATTGAAAAACACATTTTCATTATAATGAAATCATGATATAAAATAGAGAAAAATGAGTATGGAATAATTCAATATTCATCCATGAATTTCCATAATTAATTCTCCTTTATGGTGTCTAGAACCTATCAACACTCCCTTGCCTACAATATTGTTAATTGTTTTTGGCATTCATATTTACCTATCGACCATGATCGCCCCCACAATGTGGTGAAAAATAATTGAACATTTTTTCACCTAACAGGACATGCACCATTACATGGATCTTTTTAATGTGGTTATTTAGACTTGTGGATCTACCAGTTGACTATGATAACCATAAAACCATAAACACACATAAACTTCTTCCCCATGATGAATGTTGATCCTATAGATCCTCTAAACCCACATCATTGACATGGTATATTTTTTTAACATTTATAATTGTAGGTTATTGATGTATAACCTCATATCATCTACATCAACAAGAACGACCTCATTTTTTCTATTTTTTATAGACACACATTTACATCACTTGACCAAGAAATGACCTATAACCATATTATATGAAAAAAAATCACATGTGATCTAGAATTCAACTATGGAGTACACCAAAATGAGTTCCATTTCATGTGGACCATGTTATGAATTTCATTCTCCATCATGTCCTATGTTATTGAGTTATTTTATTAGACATATCATTTTCAACTTACACCATAAGCACTACCCCAAAATTTCCGTATTTGTTATTCCATGTTCTAATATTGTTAATAAATCATCCATACACATCAATTTTTCATTGCATTGAGGATTAATTACTTCTTTTATGGAGATAATATATCAATAAAAACTATTTATTCTTTATAAACAAATCCACACATCTTCTTCTCCCCCAAAACATACCACCGAAGAACATATTTTCAAAAAATAAAGTATTATCATTTAAGATTTCATATAATATTCCCCATTGTATTTTGATGATAATAAATGAAAAATATACATTATTTATTATCAATTATACAACCCCATATTTGAGATGAGTTATAAAGGAAACATATTATTACATCAAATATGTAGATATTATGTTAGATATTTATATCCCATTTGAATGACAGAGTATCCTTCTTATATTTAGACCCTTATACTAATTTTTTGTGTTTGAGGATTCTCCAAAAATTCTCAACTCCCTCATTGTCTTCCACATCCAAGAGAGACTCCTCATGGGCCCGAAATTCCCCTATAAGGATAGTAAATACTGATACATATTATATCTTCTTCCACTATTTTAAAACAACTTAATCCTCTAGTAATAATGAAAAGATAATTATCCTAATTTGTTGAAAATAATTGAATTCTTTTTTTGGATAGAATTCCAAAACCCACAAACACCTATAGAAAATATTCACTTAAATCAACAATAATTTAGAGATCTATATGTGAAACATTAACATATAATATTGGCTACCAAAAATACCTCTGTTACAACTAATCATGAGATCTTTCTAAGATTCCTGGATCTATAAAATCATCCTCAGTGTTTTCCTTTTAACTCATTAAATGAAACGAAATATTCACAATATTTTGGATTTTCATTTATCAAGGATAAAATATATGATTACCATCAAATTTCATACAAAATAATTATTAGTGGAATATTGTATAATTTTGTGATAGGGTCCTACCACTTGATTAAGAAATTGATAATCGATACCACTTGTTAACAATTATAAAAAAAATTACCACTTTTACTCCATGACATTCAATTATTCATAGGTATAAAAAACCATGTTGAGGTGGAATAGACTCTAAATATTATGAACACCCCAAATTATTCAACTATATAAATGAATTGATTATGTTCAAATTTGAGTACAACACTCATGTGAAAAAACCATCCTATTTGAGAGGATTTTTAATATCCTAAGTAACATCAGATGATACCAAAAATAAAATAAAATAGCTAGATAAAACAATAATAATAATTTTTTATGGATAAACATATGTCCCTTTTGATATTCTTAACACAACCTTATTCTATATAAATTTTTGGCTATATTTGATCTTATTTCATCACCAATCAAATTTGATTTTATTGAAAACAAATTGTATGGATCATATCTACCATTTAGATATAAAATAATTAAAAAATGGTTAGAAACTATAAAGCGTATATGGATATGGGTTCTTCATGCTTCCTCATGTATAGGAATATGAAAGGTTGAAAAGGAAAAACCATTTGACTCCCATCTTTCCTTTTCAAATTTTATGGTTTTAGGAATGGAATGAAATAAACTCTTAAAAATATTCATCATAATTTTTAGCCAACTCTATCATCCTATCATAAAAGGATCTCCCTTTTGTGATACCACTAACACACATATATTCATGGATGTGATCATTATCATCCTTTTTTCTTGGGACTATTCTATATTATTGTAATTGATCACACATGACCTTGAAACTTGTTGTGTTGTTTCAATAGTTGATATCACATATGGATTTCATTTACATTTCATATTTATCATTTTCCTTCAACTGGTTTTAGTGGAGCCACATGAGAAAACATCTCCATTTATAGAAAACTGTGACATCTTGGAATCCTTATTCTTTATCGGTTGATTTCCTTAACATTTCCCCCCTTTATAACTTCTAGTAAAACCTCTTTCATTTTATTCCATATTTTCATTCTTATTTTCATGTGTTTTTCTATGAGTATTCAATTAATTTTTGATAATACAATCTTAGTTGAAGATCTTTGTGGTTCGCCAAAACATTGAATCAGTTTTCTATTTTTTAAATTTTTATTCAATGGATATACTATTTAATTATATGTAATTGGAGTGGAGTGTCTCCTTATAATATATTTATACTTATAATAATTCCACTAATTGAAAAACATTTTCATGTGCCTATAGTGAGAAAAAAATATAAATTTACTATTGGAATCACATGTCATGTGGTATCTCCCTATTTGAGATATTGGAATTAATGGAGTTTTCCCTCATCCTTAGTCTCATTGGATTTGAAACACATGCCCATTTTGGGATCCTTTAATCCAAACTAGTATCACTTCACTTCCATATTATTTAGTGGATATCCTCTTCCATGGAACTTCTTTTCTATTTAATATTTAAAATTTGGAATTTCTTAAATGATGAGGATTTCATAAATGGGGCCTTACTCTTTCCATTGAATTCATTATTCTTCTCCTTGACCCCCATTATTCCACATGATTCCTCTTCCATTTTGATACAACATCCTTCAAACATGAAGCATAATCCATTATCAATTTCTAGAAACATTTGATAAGGGTTTTAAATGGAATGATACACCTCTTTAATAACTTATACATGACCATTTTCATTATGATATATTGTGAAATTTATTCAAACAAGTGTCTTTTTTATTTAATTATTTATCCCATTTTCATTATTCAGAAATTCAGGGCTACCTATTCTCTTCCCAAACTCATAAATTATAGAAACATATCTTCAGTCATCAAATAATAAAATTTACTCAAGATCCCCTATAATTATAACATTCATAATATGTTTGTTGGATCTTCTATAGTAATGAATGATCTTACAGTAGAATATAAATGTAAAATTGTTTCCACCCAATCACGAATATCACGACTTATTTTCAGCTCCTTGATTGCATCTAGAATGCTACATTGTTTCCCCAAACTATGGTTAGTATCAGATATATAATATTGTTTAAAAAATTATTATATTGATAAACCAATTTTTGGAATACTTCTTGTTATTCTTCCTTTATTCCCTATGACATAAGGAAAATATCTTTAGAATTACAATTGAGTTATTCTAAAATTATCTACATATCCTTGGAGAACATTCGATTTGAATATTCATTAAATAATTCTTCTCTATGAAAAATATTTTAATTAAATTCCACTAATTCATCGCTGTAAATGTTTCATTGATAAATTTCATTGGTAACTCCTTGTATGATTATTAAAACAATTACATCTTCTATAATTTCTTCTGGAACTCCAACTAACTCTTTCATAATCAATTATGTCCTTTTGTTTGTTCCTTGAAATGCTTTCTATCAGTCACACCTTCCTACCCCATGGATTACCTTTATATTCACAAAACTCTAGATAAATTAATATAAATATATATAAACAAACAATCAATTTTTGTAAAACTTATTTGTCCCATAATACATTAATAGAGTTAGATTACACATGGGTGAATCAATTAGTGAAAATTATTAACCTATTTAATCAATTTTACCATTATCTCTCAATTCCCTAAATTGATCTTATCCTATCAACCCTGAATTTTATATGTTATACTGATTTTATAAATAATTATCTAATTCAATCAGTTGGAAAAACCTATGATATTATATATTATTTGTGATTTAGTTTACCCACTTTTAGTGTTCATGCATAATGTAAATATTGACTTAAGATATAATTGGTTCTCCATCATTGGGATATGTCCAAGGATCATGGTGAAATTTTTTCCGTGTTCAAAATAAAAATAATATTTACTTCTCTTCATAAGTGTTTTTTTCTAGGGCCTTTCATACCCTTTCTCACTACATTTTAAATTTTATGCCTGACTCATTGTCACCCAAATGAAACTCCAAATGAATTTTCTTCTTTTCGGATCATTTACTCACATCACTAAGGTAGGATCTCAATACAGTTTATAAACATAGACATCCCTTTTCCATAATTGATTTCATAGTTTCATGGAATATAAATGAGTTAAATTGTATCCCTATTTCATTTCATCACATAATTGATGTTATATCATCTCTAAAAAAATGCTATTATTCCCTATATAATTTAGACTCAATTTTTATCTTCACAACATAGTTGTGATTTTCCCCTTATTCCACTGATGGATTATTCAATTGAGTTCCCACTTCTTCAATCATGTCATCTTGAACTCCACCTCCACACAAGGAATCATATATCTAAAATTAATTTGATATATCACTTCCATGATCTTTATTAATTAGATCCCCCATCAGGAATTAGTGTGTTCATGTACCCAATTACCAAAAAATTGTATGTTTTTTTATGATCTATTAAAAAAATACAAAAATCCTCCATATATTATACTCCATTAGTTAATTTATACTAAAAAATATCCATTATGTGTAATATTTCTCTCTCATTTGAAGAATAAATTAAATCACAAATAAACCATTTCGATTAATGCTAACACCTTCACCACATGTTGGAATCATGGTTTAAAACTAAGATAAATGATTATGTAAGAAATAAATATTCATACAAGAATCACCATAAATATTTATTTTAAATTATTCATGACATCGATCGACATAGCCATCACCATGATATGGTGAAACAAATTATACCATTTTGACTCCAGCACACTGAGCATTAAGGCATGGTCCCTTACTATTGGTAATTTTTTCTAAAATCAAAACCTATCAAGTACATCCCACCCCATGGAATGGTATGAAACCATTTTTATTTTTTTCACCCATCAATATCTACACCATGGAAATTATCTCCTTCAATTGGACATTTGGATTATTGCTCCACCTATCATATTTGACCACCATCGAATATGATTACACCCATAAGTGTAATTTTTTATGTTCCATAGGGATGATCATGAGCCAACATGCCCACATCATTTGTGTGGTCCTTATTTTTTGGGTAACTTTTATATATATCTATTCATCATATTTATTTACATAATCTATGGACACCACCATGGTCACCTTGGTCCTATTTTTCTTAGTCAGACCTTTATTGAAATCAACCACAACTTTCTCTATGAACATATTAGCATTGAACATTTTACAAAATTTATTTAGACCACAACTAAAGGGACCACCGTGTTGTGGTCCCATTATAACTATCGATGTTGGGAATTTCCTTTTCCACTAAAACATGACATATTATAAAAATTACTATGAAAACCCTTTATAATCTCTACTACAACCACACCAACCATAGTTTCATCAACTTTTGTTAACCATGTTGCACTTTTGTGAAAAAATCTAACATTTTCATCACTTCTATATTTCCTTAGGACATAAGTCCAATTTTTTGTATAATGAATCAAAAACAACAACCATTTATTTCTTTTTAAAATATAAAAGCATCGTCTCAGCCCCTATAATATTTTCAACACAGATTTTTTAGTAAATCCAATAGAATTATTAGATATTTTCAAATAAATCATATCCAAAATCATAGGTTCCCCTATTTTAAAATCCATTATTCACCAATTGAATTTACTATTATGACCAAACAAAACATTCCAGATCTATTTTCCCCATTCATTTTATTTTATAATTACCCTTTCCCATTAGTGGAGGTTTAAATGTACACATATCCTTTAAATGAAATATAATAAATCAAACTACATAATATATTAACTTAAATATTATTACCATAATTTCTTTCTATTGACCAACACATTCTTTATTTCTTCCCAGCTTTCTCAAAAAACTCTCATACACGAAAATATTACATTATGACTCATCCATGGGATCTCATGGTTCTTATTAAAATGAAAATTTTCTCCAAGTTGTTATGATATTCAAGATTCCCATCCAAGAAGTTCCCTAAATGCATCAGGATTGGAATGATGTAATGACAACTACTAAACCCCTCCGAAAGTTTTTACCATCAACCTAAATACAATTGTCTACAGAGTCATAAAAGATGAATTAAGTTCATTGAATCGAATGGTTCACTTTCTAGAGATTCGTAATTTGATAACACCACCATTACATTTCTATAAATCTATTTAGCTAATAACCCTTGGGAAATCACAACACTATCATTATACCCCCTATAAAAGCATGTATCCACTTATGAATTTAAACAAACACCTCATACACATTAATATCTATCATCTATATGAAGGGAGAGGGTGGAATGATCCAAAAAAATTAAAGCAATAATAAAATTAATAAAAATAAAAAAATTGTTTTTAACTTGTTTAATTGATCCCCATGATCATTCATATGAATCGTCGGCTCAAGATCTTTATTTGGTCAAAATTTTCACCGGTATTTGGAAATATCAATTCACTACATTTTCATATCACATCCATTGATGATTCAGTTAAGAAAATTATTCGTTAATCTTCATTATGAATCCATTGTATGTTCTATTTTATATCAATTGAATAAAACTCATTTTTCATCATATGATTATAGCTCACAGATGTTTTCTAGATTTTTTTTTTATTTTTGATCAACTTGTTAAATCACTATCCTTTATCCATGCTATAAAAATCAACTCCCACAAGGTTTTCCACATCATAATGTGTATGATATTTTAATTAAATCATTATATAAATATATAATTTTATTATAGATGATAAACTTGTCTATGTTATCTATGAATTTCATTTTCCTTAGATGGCCTTAAAATAGTTTCATAATATTGAATGGATCCCATATGTTTATGTTCAGTGGATTAATATCATCTTAATATTTAATCTGGTTCTGAGAGTCTAATTTTCTATCTTATTAATTCAATAAAATTTATTAACATTATTATTAAAATTATTTATCGAAAAACATATGGATGAAAAATAAGGGAAGTGAGGGTTTTTTCTAATCACTTCATAATAGTCTATGAAATATTTTTATGTATAATGTGAAAATTTTACTAATGTTAAGACCATAAAATAACTTAATGAGTTAGAAATAATTACTGATCTTATATATTACTATAAATTCTTCCTTAAATTAATATAGAAATAATAGAGAAACTAGAAATAATTACTGACCTTATATTTTACTATAAATTCATTCCTATATGAAAATAGGAAGAATAGAGAATCTAAATATTGATTTATTTCCAAAATGTTAGTTCCCAAAGGCTGTATTTAACTATTAATTTAATTGATTAATAAATAATAGGATATTGAATATTTTCACTAAAGAGGATGATTCCTAGAAAATGTTGAGTTACTATTTTCAATTTAGGTTTCTATTGGAACATTACAATTAAATATACAAATAGAAATTTTCAATTTAATTTTCCTAGGGAATAAAACACCACACATTTCGAGTATAAAATCACAGCTTATGGTTTGAATAGAAAATTTCTCACAAAAAATGTACCTAAATATTTTTTATTTTAAAATTTCATTTTGTGGTTTCAATGTTAATTTTTAGTGTAAAATTTGAGCGAGAATATTTAGTGTATATTAGAAATGGAAATATTCATCATAAATTTATAATGGGATTATGTATGGAATGTTTTTTTGTATGAATTCTCACTAAAGTGGAATTATATATGGTAATATTACAATGTTGATATGTACTAAATGATTCTACTATATTATCAGTGTATGTTTTTAATATAAAATTCCAATCTGAATACATATGATCTTTATAAAATTATTAATTCCATGAATCTTAATTTTCCCAACAATTATTTTATTATATTTTTAGACAAAGACAATATCGGATAAAATAGACATCATCATTCTAGATCTCCTTGTCCAACATGATTTAGAACACCTAAATTTAGATTATTTGAACACTATGAAATATTCATTAGACTATATCATATAGAAACCTGATAGTGAAAAAATTTTAAAATAAAACTGCAATGATGAAATGATAATTGATAGATTTTATTTTCATGATTCATAATAATGAACAATAATTATTATCCTTAAAAATATTAAAATTACTACATGGAAACCATGTGTTGGCATGATTTTTATATTAAACACAGAATCATATTAATTTAAAATTTATTATATGGTAATTTTATTTTTCAATGTACCATATATATATAATAAATTATTATAATTAAATAATATTACTAATATAATGTTTTTACACATATCAAAGAATTTCAAATAAGATCATAAAAATGTGATGTCAATTTAAAAATTCCACATTCCGAGTGAAAGAGATATTCCTTCCACAAATGGGGTTATTTATATGTCTAATCACTAATATAAGTGTAGGAATATTGTCAAGGTCTATAACCACGAATGGAATTATTTGGAAATATTACTTATGATGTAGAAACAAATATATATTAGCGATGTATAATCTATTTATATGAATGGAAATGGTAAAGTTTGTCTAAATATAATTGATTCATTTTCACTTTATATTTCCATTATATGTTATCATGAAAATATAATATATAAACATGTTTAAAATTAAATGTTTTATTATCTTAAATGAAGAGGGAGTTTCTTTATAATTATGTAGATGATATGTTACAATAATTATAGAATCCATCATGGGTTAACACACCCTATTAATACAGTATACCATAAAATTTGTTGTAAAAGTACAAACATATTTTGTATTGATCCAAAAAATGAGGGTTTATTATTATCATTTTTGTTTTGTTTTTTATAGGCATCAAATTCAATAAAAATATAATTCCAGTCCATTGAGAGTATTTGTTTGTGTAAACTAGTATAAATTCATTATAATTTTCAGAAAAACCTTGTTATATGATGTGACAAAGAACAGATTATATAATATTTTAATTACTTTTATAATTTTAAAAATTTAAATCTTCCCCATATAATTTTCACAAACCATGATTTTTCTATTTCTAAATCCATTTAATTAACTCTACATAATACAAGTCATTTCTTATGTACATGCAAGTTAATATAAATTACCCAAAACACTTAAAACCACAATCAAAATCTAGGTCATCAATCTTAAAAAACATAAATAAGTACATGTTCGAGACTGATGAAATATAAATATTTCCCTATCTATGGTCATAAATCCAAATTGAATGTGTGAATTAAAATTTAACATCGTTATAATATTTGTACAAGTTAAGGAAAAATTGAGATAATTATTTTATGAGGAGAAAATTGGGATTAGTAAATCAAATTTCAATGTTTTGTAAGGATTTAAATGGTCTAATAATCCATTATCACATTATAAACAAAGTTTCTTGGAAAATTTGATGTAATTTTATCTACTATTTGGGAAGAATTAATTATTGAAAATTTAGGCCAGTTTTTATAGTAATTAAATTCTCCCATGAATTCATTTTTCTTAACGACCAATAATATTTCAATCATGTAAGATATATACATAATTAATATTTGATCTCTTTTAGTATGTACATCAAATTTTTAATGAATTAGTTCATAGGTCTTGAAAAAAAAAATCCCTAATTTTTTTTGTTGGAATGATTTGTTCCTCAAGTAAATTTTTTATTTCTATCTAAAAATATTCAATTATATAAACAAATTATTGTTCCAGGATTCAGGTATTGTTTCCATGAACTAAATATTGTAGATTTTTTTATATATTGTTTGTGTTGGATATATATGTCTTTAATATATTGAGCATAATTTTTGGACAAATCAATACAAAATAAATTAAGTAAAAATGTATAATTTGACAAGGTGTTATAAAAACAACGATATCAGTAGTTTTCAGGAATAAAATTAAATATTTTGAAAGTGTTTTTTATGGATAAACATTTATAGATTATAAGATTTTAAAATCTAAATAAATACTCCATGTAATTGTGGGAATATAGAAATACTTTTTCTATTGAACAATAGGTTGGTACTAATTAATGACATTAAAGAAATATAAAATAACATTCAGGAACAAAGAAAAATGTAATGGTTTTGAAAGGACAAAAATGTTTAATGTGGAAATGATAATGAATAAGGAGTACAAAAAATATAGGAATGTGAGGGACCAGAGCTAGTATATGTGGTTTTTTATTTTTTATTTATATAATTGAAAACATTTTATAATGTCATAAATACCTAGTGTAGTTGTTTTATTACACAAAACTAATAAATAAATGGTGAATGGTGTATCTCATGGTGATCTTATAATAGATCAAAATGTATTTATTTAATTAATAATACAACAAAACAATATACTCAACTAATATTCAAATAATTTTAATATCTTTTAATAGAAACCCCAAAGCCTAATTTAATATCCCAATTATTTGGGAAGGCCATTTTTTCAAAAAAAAATCACATATAGACATCATAATTTTGAATCATTTCAGATTATATAATACAAATACTATTTATCATTTTAGAAATTTATTTTTTGTTTTCTATTAAAATACAATCTATTAGGGTTCATTTCTAATCAAGAATACGTGTACAATCATTTAACAAAAAATATTTATCAATATTAAAAAAACTCTAAACCTTTTTATTCTGAAGGCTATGCTATATTTAAAAAACATCTATCAAATAAATGAAATTAAAACCCTATTTTATGTCATTTTAAGGGGTACTTAGTCTAACGAGTTAGTAATGTAGTAAATTTTTTAAAACAATTATACAAATTATATTGGACGTAATTGGCTGGGAACTAATATCACGATGAAAGAATTATAGAATTTAGTAATTTATTTATGGACTTGTTTCAATCATCATAATGTCCAAATTATGATGAAAAATAAGTGTTATAAAACATTTCTTACAAATATATCAATATTTTTATTTAATTTTTGATGTGATCGTTTTATATAAAAACTTATTTTAGAATGTTTATATTTTAGATTTACTTCCAATTATTATGTGAAAAGAGAACACTATTTCATTTACAAAAATGGGGTATTCAATTGAAATAACATAATTGAATTCTTCTTCACTTCTATATAGTTATATTCTATAAGTAACTCTTAAATAAGGTTTCTTACTAAATACCATTTATGTTTCTAATCTTCATTTTAATTTTATTATTAGATAAATATGATTCAAATATATACATCACTTCTTAACATGACAAAAACAACTTATTCAGAATATCAATATCTAAAATTGTCTTTCTAGAACCATTAATATTATTATAATGCCTCAGGACTATATTATAGTTTGGATATCAAAGAAATTTTATTTTTATTTTAGTGGATATGATAAGTGTTAATCTATGTTACATATTCACATTATTAGATTTAGGATAGCGTAAGTAGGTGTTTTAGGATGTGTAATAGAGCATCAAATCTTATATGAGTGTGTTGGGAAGCACTAATAGGGGGACAGGGATGTTGGGCCGCATGGTTTCTATAACCTACACAAAAAGGCTAGATGCAGGCTTTCCGTCAGTAGGTTGGTTGGCTATCTAGTAAGAAGGAATTATAGAAAGAATGACCAGTGAGTCATAGGACAATTATTAGCTAAATTATTGGAGAATTAAAGATTCAAATGATCATTTCCCCCATCTATTTTAATGGGTAAGCCCCCATCCATTATTTTCCCTTAGAATGTGTGATAGAGGTTTTCCTCCCAACATTCACCTTGCTTATATCCTCACCAATGAGGTGTTTTGGACACACTTATTTAACATTTTGACTCATGTATCAACATTCAAATCTTCAAATGACACTCTCCTCCATCTGTTCAAATTTCCATCTTCTACAGTTATGGGTTTTTAGGTGATTCCGCCAGAGCATAGTGTAATCACTATATTCTCAAGGTGATTTCATGAATCCATGGATGAGGGTGTCTTGAGACACTTTCTAGAATAATTTTATAAAAAAATAAATAATTAATGAAACCATTTTTAATTTTAATGTGGATTTCCAAAATTTCAATTAAATAAAATATTTAATTAGTTCTATTGGATGGTTCTTAATATCGATGCATGTTTGAGATTGTTCTTGGGATTCCCGGAACCAAGATTCATAAAGAATTGATGATCATTGGATTCTCAGTGAGTTTTTTAGCACTTATGTTGATTTGGTTTGGATTAAATAATTAATTATAATTTTTTTAATTATTTATTTATGGATTTTTTCTTGAGATAGAAGTTTGGAAGATGAGTTGAGATTGAGTCAAGATTAGATGGAATTATATGGTCTTTTTAGGTTATTCCACACATTAGGATTGATTTTTGAATGCTTCTAAAATGATATGTGGTCCCTTTAATTTATCCCATAGTCCAACCTTGTTTTCTAAGTGCCTATACATTGAGGACATCTCATATTTTCCATTTTTTACCCATTATAAATTAAATTATTATTATGTAGTTTTATTTTCTTGGTAATATTTTCTTCTAGGGGTATTTTTGGAACATTATCATGTCCCAAATCCAGTGTATATTTAGCCCAGAGTTCACTAAATTCAATTTTCCTCCCACTATCTATTCTAGAGATGTGATCCCTTTTATGGAAAATGTTATGTATTTAAACTATTACCTTTTAGTTAGAGGGGTTTTATTGGTGATATAACTTTATCTAGTTTTTTTATCCTATAATGGACACTTTGTTCATTAGGGTGCCTGTTTATTACCTGAAGAGGACATAAATTTGTTTTTACATCCCCACACAAGTTAATTTGAAAAGTAGGGTTTTCTTCGATTTTTTTATGGAATAACATTTTTTACTTTAGTGGGAAGTTATTTTAGTATATGTGTTGATGTATATAATGTGTATCCCCAAAAGGATAATTGAATATAGACATGGCACACAATTAATATCACAATGCATAAAGTGGTGTGTTCCTCATTTCTCTTACACAATTTCATTATGGTGTATACAGAGGAGTGAGTTGAGATATATTTAAAAAATCCTAAAAATAATAAATAAGGACGTCATTAAGATATTATATCACATTGAATCAGTGGAGATACTTAATTTTCAAACCAAGTTGGTTCTCAACTTCATTCATTTATTTCATGAATCTCATAAAGAAATGAATCTTATACCTTATCATGTTGACTTATCTATATCTAAAAATATCATTAATACAAGTTATCAATTATGTGTACATGCACCTTGTTTCAATAAGAAATGTTCCGTAAACATTTTTATAAACTTATTATAAAATATATATGGACCTTTATCTTTTTCCATAAAATGGGGAATTTTTAATTTTTCTCACTACAAATACATGATATACAAAAAGTGGTTCTCATATAAAAGAATATAAATATCCATCATGATGTTTTTTAGTCAAATGATTTTCGATTACAAAAGCATGTTGGTGATGAGATATTTTGGTGTGTTATGAGTCATGTGTGGTAGAATTTTTGTCGATTTACATTATCTATTTTTTGTAATCCATTACATAAAGGCCATTATTTAAATACACCTTACCATAAAAAATTCTATCTTTATAAAATAACAAATATTTCTTAAAAAATATTAAAATTAATCTAGTAGTATCAAGTTTGGATACAAAAATAATGTAGTTTTTATTGGATGTAATATAGTTAATTTTTATTCAAAACCAAGATTATTCATGTTGGAAATGTTAGGTGGTAGTCAGTGATGGCTATAACTATAACTTTATCTCCTTTGGATTATCATAGATCTACTTCCCCACAGTCAGTACTTTTTAATCTACATGGTTTCTCTATTTTAATATTTATAAGATATCCATATTCTATATCTAATACATGATTTTTAGATATAGATAATGTGATCTTGATAACGAACACACCAAATCTTCCACATTACTTTTTGTTTGGGTGCGGTTTTTCTCCCAGTGGACATTCATTCCATATGTGGAAAAAAAATAAAATCCCATTAACTTTCATTTTCCTTGATAATTATCTTCGTATACAGGTGTTTCAATAAATATATGGGCTTATAGATCTTCTCTTGGACTTTCTGTTTATTTACCATGATGATGGGAATATTTTCATGCATTAACCCTTTATTTACTTTTAGAAGATGGTTGTACCAGGGAATAAAGCGGAAGTCATAGGTATGGATATTTATAATTTTTATCACTATATATATGTTAACTAATTATATCTAGTGATCTAATCCATGGTATTGGTATGAGGATCTCATGTGATTTTAATGATCATAAAAATCAAAAATAATGGTTAGCTCATTTTAATTCTTGTGTTCTCAACTGAAGCTCATTTTCATAATCCATTACATTAAAGAAACTAATAAAAACCCTTATAGATGATAAAAATTGAATTAGGATTTTATTTTTATGATAATAATTGATTTCACGGTTCCATAATAAATCTATGATGATTCCGTCGATGTTGCAATGAGAACCTCGATCTTGCGCGTTTTATCTGCGATGTTGATCTTGGATCGTTCGGTCAGATGGATCCTTTATTTCTCTATGATGTGGGGGAAAAATAACCTATAAATTATAAATAAATAATACTCCATGGGATGAACTAATCCTCAATTTATAGAGTGGATAACCATAGTAACTTTTAAGAGTTCTATAGACCCCATATATTCAATATCTACTAAAAACCTATAAATAAATCTTTATGAAGAACTAATCATGCCATGTACATAATTTATATTTTATCACATAATTTTAATATATAATAATTATATTATTTTATAAATCCATGTCATTAAAGAGACTCTTAATTTCCACTTATATTAAACTATCCTTGAATAAGAAAATATTAATTTGATAATAATTTTCCCTTATTCACTTAATACATTGTGAATACTTTTAAAAAATAAATTAAACCCAATTATTATATACTTGAATAATAATTAATTAATATATTAGTTAGTGTATGATTACATGGACAAATCTTAGACAGCATGGTG
This sequence comes from Viscum album, assembly GCA_963277665.1. Classification (NCBI taxonomy): domain Eukaryota; kingdom Viridiplantae; phylum Streptophyta; class Magnoliopsida; order Santalales; family Viscaceae; genus Viscum; species Viscum album. The sequence goes on from OY728137.1 coordinate 319,571,978, forward strand.
GGGCCCACCATGTCCAATATTCTTACACAGATGAATATAGAAGAGTCTTGAATACACTATTGTTTTTCACCCAAAAAGACCATATCTTGATTGCTTTGAATATTATTCATATATAAAGAGTGAAGTCTAACAACCCATCAAGTCCCCTGATGAGATAAATAAAAGTCTTAACATCAAAAACCATTCATATGACCAGACACATTGTAATATGATATCTCCGTCTCAATATATCTCATAATGTAGGACACACACATGTGTCATCATCCATTATTTCATTATTATTTATTAATCTATACAAACTAACTTACCTTCAACTACCATGGCTAATTATTTATAAAGGTACTACCATCTAGATCAACTAAGTCCAAGAAATCATTTCCACAATTTTGAAGAAAAAGATTATATCATAATAATTCAACCAACATCATACTACCATTGAAACACCCGAAAAAAGATATCTCTCAATGACTTAAATGTAATGGGTTTTCCTTGTATCGTAGTACGTTATCAAGTGGTACATAGTAATAATCATTTCTTGTTAGGAGACCAATATAGATGTTCATATATAGGAATAAACAAAGACGCCTGAAACACGTGGCGTTATTATTTTTGGGTCTACCCTCAGGATATCTCCCACTAGATATCACCATGTGAGAACTTAATAAGAAGAATTATTAATAGATATGATCCCCCGACACCTGATTTTCATATATCAACTTTTTCCAGTCAATATAACGTACCTAGACCACAAGAAATATTTTTATGATTAATTTCATAGCATCTCAAGGTTCTCATTATAGCCTGAAAATTTCTATATTATTTTTTATGAGAAAAATAATGTGTGAGAATTACTATTTAAATAGTGGATTCAAAAACATTGACAATATAATCATAATTGTACATCAAGTATAACTCACTGCATACATGATATGTTGATCAAAGTTACATTTTAAGATGTGTATAGGGAACCCACTATTAAACCCCTCCTACATACACTGGATCCAAAATTCTAACTATCCTTGTTATCTATAACATGATAAGATCATGTTTATGCTAATTTATATCTATATTCATGGGGATACTAGGTCTCTACTATATGAAAATACTAAAATATGTGAACTTATATCTCTGAGTAAGACTTATAAAGATATGATATACCCAAATGTATTCATTTTTTCACTATTCATACATAATTTCATGGCCTGTATTCATAATATAATTATCATAATGATAAAACTTTACTTAGTGAGATTCTTAGAATTTGTATAAGTTTTTGTATATTTTACGATTCTTATTTAGCTTCCTTAGATGGTAAAAAAAAACTCTGTATTTGTTTACAAGGTTTTCAATAGTTTCAAAGTGCTTATCATTCTTAATAAAATAGATTGAATTTGATATTTGATCATGTAAATCAAAAAAGAAGACTATTCTCTATCCCCTAGAGACTAGTATCATTTACTCTCCACATGTAATGTATCTTTTGTACTTTCTCAAGTATAATCATATATTTCTGACCCATTCCGAAAGAGCACTAATAGATTTATCTAATATTTATGTTAAATAAAGTCTTTGTTTAAATATTATATATATTAAATACCCTAAAATACTTGATAGATCCATTTCTTATACTTATATAATGCTACTCACCTATTTAATCTCATTATATGGTTTATGCATTCCTTCTTAGAGATATATATTCCCTGTGACATGGGTAAAAATTCTCTCTCAAATTATACCAAATTTTATTTTACAATACATTTTCAATATATGTATTATATACTTCTTCTAATAAATAATCAAATCTACATCAATAGATCCTCTTCCCTAGAACATAGGTTGCAAATTTATGTCAATCATTAGATATTTACTTTCATTTTGGTCTTAAATAAATGTAAGACAAATATTTGTTTTCTATATGTTATCACATTTTTTTGAAAACAATGAAACTCCAACAACCCTCTTCTATAAAAATAAAATATTAAATCCAAATGGCCATTTTATGATATTGTTACTTACTTAAATCTAAAAATATAATTCAGTAACTTTCACTCCTTATTATAATTCTATAGTGGTACCAATAATTTATAGTTGTGTTTTATAGACACCTGACACATGACTCTCATTGGGTGTGGAAAAATATTTTTTAAATTACGTAAGTATGGTCTAGATGTTAAAATTAGGTAGTCTACCAGTTTCCAAAAAATAGTTTTTCACTTTCTGTTTAAGAAAAATCGAGTTTAATTTTTTTTTGTGAAATTGAATGTACAAAAAATTTTAACATTACTGATTAAAAAAATGAGAAAGATGGTGATTAAAGTGGGTTTGACTAGACCTAGAGCAATGCAATCATTTTTTTTCAAATATTACCAATTTTTCTTCTGAATGCTTATAAGGGTAAGAAGTATCTATTGATTAATCTCACTACCTTAGCTAGATAGTGATTATTTGAATAACTTTAATTGATATATATCATAAGGCCTACTCTCATTACTATGTTTGTTTCATTGTAGTGGGTGTAATTTATTAATTGTTGTAATCCCTAACTATGTGTTTTTATAACCTTATCAGCTGATAATTAATACCTAAATTTCGTGAACATGTGGACAATCATTGATCACTAACCACCCAACCGTAATTTGTTCCCCTATCTACATATCAGAATAGGGAGGAGGGATATTTAGATCATTGACCAGTGAAATTAACTTAAATAGTTTTTAAAACAATACACTTTTTCATGTTGTAATTCATAATATAAATAATTGGAAAAATAATGATTAAAATAGAAATTATTTATCTTCATTTAGGAATGAAAAATATAGTATAATAACATAGGTCCAACCTTCTCCTTTCTCGATCACTGACAAAAACTACCCCTCCATAGATATGGATGTTGAGTTGATTCAGAAGAGGGGATTCATCATATTAATTCCTGAAAATAATATAAAATTAAATAAAAATGTAGTGTAAGGAATTAGTAGGCCCTCTTCTAGTGATTTATTCACTAATCTATACTCAATCAAACCTCAAGACATATTATTTATATGCATAGAATGACATTAGAGAATAATAAATGGATCATATTAATTTTACAGAGTGGGCCTAGTTCATAAAAATCGATGGCAACCATATTGAACCATGTCAAAGCAGTCATTTATTCATCAGTGCCATGGGTTACACATTATATAAATTTTTCACAATGTGTAACATGTGGGATGGTGAGTATTTTTCAAACTGTGTATTATTAACTAGATACTCTATTAAAATACACATATATTATATACATATTGTATTTAGTACCCAATATTTATAAAATAAACAACATAAAAATATATGAATATACATGAATAAGAAGCAATTACATGCTTTGGTAATTCAATTCATAGAATTTAAACTTCCATTGTCTTAATTCATGACATGTAATGAAAATAACAACATATTTATTATTTTTCTTATTTTCATTGAACTATTTTTGCAAATATTTATTTGGAATCACCCTTTCAATTGTCCTTCTACACTTTTCATTAACCATGTCTCTATAAAAAATGATTAACACTTATTTAAAGTCTTTATTTACACAGAAAACATTACACATTTGGAAATAATGTATTTTACCTATACTATTTGTATTGTAACATTCAATTAAACTAGAGAAATTATGTATAAATATACATGAAAATGATGTATATAATGATCATGATTCAGATTTAAATTTATACATATCTATTATAAACACCACCTTATTCATATCTAACTTCAATTTTTCTTCGTAAGCATATCATAGATTAAAAAAAATGTGAGATCATCCATGTCTTGAAATTATAAGTACAAATCACATTCGGAATTGATAGTAGAATTATGATGTAACCATAGTAAGGATCACACAAGAGTCTCCTATAATAACTTTTCTCACCCTTTCTTCTTAAGGTGGCTCAATAAGTATTAAAGAGTCCAACACATTGAATTTATGATATCTTAGTACTTGTTCTCATGTTCCAATACAAATATATGAAGCTCAGAATATTTTGGACATTTATATTTTCCATAATTCTTACCATCATTTTTTGGTATTAATTTCCATATTTCAACATAAACAAAATCTAGTTAATTGTACTTTTATCTTTTTTGTCGATTAAATATTACCAATTAATTTAATCGTAAAATGTCTTCCAATATTTAATAGAACACTAGAAAACCTCAATACAAGATTAGAAATACTTTGTCTGTAACACCCTAATATTTTATTGTATGTCTCTTTTTAAATTTAATCTATTTAATATCTTATGTGTCACATAACTCTATTTTTCAATAAACAATGACACACAATTGAATATCATTATTTTTACATGACCATTATAACCTAGCCATTACATTTATGAAAATGAATTTTATTAAACAAATTATTAAATTTATAAATTACATATTTAAATAAATTCTTTAAAATTCAACCAAATTATTTATTAGGCTTAAGATAAGAAAAACCCCAATTTAATTTATTAAAATACAACAATTTTTATAGGTAGTTTTACTACCTTTAGATTGAGAACTTGTTTTAAATTTAGTTTATAACACATTTATAAATAATATTTCAAAAATTATAATTATTATTTTAAAAATGTGTATCAAAATTTTATTTGTTTTTTTTGTATTTTTCAGATACATTTCATTTTTGGAGAATAGTAAAAAAATAATGCATTTTAATTAAAAAATAAATTTTCATCTAATTTAATGATAGAATTTATTTATATACATGAATGGTTTTAGAGTATAATTATACAATTTTTTAATCATTTAACCAAATTTAGTTCATTATAATCTATTTTACTTTAAAATAGTATATTAAGAAATTGTGATGTTTTGAACATTTTCTACATTAAAATAATGTTTCCACGTTTGACCAATGAGATTAATTTTCAATTAATTTCTGAAAAATATAGTGTTTAATTTTGGAAAAATTGGTTCTATATATTTTTTAAAAATTTCAATCTTAAGTAAATTGGTCTCTTCTATATTTAGGCAAAATGAATTGTAACCCTACCAATATTTTTTATTACCATGGTTAAGGGTAAATTCGGTAATTAAAGGTTAAAATTATAATATAAAAACAAAAGGAATACCATAAAACATTTCTTAATGTCATTCTAGGAATAGTTTTTTACTAAAATAATCTATATATTTTGATTCTAACCCTTGGAATCCACTTGTATGAGAGTATGACATTTATTATGTTGTATTCAAAGAGAAGGAAAAGTTTTCAAATTTGTGTTATTAACAATAGACCTATTTTTAATATGGGTTAATATAAAGGATATTATAGAAAATAAATACTATTTATAATTATAAAGTGTCTACCTACATCTTGGTAATTTATTTAAAATTTTATGGAAATAAATAATTAAATTAAATCGTTACACAAAGATGATGTTGTAATTCCTTAATTAGTGGGAGATTCAAATAAATGAAAATAAAAATATTAAAAGAAAAAAAATTATAGTATTGATGTTATCTGAGAATTTTTTTGATGAATATGACATTTAATTATTTTTTTAACATTATTTGTTCGAATCTATCTTGTTTTGTATTTTTTATAAGATAAATTAATGAAAAGTTTCAAAATTGACATTATTGATATTTAAAAAAATATATTATTTTATTATTTATAAAAAATATCTAAAAATATAAACATAATCCAAATAATTGGTATAAGTTTCAAAAAATTTCAGTAAATCATTTAGTATTTTTTAAAATTTTATTGTATTTATATTAACCCTTTAATGTATAAAATATATGATATCCTTATAAGAGTTAAATTGGTTAAATAATAGTTAGAAAAAGATAAGGATTAAAAACAATTATGTGTCTAAAATTTATTGGATGAATATTATTATCCTCTTATCACATTAATATTTCATTTTTTTGTTTAATAATCACTTTCATATGAAAATGACTTATATGTTATTTAAATAAAATATAATAACAAAATATCACTCCCTTAGTAATTAATATATTTTATGTGTCTACATGGGGACAAACCCATGATAATAATGAAAATAAATATATATATTGATCATAATGAAAGGATATTAATTACAGAAATTTATTTGAAATTTTAATAAATTATATAATTACCTTAAAAGCTTCTTTAACACTAAAATAGTATTTATTAAATTAACAGATAAAAAATTAATGATTTTAATAGTAAAAATTTTGATATATTTATGTTAATTTAATTTTTATAACTAATTTCATAGGTATATAAAATATATAAGAGATATATGAAAGAATTATATTTGAAATTACGCTTTGTATAGATTTATTTAAAGTCAAATTAAAAGAATAGTATGAAATTTAAAAATAATGGTACTTTATTGAATTAATATATTAATATATTATTGAAAAATAATAAAAATATTAATTAATTTAAAATGAGATAAAAATGGTCTAAATATTTTACACGATTAATTTATATGCCATATTTATGTCTTTGTATCCAGAATATATTTATTATATTTTAATATTTTAAGAGTTTCCAAAAGATACCCTAACCTCAATTATAAATGGGAACCTCCTCCCTCATATTCTCATATCAAATTAAGCCATATATATTTACCAATTACTGACCATTTCATTTATCAACATCCTTATATATGTTCTACAACTTCTCTTTTTCCAAATATACCAACCCTAGATCCCTTAAAAAGATATCTAAATGAATTTTTCTGAAGAAGAGGTAATTGTTTTTACTTACTCATCCATATTTATTTCTAATTATACTTCATATTTACGTGTTGATTACATTATAGAGTAATAAATTCAGAACAAAATATATTCTAATATCTCACTACTATTATGGGACCACCATATTCCATAGTTTATCCATCGTATGAAAAATGAACTAATTGCACGTGCATATGTATGCCTTCCTGTCTCCACATTGTGCTATAGTTTGTTTGTCATCATCAATTTATTTGGATGAGTATAATTATGGATATAATGGATATAAATAATAAATAATACATGATATTGATTCTTTATAGTTTATATACCATCCAGTTTCTAACCCTTTCATTATTAATATAATGATACTGTCGCTCATGCATATGCACAACCAACCATCTCCACAATGTGATTATTTTCATTATGCACATTAACCAATAAATAATGATTATAATTTTTTTAATGTGTAAATATAATATTTATGAACATAATATAATTATTTATATGACATATATATGACCTATTCATAATAAAAATGAATTCCATGAGAACACAAACATAAGAAAATGATGCATTTAACACCTGAAACAAGAGTAATAACGAAATATTATTTACAAAATGGAATAAGAAGATAATATATGATATCATATATATATATATATGTGGTTTTGGTATAAATTCATAACATAAATTAAATTTTTATACAAGAGGTTAAAGTGCATTCAACTAATGGAAAGTAGAAGGTGAGGGTTAATTTCACAATCTCATTGTAATTCGTGATTGTTTATATACATGTATCACATGGGTAGTATTTATCATCCATGTCCATGTTTGTTATAACTATTTTATAAAATGTTTATACTATTATTATTAATAAATTTAATACAAAAATTTCAACTTTTATAATCTATAAAACAGTTTTAAAAGAATATTTTTTCTGTTTTCCAAAAGAGGTTCATTATGAATTTTTTAATAAAAAACACAGAAGTAATGTTTTTAAACATATATAGAATGAGTTGATTTTTCAACTATCATAACACCTTAATGTTTTGAAGTATCCTTTACATGTGTTAAAGGTTATTTTTAGTCAAAATGTTTTGTTTTAATAGTGTATATCCTTTTGAATAAATTATTTATTGTAAAAAATGAGTATTTATTTCAATAAATATTTAATGATTTATTAGATTATTTTCATCTATGTTAACATCATTTGTGGGATCTTATTCTTGATTTATGTTAATATATTTTTATTAAATCTACCATATTTTACTGAAGGGTTTATGATTGGTTTGGTTGTGGATGTGATGTTGTAATATCATTCATGGATTATGGTTAAAGTATTCAAATTTTTTATGCTAGAATTTCAATATGAATATTTATGTTGTTTATGTTTTACACTTTTCATATGAGAAATTAATTGGACATTGTATGTAATAATAAGGACCCACTATATCCCCTTTATTCATCACTATCTTTCATGAGATGAAATCATTTGGAAAAAAACTCGTCTACTTTGTTGCTAAAATTCTTAAAATTTGTAAGGGTGATCAATTTTGACACATGTTAGGTGTGTTTCTACCCATAGGATTAAACTATCATGAGGATAGATCATGAAAATAACTATCTGAAGGATAAATATTGATATTTTATCTCTCTAACATTATTCATTCCAATATTATTATTATTCAATGTGATTATTTTATTATTTAGATTCACCATGGTTAAGTTTACAAGATAATGTGATTATTTAGATGGAATGTGTATCAGTTATTTATCATTCTGTATTTTTTATGAAAAATTTACTCATTGAATCTCATGTATACCCTTACATAGAATTTCAGCTCACCCCTTTCATATGTTTCATTTTCCCTAGGATTCTAAGAAGTATGTTATGATTGATATGCATGGTTACATAAATGGGGAATAATTGCAGAATCAATGAAATTATTTATGTATTTCATGTTCAAAATATAATGTGGATTATATGTAAGTATCATGTTTCCCAATCCAACTAAAATATTATGTCCCTTTGTAAGTGGTTCCTTGTACCTTATGCCAACGTATTAAAGTTTGTCATCGACTATGTGTTATTGGGTATGGGTTGTTATAGTTGGTATTAGAGATAGTTTAGTAGAAATCATAGAAACTAGATTTATAAAACAACAATTTGGGAAGATAACCCTAAGATAGACTTTGAGGATAAGCATAGAATGACATATTATAATTTTGTAATGGAAGAGATTATGTAGTTATTCCTAGAAATAACTCTTTATTTTGACACTATAAGTGGATGTGGTTATGAAACATATCTACCTATGGGTAATAACTCAGACTAGGTTCATCAGGACTAACTTGACATAACCCGGTACATGAGAACATGCCTCACTATGCACCTGGTTTGAAAATACTAGGGGATATTCTTAGGATAAATCATATTTTATTTATAATCCATTATAAAAAATTTAAAATTAAATATGTCCCCAAATAAACCATGTTTATGATTATGATAATTACTATGTATAAATTTTCAAATTCTATTAAGTGTTTTACAAGTCTGAAATTATGAATTTTGATTCATAACCTATTCTATTGTATTTATTTATTTATAAATGGTTTCAAGTTGAAGGAATGAAAATCGTATCAACAAACGCAATCAATGTAGGGATTTCACTCATATACAAGATAATGAAGTTGGAGCTTGATAAGCCACTCATACCAAGTAACTTATAACTGTAATGGGACAATTGACTCTCTTTATGACCAATAACCATACCTTTATTGGGAATCCTGATCCTCAATATAGAGGTAAAATTTTACACCACTTAATTGGACACCAACCTGAAACATTCAATTGAAAAAAAATCCATTTATAGGTGAACAATTGATAAGTTCATTAGAGAATGTATTCATTTATATAAGAAGAAATGAAATAGGCCTGGTTTTAATGGATGTTTATCGCCTCTCAAAAGATGTGGATCAATAGTGGTCATTGGTATAATACACAAATAAGTATGAATAATGAGAACACATGGAATGGAAGTAATTCAAGTGATTTTTCTTGGAAAAAAAATTCCCTCATGAACATCGAGGGGATATGGAGTGGGGATTTTTGAGTCAAAGGAAAAATGTTGTTGAAAATGTAGATAAGTATGAATCTGATTTTATATAGCTATAAATGCTTGTCTCAGTCTACATACGTAACCTATGAAGTAAGATTGGTCATTTATTTTATGGGATAAATTTATTACATTAAAGGGAAATAGTATCCAAAAATTTATCATAATATGTAGATATAGTCTCATGTTCTATAAAGATAGAAAAATAATTTGGTAAGTCTTATGAAATTAATAGAAAGAAAGAGAATAAAAGGAAAACATAAAAAATTAATAAATGTAAAAAGGTAAATAAGGGTTTTCCCACATGAGAAAATTATGAAATGAATTACCATGATAAGTGATTTAAAGGATGGGGTGTTTTTATAGGGCATGGAAAAGGGTTACCAGGAAAAAAATAAAAGGGATGAAAGAAAAGACTAATATTAAGTTTTTCAACTATAGTGAAATTCAGTACTGTGAAAATAAATACCCTAAGAATCAAGTAAATATACATCATAATGAGGAAAGTGATCAAGGCCAAGCATGTGTTGTCACTACAATCAAAGGGTAATAATTAATGTACTTTTGTTCTTAGATTCATGATTTGTGAGGTAAAAGTACATTATTAAATATACTCTAGTTATAACAATCATGATATATATAACAATTGTACTCTAGTACATATTATTTAAGTATTTGGAATCATCTATGGATAAAAATGTATGAATATATTTTTTTATGTGATATTAAGTGTTAAATTATGTTGTTTGGCGAATAAAATTTTGAAAATTTAGTGATAGTTTTACAAATATTTTAGACATTGAATTTGGATAGAAGTATTTTGAATCAGTATTAATGTAACTAATTATGGAATGGATTTAGTTAAACTTGTTATATTATTTTTTTATGTTAAAATATTATTTATTGGATACTATGTGCTAACATTTTTTGTTTTAGTAAACATTTATGAGGAAGAGGGAAATAATTTTTGACCTTATGATTCGTTATAATTGCTTTAGGAATAAAAAATCATCTATAATATCCTTCTCCAGGTGTAGGAAATCAATTGAAAATAGATCTAAGCACAACCCAAGGATGACATTATGACACGAAAAGGAATAAAGTGAGTTTTTTGGAGTTCTTTATTTGGATCGTAAAAGAATATCTCCACATTAGAAAAATTATTTTGGAACAAAAACATTATCCATTTACATTTCTTAATAGTCAGTGAAGCCATCACATATTTGTAGTTTTGTGATGGTCCAATTTCCAATGACAATGTTCTCTACCACTCTCCATTTGAAAATAATGTTTATATTTCACTCCTAGGTCCTAGTTTTCACATGGAAAGAATGTTATCCTATTTGAAAGAAATTTTTTTGTGACATTCACATTTCTTTTTTCTATCTTATTATAAGGATGTTTTATTAATCCTCTTTTCTATGTGGGTCTCCCATAATTGAATTGTTCAGTATCAAGCTGTGATTTTTAAAATGAAATTTCAAATTGTTAGAATGACATTTATTGAGTGAGGTGGGAATGTAGCACCACAATATTTTATGATATTTCTATTTTTAAAATTGACATTTTTGAGAGCATACATTACTCAAAACACCTAGTTTAAACAAACAATGATATACAATTAAATATTATTATTTTAACACATATGTTATAACAGAAGTATAAATTTTGTGTGAATGAAGAGTATCAAACAAATTATAAAATTTTTATATTATATTATTAATAATTTATTTTTATATTGATATATATGATTTTATTGGAATAAGATAAGAATAAATCCAATTTTTCACATTAAAAGACTATATTTTTCCTAAAAAACGTTTTACTGCATTTTGATGAAGCACTTGTTTTGAATTTAATTTTTTAAAACAGTTTTATATTACATTTAAAAAAATAAACTTATAACCTGAAATATTATAATCAAAATTTACTTTGGTTGGATTATTTATATTTTTATGATAAGATATATGTTTTTTTGATGAATAGTGAAAATATAATACATTTTAATTGAAAACTACTTTTTCATTAAATTTATTTATAGTATTAAATTATATATTTGAATGGTTTTAAATTATAATTATATTATTTTGTTATAAAGTAATCCAATTTAGGTCATTTTAATCAACTTCACATTGAAATTGGATATTAAAACTTTGTGACCTTTTGAAAGTTTTTACTTTGAAAACTCATTTTCCCCTTTTGTCAATAGAATTTATTTTAATTTTTTTTAAATATGTCCTTTGATTTTGGAAAAATGGATTAAATATTTTGAAATAATAGTTTCCAAATTATTTAAATATATCTCTTTTACTTATTTATTTTGTTAGTAGTAACTTTAGTAATATTTTTTTGTTTCTACTGTTAAGGGTAAATCGAGCAATTAAATATAAAAATTATATTATAAATATAATAAAATTACCCTACAATATGTAATAATGTAATTAGATGCGTTTTAAATGAATAAAATTACACTTGTGCTGATATTATAACATTTTTAATCCCCTTGGATGATAGTATGGCATTTATAATGTTATATTCAAAGGAATGTCATTTTTGACACACTTTAGTTTTTAACAAGAGAAATATTTCTAATATGTGGTAATATTAAAGGTATGTTCAACTATAAATAGTATTTAATAATATATAATGTTTACCTACATCTTGGTAATTAATTTATAATCATTAGGAATGAAGAAATTAAATTAAATGTTGACACGACGATGATGCAATAATTTCTTAATTATTGGAAGAATCAAATAAATGATAATAAAAATAAAAAAAATAATTTCCGATAATCAATGTCATAAAAGATGATTATTGAATTTTTTGACCTCATATTTGTTTTTTATAATTATTGGTTTAAATTTATGTTGTATTTTTTATTTTTGTATAATACAAAATAATGAATGGTGTCAGAATGGACAATGTTGATATATTATAATAAATTTTTTTATTAAATAATATTAAATATCTAAAAATATAAAATTACACCAAATAATTTGTATAAGCATAATAATTTCATATATTACTCATTTAGTGGTCTTTTGGCATTTTATATTTAATATATTAACCCTTTCTATATAAAATACATGATATCGTGGTAAGAGTTAAAGGGGTTAAATGATGGTTAAAAAAGGCATGGATGAAAAAAATTAATAGTTGTACAAAACATATTAGATGAATAGTATTAGACACTTATCACCTTAATATTTAATTATAAATGTTCAATAAACCCTTTTCCATGAAGATAACTTATATATTTTTTAAATCAATGATAGTCACAAAATGTCGCTCTCTTTTTCTTTAATATCTTTTATGTGTCCAAATAGGAAAAAAATATTAATGAATCTAATCTTCAATTTTAATCATAATTAAATTAAATATATTATAAATATATATTTTGAAATTTTATAAACAAAATAATTACCTTAAAATATTCTTTAATAATAAATGAGTATTTTTTATGAAATGAAAAATTAAATAGTTGACTTTAATAATATAAATTTTCATAAATTTTGGATCATATAATGTGTCTAAATAATTTTATATATCTATAAGATATATTAGAAATGTTTTAAATCAATATATATGAAATCATAGTTTTTCTTGATATATTTAATGTCGAATTAAATGAATTCTTCCAAATGTGAAAATAATGGTACATTATTGAAATGATATTTTATAAAAAATTTAAATATAATAAAAATATTAATTATTTAGAAATAGGATAATGTATGGTCTAAAATATTCTACACTATTCATTTATATTCAATTTATAATGCTTTGTCATTATATTATCCATATTATATTTTAATATTTTTAGTGTTTCTTAAAGTGCCCCTCAACTCAATTATAAAATGGAACATCCTACCTCACTTCCTCAAAGCAATTTGAGAATTAAACCTCAAAAATGTCTTGATAAAATATCTTCTTAAAATAACTATCCATGTTCTATAGGTTTTGTCGTCTAAAAAGGAAAAGCATAGATCCCTTACGAAGATATCTAAAAGTAAGTTCGTCAAAGAACATGTAATCGTATTTACTTACTCATCCCAGTTAAACTATTATTGTACTTCCAATTTATGTTTTTTTCATTATAAGGTTATAAATACTGTATATTATATAATATTTTATGTTATTATTGTTATAGGAAAACTAAATTCTACATGTTATCAATCCATTAAAAAATAAAATCACCGCACCCGCATGCATATGGTTTACAGTCTCTATGTTCGGTTTTAATTTTTCTTAATCACCAATTTAAATAGATTGGTATAATGATGGATATAATCTATATAAATAAACAATATGACATGATATTTATCCTTTATAATTAATAATCCATCCAATTATTTACCCTTTCAACATTAAGGGAATGATATCATCACTCGTGCATTTGCACGACATACCGTATCCACAATAAGATGAGATTCATTTTCCACATTAGTCATTAAATAATAAGTTTAAATATTTATATAATGGGGGAATAAAATATCTATTAACTTAAGATCATTATTTTTATTAATGTTATGTTTACTATTTATAAGAAACAAGATTTACAAGAAAACACATGTATAGTAAAATTAAGTATTTAACTCCTAATACAAGAGAAATAGCAAAATATTTTTAACAAAATAATATAAGAAGATCATATATGATATCATATATTATATAATAATTATGTAATATTATTCTAAAAAAATTTAATAACATTTTAACATGTTTTAATTTCTGTAAAACAATTTGAAAACACATTTTTCATCTTCCAAATGTGGAACTTTCTGTCTTTTCTGACAAAAATACAGAAGGAATATTTTTAACATATACCATGTGAGAGTATTTTCATTCCATCATGGACCCTTATTATATTGATTCATCTATTACATGTTTACATGGTTATTTTCCAGCAAATGTTTTTATTTTAAAATTTTGGATTCCTTTAAATAAATGATATCGAAGTAGAAAAGGAGTATTTCTCCCAAGAAAATTTTAATGATTTTATTAGATTATTTTAATCTATATAAACAAAATTTGTTCCCAATTATAAATGATTTATTTTTATCTCTTATGATACCATCTAACTTATTTTATTGGTTGGTTTATGATCAGTTTGACTATTGATGTGCACTTTTGATACCAATCATTATTCACCATTAATGTATTCACATTTAATATGTTAGTGTTTTCGATATGGATGTTTATATTTTTTAAACCTCACATTTTTAATATGAAAAATATCTTGGTATTAGTATGTGACAAGCAGTTCCTACAATATCCACTTGATTCATTGGAAGGACTCATGAGATGAAATTAGTAGGAGATTAACATTTTGTGTCTATTTCCAAGAAGTATTAAATTTATAGTAGGAAAGATGTTGACAAAAATAAGATGTGTTTCTTGTGATAGAATTAAAATTTTATGAAGATAGATCATGAAAATAGTTTTCTTGATGATATATCTTGATAGTTTAGCTATCCAAAATTGTTCATTCGATCATTATTATTATTCCATGTGATTATTTTATAAGATATAATGTACATAATTATATTTACTTGCTCATGTGATTATTTAAATGGTATGTGTATCAATTATTTACCTATCTATATTTATTACAACATATTTACTCTTAGAAGTTTCTATATGCTTACCATTACTGATTATTTTAGCTCACCAATTTCATATGTTTCATTTTTCTATAGGATTACTAGAAGTACGTTATGACTAATATACGAGGTTACAAAATGGGGGAATAATGGAGGACTTAATGAAAAGAATTTTGTATTTTATGTTTCAAAATGTAACGTGAATTTCATGTATGTATCTAGTTTACCAAGACTACTAAACTACTAAGTCCCTTGGGATGTTATTATTTATAACATATGTAAATGTATTAAAGTAAGGCACTAGCTTTGGGTTATTGGGTTTGGGGTCGTTACACTATCACATCAGTATTATAGGGGTAATGATCCTTAAAATTACTCCCTATTGTTTACAATATATGACTATTCTAATACTTAAAGAGTTCAACATCGTCTTTTGACTTTCCAACCACATTTACTCATGACACCTTCATCTGTTTATTGAAGTCATAGCTTCTAAAAAATGTGATTTAGTAAAATGTTTCCTTCAAATATGAAAAAACCTGGTACGAATATCAATTTGATGAAAATATTAGATAAATCCAATTATTAATCTCATAACAACTCGCCAGTAGTAGGATGCACCCTCAACTATGGTTGACAAGAACCCTGTACGACTGGTTTTGTGAAAATTAAAATGATGGAATGCATTTCTGACATACTATTTCAGTGATATTTTTTTAATATTTTACATGATTAATAGAATACATTTATATTAAATATGTTCATAACATGTTTTTACCCAAAAAAATGAACATGCCTTGGAAGAAAACATTCATCGTTCCATTTTTCATTTCTTCAGTTTATTATTTCCTGTTTTCCTATCGAAATGAAACTGGAAAAAATAATAAACAATGCATAAGTAAAATAAAATTACTTAATTGGTCTTGATAATCATGTATTAGTCGATCCATTAAAACTCAATGGACCAATAGTGACCTAAGGGTATCATACCTATGTTGGGCCATGAATCAAATTGTAGCATTTCTGTGGTCCAGTGTGTCCATATCTTGTTAGGATTTTAACCATGATGTGTCGTCGTTCTCAATTTATAGTTTCATCATCATTAGTATATCAATACTCTCATCCATGATAAGGGGTATCAAGAAGCACAATATATATATAAATAATTGTGGACATTCTGGCCCTTATTCATATTGAATAATGGTGTATAATGCACTTACATTCATAAAACATTACTAGTTATTACAAAATAAAATGCAATTAGAATAAATAATTAATTAAAACCATACATGAAAGGTTGGACACTGATCAAGGAATGTCTATAGGTAAATAAAAAATCATGATAAAAATTCAAATGAAAAAAAACTACGTTAAAGGGGTATTTGATAAATTAAATATATTATTTTAAATTCAAATAAATAAATTTATTTCAAGAAAATTTTTCATGTAATTTTTATTCAAAAATTTTTATTTATTTAAATGATTTAATTTTATATTGACAAGCCTCAATAGAATTGTTAATTTTCAAAGTGTATATTTTGAAATTAATTTCTAAAAAACTCAAACAATGATACATAATTAATTAAAAATGATAATTAAGAAAGTAAATATTGATCCATATAGATGATATTTTATTTTTACTAGGTTTTCAAGATATTTAATTTTCTTTAATTGGAGCAAGTGGTGAAGAAATTATTTTCATAATTGATTTGAAGCATGAAAAATTAAAAAGAAGAAGGTTGATTAAATGGGTAGTAAAAATTTTGAAAATAATTCTTTGTTTAATAAATTTTAGGGTTAATGTGCACTAAAATTTAATAAAATAGGTTGATTAATTCATGATTGGTGTTGGAGTTAAGTCCTGGTAGGCCAATGGCCATGTTATCTCATCCTTGATGCGACAATACATTATTTTCCTTGTTTTGAATATTTAAATTGTTGTTGAACCCAGTTATTCACAATCATGTTTTTAAATTTGATTTATCCTATATTCAACCTTGGATGTGCCTTATTTAGGAATGTCTGTTTTGTAATATTAAAATTCATTTTATATTTAATTATCAGTGGTCATGAAAAAATAAATATAAAAGGATTGGATATTGAAGAAATAATTATACAAAACCAAATTCATGAATAAATAAAATGTAATAAATCCGACACAGCTTCCCACATTCTTAACATCACCCAATAACATGGATGTTTTTTCCAATCTTCCTTCAAATTATAGAATAAGAGGGAAGAATAAATTAAAATTATTGTATAGAGAAACAGGATATGATCTTAGGGAGGGGGAAACATCTCACTCCCAGCTTTGGTCTCCGGTGGATTTGGATCTAAATTTCCCCAATAGTAGTGGCCTCTCCCTACTTTTATTTGATGTAGATGACCACTAGTATTGATGAAAAACATTATGAATTGGTTCAAAAGAAGTATCAGGTGGGTCCTATGTTGTTGATTCCATCAAAGATCAATGATACAATGATTCAATGAGAATAAATTCATCCTAAAATTTACACAACATGTAATGTGATTACACATCATGTATTACATTAATTTCTAAGTGGTTTGATCTTCAGAATAACAATTCCAAAAAAATCTCCAAAAAGTAATGTTTTGTAATTGTAATACAATAAGTGTAATTTCTTTTTATGATGTCTAATAGTTTCACAAATTATATTTTTTGCAGAAGCTTCCTGAGGAATTCACATTAGGTAGTCATCTTACATGTTGTGAACCTGGCCTGCTCAATTTTTAAATCTTCATTATATCTTCAGAAATATGGTGGTGTGCTGCTTCAATTCTCTTGAAGCATGACGTGTCTTTTAGCTCAAATATTTTTCCACATTACATTCCTTTTCCTAGAATCATTATTCCTTATATAAAATTAACAAATTTGTTAAATAATTCAAATATTGGTAGGAATTATCAATTAAATATAAAAAATGATTCATTTATACACCCTAAAATATATGCATGAATTATAGTTATCATAGAACCAAAATTAAATTAATTATTTGAAATATTAAAATTATTAGCTTCTATAATGTAAAATTAAAAATCTCAATTTCGATTATATTTAAAAAAAAATTGTGTCCTTGAAACCCTTCCTAGACCCATTGCGGGTCAGGATAAACTAGTGCAAGTCCATATTTATCTGGGCAGAACCCACACAAGGTCATTGTGGGTATGTCATACCCAATAAAAGATAGTTTTAGGTGATAAAAAATCACTCAGATCAGTTCCAAAGTAGGTTAAGTTAGAATGATTCAATAAGAGTTCAGAACAAACCCAATTAAGGTAGTTTTCACATGTGTCATGTTTTTTTCAAGAAAAATATTCTAATTGTTAGTTGAGAGGTCTCAAGTTTGATTTTCACATGGTTTTAGTAGAGTCCACAACCTGAAATCCCATCAAAAGAGGTAGGGGACGCATTAAAAGGGAGATCGCATGGTAAAGAGACCAATTGTGGTGGAGACATCCAGGTTTTTTGGATAGGTTCTTCATGGAATCTTCATGAAAGGATGTGGTGTTCGATAGTAGCAGCTTCAACCGGTTTGGCTATAGTGATAATAGAGTGGTGCAGGTAAGAAGTGTAGGTGAGGACTTGGTATGAGGTTGAGCCATCTACATGGGATGTGTCCATGGCAGTGCCCACTAGTGGCCTGACCAAGACTGGATGTACCAGTGGATGTGTTCAGTTGGCATTGTGTTATTCGACTGGACTAGGAGGTGGTATAGCGGTCAACAGAGAACCTGTTCATAAAGGTGGTGATGGTCGCGTCGACTGGGGGGGGGGGTTATTCCATGAATCTTCCTCTGTAAGACCCATATTTTTTTTTTTTTATTATTATTAATTTTTTAGTATCATGTTCCATCCCTATTTATTAAATTTTTCTAACATCTTACGGAAAAAACTTCATTGTTTTTGTTTTACCCCAGGACAATTCACCCCCACTCGCCACAAATATTTTGTTGTTATGTTGCAATTGAAATTATTATATGTATATGATGTTAATTTTTTAATTCTAAATAACTTCTAGATATGTTTTTAATGAAACTATTCATCGTTCACACTATTTTGATGTCTGGTATCCAGCCTAAGCCGGGTCAAATAACAAAAGTGTCCCCAGATAAAAATTATTCAATGGAAAAAGGGTAAAATAATATATGTAAATACATATTCTTCAATTTTAATACCAAAAAACGTACAAAAAATTATCGATATCAAAATTCTATGATGACTGTATCATAGGCATCTGAAATCAGATTAATGAACAATATATTCTATTGGGACCCAATAAAAACCCCTCAAATTAATTTTAAAAAATAATATTTATTAGCTTAGAAAATTCATATGATCTCTTTGATAATAATTTATGGTATCATGATGTGCAATATAATCTAGTTGTATGGAAATTTAAAAACATTTATCACTGAAGAGATGTAACTGTTTTTTATCCAGCGATCCATTCCCATGTAAACATCCGAGGATCTAAATTTAATTTAATAAGAACAAAATTAAACTGAATGGATACCTCATTGAAATCCAAGTGTGATCAATTGAATCTCATCAACAAAAACCATTGCTAAATGGATCCAAATACAAACCCATCTATATCATCCACACATGGTTAAATAGTATACATTCACACCCATTATCGAAATCTAGGTGCTGGCATGGCACTCTGATGATTCTTTCATCATCTCGATGATCAATTTGATCCCACATGTTCGATTAGTGAAGGATTCTTTTAGATCATTCACTTGGGTGGATCCTTTCTCTCTATAATCTATGAGGATAGAAAATTTCTCAATTTTTAAATAATTAATTATCCTTGTATTAAGCTTCTCCTTTTTAAATAGTTTATTTCAAAAATACCCAATAAAGGTTCCCTGACCCCCATATATCAAGCATCCACTAAATTAAAAACAAATTTAATGTTTTGAAAAAAAACTACATAATTAAGATCATTTCTATATTATCGCCCATTATTAATATATAAAAATATATTACATGATAAATCTGTGTCATTAACTCGACTCATAATTCATTCTAATATTAAATGATCCTTGAATATAATAATATTATCTATATAATATTTTCCATGTATTTTCATAATACCTTATGAATAATTTTAATAAATAACTTCAACCCAATTATATTATACATGAATAGTAACGAATCTATTTATTCATCAAAAATAGAATAATTGGACAACTCGCAGACCCCATTATGGGTCCCACCTTGCCCAATATTCAGATTCATCACAATTCAGAATATTCTTGAATATGCTATTGTGAGTGACCATCTAGGACCTTACATTGATAGTAGTCAATATTATTCATAGTATAATAGTGAAGTCTATCAACACATCCAAGCCCCTATATATATAATAAAAATTCATATCAAGGACAAACTTTCCTCTGAACATTAATTGTGTAATATAATCCCTTTGTGTCATGTTAACTTATAATACTGAATGAAAAGTTGTTTCATTGTTTATTATTGATTTATTATTTATTGAAATAACTGTACTAACTTACCCAAATACCTACAAAAAATATTTTTGATGTTTCTACCAACTTGATCAAGTAGGCCAAAGATATCACTTCCTCAACTTAGAAGTGAAAAATTCTATCTTATTCATTCAACCAAAATCATAACACCAATGATGCACCCAACACAATATACCATGCCACGACATTAGTGCCACCATTTTTTCATTGAATAAACATATTAAAATGGGACATAATGATAATGATATTAATTAAGGATATAAAGTCACATGTTTATATATACGAATAAGCAATAACACAAAAAATAATTGGTGTTCATGTTGGCAGATTTTTCCTCATGATATCACCTACATGAGATCACCATGTTCGCACATCGTGAGAAGAATTATAAATGATTATGAGCCAAAAATACCAAATATTAATCCTTATACTATTTCAAATAAATGTGATATACCTTACACATATGAAATATGTTTATGATTACTATCATAGTATCCACATGTTGGTGATTCCAGCAATGAGGCCGAGCCACCTGTAATGGGGCAGGGAGAGTCTTTCTTGCTTACTCCTACAAAACCTTATAAGTTCCAAGGAAGGCATGATGGGGCTAGTGTTTTGGGGCCCATGGACCCAAACATTCCCATTTCTATGTACCCATACTTTCATAAGACTAGGAGTGAGGAGAAGAATATGAATAGCATGGTGGTTAAATCAGGAAAGGTGGACTCTTCGTGCAGGTCTCGACCTCTCAAAGAAGGCCCAAGGGTTGAGATGAAAAACCATTTTGAAGGTATGGTGGTTCAAGAACAAACATTGACGTATGGGGAATAAAATTCATGTGATAACAGTTGCATCCAACTTTAGTGAATAGTTTGTACCATTTCCAAGGGAAAGGGCCCCATAGCCCAAGAAGGAAGAAGGAGAAAAAGGAAAGTGTGACTCAGGAAAATGCATTATTTTCCAGGGGAGAAAACCCAAGGGACACAAAGACTATTATCAATTACATAAACTGATGGAAACCAGGTCGTCTAAGAAAAGTGGAAGTAAGGAATGAAAAGACCCACATGGAGGGGAAAGTGGAGATCAAAGTAGAGAACCAAGAGTGATGGAAGAAGAGGTAGGGGAATGCTTGAGGCTCATATTCCACTCCAAGGAAGAAATGACTAAAAAATTCCTTCGGCCCAATGCTTCATATGAGGAAATTCTAAGTATTTATGAAAGAAGGTTTCAAGTTGAGGCCACAGAGGAGATAGAGTCGTGGATAGAAAAAAAAGACCAAATCATCGCCCAGGGCTTCAACCAAGGAAAAATCACCCTGGAGGAATTCATCTAGACAATGGACAGAATGGTTTCTCACCTTGAATAACTCATCAAGGATAATCTAGAAACCCAAGCTAGAACTCTATACTGGTAATTATATAGAGTGTCTGATTTAAATAATCTTGGTCCGATGATTAATAATTTTGTGATCACTTTCATCACGTAATGGTCTTTGTTTTAAAAACGTTGGTTTCCCAATTTTCATTAATGTGGCTTAATGAAAATTTATATTTGGATGGAATGAGAACAACCATACCATTTTGACATGAAAAATAATCTAGGAACATTACTATATAAATAATAGATGTAGATATATCAACACTGTAATAGTATTTGTACAAAATGTATAACTCATCATATATAAGGTATGATAATTAAAAATTATTTTCTTATGTGGGTCTATAGAACGTATGATTAATAAAGAATAAGAGTAAGTAGATCTGGGAGAGACTTATCATTGTTTTCCATACTTAAATTAATAAAAAAACTATTAATTTCCATGGGAGTGATACAATAATTGGATTTTATATAAGAAAAATATTAATTTTAAAACCTATAACCTATACGCTGTCAATTTATCTAATGATTTTGAATATGTGAGGCCCAAATGGAACTCCTTGAACATGCTTACACTGAAAGAGTTCTTTGGATTTCTCAAACCATTCCTTTCTTTCGCTCTCTTGTTAAAGACCACCGATAAGATTAAGAATTATATAATTATAAATGTTTTCATGTGACTTAATTAGTTTATTATATATAGATGATAGAATCAAACATTGAATGTCGACTATATGATTAAAAAACATCATAGAAATGGAACTCTTCATCACTCACATCCTTAGTAAGACGATCATTTAATATGGATTCTAGCACATATGATTCCCATTGATGGTAAAAAATACATCCCAAAGGCATCTGAACCATTCAAAGATGTTACCAGAAATAATGATATGGTATTTCTACAATACTTATCGTAGGAATAATTTTTATGATAAACATTCCATTTATTATACTGTTATAAAAGATAATATTATTATTACTCTTCTTGATTATAACTTATGATATAAATAATAATAATTAATTGTATTATGTCCCCAAAAATATTACTATGTCTCAACAACACTCAGCATTGAACTTAGAATGTCCTATCAAATAATACATTCTAGGAGAAAGGATCGGTATTTCCCCTATACATGATCTAATCGTTGGCCATAAAAAACATTAGAAGGTATTTTGGTAGGCAGTCATTCCATCTTCGGGCATGTAGCTTATTAATTTGTTAAGTAGACACCCTAATCTAGAAATACAAACATGGATTTCCTCAACACTTAACTACAAGTTTATATTGAATATGATTTTCCAATTAAATTGAATAATATTTTGGTTAATTAAACTGAATAACATATTTAAGACATTATGGTAATGAAATGTTCCACAAACATTGTCAGAACAGACACATTAATGATTTGGTCATCTCAATTATAACAATGATAGGATTAATGACTTAATATTAACAAGATATATTTTATTAGTTATGTGTAAATATTTCAGGTTTTTCTATTAAATGTATTTTTAATATTAATTTCAACTTATTTAAGTCAATAACTTTGTTTTGTTTAAAATTATTAAGAATAATCCATTTATTTATATTCTATTATTTCTAATTATTCTATTTATTTATGCTCTCATAGTATTTAATACTTAAAATAAATAATTCATTAGACATAAATAAATAAATAAATTACTAAATCATGAGCTTACATAATGGTTGACATATTGAGGGGAAATAAATAAATATATGAACCGAGGGTTATTACTCCTTATTCCAAAACCAGGCATGAGTTACATCATTCCACTTTTCTACTTGTGTATCACTTGGATTTCTATCATATTTATTCTGTATTGAACCACCTTAAGGATCCTTAGGATTATCCATTTATTAAATGCATTTATAAATCACGCATAGCTAAGGGGAACCAAATAACTAGATAAAGGGGGATTAAAAATAACCATGGACATACAAGTCCTACATAATAGTGGTGGGAGGGTGGACACATGTGACACCATATTTTAATTTAATAATTAATAATTTCAAAATCCTAAAATAAAATAAATAAATTAAAACAAACACATACCCACGACTTTTTCGAGATCATGAATAGTAATACACATGCAACAGTTTTGAAAAATTATAATGCATAACATTCATTTCAATTCGTAATTTATTATTGAGATAAATTTTCTTCCATTGATTAATTAATTAATTCCATTTCATCTTAATGAAAATCCGAATTCTCCTATAGATATCCATAATTTAGGAAACCATGGAAAATAAGTGGCTAAAAAAATAATTATAGATTATTACAGTAAATTAACGGATCATTTCATAACTCTATAAAACCTTTATTAAACTGTAAAATATAATAGTTTCCTAAATATTTATTAAGGTGTTAATTCTATAATTTTAAATTAAAGTAATTTTAATTAAATCCATTATTGTTAGGATACATGGAATGTACATACAAAATACATGTAATGTATCATAACTTTCATGTACTCAATATACATGACTAGGGACTTATTGTGTACCATGGATGGAAAAATGGCATTTAAAAGCTAGAAACATTCCATGTATCACTCTTTCTTTGTATCTTCAAAACCCACCGACGGACTTAGGGTGGTCATCAGACATGAGACTACACTACATGTACAATCCATCAACAAGTTGTGTATCTCAAATTCCGTGTGTCCTTTTTCACATTCCTAATGTATAAATGTGTATTATAGATATCATAAATAATAAACTACACACCGTGTATGGATGATATATGCCATGTAGGTACATAATGCTCAAGTATTTTATTTTCACATGGGTTTGACAATGTATATGACCGTGTTTCTTTCATTAAATTTTCTTCCAAAATATATTGAATACATGGCATGTATGCCCTCTA
This sequence comes from Viscum album, assembly GCA_963277665.1. Classification (NCBI taxonomy): domain Eukaryota; kingdom Viridiplantae; phylum Streptophyta; class Magnoliopsida; order Santalales; family Viscaceae; genus Viscum; species Viscum album. The sequence continues at coordinate 319,597,202 of OY728137.1, forward strand.
CACATCATGTAATATCACATGACCTTATTGAGGTTGTCCAATTATACATTTTTTGTTCAATAAATTCTACAAATTTAGTTACTTCTCACCATGTCAGGTATCCTATGACACAGCTGGTGTAGTATAATTGGGTACGCGACATGTACTTCAGTTACACACTGTAAAATCCAATGTTATCCAGCCATAATCATTAAAACTTTCCAATGGAATCTCTGGGGCTTCTTCATCAATTCTTAAAAATTTTAGAAAACGAAACCCTAAAGGATGATTATTAATATGTCCAAATACATTAATTTAAATTATATTAAATAAATAATAATTCATGAAATTAGAATGTATCAACATTTTGTGCACAAATATCAATAATAAATTAAGTAATTAAAATTTTGAAATGTGGCCTCTCTAATAACACATTATGTTTCTAGGAATATAAGAATAACATTTTTCAGTGATGAATCTAAATTATTTTGAATAAAATTTCTATAAAACCAAAGAGAGAATATTTTTCTCTAAATTTATAATAATTTTATTTAAGATCAATATAAACGGTTAAATCATATTAGAAACATTCCCTTATGATATTGTTTTTGATCATCAGAAAAAAAAATCAAATAATTCATTTCACTATAATGATCTTAGTGTATAGTAAATTTAGCAGTGACCCACACATGCTCCTTTTATTTTTAAATGATTCCAATAGATTTTTGGGTGTCTGCAGGGTGAAAAAGTTATCAAGAATTATTCATGTTGATCATTTTTAGATCCTTTTATCTTAAAGGAATATCTCTATAACTTCTTGTTATTTAGAGGAATAGTGGAAGGGGAATGGATAAAGAATTTGTGTCTGTGAAGCAATTCTCAAATCTCGATTAACCCTATACAATAGAAAAATCCATCTACCTATTGAGCTAGGGGTTAGGTTATAATATTACTTCATTACATAAATTCATTTAAATAGTATAGAAATCATTATTAAACCATAGGCCATAAAATGGCATTATTATAATTTTTATTATATTATGATGTGTGCTATGTCATGCAATATTAAATATTATTTATTGAATTAAAAATAAATATACATCACTAGAATTGATCTTAGACCACTCTAATACCTAATAATTTATTTAATAACTAAATAAATACTTAATTGGATATATAATTCCTAAATAAATAAATTAAATAATTTATCCAAAATCTAGTAAATAGATTTCTATTAAATAGTCATGTAATAAAATATTTTATTTAATAATTAATATATAATTATTAATTAACTTGATAATACTTATGAGTACTAAAACCTGAATTAAATTATAATTTCTTTTGTTTTTTAAATATATTAAAAATAAAAAGGATCTTGAATGTTTTTATTTACTAGATGGGTCATTTTTAAAATAGACCTTCAGAACATAATTCAAACAGTTAGAACCCTTAAATGTTTTTTTAAATAATGAAGGCCATGGAGTCCATCATAAGTCTTGTTGAGTTTTGATAGAATTGTTTGAGACTTCTAAAAATAAGATTAATTGATTTAATTAAATAACATTATATGTAAATAAAATTAAAATAATTGAGAAATAAAGAATAATGAGATGTTTTAATAATACATATTATATTATTATTATAATAATTGTTGTTATTATTATTATTATTACTATTATTATTATTATGTTAGGTTTATGAAACCCCCAAAAATGTGGTCTCCTCCCTACTAAGTGCAATGAAGCCCCTCCCTGAGGTCCTCAAGAAGGAAACACACCACCCCCATGACTCCCTTATTAGGTGGCTCTTCCTCCAATATATATTCATGTTTCTCATCTTATTTTATGAGGTTAGTCTATCTTCTAACATTCTCTCCTTCCATGGGGTAATTTTTTGTCTCATCACCGCCCTATATCATTCAGCTAAAATTCTGGGTTTAATGCAAATCCAATTTTCCATTTTTCTTTGATTTTATGGTATGAAAAGTGTCTCTTGGGGCCCCTCATGCATATTCAGGCATCCACTACAGTTTGAGGTAAGGATTTTCATCTACTTCTTCATTTACCCTAATCTATTTTGGGTCCTTTGGGTGATTTAGAGTCCCTAATATTTTTTATAGTGAGTTTTAATCATCTTTCAAGTCATTCTCTCATATAAATAGGCATATATATATATATGTTCCATGTTTGTATTAGCTCATGTGGACGGGAATATGTGAATTGAGATAAGGGATATATATATATATATATTTATTTATATATTTTTATATATAAATATATGGGTGTCCAATTGTGGAGCAGTTTTGAGTGGTCCCTGGTAAAACTATCAAGTGACAATGTGTTTGTCTTGGAATTGGTCTACATCCTGAGGTAAGGTCCATTTCCATTTCCCTTTTATTTTATAAACTCATTAATTAATTTAATTTTCACACTATCTTTATTTTATAATTAATGTGGCATGATTTTCAGAAATATTATATCTTAGATATGAATTGAGTATGTTCATGAATGAAATGTTAAATATTATAAATGATTGTGTGATAAGAAATTTCATGATTTTATAAAAAAATCCCTCTAACGGAGGTGCGTTGTCTTCAATATTAAATTTATTGAGTAGGATTTTATGCTTTTCGGACTTCTTGTTATTTTTATTGGGTGGAAAGTTAGTATGTTTTCCCCTTTTTATATGAATTTTAATTGTAACCTAAGAAACCTTATTAAGGTTTGACCTCCTTAAGTGTCAAATTGTCGAGGTAGGCATATGACATTTTCCCAAGACACGTTTCCTATCTTTTCATTATTATAAATGTATTTTTTATGATATTTGGAATTAAATGGGAATTGATCAAGTTGGAAATTTCCATTTTCTAATGAGATATTCTAACTTATCATTTCACCTTATTAATGGATTTGGAATTTTTTAATGAAATTTACTAGGTTTAATTAAATGGACTTGCTTCCACATTAATGTTTCTTCCTTTAAATGGATAAATTGAATAGTCTTTACAAATATAGCATGATTAAACCACACCTTCTACGTCTTCCTTATAAAATACATTATGTCAACAGTAATGTTTCAAAATTGAATTAAATACGACTAATGTTAGGGATAATTGGTATTCTCATGATGTATTGAATTGAACAATACCATGCGGTTTATTAAATTTTATGCCAAAGAAATTTTGGTATCTTGTTTTATTGAGATTTCATTAATGACCTATGTTTCGAATCATGAAAATGCCATGTTCTAATTTCTGCATTCCATTGATAATATCTTATGACTTGTAAATAATTTATCTTGAAAATGCCTTTTTATATTTTAATTCTCATGCCATGAAATATAAATTTTTTTATTATGATTTTCTTATTTGAATAGCTTATATATCATTATAGCTTCTGGCATACTGATATTGTTTAAATGTCTCCCAATTAAATGTTATTTCCTTGTGATATGTTCCTTGTTTGATAAGGATTACATGATGTAGACTAGGAGAGGATATGGTTTCAACATTAAGGACCCATGGATGGACTCACCATATATGGTAAATTATGAATTGATGCACCATGAGAGATGATTTGGTTTCCAGGAAAGAAATTCCTAGATAGTTTCTATTACTCATGAGTGATACCGGTTTCCTAAGGGAACATCTAGGGATGGACCCATTTGGAAAGGTTGTTACACCATACCTCATCTGAGACTATACCCCCTTTGTGATATACATTGTATAGACTCTGAGTTACCATGCCTCATAGTGATACAATAGTATCTTTATAGATTTCTGTGGAGGAATTAAGTGGTATTTAATTATATTATGTTCATGTTTCCATACATGGGGATTCTTTTAGGTCACATAGGATGGGCATGAGACTCCACATTTGGGTTAAGAGGATTATATAATTGTATTTCTTCTTCATATGATATGAATATCCTTCATTATTATAATCAACTTTCTTATCCTCGTGGGATGATTATCCTCAATTTATTGGCACTTTTGAATGATGAAATGTGAATTAGACCCCAATATGAAGCTTGGGGGGGTGTACCTTTTCTTGGGTTTACTTGATCACTTTCTACTTGTAAATATGTTATAACCTATATAGGTACCTATTTTAGACAACCGTCTTAGGGGAAAGTAGATGGTATCGAACAATTTTCCGATTAGAAACCCCTATTAAGGCGTTTTCATATTTATGTTACTTTCTTTGTGTTTATTATATTTGGCTCACTCTTCAATTTATATAACTCTATATTGATTTAGAATGAAACTATGGTTTCCGGCCTACTTATATTTATTTTTCACTTCATGTTAGGGCTTCCATTACACTAGGGTACCTAAGTAGAACTTTCTTGTTCACAAGACCATGAATTCTTATTTGTGTTGTTCTACATAGTACATTGGAGTTAGGAGAATATGACTGAGTTGGAGCTTAGGATGCTTGTGGATTTCTCATAGGATCTTTAATTAATTTTATATATTTATTCATGTACTATATATTATTCTTTTCCGTTGTATGTATTTGGTTTTATATTATGTGTAATCATCAATAATGGCATTCAGCATTTGTATAAACGGGCATTTCCACTTACATTCAATTGATATTGTTCTTCGTATAGTTCTATTTGTCTCTCAATTATTATTACTTCTTCCATTGTTTTCTATTGTTTATACCTTTATAAAACTATCAAAATCTAATATATGATGGAATAGTCTCCCCACAGACACACCCTAGGCCCTCTCTTCTAACCGTCAGCCTCTGGCAATTGGGAAGATTTGATAGAGTTCATGTAGCGACGGGTCTGGATACTGGGTTTGATACAAATTTGGGATTATAGGTCACAAAGTGGTATCTTAGGAGGTTTAAATTTTTGTTTTCATACTCATTTGGGTTATTACAATACATACTACACATTTTTTGGTCCTTGGTAAATTTTAATGTTTGGACTGATTACCCAATGTTTGGGAAATGACCATGTGGTTGAGGAAGGAAATTTTTTTTATGTTGTTTAATATTACAGTTGATATGATTCCACCTCAGGTGAATGATGTAAATTATATTGAATATGATTTATCGGATTTATGGTATTCTTTCCCCTGGTATAGTATGGAAAGGATGAAGCTTCACATTAATAATATTAGCACACATAAATTCACATTCCATGAATATTCTATGCCATGTAGTTGCATTTAATGTTTTCTTGTTGATAAGTTGGGTGCCTTAAATACTATTCCATTATTTTCCCTATTAGTGTACTTTTTTAGGTAATTATTTGATATGCATTGTGGTATAACATGAATAGTGGTTTATATGACATGTTTCCTGATTTCATATCCTTCCTTCCATATTTAGAATGCACTATTAATGTGATTATAACACGTTTCTTTATGTTAGCTGATTGTTCAGAAATAATTTTATTTGTATTAAATTTGAAATTGATGGAATGTGTTGGGATTATATGTATTATGAATGAATGAGATCCAATTTTCACTTTTATGTTGTATGGGATCCATATAACCAGGAAATGGTTACCCATGTTTTCAAACCATCTTGAATATATATATAAACACATTTTAGTGACCCAATATAATTTGTTAAGGTTGTTGAATTAAAATTAAAATTTAATTTGTTTTTAATAAATAGAGAAAAATTCCAAACTGTATGGTGCATGGGTGCTTTACTGGTAGTTAGGTTGCTACACATATGATTTCATTATTTTTTATGATCATGTTATATTGTGAAGTGACTATAAATGTGAAAGATGTTTGATTTTTAATCTACAATGAAATTGATTTCCTTCTTAAATGTGAAATTTTACCCATGTACATTATTTTGGAGATTTACATTATGAGAATACCTAATACATGTTTTTAAAAAGTTTAAATGTTGAGAAACAATTTTTCATCTTCTTTATAGTGAAACCAATTTTTATCGGCAGGACCCTCATGAGTTGCCTTATGTATTAAAAGGAATTCACTATTAAATTTCATAATTATGACTAAATGGAAATAATTTTAAATGGTTTTAATGGTTTTCTTTGAAAAATTATGGGTTTTACCTTGATGTGTTTTTTATGATGAAGTAACTTCTGTTTTGTTTCCAAAAAAAGAACCTAATCTTTGGATTAATTATTTAGATAATAAATGAATAAATGTGATTAAATATAAAGGGAAAGGAAATGGAACCTGTAGTGGTGTCATCTATTTAAAATTATAAGGTAAGGTTAGTTTAATTTTCTCTTAGAGTTTCATTATAATAGAAGAGAGTATATATTATTTAGTAATTCTTTTATTTAATGAATAGATTAGATGATCGGCTTTTGAGACTGGTGGATTTTTTTGACATGAACCAGTGTTAATTTCAATTTTTTCCTCTATAATGGGATATCCCATGGTAGATATCACCCTTATAACTTTAATTCCATAATAGTGTCATGATTTTTCAGATGTTTGGTGTTGTATGGTGGTCTTTTCCATAGTAAGACTCTTACATTTAGATAAACCCTTGTTCGGGTGAATGGTCATGTTTCTTGACCCATATTTACAGTCATGAGAATTGATTAATCCTCATTTTCAACTAGTTATACATTCCTCATGCATGGTTTGTTACTCTATAGGTCTCGGGACCCTGTCTCCTTTGTTGGGCGACTTAGGAGGCCATCATTTGATTTATGATCATATAAGGAAATATGACTCTAGACAGAATATCTTGTGCAAGCCTTTCAAAACACGAATTATTATGGATGATAAGCCTAAGGGTAGTAATTATGATGTTCTATTTTATTTTATAACATTGGGATAGTATAAATTAATATACATGTTACCATCGAGTGTTAAGTGTGGTAAAAAACTTGTAAATTTTAGTTAATTCAATGAGCCTTTTACTTTTAGTATGGTCTCGGGTAATCTCTATAGTAGAGTGACTTGAGAGTTAAATAATTAAGATCATCCCAATAATTGGGAGGGAAATTAAGTGACTTGAGTGTTTTGACATGCCAGTCCATTTGTGTTTACTCTGATATAAAATGCTATGGCTTATGTGAGCATGGCTAGAAGGAGTCGAATATGTTCATTAATCTAAATCTACATCTAGAGAACATTGGAGAGACTAATGTATCCTTGATTTTGATGGAAAGGAACCTCTTATGGTGGGGACCATCCTATCTATTATGATTAATGTTCCCTTCTAAGAAGAAGGAACATAACCGAGAAGGAGCATTTACAAATGGTCAATTATATTAAATGAATTTGATGAATATAGGTGTTAACTCATGTCATTTCTTTCTTGATAGTGAAACAATGATATAATTTTCCATTTATGAAAACATTATAAAGATCAATTGGTCTTGGATTTGATAGAATGGTATGTTGAATAATCACAGGATTCTTTGGGCAGAGAAGGCATGCGTTCAGTTAATTTTGTTTTGTCGGTAGGCGAAGCCAAGCTTCATTCAAAGGAATTCGATTAGTAGTTGTTCGAATGAAATTCTTGTAATTATTGTTATCCTCTTAATATTTTCTATAAAAAAAAATGAGCATGTCCCATATCTCAAATTTATCTTTGATACACTAATAGAGCGTCAGTATTACACTGCACTGCTATTTAAAAAGATGGTGTGCCTGGTGGGTGGTTCTCTATTGGTCTTTCACATTGTATACATTGTTATTATCACAACATAGTGGTTTTGTGTGACCCTTTGATTCCCAATTATATGTGACCTAGAAATACATTTTTACACCATTTGTTTCTTCTAATGTGATCTCCATGAGGATGGAACTCTAAGAAAAGCCATTGGTCTGATGTGGATGTGGTGGCCTTCTACCAATGTCTATCTTGTAACTATATATTGTAGACTACCCAAAAATAGTCTTTTTGACTACATTATATTGAATTCAAGGTTACTCGAGTCTCATTGAAGGAATAAAAATTAATTCTTAAAGTGTGATATTCCAATTGGTTGGTTCTATATTTCACCATTGTTCATGTGAAGGAATTATAGTTTTAAATGACCAAGTGATTTTTTGATCATGAAACATCACTGTAAGTTGGGTGTGGACATTGGGGGATGTGTTTTTGGTGTATTATTTATTCTTAGGATTATGGAATCATAGTTATATTTTAAAATACCAACCATATAATATAGGAATCATTTTTTTATTCAAAATAAGTGGCTTGACTTATTTACTATCTTGTTTAATGTCTATGTTCATTGAAGGACCATCTATGGCACGTCGTTAGGTGGAGATGACAGCGATATGGCTCAGCCATGACTTTTCATGAGAAGATGGCTTGACATGGATAAACACGGTTAGTAGAGAATCAACTAATTTACCTTATCAAAATAAACAAAATATCATCGCTAAAAATATTAGATGCCTGCTTTATAAAGAAATTCCATTTGTGGGAATTGTGGTGGTGAATAATTGGACCTTTTAAATGTTAAACACTATGGTGGGATGTAACTTATCCAGATGCTTACTGAGATGATGAAATGACTTTTTCTCTATCTAAGTGGGCTTGTGTAATAATTGTCTTGGTGTTTGAGTTAGAAAATTATCATTTCCTCATGTTTAGATGACTTAGGGCCCATATGATTAATTAAATTCTCATTGGTGCATTAGGTATTGGAAATTCTTTACAACCATTTCAATGAAGATTCATGACTCTCATAAATTGGATTATGTTTTTATTATTTCTGAATGCTTCTTCAGGACAAGAATTTATAAGGCGGGTAGGTTGTAACATAATGTGTGTTTTAACAGAGAAATAAATTAAATGTAATTTTAATTTTTCCTTTTACTATTTGGGAAATTTTAAATTTTGAGCTTTGGAAATTAATTATAAGATTTTGAACACATAAATGTTTTGTTTTTAAATTTTTATGAAGCCTGAGGGGTCCATCATATGTCTTGGGGAGTTTTGTAAGCATAATGTCCCTATTTTAAAAAACAATTAGTTGAATTATTTAAATGAAAATATAAGTAAATAAAAAAGAAAATATATGAGTAATAAAAAAATCCCAAAAAGTTTAAATAATAATAATTACACTTTTATTTTATTTCTTATTTGTATTATTATCATTATTATTATTGGTTTATGAAAACCCCCAAAAGGTGTTCTCCTCCCTCTTTATCACGACACACCGCCTCCCTTGGATATTATAATGCACGATGACCCTCCCCCTAGATTCCCATCATGTGGGTATCTTCCTCTTGGATTTCATCATGTTTCTCATCTGATTTGATGAGGTAAGGTCTTCTGTTGTAATTGCATCTTTTTGCTAATTTTTTATCTCACTATCATCCTATATTATTCGGCAGAAACCCTAGCTTGGAGGACAAACCAATTTTTATTATTTCATTTGATGTTAGGGTGTGCGATTGGAATATTAGGACCCCTTTATGTGTATTCTGATGTCCTCCACCATGGGAGAAATGGATTGGTTCGATTCTCCTTTTCGTCACCGTTCGAGGTAAGGTTTTTCATCTACTACTTTTTTTTGTTATTTATTTTGTGTCCTTTGGGTGATTCAGATTCCCTAATAATTATTTATAGAGATTTTTTATCATATGTGAAGAATTGCACTCATATAAAGAGGTGTGTACACTTATAAATATACATATCATCCATGTAATTATTCCTTCACGAAGATGAGAATACGTGCATTGGGTTAAGGGATATATATATATATATATATATATGAATTCTTGAATGTGAAAGTGTGGAGTAGTTTTGACCACAGGTAAATCTGTCAAGTTCCAATGATTTTGGTTTGGCTTTGGTATACTTCATACGGTAGGGTCAATTTACTTTTAACATCAATTTTATAAATTCATTAATTTATTTACTTATTGTATTGTCCTTAGTTTTTAATTAATCAAGTATGACTTTTTTTATTATTTTTTCTTACATACAAATTGAATATGTTCATGAAAGAAATGTAAAATATGGTAAATGGTTATGTAAAAATAAATTTCATGATTTTATAATAAAACATGTCCAAAATAGGTGAGTTTTCTTCACGCTAAAAAGTTGATAGTAGGCTTTTATTATTATATGCCTTCTTTTTTATGTTCGATGTGTTGCATGTTAGTACATTACCTCCTTTTATATAAGTATTAAATATATCCAATGAGATATTATTAGTGTTGGAAATTAGTTAATTGGAAATTCCATAGGTAGGCATATGAAATTTTTACAAAACTCTTTCCCTATCTTTTGAGTTTTGTGAATTTATTTTCTAAGGTCTTTGGAATTAACAAGGAATTGACAGGGTAAATTTTTTTTGTTATTCCAATGAAACATTATAAGGGATAATTGCACCTTATTAATGGATTTCAATGCTTTAATGAAATTGAATGTGTTAAAATAAATGAAATTGCTTTCACATGAAGGTTTCTTCTTTTAAATGGATGAATCAAATGGTCTTGAAATGTATAGGATGGTTAAACCATTCTCTCTTCTATTGTATTATAAAATGAGTTATGTTAATTATAATGATTTGAAATAGAATTGAATACAGATAATGTTATGTATAATATGTCTTTTCATCATGTATTGAATTGAATATTACCATTAATTTTATTGAATTCTATTGTTAGGATTGATTCTTAGCTTGTTTTATTGAGATTTCAATAATGTCATATGGCCATAGGCATGTTATTGCCATGTTTTGATGGTTGAACTAAATTTATTAAACATTATATCATGTAATTAATGGATATTTCCACTGACTTGTTATATTTTAATGCTCACTCCATGACATATAAACTGTTCCATTTTGTTTGGTTTATTTGAATAGAATATATAGCTTGATAGGGTTTGGTATGAGGATATTGTTTAAATGGATTGCAATTATAAGTGATTGATTTGTGTTATGTGCCTTTTTTGATATGGATTACTTGATGTGGGATGAGAGATAAAATGGGTTCCATAAAAACAGTACTAAATGAACTCTCCATAATCATGAAATTATGACTTGATGTGCTTGGATTGATGCTTTGGTTACCAGGAAAGGACTCCCTAGGAATTTGTTATTACTTGTGTGTGATACTGATTCTCCAAGGTAGAATCCAATGAAATGCTTATTTTGAAAGATAGTTATACCATGCCTTAGGTGACACTTAGTCCCCTATGTGAGATACTTGGTATAGACCTAGAGTTAACATGCACTATAATGATACAAAAGAATCCTTATGAATCACATTGGAAAGACATGGAGGTATTAGATTATCGGATGATACCATTGCGATACTAGGGATTCTTTGAGGTCACCTTGGATTGAAATGAGAATACACCTATAGTTATTATTGGTTTTATGATTGGATTGTTTCTTCCTATGAAATGAATTTCCTTGATTATTATTATGGTCTTTATTATGCAAGCGGGGTGATTCTTCTTGATTTAATAGTACTTTTTGATGATGACTTGTGAATTGGACCCCAAGCCAAAGCACAATATTTGTGGTGCACCACTTCTTGGGTTTCGTTGCTCACTTAGAACTTGTATAAATTTTGTGACATGCATAGGTGCCACGGTCAGACACTTGGATTAGGCCGAAGTAGGTGGTATGGGATGGGTGTCTATTTAGGAACCCAAACGAAGGCATTGTGATTTTTTATGTTAATTTATTTGTTTATTATCTTTATCACACTCCATAATTTATGTTCCACTGTCTAGATTGGGATTAATACTGGGGGTGTTGGCCTACTAAGAATTATTTTTCACACCCTTCTTGGGACTCCAATGCACTAGGGTACCCAAGTATACCTTTCTCGTTCGCAAGAACATGGATTCCTCTTTGCGCTATTCCGTGTGGTACCATGGAGTTAGGAGCACATGACTGAGTTAGATATTAGGATGCTTACCAAGTTCACCATGGATTTTATTTTATTTTTTTATATCATTCATATAGTGTACTGTATAATTTCCGATTGAATGTTGTTTTTTATATATTATGTATAATCATCAGGACCTGCATGCTCTGTATAAGTGGGTGTTTCCACTTATATTCAATTCATATTCTTATTATTCCCCTATTATATATCATTCATTTATTGTTACTACTTCCACTATTTTATACTGTTTATAGCTGTATACTAATGTGAAAATATTATATATTGGTACATAGTCTCCCCAAATACAAACCCCAGGCCCTTGCGACTATTCAACAACCTTTGTCGTTCAGGTAGATGCGCTTGAGGTTAGGTGGTGATTGGTCTAGCTATAAGTTTTGATCGTAATCAGAGATTGGATATTTAAAAAAAATATTATTGAGTCTTGAAAATAATATTTTTATAGTATATAAATTCATATTGAATTTAATTGAGGTTGGTAAAAACACTTAGTCTATCTCTTTCTAGGATAAATTTCTTTTTGTCATTAGATTAATTTTCCAAAATTCTAATATTACTATATATGACTGGGTCAATAAACACAAGAGAACCAACTTAATTTCATAATGAACACAACCAAATATGGTTGATCACTACGTAATATAAACCATTTATCTCAATATCTCATTAAGTATTTTTCAAATTAGTATAATCAACCTATAATATTGATATTCCTTTCTTTGAAAAAATGAAATAAATAAATCATTAAACCGTATCATTGGAATTTATTGAAAAGGTTCTATTACAATAAAAGTGATGTGATATCAAAAACTATATATATGGAATGGAAAAATAATTCTTTCAATTAATCAATAAAAACATGTCACTCATGGCACACCAAACATATTAATCTTCACCAGGAACTATATCATCAGTGTTTATGAAATACATCTATGTGAGTGAGTCTTAACATTTATTAATAATAATACTAAAGAATAAGGAAAACTACACACACTCATAGATATGAATATCTGATGACACCAAAACATGTGGAATTCCTTCCAGAAGATCTTTTCTTATAATCTCCCATCTTTGTGATTACAAAGTCAGAACTTTATAAGAGTAAGTCTCAACAATCTATGTGTACTCGGTTCTAACAGTTACATTCTATATGTCCGCATAATAAAATGTTAACTTATCATAGATCTATAATAAACAATATCATCATATAAAATATATATTCTCATCCTAGAGGAGAACTGATATGATATTATCAATAACATAGTTACTCTAGGAAATTATAACATTAATGTCATGCATAACATGGAATATTATATAATAAGATATTTTATTATTATTAAAATCATAGAATATACATGTAATCAAAGTAGAAACAATTTTTACTATGAAAAAAATCAAAAAAATACTAACATTATTCATTCATGTATGAAAAATATCATTCCTTAAATAATATTTTGCGTTCATTTTAATGACATCCCTCTCTTGTTTGTTTGATTCTGATGATACATTTACATTAAGGGTCCAGTCTGAAAAAATCATTCTTTGTGAAACATATTATTTTATACACCAAAAAATAATTTTAATGAAGTGTATACTATCAATTAGATATTTAATTGAATTTATTCTATATATACATGGTAATTGACCTTCATGTTAAGACCTACTTCGTTCAAGGTGTTTTCTTTGAATTTTTCTTAATCTGTAAGTGTTTCCTAGTCAAAAACTTTAATCCCATAATATATGATTATCTTAAACCCCATGTTCCCTTTTCAAAGTGGTCAATACTACCGAATAACCTTTTTTATTACAATTATCTTCAATTTCATGATATTATATGTTCCTTTTAATGTTATATTAATAATGGGTATTTGATTCAATTGTTACAAGGTTTGTAGGGGTTAATCTGACTCAATTCTATTTATTGGTTCATAATAACTCTCTTTTTACTGTAATAATTCGATATTGATATATTATAACCTATAGTCATTTTATATTGTATTTAAACCATCTTCTCTAGGGAAATAATGATGCACACTAAAGAATTTTCCCTCGATGATTCTTTGGTTTTGTTAAAGTGTAATTTTATAATGAATAATTCACACTTAATTTAATGGATAATAATTTCATATCCATGTTTTTAATTCCCAATAATGTCATCCTTTCCACAATATAAACTAAATATTTTCATCTTAAATGATATATTTTCTCTAATTTGTTCATTTAATGAAAATGGTTTCCTTATCCTTTTATCGATGTGGGTTTTCAGTAAAAAAGTATTTTAAAATTTTCAAAATATGTTTCAGTCCATTGAAAATAAAGGGGTTTCATAATACAATCCATATTTTATTTTAGTCTATTTTATACCATTTTCATGGTGCTCTTATTAATGATTATTTTTGGAAATTAATGTTTTTAAAATTATTTTTACTCCCCCTTTTGAAAAAATTTGGTAATTTTTATGGTTCTATCATTAAAGGTTATTTTTTAATGTAATTTTTTTCAAAGTATTTACAATTTCTCTTTTTTTATTAATGGGTAAAAGGAAAATTGATGAAAATAAATTTTCAGGAAATGTTTTATTTTCATTTTGTTTAATATAAAATGAATCATTTTGGAAACATACTCATAACTATGGGTTTTGAAACATTCAATACAAGTTTTTTTCTTAATATACCATTTCATGGAGTAGGTTTCATTGTTATATATCTCCAACAGAGTTATTTATCTATATTCTACACTATATTATTGTTTTATTATGTTATTATATTTATTGATCATGTTTTTGGTATCATGATGTTTAATTTATTATGTTAATTGGATTTTTAAGGAATCTAATTTTATTTCCATGGGTCACTTGCAAAAATTGAATGAGTTCTATTTTATAGTTGAATGAAACATTTTTTATTTACATGGTTTTTGATAATGTAAAGAGTGGTTGATTTTTATGTGACAAAAAATGTATGGATTATGATATGGGGGGGCGATATCTCACTCCAATGAATTTGGTAAAGGATTATAGTTCCTCAAATAGAAATATTATTTGAACAAGTTAGTGTGTAACTGGGTTCAAAATAGTGAGTGTGATGGTTTTAAGATGTACTAAAAATTTTACTTGTGAACATGTTAGTGAATATATATGTTCAAAAAGGGTGATTGTTATAGAATTTATATCTACAAATAATTTTATGACT
Organism: Viscum album; assembly: GCA_963277665.1. Classification (NCBI taxonomy): domain Eukaryota; kingdom Viridiplantae; phylum Streptophyta; class Magnoliopsida; order Santalales; family Viscaceae; genus Viscum; species Viscum album. The sequence continues at coordinate 319,612,223 of OY728137.1, forward strand.
GAATGGGTTGGCTGGTAGTGAGGTTCAGAAAGATAAGAAACCCTATGTTTATGATTGTGTCACTTTCTTTCTTCTGTTCCACGGATCATGCTATAAGATTCTTTTTTTATTCTCTCATCCTATTTTAAAAGTCTAATCATATGATATTTCATGATGATGTTTAAATATAAATTATTTATGTTCTTTTTAATGAGATAGCTTTTCATTATTCATTCTCTTCCATATGATTTTGATCTAACCATTATGAACATTGTTAATTTATCACTTACGATGTGTTTGGGATCACCATTTTTTCAGGTTTCTAGTACCCATGTTAAAAAAATAATTATATCATGTGATATTTCAAGAAAGGTTCTGGTAGAGCACAATTATTGATCAATGCTTAAAAGGTTTGTTAAAAAGGTCATTTATGTATAAAATATCCAAGACACTAAACCTTACAAATATTTGGATTTTGAATCTATTTGTGAGATGTATTATTCAATTCATGTGATTAATGTATTATTTATGTCATGTAAAACTTGGATAACATTAATAAAAAATGATATGGAAGGAGTAATAATGATCACCTACTCAAAAAATATGACTATTGTATTGGAATCTTTTTTGACATACTACTCTATACCAGTAATATTTAATAAAAATATAAAATCTCATCTAGATTCTGAGAGGATTAATTGTTTATAAAAATATATAGTGGTATTAATACTGTATCCAAGGTATATAAATTCCAAACAACATATGTTTATAGAAATTATATTCCTATAAAATGCTATTATTTGTCTTTAGTCAAATTAAGAGAAGGTTTTTATTTGTTAATTTTTATCCTTATTCCAAAAAACACTAAAACCATATGATCCTAGGAATAATTGTAATTATATTTGTTATTTAGGTCAATAAATTATAATATGGTCATGTCTATGAGATTTCATAAAAAAATGAAGCACCTCTTAAGATAACTAAATAGACTACAAAGTCTACCTATATTTTCCACAAAGTTTTAATTATCATGATACGCACTATAAGCCCACACTGATTCCACTATACTGGATGTATTCCCTATATAAGTGATAGAAGTACCCAAATTCCTTGGATTATTTTTTTAAAATCACCCCATATCATCTCTTACCATCACTGATTCCATACACTATAATATGAAAATCATTTCATTTAGATAAGAAGTTAATAAACCACACTTTATCATATCATATATCTGGTCATCGAAAGGATTTTTTTCATCACTATAATAAAAAATATAAATTTTTTGAAGAATAATATATTTTTTAATGTGTATTTCAGTTCTCTATGAAGGTTTCCGCCTTTTTATCCTAATCTCTACTCAAATTTAGAAATAAATAATGAATATATGTGAATTTAGATGCTTACTTCATGATGGAAATTGTGCCTTGATGAATATTTCAAAAATAATTTTCCATCACATAACAAAAGGTTTCAATTTTAAATATCTCATGAAAGAATTATTCAAAATTCATAAAGGCCATACCTCGGCTATTCTTAATAAAAGGTGTCCCAAAATCGGCATGTTACCCTTTCTATTATAAAGAGGGATTACCAGAACATGTGTTTCTTAGGTGTCTCTGGGCCCTTCAATATTGGGTGGACATCATCATTTCATTCCATAACTTCTTTCAAAGAGGGTTTAGAATAAAAAACTAGTCAATGAAGAAATTAAGAAGACATTTACAAAATAAAATGTCATCGTTTCCTTTTGACGAACTCTATAGCCAAAAATCTTGTCCGATCACAAAAAACCCTCTATGAAATTAGGATAAAATCTTGATCAAGTTGGAGACCTATTATCATTCACTCCATTTTTTGAGGAAGGATGTGATAATCTAGATGAAAAAATCTATAATAAGTAGAGAATAACATCAATTAATTTCTTTAATAATAATAATTAAATGTTGGGAATTGAGTAAATATGATAAATAAAAACCCCACCTCAATACCCTTACTCCATTAATATTTTATATATATCAATACATCCCATTTCAAATAGATTTTAATAACCTTTAATACATTTCTGAAAGATTATTAATTTAAGTTCATGACATATGAAACAAGATTTAAATGATAAATATTATGGTAAATATAAAAATGTATTTATAGAATTTTAAAACAAGGGAACCTACTATGATCCCATATTTATCTAATCATTAATAATAAATATATTAAACACTATTTACTTTCATTAAGCTTTTATTAAATATAGATGATTAGTTAATTAAAATTAAAATAGTAAAAATAGAGGTGAGTAGAGAAATATTATACAGTCCAACCAATTCCTACATGTTGATACCTAATATTATGCATGAGAATCTTGTTCCTAGAACCAACTCAAAGAAAATAAAGGAAAAATAATCATAAACTACCCCTACTCACTCAATTTTTTGGAATAATTTTGATGGACCTGGATATATATTGATTGATTACTAATTCATAATTTTCCTTGATTTGGGATACACTCATGTACTATGCCCGAAATCATTAAATGGGAAATAATACATTTTTTTAATGTTCCTAACCCAAACACCAATAAAACACCCATATCATGTTGAAAAGACTCCTTAAGAGCACCTTTAGATTAATTAAGTTCGGTGTAATCTAAGATCCTATAATTTTATGGCGATATCTTATGCTCATTTATAGATACTCTTTTTTTCTTTTTTCATGTACTTTACATTTGGGTTTTAGATTAGTGTGTGTTTGGGTGATAATTAATAATTGGGGTAGGAGGATGGAATGTGAAATGTTAGCACATAATTTTTTCAAACGATAGGCCCTAGACTATAAAATCATGCAAGCCTATACAAAGATAGTTTTTATGAGTGATGCATGGTTTCCCAAATCGTGCTCCCCTTGAAGAGTCACACAGTTACGGTGCATGGTTTCGAAAACTATGTTCCCCTAACCTCCAAACTATTCACATAGTTGTAATTAAACAGAAAATTAGATTTTAAAATGCCCCAACACCCATATTAACCAAAAATTGAACCCAATTTGATCCTAAACATTCTTATATAACTTTATAGGATCCCTGATAGATTCCAATCCCTTCTGACTACTATTCTTCATGACTCAAAGTGTGGATTGAAGATCTGCACCCCTCCGAGTAAGAGGATATAATCCTATCTGGTTTACTTCTTCTCTCCCTCCCTCACTCATATTTTTGAGGGAAGATATCCTATATCTTATGGGATCTAGATCTAGCATATTTGGATCGAGATCTAGAAATGATGGATACATATTATATGATCTTGAAATAGGATTTTAAATTCAGATCTTGTTCTAAGTCATCATTAGGATCAAATTGGGGATTTACATTATTGAAAATTCATGATCGATTTTCTGGTAGATGGTCTATAATTAAAATAAAAATGTCTTTATAGCAATTACGTTTATGTAATTATATAATTTATATTATATTATCAGTTATTAAATTATTGATTGAGTTAATTAATTTTGTGAATTAATTAATTCAGGGAATTATGAAATTGGTAATATTACTATTGGGAATTGGAATAATTAATTTTTGAATTAATTATGGATTTATTGAAATCATTGAACATGACTATTTAATTATTGAATTAATTAATTGGAATGGTTGGGATTATGAAATTTAATTGTTTAGATTAATTAATTATTGATTTTATTATTTTTATATTGATGTTGGGGAATTTGAATAATTTATTATTGGATAATTTTTTGATTATGAAATTTATTGGGATGATTAATTAATTATTGAATTAATTAATTTGGTTGAGGTGGTTAATTAATGTTTCAATTAATTAATAGAGTGGATGTGATTAATTAGTTGTTGAATAAATTAATGGAATGATGTAAAAATGAAAATTATAATTTTTATTAATTAATTAAAGAATTTATTAATGTGATAATTGTGTGTGGGATGTGGTCTTATGCATAAAAATACCATAGTGTGAATTGAAATGACAAATTGTAACAGTGGCATTCATATGTGAAAATAAATGATGACCGATAACAATGACAATGATATGTGATTATCACATTTGGGACCTGGTTTGAGACATCAAAATACCATTTTGTGAATTGAAACAAAGAATGGTAATAATGATATTCATATGAGAAAATAAATGATGAATGGTAGTAATGGAATTCATATGAGATAATCATGTGTGGGACAAGGTTTGCTGCATCAAAAGCTCATAGTGTGAATTAAAATTATTAATGGTAAAAATGGAATTCATATATGAATAGAGATTAAAAATGTTAAAAATGTAATTATGAGATATGATATCCCTTGGGGATATTTCATTCTTCAACTCAGGCTGATGTAGTTTTTGAGAGTTCGGGTATCCTCCGGAACCTGGGTATTATGCGGTTAAATAAAGATTAATTGAATAAGTGTAAACTATTAACATTTATTTATTCTTTATAATAAATCATACAATTTTTATAGACTAGATATTGTTTTAGACACCTTTGGTGGTGACCAACTATTTTGTACTCACACCCTAATTGGTTTTTCTGATCAATACCTGAATAGACTTCATGTTTTTTGCAATGGATAAGGGAAAACACTTTATCATAGATTGGTGATTTAGGATGGATCATGGATTATAGAACCATACATGATTTGTGACCCACTAGGGAGTTTTTATTGTCTGTACATTTTAGATTTCATTTTGAAAGTTGGTTTGTATTCTATCATGGAATATCTTCTATTTAGTTTTGTTATTTTATTTCTAGTTTTTTTATCTTATGATACTAGTGTTGTTCTGGTTACTGTTACATGACATTTAATTTTTTTATTTTTTTCCCTTATGGTACTAATATATTAAAAAGTGAATATTGCTACTTTTATTCACATTAACCTCACACTACAATTAGACATCCTCATTCGTATTGGAAGGAATGCCTGAGGTTATATAGAGAGATGGCTCAGGCCACCATCGTGTGGCACCTGGGTTGGCACATTACAAAGTGAAATCAGAGCCTAGTTTCCTTTTCTTTATTTTGTGATAAAATTTGGTTAAGGCATACAAGTGACGAAGAATCATCAGTCCATGGTTATGAGCTTGTTTTTTATAGTATTTGACCCGTATACGAGGGATAACCCACGTACATAGTGTGAGATTGTTGTTTTTTCTATTATAGTTGAATATTATTTCACCTTGGGTGACACAATTGTTATCTGATGAGATTAATCATTCATGGATATGATAAGATTTTACTCTTGTCCTAGTAAGGAATGAGATTTAACTATTCATGCGTCATTCTACTCAGTCCAAATTATTTACTATAGTGCATCATTTTAAGCATGCACAGGAAAATGAGTTTTGGAGAAGTTGTTGAACATGATATATTTTCCCTCAATTTTGTAATTGAACTGAAAATTGTTCCAAATATGAGATTTCTAAATTGATTAACGATGATAATAATTTAGTGCCTAAATAATAATATTGAATAATTAAAATGATTTCACCCTTTATTGACCCTAACATAAATGTTGTATGGTTATGGTTTGGGATAGCGCCTCAATTTTGACAGTATAGAGAGGTTTTTCGAATGAATTGTTATAGACTAATGATAAAAACCACTTTTCAAATGTTTTAACAATGTGTTTTGTGTCCCAAGATTTTTTTAGAATTTTAGAGATGTTCCTCAATGATGATGTTTATTAAGTGGGTGAAAGACGACATGGATAGATATATTCCTCTAGAAGTTGAACCTAAGTAACCTATAGTTCAGTGTGAAGAATTCAATGAGTATTTATAAAATACCATTTATCGATTTATGAAATTCATTGAAAGATACCTATAGAGGGTTGTGAAAATATTGTCTGGTTTGATGTGGGAATTCCAGTTTTATCACCATATTACATTCACCAGAGAGGGTGGACCTGAGGTGGATGTGTTCTGGACTTATTCCATTGAGATTATTTTTTACCACTTGGATTCTCTTGTTGATATTTGGGTGAAAATGGATACTTAAATTCCAAAAGTAACAACAATGCGTTGGTGGGATATTGAGGTTCAGACTATATAGGCTGATGTTAGGTTATAGAAGGAATTCATAGAGAAGTTCCTAATGATATTCTATCCATAGATGTTGATATAAGAGATAGATCTTGAGATCATTCATTTGACTTGAGGTGAATGTCAATGATGAAATATGCTAGTCCCTTTATAGACATGTAGTGTTATACTCCAGTATGGGAAGGGGATGATATATCTATAGAGTGACATTAATTGGATGGGCTTAAATGTGATATTATGTCCTATGTTAACTTACTTCGGTTATATAAGTTTTCCGAATTACTGGATAAGACTCTCGTAGATGAGGGAAACCTAATGGATGCTTCTATTATAGGACAAATGGCTCCATCTAGATAGTCAAGAGGAATGAGTTCAAAAATTTGGAAGAATCGCTATGAAAAAGATATATATGGAAGTTGGAAGGGGAGTATAGAGAAAGAGAGATCTATTTCTCAGGATCCTACATGAGTTATTTTTCACTAGTGTGTTTGATTGGGAAACATCAAGAGATAGTTTCCCCGACCACTATTAGAGTGTTGAGGGTACAGTAGGATGGGACATCAAGAGAGGTTCTACTACAACCCATGACAGACAGGTAGCAAGGAAGCATCTAGACATAGAGAGATGGTGGGACATGGATGTTCTACACCTTATCATTCTAGAAACTAAAGAGATATTAGCTCCAGAAACAAAGGTAGTGGACGTGGAACATCTTGGTAAGAGTGGAAATATCTCCAGTGGTGATGTAGTTCAAGGAACTCCCACAACATCACATTTAAGAGGGTTAATATTTTTACTTTAATTTCATCCAACACTTGTGGATAGTGAGGTTGGACCATCGACTATGAGATGTATTATTCTAGTAGCTTCAAAATTATTTAGTTCATTATATCATACCAGTGTCTCTAATTAAATTATTTTTTCACAAATTGTGAATATTTATATCTTGAATTAGAGTTAATTAGTTGGGTGATGATGATAGACACACAATTGGGAGTACGGTCTAGATACTTCTCTTTGTGCAAGGGGTGTTCTCTTGAGGTTGGTGAGTATTGCTTTCTGTTGGATCTGTACATCTTTGGCTTGTTCAGTTTTGAAGTAGTTATGGACTTGGACGGGCCGGTAACATATCGAGCACACAATTAATATTATTACTAAAGAGTGACTATTATGTCTCCTGAGGGTGACAGGTATATTCACTCTGGAGAGTGATGTATCAAAGAGGTCCATGTAGGGAAACTTCACCGGAAACTAGGGGAGCTTACCACCTTAGTTTGTATTCTTTTTGGGATGATGTAAAAGTAAAGAATGGTGTCCTACTACCATTATTGAAGTAGTTTAAGATGTTTTTCATGAAGATTTATTAAGTATTTCAAATAAGAGATAATTAGACTTTATAATTGAGATCATTCTAGGGGTTGATCCAATTTCTATTCTACCATACAGAATAGAACCAACAGAGCTTCAAGATTTGAAGTCTCTACTGGAAGAGTCAGTGGAAAAGTGGATTATACATCTATGGTGATTGTGTTTTCTCTAAATCAACTTGAGATTCATGTATCACCAGTTTAGAGTTTGAATTTATGATATACCTTATAATGCCTTCAATAAAAGGTAATCCTATATGAATTTGTAATAATTCCATTTGGGTTGAAGAATAAACCAGCAATGTTTATGGTCTTGATAAATTGAATCATCCACCTGTAACTAGATCAGTTTAGGGATGTGTTTGTGGATAACATATGGGTGTACACCAAGACTCATGATTATCATTCCCAACACTGTGATATTTTCCTGAGTAAATAGATAGAGCATCGACTATACAACTATATATTTATGTGTTATTTTTGGATTGATCATGTACACTTTTTGGGTCACATTATCTCATATAAATGTGTTAGTATACAAATAGATAAGGTTTGGGAAGTAGTTTATTGGGAGTAGCCTAATAATTTTTTTTTGATATTCATGTCGTTTTTTGTTTTTATGGATATTATCATAGATTAATCATGGAATTTTCTGATTGGATATTCCAGTTTCAGGATTGACCAAGATAGGAGTAAAGTTAAAATAGTTAGAAGTATGCAATAATTCTTCCTAGAAGATGAATAGGTGGTTGAAATGAGCATGAATTTTTAACATACCTAAATCTATTGAGGAGTACATGGTGTTTTGTGACTCTTCTGGGATAGGTCTAAAATAGTGTTGATGTTGGAATACCGAGTTGTCGAGTATGAGTCTCAACAGTTGAGGATACATGAAGGGAACCACCTTATGCAGAACCTAGATTTGGCTACATTAGTTTAGTCGCTAATCATTTGGAAGAATAATCTATTAGGTTAGATGATTACATGGTATAAAAATCACAACAACTCATTATAAATCTTATCACAATGATATTTGAATCTTCAGAACCATATATTGGTTGAGTATATGATATCATTTGGTTTTGATCATTCATTTATGCTCAGGAAGGGAAATGGTGTGGCTGATGATTTGAGAAGGGAAACTAAAACATTGTTGGTTTAGGAGTCTAGTGTTGAGTAGAAAATAATTATTTTACTTGTGTAGATTCATGTTGTGTCCCAAGAGAGTCAGAAGGAGATGACTCTTGTATCAGTTTTAGTCGAGTATAGACTGTTTTGGAGGATTAAGGGAAGGTAGTATCAGGATATGAAATGTTTTACCTTTAGGAAAAGCCTTGAAGGTGGGGAGTCACATTCCAATTGGACTATAGATGAGGTTCATGTCATCTATGTTATAAATTAGGCAGATGTTCCAATGAGCATGTAGAAGGAGATGATGGGTGACTTTCATGCCTCAAAGTGGGAGGTACACATAGGGGTGGAAAAAAATATACCCTGACCTTCATCAATTGCTTTGGTGGCTAGAAATGAAAAAGGAGATAGTTGGGTTCATGCACAATACTACACCTATTAATAGGTGAAGTCTGGGCATCAACAAATATTTTGTTTTCTACAACCATTTCCCATTCTCGAATGGAAGTGACATGACATTACCATGGAATATTTTTTGGGTCTCTGAAGGATGCATTAGATGATTGATTATATTTTGGTGATTTTGGACCATTTGAAAAAGTTAGCACAATTCTTTCTAGGGTAGAATACTTTATCAATGAATCGGTTGGGAGATAGTCCGTCTACATGGGGTTCCATAGACTATGGATTTAGAACCTGACTTATATTTTACATAATGCTTCCCGAAATAATTGTACAAGGAACATGGTACAATTTTTTTGTTGAGTATATAATTCCACTGGTAGATAGATTTGTCATTTGATCATACTATATAGATTCTAATGGATATGTTACGAGTGTTTATTTTAGTCTTCAGTGGGTTTTAGGATAATAACCTACAATATGTGGAGTTTTCAAAGTATAATATTTATCAAGATACTATTTAGATGGACCTATATAAGTATCTTTATGGTAGTTCTTGCAGATCCCCTCTATACAGGATGGGGTAGGTGAGTCTGAGTTTTTTTGGGAATGAGTCTCATGCAAGATATGTCCCAGTAGGTACAACTGATTCAAAAACCTATGGCTACAACACAGAGTTGAAAAAATCATGTGTAGAAAAATGTTAAAAACCCCAAGATTTTACAAAGGGAGATCATGTATTCCTTCAGGTCCACTATCACAAAACAAGGCTTCTACAGAACCACCATTTATCAATGCTAAACAAAGCACTAATAAAGGGGGCTTTTTTCTATGCTAAAAATTGCACTGAAAAAGAGGGTCTTTTAACATCGCTAAAAAAATCGACGTAAAAAGTGACCCATTATCAGCACTTTTTTAGCGCTGATAAAGGCCCCTCTTTATCAGCACTTTTTTAACACTGTTAAAGGGGACCCCATTGTCAGTGTTTTTTTAGTAGCATGGATAAGGGGGGGGGGGATTTATAAGGACTTTTCCCAATCGCTAATAATGTTTATATTTCTAAAAAAATCATGAAAAATAATATATTTTTATATAAGTATATTTATATTGATATAAATATAATATATATTTTTTTAATATGTTTTATAGAAGTATAAATAGACTATTACATTTAATATATAAGAAATTTAGTAAAAATGGATATAAAATATTTTAAAAAATTATTAATTTATAATTTTATAATTATCATCGATTAATAATAATTTAATAAAAATTTGAAGACACAAAAAATAAAAAAATTAATAAAATATCTAAAATAAGTTGAAATTATAACTCAATCTTTAATTGGCCAGAAATTTTGATCCGAGTGTTTGTTTGAGCTCTACAACATATCAAATCGAATATTGCAATGAACTCTACATTTTTCTAACTGAAGTAAACCTTCAGCCACATTCAGTGAAGACCAAAATATCATATAAGCCCTCTAAAACTGATTTTTTAGTTGGGATACTATTAATTGTAACATTAAAATAGGTATAACATCTGATTCTGATGTTCTTCAGTCCGTAAAACATATCATATTAAAGATTGTTTCATTATCTTTGATTTGACAGGTTTTGGAGTTGAAAGAGACTTCTGGATTAGAGTTTATGATAATATTAACATTTTCTGGCTTTTCAAATTCACATGTATGTGTGTGTGTATGTATTTAATTATTTATTTAAAAACACACATAAATAAACATATTTTATATATTTATATAAAAGTAATCTTATAAAAATATATTAACATAAAAATAAATATACAGTTAAAAAAATATAACTATATATATATAAATTAATATACAAATAAATATATAATATTAATAAATATAAGTGTTTTAATATAACTAAATAAATATATATTAATATGAATCTATATTAATATAAAAATAAATATTACTATATATATAAATCAAAAAATATAATAATATAGGAATAAATATTAATATTAATATATGATGAAATATATGTTTATTAATATAACTAAATATATTTATATTAATATGAATCTATATTAATATATTAATAAAAATAAGTATATATATATATAAATATATACATTCATATATATATAAATATATACATATATATATATTAATATATGAATAAATATAAATATTAATATTAATATATAAATAAATATATTTGTATTAATATAACTAAATATATTTATATAAATATGAATCTATATTAATATAATAATAAATATAACTATATATATATGTATATTGATAAATCATTAAATAGAGAAAAAAATAAATAACTTAGTGGTAAAGGTGTAGGCACGCACGGGGGGAGGTCTTAGGTTTGAGTTAGTGTGGAAGTAGGGAGGGTCGCACAGGAATGTGCGGGATGTGATGCCAAGTGTAGTATGTGGGAGAGTGGAAGGGCATATGCCTAGCGCTAAATTAGGGGGGGGGTGTTAATCACTATTAAAAGCACCTCGAGAAATGTATTTTCTTTTAATGTTTTTTTAAATTTTTATGACTTTTTTCAGCGCTACAAAAACAACTTATAAAAGGGGTCTTTTATCAGCGCTGATAAAAGCATTGATAAAGGAACTTTTTTTCAGCACATTTCTGAGCGCCGATTAAAGGGACCCCTATCTTTGCCTCAATTAAAAATGCTTTTCTAGCCCTATTATTGCCTTTTTATTATGCTGATAAAGGCCATATTTGTAGTAGTGGTGTCACCATGATTGGATAACCATAGGATATGAAGATAGGGAAAGTTGGAACCCAGGTATGTTGGACCATTTGAGGTTGTAGAGAGAATCAACATGGTGGCATATCGATTAGCTCTTCCATAGATATACATTATAATTCATGACATTTTAATGTGTCACATCTTCAGCGGTATCACCCTGAACCTTCTCATGTGATGATGGGGTTGATATTGAGCTTGGGACTAATAATTCCTTTGAGGAGAATCTGATACATGTTTTAGATTGCAGTGAGAATGTGTTGAACGGAAATACCAAGATGATAGTTCATGTATTGTGGAGACATGGGGATGTACCTAATGAAACATGTGAGTGATAACTAGATATGTGGGCTCAATGGTCCAATATTTTTGACTCAGAATCATATAGATACCCAGGAGTGTAGCTTGAGGTTTAGCTGTTATAAGGTCGGGAGTTAGTAAGATCCCAATTTTTTTGTTAATTTCTCAGGCTCATTTGAGGGCAGTCTTTTTCATTATTTTGAGTACTTTACATTTGTGTTTTACTTTGGGCCGTGTTTGGGTGAAAATTGATAATTGTGGTAAGAGGAGGCCATGTGAATGGTTGGCGCAGGGTTTTCCCAAACTATGGGTCTTATCCCCGCAAACTGTGAATCCCTTGATAGGTAGGGTTTTCCTGGTTGGTGCATATTTTTTCAAATCATGCACCCTAAAAGAATAAAACTTGAAACCCTCCCTCAAAATATTTTCACAGTTAAGGTGCACCATTTGAAAAAATGTGCATCCCTAACCAGTAAACCATCAATCTCGTTTTAATTAATAAAAAATTTACCACTTGAAACACCCAAACCAATATATTTAACCAAAATTGACCCCCATTAGACCCTAAACATTCTTTTAAAATTTTGGAGGCTTTGGATAGATTCAACGCACTTCTATCCTCGGTTCAATTTTTTTCAATGTATGAATTTAAGATCCTCACCCCTACTAGTAATAAGAATTTATCCCATGTGTTTTAATTATTCTCACATGTCTCTCCCCCACATATTAGAGGTGATATATCCTCTATCATGTTAGATATCGATCTATCTCTATGGAATGGTATCTGTAATTAAGGGATATCAATTTTTTCATATTAAAATAGGATTTCAAATCCAGATCTCATTCTATGTCATCATTATGCTCAAATTAGGGGTATCCATTAGAAATCCTTCTTCTAAAATTTTGAGATATGTGGGCCATAATTCAAATCCCAAATTCCTTATATCAATTACATTTCTGTAATTGTATAATTTATATTATATTATTAAATATTAAATTCTTTATTAAATTAATTAATTGGATTATTTAATTAAATGAGGGAATGGTGAAATTTGGTATATTAGGATTGAGAATTGGAATATATTTTTTTCAATTAATTATGGAGTTATATAGACTATTAGGCTTTATTAATTATTTTTTGAATTAATTAATGAGAATGATTGAAATTATAAAAACGGTTGGTTTGGAATAATTAATTATAGAATTAGTAATGTTTATGTTGTATTTATTTAATTGGAATAATTAATGTTATAATAATTATTAGAAATTGATGTGATTATAAAGTTCATAGTAATGATTGATTAATTTTAAAATTAATTAATATGGTTGAGGTGATTATTTAATTGTTTAATTTATTATTCTAATGGATGTGATTCATTATTTATCGAGTTAATTAACGGAATTATGTGAAAATTAAATTTTTGTGTATAATTAACTAATTGGAAAATTAATTAATGTGATAATTGTGTGTGGTACTTGGTTTGGTGCATGAAATCACATAGTTTGAATTGAAATGATGAATAGTAACAATGATATTCATATGTGAAATGAAATTATGAACAGTTTCAAGGGAATTTATAATTGATAATCGTGTGTGGGACATGCTCTGCTTCATCAAAATCCCATAGTGTGAATTAAAATGATGAAAGTTATTAATGTAATTCATATGTGAAATGATGTTATGAATAGTGAAAATGAAATTCTTAAGTGATAATTTTGTGTGGGACATGGTCTGCAACCTCAAAAGGCCATTGTGTGAATTTTATTGATTATTGGTTACAATGTAATTTATATATTTATTGAGATGAATATTGGTAATAATGGAATTAAGAGATATGATATCTCATGTATATTTTTATGACTTGGGCATGGGTTGAAGATTGTATTCAGAGTTTGGGTGTGCTCGAGAACCCAGATTTTATGTGGTTAGATAATGTGTAATTGAATTAATATAAATTATTTACATTTTTTATTTTATTTACTCTTTATACAACTTCATATAATTTTTATTAAATGAAATTTTGTTTAGATTTCATTGGTGGTGGCCTAATAAATTGTACTCCAACCCTACATTGGCTTCCTAATCGGTACCTGAATAGACTTCATGATTTTAGTATATGATAATGGAAAAGGATTTGTGTTAGATGAGGGATTTGGGATAGATCATGAATGAGGGAACTAGATGTGTTTTGGTACCCTATTAGGTGTTGTCTGTGTCTATATATTTTGGTGTGCATTTTAACACATGGACAATAATCTATCATTTCATATCTACTTTTCAGTTTTGAAATTCTGTTTTCTATTTTTTCCTCCTATTATAATAGTATAGTTCTAGTTATAGTTCTATATCATTTAGTTATTTCCTGTATATTTCCCTTGTGGTGTTACATTGATAATGAAGGTATAGTCTCCCTTTGATTGACATTTTACCCTCTCTTCTAGTCAACATCCTTTGGCTTATGAGGAGATGAACCTAAGGTTATGTAGAGGACTTGCTCAAGGTAGAATCATGTGGCCCCTAGTTTGGGATGTTATATGTGCGATCCAATGTTCATTAATATAAATTTTTGAGTTGGTTTTATCTAATTAAAATATCTAATCAACTATTTTAGTCGCATGCCTATATGTTGAATGGAATAAAAATTAACATCTTACTCCTAGAATACAAATAACCATTTAAGTATGCATATGGATTATAAAACAATACTAAAATTCATAAATTTTTTTGTGGATGAATTAACATTCAATAACTATAAATTTATATCTAAATATGTCAAAATAATACATGTGTGTACACACAAAAAATTATATAAATATGTTGTGTGAACCAAACATTGCCTATGCACCCAAAAGTGATTCTCTATTTTAACAAACTCTCTAAACAAGTGAAATTGATATAACTCATGAAAACTACTTAGACTCATTTTAAAATTAAGGAGAAGAATCTCCTAAAATGTGATTACCTTCTGTGACTAGATCCAAGGTTTTGGGGAATTTCCCTTACCTAGATCATGGATAACAATCAATGCATTCCTTCTGGAGTGTAACATGTTGGATATTAGTATGAAAACACCTAATATGCATTCTCTTACTCACCCCTTATTACCTATCATAAAAACCAGTGTTAAAATAAAATAATAAATTATTATAGTGAAGAAAAAATAACTAAAGAATCATTCTAAACGTTACTTAAAAGCATGAAAATCATAACTAAAATGATTTACTACCTATGTATAGAGGAGCCTCTCCTACACTCACTTAATTCAGAAAATCCTCATAACATTTTCAAATTAGAAATAGGGAAATCATAAATCTCTCTCTAGAAAGTTATATACACTTTAAGTAGTAATCTCATAATCCCATCTTATAGAAAAGGGAAGTTGGTATAGTAGAGTCAGTGTATAATTCCATTCCATTGAAATATGGTAATGATTGTAAAAATTTAGATCATTGCGATAAAATAACATTCATCATTTTATAAATAAGTTATCACTACTCGATTATAAAGTTAGTTACCATATTCCCCTTTTAATTATCTTACAATACATTTTATAACATTTGAAACATTGAGCATTTGAGATTAAGTTTCATATAATAGAACACATATAATTATTTTTTGGAAACTCACATAACATGAATGATTTTATACATTAACACTTTCAATGTAAGAGCCATAAATTTCTTGTAAATATGAAATCATGATTATATTTTTGTTAAAAAATATGAAAAGGATAATAAATCTAACATATTTATCCATAAAATGGTATTATCTATACAGAATTAAAATTATTTTTAAGAAATATTTATTATGAGGAAAATGACTGATGAATTTATCTATTTTTTTTAAAAAAAATTGTTTAAATTATTTCACTTGTCCCAATTTAAATTCCAATACATACTTTAAAGATATGAGAGAGAAGAGTTGTAATAATACCAAATATAAGTGTATATAAACTCTATTGAGACTTGATGAATGAGTTATCTCACAAAAAACATTAATAGACCAACTTATAAATAAAATATTTCAGTTTTTCTTTTTTTTTATTATATAGAAAAAAATGAACATAATTTAGATTCAACAAGGATAAAACCATGAAACAACTAGAACAAAATGGATAAAACAGATTTTCTTATGTCATAAACCCCAATATTAAGTCAAAAAAGAACTATATTCATTGTAGAAAATAAATCAGTCAAGAGGGAAGCCAATAAGAGTGTAAGAGATTTACCATTATAAGAGAAAAATTATACTAACAATTTATTATTTTTAAAACTAATGGATAAGAGATATTGAATAATAGTGGATGAGAGGGGACATAGATATTGAGTGACATCTTGAGAAGATTAAATGAGGATTAAATATGATGTGGTGTCATAGATTAAGTGTTTGTGGGTTTTAATTATAATAAATTAAAATTTTACCCCTTTTTAAAAAATTTCTAATATAACTAAATCGTAACACTGGTGGACAACATCAAAACACCATTAGAATAGATAAAATCCCATTTTATATCCATTAAAAATTTTGTAGTCTCACACCATAATTCTAGTCATAAGGTTTATTCTATGAAAATATCATCCACCCATCCCACATTCCAAAAAACATTGTCCCTGAATTTTTTTAACTTATCCATCCATTAAATTACACGAAAATGAAATATAACACCATGAAATTGAATTGAATTACCAATCTGTAAAGGATAAGATATCTCAATAGATGAGCCAACAATTAAAAAAAATCTATATGTTACCCTAAGTAAAAACATTATGGGAATCATTTTCCATTTCATTGAATAAAAATTAGGTAATACCTCCATTAATTTAGGGAAATAATTTTAATGATGGGTTTATTTACTAAGAATAACATCAATATAAAATAAATTTGATTTTCTATGTTTTTTAAGGATATATTACATCGATGTTAGATTTCTACCCTTATAAGTTTTTAATCCAATTAGAATCCCTTTCTATAAATATACTACATGGGGTTCCATAAATGAGGTGAATTAATCCAATTTAGTATCATTTGGATTTTGTTATATCTATAGTAACCATAAATTATGGATAATGACTGAAAATAAGTCATTGCATCATTCAAAATATTTATGATGTGAGTAAGGAAGTTTTTTATAGAGTAATGATGGTTTTAATATATAATGTGAATAAATAATTTTTATTTTTCTATTATCAATAATAATAGTTGTGGTTATATATTTATCATAGTGTATTTTATAGTTAAAACCTTCATCGATAAAAATTGTATCTTCAGCATCCACTTTTTCAATGTGAGTTATATTCATCCTCCTCACAATATATTTGTAACTATAATGGTTAGATTCTTATCTTAAATGTTGAAAAAAATATTTTGTATCTAATCCTAGAACCTCTATAAAATTTAAATTATATAGATTTAATTTCTTGAGAAAAGAAATATATCACTCTTGTTCTATAAGATTCGTCATCAAATTAATTAGTGTGGCTTTTCATCCATCCTCAATTCCAAAATTAACCAATCTAACTTCATATAAAATGACTAAATCACCCAACATTAATACATTTGCGATATATTTATGATATTCCTCTTCACTATTATTCAGTGTGGTAAGTGTATGGTTAACATACTTTTCAAGATTTTCTATATATTTTGTAAATAGTATTTGAGGCTCTCCAGACTTGCACAACCAAGTCTAGTGCTAAAGAACATTATGAGAATGATGGATTCCATAATAAGTAAGATCAACCTATCATTATTGAAAAAATAACAATATGTTAGAAATTCATAATCATAAAACATCACCCAACCACAATATTAGAATATTTAGTGATTTCAAGGATTAGATACATAATTTATGATAGTTGTGAATATTTATCCCTTCACACTACACTAGATTCTTTTATAGGATTATCATAATTTTCACTCAATATTATAACATGGGAAAGGGAAAAATAAGAATAGGGAGACCTAAAATGCTGAGTAAGGTAAAAAAACATAACCGTAACATCAAGGGTTAGATCATTATTATATGGGGAAACTTGATCATGAGAGAATTATCTTTCTAAAATAAAATAGAACAATAAAATTTCACAATGTGTTTGGATACAATGAAATATAATCTCAAATAAAAGAAAATGTACCATGGAATAAGAGTGTGATATAATAAACGTGAACCAAAAATCATAGTGATCTGTGTATTCCATATAAATATGACATAACTAAAGTAAATCATTACATTATTAATACAAACAAAATGAAATCATGTTTGCCAAAAATCTTGTGAATAATTTTATACATGGTCATTTCTAGTCACAATCTTGTGAAAAATGTTATAAAAAATCATGGACACTCACTATAATGTGAAAACATACATATGATATCATGTATACACACAATCATATGAAAAAATATATACGCAGTCATGTGAACACATAGTAAGGTGAAAAAATAAATATGGGAGTGCTCCCATGAAAAATAATGTGAACATAGTTATACATGATTTTTTACACACACAACATTCTAATCTCATAAGATATTAAATCACAACCAATGAATTGGAGGGATATATAAGACCCCATCTATCAATAATCTATAACTATATGTTCCACTTTCAAAGAAATCATTATTTTAGGATCCCCTCACCTCAATCTATACCCCTCCTAGACCATAAATAATTGAAGATAGGTGGTGACTGCTCGAGTCTCACCTCTTGTAGACCCTAGGTTTGCAAATAGTAAATAGGGTATAATAAACATAAATATGGGAGGTATTATCTTCTAAGAGAACTTATGGAATGGATTGATTTGAAAGATACACCAATCAACACCATATCAAACATTAATTTAAATTAAATACCAAGTGAGAAAAGAAATTTCATACAATACTATAACAACTGAATGAAAATTACTAGTAACATAAGATAAAGGTGATAATGAACATGATGCACAAACAACTCCTACAAAACTATGTTCTAGTAAAATATAGGATGATATCCATCCTGATCCAACAGGAAAAAAAATTATAAAAACATAGGGTGATCATAATAGTATAATCAGTAAGATCCTCCTAAGAGCCTCATGTTATAAAGATAACAAAAGAATACTAAATCACAATGAACAATAGTGAAACTAACTCATCACTAAAACAAGTACACTATATTACTATACCTACCATGGATAACTATCACCATTTATCACATACATGAGAGAATGTAATAAATTAATGAAATATTAAAAGGGTATACTATTTCAACTTCCCCATTGGTTTTCCGCTATTTTCAAACATCGCGTGTCCAAATATATATCACTATAAAAGTAATCCATCCTGAAATAACTAGGGAAAGGAATCAAAAAATATACATCATTCATCACATTATCATATTATCCCATCCACATATCCATATATAGTAACTAGTATGTTTATGAGAGCCCCAACCTCTTGTATGACATGTATCATGTTTGGGGTATTACCCCTCAAGTCATTATAGCCCATACACAATGTAAGATAACTCATGAAATCAAATTATATGCATATCATACCTATAATAATAATTTGGTTACCCTATCAGGTAATAAATTTATGTTAAATAACCATAATAAATCAAAGAACTATACACACATATTTGAGAACAGTAATTTCATTCCATACCACCACATGTAACTACCAAGAGAATAGAGTGGGGGCTAGAGGGTGTAGTCATCCAACCATCCTCCAACCAAGATTTTGGGGAAAACAACCCCCTAGAGTCCACTGTGTGACAGTTTCCCGAACAAAAATGGGTGGGGGTAGTGTATAAAATAATATAATATAAATGACATAATATAACACTAAAACGCAATATATTTGTTTCCTAGTCAAGAATCAACTACAGATAACATTACATAGACTCCAAAATGCCAATGCTATGACAAGATATCCTATAAATACACAAGAATTAAAAAAATTAAATTAATTCTTTAACATTTTATCATATCATTTTATTAATTAATTCCTTAACATTAATTAACCATTTACATTATTCAAAAACCTTAGAGTATTATCCATGTCCTCTTGGAATAATCCAAATCGAGTCCAAAGTTTATTAGGATTAACATGTATTTAGCATTTTCATTCCATCATTTCTATTACCATGGGTAAGAATTATTTATTCATTTTTAGAATTGTTCCATAAAATAGGTACTCTATGATATCAATCTTAAGCTACAACCAAGAGGAAACAAGAAAACATGCACACCCAGAAGCCTCATGTAGTTAGGAAATGAATGCAGATAAAACAAAAAACCCAACCATCATCCATTAAGGATATAAATAAGTGATAATTTCATATGTCAACATATCACACTGACTACAATAAATCCTAGATTCCACCCATTCAATCATCTCTGGTTTCTTCCTTGACATGCACATTCATCTCCCAATGAATATCTCTGTCACATACCTCTACAGCTTCAAAAATATATGGTCCTTGCTGCCCACAACACATTTTCCATCCCAGTATAATCCATACCAGGATCATATTAAATTGGGGGCACTCTTCCCAAAAACATATCACTTAGAAAATATCACATATAAATCCCAGCAAAAGGAGGAAAGAATAAAACATTATCAACAAGAAATCCTAGGACCTAAAACAATGAATCTATACTTAATAGATATAAAAGCTCTCAGAACTCCATCATAAGACTCTCTAATTTCTAAAGAAAACATGAAAATCATGCCTTAGTAATTGTCTTGGTAAAATAGTCAGTTTTTATTATATCTTTAATTAACCATTTCATTATTTATATGTCCTAACTATAGACAACCTATGGAATCAATCTATCCAAGCTACTAAATTAATTTAATAACTAATTTAAACATTATCAAAAACATACATTCTAGTTCCAAAAAAAATTATAGGGTTACAAATAACAAACATGAATTTTGATCTTTTTCAACACTATAAACAATAATTATCATGCTTCACATTATTAATCAATTCCATTAATTCCATGGAGTAACATTTTCAATTAAAATTTTCATTGCATCATTTTGATCATTATAATATTTCAAAAAACACCAGATTCAAACATTTCACTTCTTTAATTATTAATCCCATTAATAATTAATTCTAGATATAGGTTCTTTATGATTTCAATATTTTAGTCCATGAATCGTAACAAACTAAAAAATAATTAAATAGATATCACCATATGTAGAAATTCAAGAGGCATACTTATATCATAGAAAAAAGAACAACATCATTTGATCAACAATGATTTATTAAAAATCTGGGTAAATAACTATTTTTTCAGTTAAATTTACATCCAAATGGATAATACATGATAAATTTATGATTTAAAAAAAATAAATAGAATAATAAATGAATTACCTAACTCAAATAAGTCATTGTTCATCACATGAGAATGGAACAATATTGCAGATCCCGATCACCTCTCTTTTAATAATTATGGATCCCCATAGATTAAAGATAGAATACCATAATTGATTCCCATTAAAGGAATATAAAAATTCTTGAAGAGTGGGTTGTTTATCTCTTTAAATTATAGAGGAAGGATGTCAGTATTGAGAAAACTACAGGCAACTAATATTTATTGTTTTTGTTGCATAGATGATCTACATAACATAAAACCCTTTCACATCATGAAAAGGATGGGATTTAGATCTATCTAAAATACTTATCACCATATATAATTTAATCCCATAAATTACCAATCAGCTGACCTCAACATGATGTGAACCCTAATTTAATGTTGACTAATATTTTAATGTGGTGAGTTTCCCCCTGATTCTATAATTTTTAGTAAAACTTCTCTACATATTCTTTAGGAATATTCCGAGAACCATGAGCATAAAAAACATTAAAAGGGTCTAAATACAAAGATCTAGTCCCCTAAACATTTAATAACATCATAAATATCCTACAGAAATAAAAATATGCTACACAAAATTTTCTATATGGTATCACTAATGTTAACTTAAGAAATTTTAACAATTGATACACAAATTCAATAACCAAAAAATAGATTTTAAATATAATTTTAATGGATATTCAAGAAAAATAATATGTTAATAAATATTTCCTTTAGAGATAAAGATTAAATGGTCGTAAAATAAAAATAGTTTATACAAAATTATTATATCTATTTTTATAATAGATAAAACTATAGTCACGGGGAAAAGAAATTTTTTAAAATTTAACTTTTGATAAGTTGAAAACTAGTTGTATTGAATTTTTTTTTGAAATAAATTTCAATAATAATGCACTTGAAGACACATAAATGATTCTAAAATGTGAAGTTAATAACACTGTAAAAAACATTCAATTGAATAAGAAACATCAATTATTGCTCAAAATGGAATAATGTTATCAAATAAAATATGGAATGGACTATAATAAAATTTTAATTTTAGAGGATAAAAACCCATTTTAATATTCTATAATAACTATATTGACACCCAAATCATAAAAAATGTAGTAAATATACCTTTTAAAAAGTGTAGAATAGAATTATGAAGGTAACACGAGGTAGTATATAATTTTGTTTCCAAATATAATGTAGAACATTGGAAGGGAAAGAAAATTCAGACAGGGAAGAAAAAATATCTATAAAGAGGATAATAATTAATCTCAAACATTTTTTTAATATTTAAAGGGAAATTTATAAAGGTAAAATATTTGCATTAAAAATAAATTTTAAACTTTATGAGAAGATAATTTATAATGAAATAAAATGTTTTGATAGATGAAAACAAAAATGGAAATGATTTTTCTCAATATATTTAGATGTGTTAACAATAATAATTAAATGTTTTTAATAAATTATAATGAAATAAATTTTAATGAGAAATAAAATATGGATCACAATATCCCATGATGTACATGAATATGGTAATGTTTAATTCATTGGGTTGTAATCACACTATATTAATGATATCATGCAATGCAATAAGAATTATGTCTCATAAAATTAAATTTAAGATAGAGAACCACTTAACATATTCCCTTCATACTCAAACAAGATCTATCCTTCAGCATAATAGAAACAAATATCTTAATAATTTATTCTAGAATCTTTTTCATTTATATTTAAATAAATAAACTTCTTATATAAAAATATATTAATAATATATTAGTCATTTAAGGTTTATTTGAATTGTCAGAAGATAAAAATAATGATTTCTTATTTTGTAGAAGGTTCGTAATGGAAATTTCATTTATTTTTCATTGAAAAAAATTAATCATTCCCATTATTATCCATAACACTAGAATATTGGTGTTTTAATGAATTAGCATAACGAATTTTCTTGTAGTGAAATATAAATATATGGTTTGTAAAAATAGAAATTGTGAAGAACTTTTTTGGTATTTTTATTGATATAAAAGTGATTTATTAATAAAAATATTAAGTATCACAAAAACACTCAAAAAACATTAAAATTATTAATTCATTTATTTTTTAGTAAAATTAAAATTATGAAATATAGCTTAATCATTCCTTATTTTATCATTATGACGTCATTCACTAATATTGTAAAACTGATCCAAATGAGAACATGTTACAATGACTTTACGAGTATGTATATAAATTCATATAATGTTAATATAACTTTTAAAAAAGAATATATTTTTTATAAATATAATATATATTCTTTATGTTTATTATTATTACATCCATTAAGTGTTGTGAGGAAAAATTAAATTCATCATTCGTAGAGGCGGAAGTATAACATACACATGATTAATGATTCTAATTCACAAAAAAGTTGATACAATAGAGATATATAATGATTTAATATTTAAGAATTATATATTTAAAATGCTCACAATATTAATAATGTCTATCTTTTTTAATTTCCATGAATGGAATTGATGAAAAATGGAAGTTTCTATTTCATGAAGGTGATACTCAATTGTACAAATGAATAATATTGTTTTATTTTTATATATGGATGATAATGAAATAACAATTATTTTTATATTAATATAATAAAAATAATTTAAAATAATGATACTAGGATCAACATATCACTATGGTAATAATTAATTTAATATGAAAAATTAAGAAGCAAATGTTAAGGATTAAGTAATACTCACGTTGGGTCCTTTATCATTCTCTTGAATGACTCCATGTAATTTAATGTAATTGAATAATTAATTGAGGCCAAAGGATTATGAACAAGTTAAGTTCTTCTGGAATATAAAATGGTTGTTTTTTGGATGAAATTTTAAGTAATAACGGTGAAATGAAGGGTTGGAAGTGCTCACATTTTATAATTGAGGAAAATGTATTTTTTTTAAATGGCCATTATTTATCAATAATTTGATCACACTATCAATGGAAAAATCGATCCACAAGTGAAATATAATGGAATGTTTTTTTATATCTATTTATAAATATTCAACCATTAAAACATGTTTTAAACACGTGTCAAACCTTATATTAATTTATTTTTATATTATACTATTTTTCTTCATTTTACTTTGTACCTAATATTTAACAAAGTATGTAATATTTAATTATAAATATAAGGTAGAAAATATCACCAAAATTGGGTTTTCTAAACCCATGTTTTATCACCATATAATATTATTAAATATATAAATGATATAAAATCCACATTTTAGTTAAGATAGTTAATATATATAAAAAAGTTTTTGTGCCAAAAATTGGTTTTCAACATTAAGAGTTATTAATCTTATTTATTATTGATTTATAATAGTATGAGTGATAATAGATTTATTTAAAGGTTCTAATTTTATGTTAAAATAATTTTTTAAATTATTATAATTCATTTTAGTCGATAAAAATTACATTACAATAATGAAATAATTATTTGAAAATAACACCTTTATGATAATCATGATAACTAACTTTCATATTAATAACAATTGTTTTATGCCCAAAAATGATATTTTACTTATGTAATAATATGATCATGTTTTTCTAAAATATAAAATGCATTTTTTTATTTATTTACAACATGTGATGAAAATTTATTTTAATATAAGAGAAATAAATAGTTTTTAATTTAAAATATTACTTAAGATTTCAAAACATTATAAATAGAATTCATAAATTCTATAAAGTATTTTCAAATGATTTATTTTATTTTATAAATATATATTATTATACAATTTTTTGTGAAAAAATTTAGTTAATTAATTTATAATGATAGTGTAAGAAAAGTGACATATATTAGCGAAATTATATATTTTTTATTATTCATTAAAAAGTAAATTATTTTAGAAAAATATAAAAAATCCCCCATTTGTATAATTTTTAAATTTGAAATTAAAATATGATATCCATTTTATAAAAGTGATCATTTTAAAATTAATATATTTGTATTGGAAATTAAAATTCATTATATATTTAGAGAAAATACATTTATTGAAACGACCTTTTTAAAACATTAAATGTTCTTAATCAACATTTTATGAATTTTCTAACATATTATTATTTTTATATACTCAAGGATTTTTTATTATAAAAGTTTCTTTATAATAAATATATCATACATCATTTTAGTTTAGTTATCAATGTGTAGTAAGATATGAAACATAATATTTATTTAAAAAATAAAATATTAATATATTCGAAAATATTAGGGCTTTCAATTATCTCCTAATTAAATAAATTGTGTCTTCAAATTTTTTAATATTAAACCCTATTGTAAATAGATAATGGAATAAAAATACAGTAATTATTTCATATATAATATCTAGAAAAATAATAATCCAACAAACATAGTGAAGATAAATTTTTTCTTCAAAATTAGATTACTCTTGATATTGAGTTTTTGTCTAATAACTTGAGAAAACCACCAATATTGATTAGGAGTAATAACTGATATTATATAATTCATTTACTGAAAAATATTATAATTAAAATTGAACTGATCGATGATCAAACGTTTGTTTCAAATATGATTTTCCTATATTGGCCATTAATATATTTTATGTGTGAATATGAAAAATTTATTTCCAATATCACATCGAATTCATCAAATGAATGGATAATAATATATTCATCAATTATTTTCCTATAAACCATGAATGAAATTAATATTCCTTTAATACAATAATGATACAAAAAGGAATTTTCATTTATAATTGAAAAGAAAATAGATGATTGAAATTACATGATATAAGACACTTGCAACTATAGAGTGATGAATACGTAGAACCATTTAATTAGCCCTCTTTTATTTGACAGTATTCCTTACATGGGTTATCACTTTTTCTCTTGGTTTACAATGTTTTTCATATCTACAATCCTTATTAGACACTATATTGGGGAATCTATTTTCATAATTTTCAAACTCTTAGTATTAAGTGTTGTGGGGTTAGTGGTTTATTTTCTAGGACACTAATACCTTCCATTGTATTGGTCAAACTCTTCATCATGCCTTGTAAATCATTATCATGAGGGTTAATCCTTATGAACATGAAACATTTACATATAACTATTATTCATTCCCTTGGGTGATGATTTCAATAGTTTTTATTTGTAAAAAGTTGAATATTATTTTCTTCTACATATTCAATTCCTATATTTCTATGAAACTCTTTTTGACCTTCTTTGGTGTCTTTTTATATTTGGAATTTTTTATCATTAATCAAAACCAAATAAATTTGGATGATCATAAGAATAATATTTCCAACTTCAGCTTCAATACCACATATCTTCTTATTGGTAAAATCATCACATTTTCTATATAGTCCATTGTCAACATCATTCCTTTGATCTGAAGCCACTACTAATACTAAAAGTAGTTAAGTGAGAGTAATGGAAAATTATCACCACAAGAGAATAATTATCAGATGAAAAAATCAATTTCAAAATGTTTTACTCTTAATGATTATTACAATTTATTTTAGGTAAAACTAAATCACTCTCATTTAAATATATGATTCTTTAGGTTGGGTGTTATCATATTCCTTCACCTAAATCTTCAACATAATAAATCATTCATATATCCAAATAAATAGAATGTAATTTACCAAATTTTATCACATGGGAGGGTCTATCCATGTTTGTTGTCTTTGTCAAACTAATTTTGGAATGAGTAAAGATTGATTCAATACTCGAACAACTTTTATTAGATGATTACCCATATGTGAATTTGAGATGTAGTAACATCCATTTTCTTGTTTCCAAATAGAGATTTAATTTCTAATAAACAACACAATACATAATTAAACAAACTTCAGGATTTCATAATATTTATATAATTATCCCTTTAACTTTTCCATATGTTTTTCTCTAATGTTTCATTTTTGAAATTCCCAAAGTATCTAAACTAATCCTTATAATAACTAAAATATGTGCGGACACCCACTCAGGCACCCTAGACCTATAATACAAAATCTTATTATATAAACATATTATTTAAACGCTATACATTATAAAAAGTCATATAGACCTATATTTATTTTCAAATTAGAAAATATTGAACATTACATCTCATAAATAATATGAAAATTCTATAAATGAATGATTTTGAGTGTTTGAATACCATAAACCTATTTTATAATAATTTTGAATATTTATCTATAAAAAACATTCATAGACAATCATCTATAATTCTTATAAATTAAATTTATCTTCATTAATAAGGCAAGGAAAACATAATAAATTGGTGATATAAAAATCCCAAAAAAGGAAAAACTATTCAAAATGTTATCAAGGGTAAAATTATATGTATATGGGAAAACATGAGAAGAGGAATTTGTGGATGCATGAATTAATACGTTCACATCAAATAAAAAATAACATATGGCTATTTTGGCACAATTAAGTCCTGGTTGAAATGATTCATAGTGGGAACCAATTTATAATGACTTGAGTGATGAGAAATGGGGGAAACCTTTTCATAACCTGTGTTTATAGAAGCTGCGATGCGTAGAGAAGGGAGGTGTTGGGGAATGATCTGAGTGAATTTGACCTAGGGTACCTTCTATATGTGGTGGGTGTGGATTTCAACATTATCATGCATCTTGATGAGAACAATGGGGGAGGATCTATTCCAATAAGGGAGAGTATGGACTTTGCACAGTTTTTGTCAAACAAAGGTTTAATAGTTCTAGGGTATTCTGGAGACTCGTTCAATAGGTTCAACAACCACACGGAGAGAAATGGTTATTAGAGTATGGTCAACCGGTGTATAGAAAACATAAATTCCATCACTATGTCTCCAAATGAAAAGGTTAATCACTTGTCCCATAGCATCTCTGGTCATTCTTTGTTGTTTCTCTCTTTGACCCCAACGACGGTTGGTAAAGAATAGATCAAGTTTTTCAAACTATGGTCAAATAATATGGGCTATAATAAGGTGGATTGAGTAAAATGGGGTGAACCAACTCTGGGTCACTCTTGGATGAAATTACACAAAAAATTGAGTCATCATAAGTAGGAACTCCATACATGGTCTGGGAACCTTCCCCCTATTGATCCGAATATGATCATCCTAAAATAGGACATTGAGAGACTTAAAGATAGACTAGAGGAGTACTAGGATGATTTTGTCTTTGGAGAACTCTTTGAGAAAAATAATAACGTGGATATGTTTGTATTTTATTAAGAACATTCATCAAGGGAGTTCTTATGGATCAAATGGCTCAACGAAGTTGACAAGGACACAACCTTTTTATATGCATGAATAAGGGGAAGATAGAATCTAATCCAGCCCAACATTTCTTTAGAATATGTAACATTCAATAAAAACATGGAGGTGGTTAGGGGAATGGTGTTCTTGTACATTAAAGAGATTCTTATGGGTCTGAATCTAAACATTTTAAATGGGTATTTGACCAGGGATGCGGATCTCTGGGAGAGAATCTCGAACACTGTATCTGCCAATGGAAATTCCTCACTAGAAGGGCTCCCTGAGAAGGTGGGGATTCATGCATACTTGTAGAACATAAATCTAGATAGTTTGGGGGGAACTGATAGGTTTCTGGTGTCCATCTAAAGGGGTTCTTGGTGGGTGGTCTAACATGACATCATCTCATCCATTCATGATTTCTTTCATAGTGGTAGCATCTAATAGATATGATGCACTTCAACCATCATTCTCTCCCCTAGGATCAATGATCCCACCTCCCTCAACTATTATCGACCCGTAAGCATGTGTAAAATTCCATATAATATTATTATGAGAATTATCAAATTACATTTTCCCATTCACTTACCCCGGTAGATCTCCTAAGAAAAAAAACATTGTGAATTACAACTCTATCCAGAGGTCGATCACCCTGACACAAGAGATATTGAGAGACATTAACACTGATTCCCATATATCCAACATAGCCATCAAGATGTAAATGAACTTATAATATGTTATGTTATAACGTGGGCTTTATCAATAGGTATCTTGCAAAGATAGGATTCCCTTTCTGGGCTTGCAACCTCATATTCAAGTGATTCAGTTTATTATGGTTGGTAGTGACATTTTTGGGGAAAACCCTTGGTTTTTTAATGGTTACTCATGGCCTTCGGCTTGGTGATCCATATCCTTAATCGTTTTTATTCTTATATCAGACAATCATAGTCATTTGATCAATTGAATTGTGTCAAATGGGGGATATACTTCCTTATCACAGGATGATGAACCTACCCACAGTTATGAATTTGATTTTTGCTGATAGTATAATAATATTCACCAATACACGTAGGATGTTTTTGGTGGGGATCATGTAGATCATCTAGGATTATTTCCACTAGAGTGGGTAGCTAATCAATAAGAATAAGAGTAACTTCTATTATCCTAGTAAAAGCATGTATAATAGGGTAGTGAATATGGTAAACTATTTAGGAATCTGATGAGATTTTTTTCCTTTGTAAAACCTGGGAACTCATATTTCTTATGAATGGATGCATATTCGTGACTTCGACCATGTGGTGAGAAAAAATGTGGGTCATTTTCTCAATTGAAAAATCACATCTTATCCTTTGGGGGCCACATTTCCATAATTAATAGGGTATTTTCAGCGATCTTAGTGAATTCACTTTTAGCTTCCAATGTTTTTATGGGGTGGTGAAAAAGATTGATAAAATCCTCTCAATGTTCATTAGGGTTGCTTTTTCAAAGGTCAAGAGAAACTGTGATTCCTGGGGGAGGATGGAAAGACCAATTCTTGATGGAGGCATCAATTTGAAAAGACAGTTGGATACAATCCATTATATACACATGAATCGTGCATAGGAAACAATCGAGGAATGCATGTTATGGGGGAAGACTGTGTCATTCAAGAAAGAAACCAATGTAGAACCCTCAATGGTGCATGGAACTCCCTTGTGGACCTCAATTTGAATCCATATTCTGTTTCTCTATTAGATTTCATAGTGTATTTTAGGGGAGGAAAACATCAATTCCATGCACCATAACTGGGTGGGAAATGTTCTCAGTTACCAAGGATTTACTGACACTAATATGTTATTCATAAAAGGAAGCCAATTCCCAACTATCATCAGGTATATCCTGGACATCAACTAACAAGATGAGTTTGAATATATTATTCTCAACTAAGATTTAGATAGTTGTGAATTCACTACATCCATCTCCGGAAAACTCTACTCGATAGATTACTGTAGGTTATCAAACACTCCGGACGTGGGGGACAGATGGAATAGTGTAGTGTGGTGCATCAAAATTCCAGTAAAATATAACTTACTTACTTGGAGAATCATGAACCTATCCATACCCTCATGTGTTAACATTAAAATCTATGCATCATCTTCGATTCATTATTTCAATTCTTCAAGTTCAAGTGATAGGAGAGTACTCACAACATATTCATTGAAGGTAATTGGGAACAATAGGTGTGGAGTGACTTTGGTAACTTCTCTACGTACTTCTCCCATAAAAACAACAACCCTTTCCTAGAGCAATTGTTATATGGGATATAAGGATTAGTTATGGCAATAGAGTCATGATCTTTCCTTCATAATGTGGGTTGTCGGGGCTTATGGAAATCTAGAAATCGGACCATATTTGAGGGGTTTATCTCTACAGGTCTTTCCATTATTGCGAAAAATCAGAGCTTACTAATTTACTTGGTCACTAAAGTTGGTAATGGGAAGGATGCCCCAACCCTTCACCCACTACAACCTACTATTCCAGGGTCTCATGCTTCCACTTCTAGGCTACAGGGTTATAGGGTTTGGTGGATGCCTCAAACAAGCAACCTCATGCTTAACACGGATGGATTGTGAATTTTGGGTGACATACAAGGTGGAGAGGTTGTTTGTGACACTAGGGGTAGAGTGGTCATGCCTTTAAAGTTGAATTATGATAGTGGAAATACCATCTTAGTAGAGTCCAATGCTATCCCCACTAGACTCACTCTTTGGAGTCAGCAGATTGTCCACATCTCTCATCTAAAAATAGATTCCATGACTATCCATGATTCCTTGCATTGAAAATGTACCTCTCTATGGTCAATATTCTACACCATCATAAATTATAGACCTATCCTTAACAATAGTATCTATATCACCCACAATTAGTGAAAGGGTAACAAATTGGAGGACCACCTGTCTTCTTAGGTGGATTATGGTACCAATGTTTCTTTCCTTTTCAACGTTAAAAACTTTAAACCTGAGGGGTTAACCGAATTCAATGGGATTCCCCAGTCTCCAACACTTTATCCCCCCTAGGACATGGACACTCTTCCCACTTGTAATTCTTTCCAAAAGAATAATAATAATATTAATAATTAAGAATGATGTCTCAAGAAATTAAATATGAGATACAAAACCCCTTGGTTTGATTCCTACAAAATCAAATGCAAACTAAAATCATGTACAAGAGAAAAAAGTTAATTATTCACTAATTATATAACCTTATTCATATATATATATATATGTATATATTCATTTATAAACATTATTTTTATAAATTTATTAGAAACATATTAGTCAGTTATGGTTTATTATCATAATTTGATGCTTCAAACTCTGATTGCATATTTTGTAATAAATTATTAATTTAATTGTTAATTATTGTTAATTTTTTTTTCATACCTATATTTTTAATGAAACAATAGAAATAATTTCTCCATGCTTCATTATTTTTTATTTTACATCTGTGAGAGGAAATAGTATGTCTTGGGAAAATTGAAATTTTGAAGAACAAGTTTTGGTGTGTTTAATGATTGAAATGTGATGTATTAATAAATTTATTAAAAATAAATAAAACCATTACAGATTCATAAAAAATAATAAATTAAATATTATTATAGGATATTTCCTATAGATAACTTTCTTTAATCATTCATGATATATATATATATATATATTAACATCATTCACTTAGTCCGTAAAATTGATGTAAAAGATACTTTGTTAAAATGATTTATAAGTATGGATATATTTTTATAAAATTAATATATAAGTATAAAAAAATATTAAACATATCATTAACATCATATATAGTTATTATATTTATTATTAGAACCATTAATTAAGGGTGGTGGTGAAAAATGAAATTCATCATCTGTGGGGGATGTGGTCTATCGTACTCACAATTATCGAATCAATTTCTCAATGAAGGAGATAGATTTGAGGTATATTATAAATTATAATTCTAGAATTATAATATTCAAATATTAATCATATTAATTTAAAAAACAAATTATTATTACAATCCATCAATGGAGGTGATGAAAAAAATAACATGTCATTTCATGGTGGTGGTAGTTTGTCAAATGCATGATTAACACTCTTCATTTTTTCTAAGTATATAGAAATTAATTTATAATATATATTAGAATAATATAATAATAAATAATTATATTAATGTAACAAATTTCATTATATTAAATTTATTATTATTAGTTTGGAAGTGAAAAATCTAGATGAAAATTCAAGGATTAAGTAGTACTCATATTCAGACTCCTAACGTCCTCCTAAAATAATTACTGGAAACGAGTGGATAAGATAACTAATTTGGGCCATAAGATTAAGAAAATGATAGATCTTTTTTGGGAGATAATATTTTTTATTATTAGGATTAAATTATAAATAATAAGGGTGGAATTATGTGGTAGAAGTGCACCCCTTTAATAAGTGAAAAACAATGACTCTTTTTTTAGGTTTTTAGATTGTGGCTTTTACCTTGGTAATTGGTTTATAAGAAAGTAATTTATATTGAATTCAAAATTAATTGTAACCATTTTCATAAAATATGAATTTTAAAAAACTATATTTTATCATATAATTATAAATTAAAATATATAAACATGATAAAATCAAATTTTAATTTAAAATATTATATATATATATATATATTTGTAAACAATTGTTGTTTTCGCTATTAAGTGTTTTTAATATTATTTCAAATTGATTAAAAACTGAATTAGCAGTAATATATTTATATATATGTTTAGAAATATTATCAAAAATATTTTTGTGAAGTTTTTAATTTATATGATTGGATAAAAATTACCCAATATTGATAAAAAATTATTTAAAAAAAAGATTTACCATTATCATAGTAATAAATATTAATGATAGTAATCATAATTTTATACAAAAAAAGAATATTGAATTATTGAATAAAATAATTTTGACATAAAATATGAAAAAATTAGATTAATTTATTTTGGTGACAGAAATTGTTTTTAATATAAATGAATAAAATTGTTTTAATAGTAAAATATAACCCATGTTTCCAAATTTTCAAAAATAGTTTTGATAAATTCAACATAATATTATTAAATTATTTATTTTACATTATAAATATAATTTTTTTTATAAAAAGGTTTTCAAAAATATTTATGTTGTTTTACTATGATAATATTACAAAAGATAAGGGATAAGAAAAATTATTGTTTTTCTATTAACCTAACAATCATTTATTTTTTTTAAAATATAATAAATTCACTTTATGAAAAACAATTATGTTGAATTAAAATATAATGTTAATTTTATAAATTTTAAATCCCTCAATTTATAAATTTATCTTATAAATGAAAATTCAATATATAAAAAGTGAAACTACTTTTTTTAAAATACATTTTTAAAACATTAAGTGTTATTAATCATATTTAAAAATAATTTTATATTTGATTTTATTTTTTAATTTCAAGATGTTTTATTAAAACTTTTGTTTAATAATAACTGTTTTTTTGATCATTTAGTTTGGTGTATCACATGGAGAATTTTATCAAACAAAATAAAAATTTAGAAATAACAGAATTATATTCCAAAATATTGCAGCATTATAGATTGTTTGATTTTGATGTACTTTTCGAGCATAAGGGGCAGTTTATATATTTTTATAAAAAAAATTGGGAATAATTTCCCAACATGAACAATAAAGATATTTTGATTAATTATATGAGATTTTATGATTTATGTTTTATGGACATGATTTTAAACTATTTTTATGATAAAAAATATAGGGTAACTAACATGGGAAGAAATGGGAAAGAATTAGTAGGCTATAAAAAATCACAATAGTAGACTTAGATCTAAAGTGAGAGGCCAACGTAGTCCATTATATAGGGATTTGACTTCACCATCTCTCTATCAAAACCCTCAGTCCACCCTTAAGAATGCATAATGTGCCAACATAGTTGTACCAACCCCTGATATGTCATTAGTTACAAAACTTATCCTAGAAGAAGAGTTGGTGAAAACATTTCCATGCTAAAACCACCACACATAAACTTACTAATTATATGTTGAAGTGTTAAAAAAGTTCCACATATGAACCTCAGATGACATTACCCACCAACAATATATCCCATAGTAATGGTAGGCTACATCCCAAATACAATGTAAGCTTGAATCTAATGATAAGATATTATATAGATTGAACTCATTATGAATTTCAATATCTTGTTAGGGATAATTTTGACCATCAGATATATGGAACTAGTTCTATAATAATCGAACATCACAAGCCAACATAGGACACATTACACACTCAACACTTTCATGTGATAATCACTTATAGTATACTACCTACTCAATGTTGTCTTGAATTCATACCCATCATTATTTTTGACTATCAATGTAGATTTCAATTATCAATTCTGGAATTTATCATTTTAGGAATGATAAAAATCGCAATTTGTAATTATCATGCACAATGGAAATCTAGGAAGGTCTCTTACGATAATTTTATTTCAATTGTCGAAATCTCATATTTATATAGTGATATACACAAAGTAGGTCATCTCAATTATTATTGTTGCACCATAGTGGGAGATAAAACTAAAACACCTCCATGTGGAATAATCATGACTGGAGATCATAAATTAAATGTATGATTATGTTAGAAAAGTTGAAGGAAGATAAATAAAAATAAAGATAATTCCACAACACATTAAAGTAATACAAACTAAATTTACTTTTCTTTATGTTACACTTTCGTACTAAATAAATTTTGCAGGATAAAATAAAAGGAGGGGGATTTAATTAAATGAAGCGGCACGACTAAGAAGAATAAGATAGTATAAGAGGAGTTTCTTAAATATCACAAAATGAGGAGATATAAAATTTGTATTTGAAGCCGGAGGAATGCATATGTGATCTGGATGGGGGAAAGGGTCACTATATACTAAAAAAATTGTTTATTTATTTGTAGTTCATATATTTAATTTCATTTAATGATAGGTTATTTATATATATATATTTGAATAAATGGAGTCATTTTTAATTTATTAGATCTTGAAATATTTATTATTAATTATTTTTTCTATGGTTAATGCCTTTTTTATTAAAGTTTCTAACTAATTTTACCTTACAAGCCTTAAGAGTGGGGGAGTAAAGGTGAAAAATGATTTAAGTAAAAATTTGTTAGTCCTTTTACCCATATAAATCATTCACCTGTATTATCCAGAACATTTTTAATCTCTTTCTATATTATTAATCATTCACTAAATATAAAATAGAAGTAGAAATTAAATCATGCACACACATGAATGTATTATGGTTAACTAATAAGGTTTAATCTATATAGAATACTCATGGTGATATGCTAGTATACCAAAACATAAAGGTACTCACTGTATGTGTTAAAAAATATTTCTGAAAAGAAAATTTATTTATCCAAGGAAACTTCCTTATCGGGTCCACCAATTCACTAATTTAATATATGGATAGAATGTTTATAGACTTAAATTTTTCATTCTACGATTTACATACATGAGGTTTCGTCTCTATTCAAGACAAGGTATTGAAAAACATGGATCTCCATCATCAAGAATAGTGATATATTATGTTCCTTTTTTTATGAATTCCTCCTCTTTATGATGAATAAGATCAACACACTTTTTAGAGTATAATATTCTATAATACTCTTCCAAAACTATATGGGATAACCAATTTATGAGAGGATAAATCTATGTCTTCTTAAAAAAATCATATGAAAAAATATTCACTTATCTAAATTAATATAATTTCAATATAGAATTACATTTAAGCCAAATTATACTATAAAACATACGTACTAGTTTAGTTCATATTTTCCTTTTGATCCTCATGTTGACTCACCTTCTTCTTTCTCTAAATTTAATTATGAAATATGTTCATTCTCTCCACCCAATTATTATTTAGAAAATTTTAAATATCCATAAACTCTATATTTTATATTTAGATGTCAATTATACAAGAGTTTTTTTTATATTTCTATGGAACCATCCACTTTGTTCCAAGGGTTGAGATAACATAATAATCCCCATGTTATTTCTAGAGATTCAAGGTTTTCCACAAAAATTTAGCGGGATCTTTAAGATTATTTCTATTTTAATAAATACATTAAATACCAATCCATTACACCATACTTAATTTACATATTTAATCTACGTGGTTACGTAAACCTAATTGTCCATGATGTGATATTTTTCATTAAATCATAGTATTATAAATTCCATTAATTTTATTGTGTGAATTGTTTCATTAGAGAATGGTATATGTAAACACTTATATCCACAATTTTTGGTCATAATATTTCTATTTTAACTTGGTGAAATCCATTTCTGGTATTTCCATTCTTCTGACATGTTTCAGCATGGTTTTTGAGATTTAAAATGATATTTAAAATGGTCATGTTTAGGAAATATTATAGTTATAAAATCTATGGTTGATGACTTTTTATCACTTTTATCATATACTGCTTTCCTATCCAATTTAATACCACTTGTTCACAACAAGATATCATGTTTCTATAATCTAATTTATAATTTTATTTCCAAAAACATATTGAATTTATAATAAGTCATTCTTATTCTTGAGATACTAGTTATATCTGCTATTTTTAGTATATAATAATTTTAAAATTAGAATCTTTGATACTTTGATCCGCTAATATCACTATATGTGTATTTTATTAATATATTTCTACCATGTAAAACTACCAATTGAAATTTAGATGTTGAAAAGTATTATAAACCAATATAGATAAAACTTAGTGTAGGGAACAATATTCTATTTTAAAAATCACAATGATCTCAATGTCAGTCACCTAATTCTAGAAACATATACTTCTTGGGATTAATATTACATAAAAAATCATTACATGATATAAATCACACAAACACCAAATTATTGACGAATAAGTTGAAAAATAGAAGTAAAATAGACAAGCCAAATATTGATTCATTTAAATCTATTGATTTCTTATAAAATTATGATACAATAGGTTATTAATTTTAAATTATTCACATGGAAACTCCTTTTTTCAAATAAGTATAATCATATATGGAGTTCTCATTAGTAAATACTTCTAAATAACTCACCTCATAACATCATATTCATAAATTATCATCAGAATGGGAAACCAATTCCTTTATATCATCATTTCTCATCAATTAGGATTTTAGTGTCCTGAAAATAGTTAGTGGATACCACTTGTTAATAAGCAAAAAATAATCATTAAATTTATTCAATTTCTTTCATCCTTCATAATGGTATTTTCCTTTCTATAGTTACCTAATATGACTAAATATATATCACAATAAAACTTTTTATACCAGATAAAGATTCTAAGCCATTTAACTTTAATGTAAACATAATTTGAGCATGATCACATACTTTTAATGCATCCATAACCATTTAATGTATATAATATATTGATATTATCACCTATAAAGCCTACACCACATATAAAAGTTACTGTAAACATTTAATATATTTGGAGATATGGATCTTTAATATCCTCAGTTAGAGGAATGTGGTTGGACATAGTAGAC
This sequence comes from Viscum album, assembly GCA_963277665.1. Taxonomy (NCBI): domain Eukaryota; kingdom Viridiplantae; phylum Streptophyta; class Magnoliopsida; order Santalales; family Viscaceae; genus Viscum; species Viscum album. Next base: position 319,650,406 of record OY728137.1, read on the forward strand.
CAGTGATTTTATTCTCATACCATTATCAGCCTTCTTAGTGAGTATTTTTTGCAATGCCACTTATAAAATATTCACCTTACATTCTCACATCAGGTTTCTTAATTTTAATTGTTTGGGTTTATTCCCTATTATAAAACTAATACGACTAATGTTTTTATCTTATTTTGATGCAAATCCAATGCATAATTATTTATGATTCCTCCACTAATAGAGGGATTTTTCATCAACCTTATGCTCTTGTATGATGGTGTAATTTGGGAAACCATGATGGAATTCCCCATTTATGTCATCTTTAGTAGACACATGTGTATCTTTAGAATAATTTTTTGTTTTTATATATATTTTTGACATATTTATAAACTTTTTTCATTGCTAGAGAAAATTTCATCATTCTAATCGATGTTTACTTTTCTTCCTTATAAGCTTTTCAATATCCGGAAATTATTAAAGGAGCATGATGGAACATACATTGAGATAAATTCCCCCAATATACTAAATCTAATATTTAAATAAATAGATTTTATTCTGATGTAATTTCTCCCCTAATATTTCATAGGAATGGAGCATACATATGTCATCATTAGATGTGCACATGTATTAATCCCTTTCTATATGTGCAAAGTCAATACAAAAAAATCTTTTCTATAAATCATACCTCCTATATCACTTATTTTTTCATAAGTTGATATAGTAGGAGTTATTATTCCATTGAGCCGTTATCCTTCTTGAAACACACTCTTATTATTTCTCATTCTTCCATAAAAGTTTTATTTCTATGTTACCTTCATGTAGGAGACATCTCATGATTTTTCAAGATAATTCTACATTCATTCAAATTAAAGATTTAGTCATTTTACTCACTCACATGTTTTATGTCTTTTATCCTTAAACACTCTACTTGATATTGCCTATAATAGATAGATCTTATTTTTATCAATGAATGATTTAATCTTCTAATTATTTTCTATGAAATAATTATTATTTAATTGGGTGTCTATTTCCTCAACCATTAATAAGCATTATTTATAGACCGTATCATATAATTAAGTTGAGTATTGAGAGGTAACATGCTTTCTTTGAATTATTTTTCATTTTCTATTTTCATTCAAATTATTATTTAAGTTCTTTTAGTTGGTCACATTGTCCCTTTTATTTTAAGTCACCTTTATTATACCATTAATTAATGAAACCTGGACTTAATTTTAACATTAATTTATATAAATAAATCATTAATGAGTGCATTAGCTACTTCATTCACGAATTCCAATTGATCAAACATTTATTCTAATAAATAGATCTCCCTATGATTTCATTAAGAACATTTTCTAGACTAAAAACCAGATATTGTTGTTATATTTCCACTAGAATACAGTATTATACTAATATCTTGAGGTTAATATAAACTTTTATATTTTCAAGGAACATGAAATATATTATTAGAATAAAATTTAATCTTATATTTATAATTATTCAACATAAATGTACATCCCATATTAAACAAATAATTCTTCTTAATATTCCAATTTTTTATAGTTTGATAAAATTAAATCACCTATATCAGCAGAAAATGACAAATCCTTTTTGTTTACTTCATAAAATCTTCCATTAAAATCAATAAGGTCTACCACATTTCAATATTACTAGAATAATGTTTATTACTCGTGTAAACCTAATTGGATAATAGCCTAATAAATATATTATCTATCCTAGAACCACTAAATTTTTATTATAAATTATTAAATCAATATCTTATTAAAAATATTCTATAACCACTTAACAAAAATCATACATGAAAGTGGTAATTTAATTTTAAAAATTATCCTAGTTAGTTCCTATTAAAATATGCTACTTCACAAAAAATTAAAAGTCTGAAACAATTCAGAAAAATATGTTTATAGATTAATCATTATCATAAGAACCACTACTCCTTGATACCATTTTTGGGACCAATTTGACCAATAATACTTTTAGAAAGACAGTGAATTGGGGTGTTTTCTAATTAAAATGTCATTATGGGTTCTTTTTTCTTTAGTAATGTTAATTCCATGATAATAGGAAAATGTTTAATAACACAAAATCTTGTTCATCTCACCACAAATAAAAATATTGGTTTGAAAAGTAAATCATGGAAACATGGGGATATTACATGGTCCCCACTAATGACTGATATAAGTATAATAGATATGGCTTTTTGATGTAAAATTTTATTACACTAATCATTGTAAGTGTTTCAAATGGTTTCAAAAATTTATAGTACAATTAAAGGGAACTCTCTATTATTATATAACAGATAATTTCATTAATAAATGGTTTGGAAGTTTATAGGAATTTAGGCCTTCTTTAATAGTATTTAAACTTGAGGGTCTATCTCTATTCATTTCAATTCTCTAAATTACCATGTTTATCCAAATTTGAAATAGATTATCTATTATGATCCTCACATCCTCCATTACTTCTATTTAATGTAAATAAGATAAACATTTTATAGGGAGTTAAATAAAATTCCTTCCAATTCCTATACTAAATTATATAGTTTATTTATACAAAAACAACCCTATAACATTTCAGAATGATCTCAACCTTTTCTCTCTACTAATCCAGAGGAATATAAATCAACTCTTTATTATCTCTAGACATTTTGAGTGTAACAAAGGAATTTTTTGTGGTAATTAAGATTAATTTAATCATAAAAAATCCCAAAATTTCTAGATCCCATAATCTATTATTAAATTTTCATTAGAAAATTAAAGGTTCTCTGAAATTTAATGACCATGGGGTTGTATATTTCTTCTTGGAATGATAATTATCATTGTGGAATGGATTCGGTCAATTTGAAGATCTATATGATCTTTCTATAATTCTTCTTTATTAATATGATGCAGTCTCCTCAAAATATTTTTTATATTTGGACCAGTTGTGGAGTGGTGTACATCTCAAAAGTGTAAAGATGGTTAGCCTTCATCACATTTACCCTGGTTATAATCCACATGGAAATCCTTCACACCGAAAAAAATTTTATTGCATGGATCTGCAATTTCCATAAGATCCTAAATCCAATTCTAGTGTTGCTCATCCCTCACAATGTTGTGGCCCATAAACATTTTGAACCACTAGAAATATATTCTTCTTCATCCAATCCTCAAAAAAATCTTGTTTTTTTATCCTCCAGGGGCACATTCCTGATTGGTGATACTATGGAATTGTATCACCTCCACAACAACTATACCTCTAACTCATCAAAGTGATAAAAATATATTTTTCCCAGCTATATAGTTTAGCATCCTATGCTATATTTTTTAATCCAAATAAAACTCTATTTGATGAAAATAAATATCCTATTCTTCTCATGTAAATTTTTTTTAAATCTATTTATAAAATTTACATAATATCCATATGTGAACAAGCTATTTTTATTAGATATTGAAGACGTGAAACATCCCATTAATCATTAAGGATCTCTAATTTTTTTTAATAATTTACCATTTTATGATATCTTATCCCAGTAACAGTGTGGAACATTTTATTATTCTACGGGTTTTTTTCTTTTTATTTTAGAAAAATAATAACTAATATATATCAAACCAAATTCTATAACACCTTTAGATCCTATTATAATTTTACTATAATCAACTTAATATTTCTTATATAAAATCATTAATTCTTATCTAAATCTTAAATTAACATTCTCTTATCATCCAAATTTTTAATTCCAACACATTATCCATCCTAAAACATCGTAATTTATTACTATCATTATTTTGTAACCATTTTTTTAAAAATATAACAAACAATCTCAGCGGATGTAAAATTTTCTGATACGATAAATACCCTAAACCTGCAATCATGATTAGTACCCTTTTTTAACTACCTTAAAAAATTTTCATCCACACATCTCACTACCAATAATTGAAAAAGGAATTTTGATTGGGTATAATTTCTTAATAATTATTATTCTACACATGATACTCCCCCTTGATCCATGTGGTAATATTATCCTGTCATGGAATCAGATGTGGTACACCAGGAAATGTCCTATTTGAACCATTGAGTGGTTCCTACATTCTTTTAGGGGCGTTTTTAGGATATTATTTTGAAATATTAGTGAAAATTGGCCTAATGTATCAAATATCCTATCCCTTAGAATCTATTGGGAAATTTAAAACATGTTGCATGTGATTTGATACCATTAAACATGATTAATCCCCTACCCCTCAAATCATGTTTTTTTCTACTTTTTCTCTCTACCTCATGGTTTTATCTCCCATTTTACTCACTGAAAATCAATATAAAATTCTTTATAATGGGGGAGATTTTCCTAATGATTAATGTTTATTAAATAAAACTCCCCTCACCCCACATGGGAATCAAACATTATTTAGGTTTTAGATGTTGTGAACTAGGGTGTGGTCTATTAGGACTATGGAATGGAATTAACCTACTCACCAAATGGAAGTTTCACCCTTGTAAAAAATAATATGGAGTGATAGAATCTAGTATCCAACATTAATTACTATACCATAAAAATTGTGGGTATATGAACATGGTGGGATTGGTAAACTAAGATGAGTTGAAAATCACCCTTAATCAAAGTTTATGTCACTATGAAATGGGAGAGGGTGTAGTATATAAGTGAAAAAAATTTCTAATGTGACTAAGTATGGAATCCATAGGATTGAAAACCATACAAGAACACCCAAAACCATAATAATGTGGTAGAAGAAACATCACTATAAAATATAACTCAATAACCCATATTGATATTTAATATGAAATCTTTTAAGAACATTTATATTAGGTTTGACACCCTAGATAATTAATTAAGATATATTCTATTAGAATACATGATAATTTTCCTCAGAGAAACTGCAATATAATATAGTATTTACGGTATTCTAATTGGATTAATTTTTTCCAAAAACATATGTGGATAATAACTCTCTATTAATTGAATCCAAGGAAATGTTCTAGTTATCCATCGCAAATTAAAACAATTTTATTATACTTTCACTAAATATTTTTAATATTTTAATAAAAACCCAATGAATAATACTTGTGCTTATTACCCTATTTCTATGGTTATAAACCAAAACTCACTAGTATTATGATGTACTAAATAGAGGGTCTTTATTCTTCCAAAAAGACACATTCTTATTATCCATGGTTGGAACCATTTTTTCTGATACGTGCACGATTTATGCATTTTTAAAGAAAATAAATAAATATCAAAAAATCATAAACTATAAAAAAAATATAAAATTAAAAAAACAATAATATTATAAGGATTCAAACTTTCACATGTTCCTTGGTAAAATTCACTTGAAACCCCTTGTGGATAGATTTTATTATTTATCTTGTTATATTTTTATTCTACTGAGTAATTTAAATAAAATTTTCAATTTTATTTGAAGGATATTAATATATTTAGTTTGTGTATCTATAAGAGAAAATGAAAATAATTTACTACCACTATAGACATCCATTTTAAAAATTTTATGGACAAAACCAATGGAAAAAAATAAAATAGTGTTTTCATAAAATATAAAGATAGATAGTATAAATCTTACTAGATGTGGAAATATACTATAGGGAATTAGAAGAAAACAAAGAGGTCATTTCCACAATACAACCACATTTACTAATTACGAGTATAAATGAATACATTAAAGATGAATTTGTTTTTTCTTCTATAATTTTATAGATTTAAATATATTGAATGGATAAGAACATAATATAAAAAACAAATACATCCAGTCTAATAAAGTTAATAATGATATAGTTTTGGTGAATCAAAATTATGATATAATTTCTCTCTATTTTTCATCCTAATCATTTGTGATTTGATTACTAGGAAAAATATCACCTTAAAGAGATAATATAAACAAATATTCATTATGATATTTAATCCAATGATAAATAGGTAGTTGGGATCCGATTATATGGTTCGTGATATAACATGGAAGTAGGCGTGTTACTAAAAAACAAACATCACATAAAAAGAGTAATATGAGTACATATGAGTCAACTCCCCTTCCATATATTACATGAACAAACTATTATAATTAGTCTTAGAATGTTACTTTGGTAAGGAATATTTATATTCTTGGTGGTTTATAATGACTGGATAAATGCATTGTACAAAAAATAGATAAAAATTAAAGATATAGTGAAAATGAATTGTTATCAAGGGATATGAGGGGACTTCTGAGATCAATAAAATATGGGACATAAAAATTAAAAAAATTATTTTACTAGTTTTACCAAATAAGTGTGAAATATAGGAGTTGATAAGGAATATAATAGAGTGGGATTTTTGAATAAACATATATTCAGATCTTGATTTGACTAATCGATTTTTAATTAAATTTTATTAAACCAAGACTCTATTTTAGGTGAATTGAAAAGTGAAAGTAAATTTATTAAGAGTATTTAAATGAAGTCAAATAATAACTCAAATATTGTCGAATGTTGTTAGAATATTTTTTCATGATTTTAATCCTACACTTTTATAGTATTTAGTTTTATTTTAATATAATTTTAGTATTTATGTTTTCATTTTTAGATATTTTGGATATTTTGATTATAATCCTAGATCATGTCCAAAAATAATGAATTTGATTAATTAATTTACATTCTATGATTTTCTGTTTATTATTATTATTTTATGGTGTTTGATGTTAAATATTATTGCGAAGATGAGATGGAAAGAAACAAGGAATGAATTATTATGTTCCTACAAATTCACCCTTCCAAGATCAAGATTGAGTTTGTATGATAATTTAGTTTTATTTTGAAGGGTAAGACTTGTAAACATATTAAATATAACCCTATATATATAATTTAGAATGAATTTGAGTGCTAATGTTGGTGTGATGGAAATTGAAATTCTACTTTCTAGAAAACATATTCTTGTAGACTATCCTATAATAATATTACCATGACATATCAACGTCATGGAGACTCCATCACATTACATTTAATTGTGAATGAATTCATGTGAAGGAACCTCTAACTGAATTACTTGATAATAGTTACATCATATTAATCACATGTTAAATCCCACAACCTATATAGCCTCACATCCCAATGAATGTTATGAGCTCAAGGAAACACACCCTTATTATGATTCCCTAGTAAGGGTAATTCAAAACGCTATCATGATAGAACATGCACTAGAATAATTGTAACTCAAGAAACAAAAAATGCCCCATCAGAAAAATCAATGTCGTGTTATTCTTATCCCTAATATTATTCCAACTACCCAACACTCTTACATTTCCAAACCCAAATTTATTTTCACCCTTCAATATAGAAATAATTAAACAGTTCCTTGATTTATTATTTCACAAACCATGAATATCATCAAATTCTTGCATAATAGACCTAAAAATTATAGAATTTTTCACTAAGGTCATTAATTGGATAGTGAATAAATATTATTCCCACATGGTTGGTCTGATAAAAATTAGTGTATCTCCCTTAAACTTTAGTCACTAAATCATGTAATGGGACTATAATCTTTATATCTGAAATGATCATGATATATAATTAAATAATTCTTGTATTATTTAGTTAGAAATTATGGTGGAAGAAACTAGAATATAAGCAGTTGTAAATACCACATGGTAGTGATATAAACTACCCTATAAATGTTTATAATTCATACTTCATCACTACATGGTTTATGGTAGAAGAAAGAAAAGGAGATAAAAGAAAATGATGAATAATATTATCCGATATGTCCTGGTTATTATATGAATAATGTATTTCCTATCACTAAAAGAAGATATAGATGGGAGGTGTAAGAAGTTTGATGAAAAGACATGTATTATTGAAGATTTTAGAATATATAACCAAACACTAGTTCATTGTCTTCCTTATTCTATATTCAATATATTTTATTTTTATAAATATTATCATATGAATATATTAAACTGGGATGAGTTATTTTTAGTTTATGCTCTATTGAACTATTCACTATTAATGATCATGTCTAAAATTCATTCCTGGTTTTTATTATTGCTACTATGATACACTCTATGGGAAGATGAACATAACAGGATAGGTAATGTTGTGTGAGTTGAGGATCACTCTGGGATATCAGGTTAAGACATTAGAATTGGGGGAGCATAGAGAGGTTCAAATCTTTTTTACATGACTAACAACCATATCTATACAATTGGTAACCCAAATAGAACACTAAATATCTTTAGAATGTGGTTAAACACACAACCATAAAAAAGATAACATAATTCGCCAAATAGATATTTCATACAAAATATTTTAGGAACATTTAATATAGCATGGGATCCTTAGGGAATGAATTTATTGAGTTTCCTTAGGAATACAATAATGGTTTCCCATATTTATTATATAACAACACATAGTTTACAGTGAGTTAGATTATTTTTCCGTATAAGTGAAAACCAATTCAGTGGATACCCAATTATTTGTAATTGAATCCTATAAATCATTTCACATCATTATCCCTATTTCTTCTAATTTCATTATATTTTTACCCATTATTTTTAACATTCTAATAAAAAAATTTAATAAAACATATTATTATCCTATTTCCCCTCTAGATATGAATAATTACTTAACGGTATTGTTATTCACTCGATATAACGAGTGCATTTTTTCATAATAAAACATTTTCAGTATCTGAAATACTCCCATGTTGTACATTATGAGATTATATAAGGTATCATAATCTTTATTAGGATTTAACTCATCTAAATCATATAGAAGATTAATAGTCTTAACTTACAATTTATGAATAAAGATGAAGATTCTTAATCCTTGTGGTTTTTATGTTGTATTTTTCTCTTATCAATGATTCCTGGATAAGTTGAATTATTTTTAATTATTTCATCATTCTAATAGAGTTACTCAAATAAAGGAGAGGTGAGCCTAGGATATATAAGTAACATTCATATTACTGATAGGGGTGTCTTAATATCAGTAGATTCTTCTCTATTAAAAGAAACTTAGGTAATTTATTAATCATTCTCGTTATGTATTATAATTGGTTTATTCCTAAAATTTGGGGCCATCACTTCCATGTAATGAATAAAAAGTGTTGTAATTTATTTAAATTCAATACAAGGGATTCTATAAGTAACATATAATCCATTTGGGGATATAACTCATATAATATCGCTAATTTATGGTTTATTACCCTCTAAAATAGAGTAACTCAAATTTATATATTAAGATTGATAAGAATATAAACGGTATCTATAACCATGTAGTACTACAATTATTTCTTCAAGGGTGTATCTTATAAACTGATACAATAAAGAGGGTGTTATTGTATGAAAATGGGCCTATAGTATCCCCAGCAAGGAAATAACATTAATTTATTAATGAACCATAATGAAATTATAAATAAAATGTGGTTCCTAAAGTCAATCATTAGTATAATATTTCATTGATGGTTCATTTCACTGTTATTAGAAAAATTTGTTCACCAAATCAATAGAGGATTGATCTGTTCCCCTAAATCACAAATGATAGATAATATGAGATAGAATGAGGTTGATTACAAAATAATTTTCTAGAAAATATTGAAATATTGACATCATTGAGTTTACGTGAACCCTAGATGGGTATAAGGTGTCCTTTCATAGAAACTTTTTGAGTCATTAAATATGAAGGAAATAACTATGTGACACATGGTTAGATAAATTCATTATTGATATGTTTTTCCAATCAAAAAATTAGTCCTAACTCTATGATGATTATATAAAGTCCCAGAAAGGGTTACTCTATTATAATTAGTGAGATATGAGTCATATAATATTGATATAGGTAAAGAAAACTGAGATATAGTCATAATATCATATTTATATGCTGGAGTCCATTAATTCTTGTGAGGTTGATATTTTTTAACATGGGATTTTGAAGGATCATTCATTAATAATTATGATTCTCTCATTTTTGGGTTAGAATTTGGAGGTTTTTTTAATTTATTGGATAATCTATAATAATTATTACATGTTTTGTGATTTTAATGTTCAGTGAAAAATTTAATCACTGGTATAAAAATAGTAGGATGAGTTACATAGGATTTGGATATTTTTCTAGGAATTATATCAAGATTATTAATGAACAATTAGTTTTTGGAGAATTTATTATTTTGGTAGTGACAAAATTATGGATTCATGTTTCACCATGGGAATGAAATCCTCTAATTCGTTCATATCCTCAATGTCTATTAATAAAGAACTAAATTTGATGGTATTAATCACCCATCATGTATAGGTCTCTATGATTTACATCACTAATAGAGTCATGTTGGAACCCTTTGTTAAAAGATAATTCTATTTGGGGTGAGGGGGTTACCAATATCTAAGTGATCATAGAATGAAGTCTATATATATTTGTATGGGTTTATAAAAATGAATATGTTCCTCTTCCTATTATTTTCATTGTGAGTAGTTATCAAGATCACTATATAAAATTTAAGAAAAATAAGATTTTGTCACCAAAATTACAAGGATAATTAGTTCATTATGGGTTAATTTAGTTAATCCCTAACGATTTCATGAAGTTGCTTCAATTACCTCTATATCATCTAATGATCCAATATTTGAACTTTCTTGATTATTTTGTTCTAATAGTCTGTTTATTCTTGCTTGTCTTTCATGGATACATTTGATAAATATAACATATAGATTTATATGACTACTGTAAAATTATATTGAATCTTTTATAGAACATTTTGAAGATATAATAGTATTATATTCTATACCCTAACATCTGATGGTAATAATAATAGCTTAATTGAGTATTTAATAATGACTCATCTACTTATCTAATCTTGTTCAATGTGAGAAAATCATTCTCTAAAACTAAAAGGATGGATCATGGAATATTCACATTATATAAGTAATAAAAAATATTCGTACAATTATTATTATTATAGTGATCTAAACTATTTAGAATATCTAATTTTTATATTAGCTTATATTGTGTAAAATTCGATTGTTTTAGGGGCATGATCCTATACTGAATATTTTTTATAAAAATTATTTTTTTCCACATTTGTAGAATTATTTTAAAAAGGATATTCAATCTATTGTTATTTATTTTTATACATTGAATGAATCTTTTGGATCATATTTTATTATAATACATTTTGGAATCCCACCATGTTAGATTTAAATGAAGATAATTTTTTCTAACTTATCCAATAGATAAAAAAATTTATATTAAACATCTGTGTTCATTCTATATGTCTAGAAGATATATTATTCCCTTAAATATATAAATTAAATCACTATATCTATAATTTTTACTCTTCTATTATTTATATAGGTTTCAAATTTCTTTTTTCCTCACATTGGAAGTAAACCTGTAAAAGAATTTTCTTTTGGGTTACTTCTAACATGAAATGAACCCAATAATAATGGTTTTAAAAACAAATACCAAGAAAATTAATTTCTTAAAATATAATTGGATTTTGGCTACATCTAATAATATCTAGTTCCTAATATCGGTCCATTTGAGGATACAAAATGTTTAATATAATACTCCAAGTCTTTAATTCCATTGAATGTTGATATGTTTGGGTTCTCAATGTTAGGATGAGTGGGATTCATATATATTCTCAATATATGGAATTCTATCTCATTGAATGGGTATGTGTTAACATTAAATTAATCATAACCATGTTTTAAATTCATGTTATGATTCTAATTGTTATTTTTATAATTGCATTATATTTTATGTCAGAACAGATACCTAGACAACTATTAAATAATACTCTCAATCATATGACTAATGACATCCCAATGGTAGAAACTCCTATTATTTAATTCTTGTTTTAATTAATCAAATTTTATGAAAGGTGTCCCAATTAGTTTTATGGATTTATTTTAATTCTTTTGTATTTAGTGATCACTTACTATCAAATAATATAATCTAGATGGTTTATGGTATCTATATCCATGAAATTAAACATAAAATATATTTTTCATATAATAATATTTGTATTGATTTTAAAAATATTTTTGTATTGTAGAGTCATACTAGTTTAATTATTATTCTTATAATAAGGACTCAATGGACATTGGGGGAAGGTGGTTAGTGGTTGCATTCCATGCTGTTTCTTTTCATTGTGGAACTAGATCACCGAGTTCTAATCAAGGGATTGAATGGGGGAGCTCGCAATTCATAAGACTACCTCTATTTTTGAATACATGATAATTCAATTTGGAAATTTATCCAAATGATCATATCTATATATTCTTCCCCCTTATCCTTATCATTATCTATATCATGATCCAAAACATCTGCATGGTTAACATTGATGTGATTTTGTAGTGGAAATCATCTAGTATAAATTAAATCATCATCTTCTATTGATATGTATGGGGATTCATCAACCAAAAATATACTAAAACAATTAGTAAAGAATATCCTTTAAATATACATGGATAGAGGAACTCATAGGAATTAATATTTGGATATGAATTAAATTATCCTTCTAGCGCTCCCACTAAGTTAACATGATAGGTTTCCCCAAAAAAGTGATTCTATGTGAATGTCCCCACACCTAAAATAATCTTAATACAATTTATTGGTTTAATAAAGAATGATTCACAGTATAAAATATTGGATTTATAATTTTTTTACCCCATCTTGGAGAAAAATAATATCCTACAAAGATTCATGTCATTTGTTAGGGGACCCCTGCCTGATTAATAATACCATGGGTCGAGTGTGGTTATATTTTTTCATTATTTATTTACCTAAGGTTTTCTTTATGTTTTACTACTTTAGTATCTTGATGCCAAATTATATCAAAATACCATTACCTATAAACACATCTTCAAAATTCTCTATAAATATTATTTTTAATTGAACAACTAGAAATACCATATCACTTATATAAAACAGGGTATATAATAATGAATTTGAAGGCCACTATAGAGGGATGTCTCTATTAACAAATAATCAGTGAACATGTAACACCCCAAAATTATCTGACCCTATAATAAAATCATGTGGGGAAAATCATTAATTTTTCATGATATTTCCTCAAACTAATTTACCATTCTTGTTGAAGGCTCTCAAGCAGTTTAAATAACATACAATTTCATTCCATTAGGAGAATTTTAGAGGTAAAATAGGTGGAACTAATCGCCCTATTCCTAGATTTAGTTAGTGTAAACTTTTAATTCCATATGTTTACATATGAGGTTATGGAAGGATGCCTACAAATTATAAATATGTGATGTACAGATATATCTTAAATAGATTTAGGAATAAGATATTAGGCATGTAGAAATATTCAAAATAATTTATTGAAGTTTACATATGGATAAGTATCCCAAATTTATGTTTTAATATACATCATCCTTAATGGACGGTTGATCGCTCTGTTATTACTACAATAGTTAGTTTATGATTATTTTCTCAAGTGATATAGATTCACTTTGAACAATTCCAACATAAAATATATCATATTATCTATTCAAGTAACTAATAAATATCATTACCTAACCATAACCATTAATTATGGGTGACACTACTAGTTAATAGTTAAGTATCAAATGTAGTTGACCTGGGTTTATAAGGTGACTGTTAATAATAGGATATCATTTGAATGATTATGAAACAATTAAGACCTTTATACTGAATTAATAAGCTGATTAAGGGTGTACCTTCATTAAAAGAACCGTAGGGATTGTGTGTATGGTTTTTTTGAAATATATTGACATAGGGGGGACCTCTGTGGATTTTTATTTCATGATCACACAAGGGTGGTTGTATGAGTTTCATAATTTCATGATCTCTATTTGGAGGATCGATATTGAAATTTCTTGGGTTATTAACAAGGGGAGGGCCTATAAAGAAATACAGTTTGTTATCTTAATGAGGTCCTTCATAGTTGGAACCTTGGGGAGGGACTACATAGTTATCTTCTTTGTTACAACAGGTAAAATCGCTAAAATATTTTCCCTAGTGATGACCTACTATATTTATAATTTTATGACATCCAACACAAGTAAGAACTATTTGTTGGGAACCATTGGGAAAACCTTTATGGTGTAAATTTCATTGACAATAATCTTTTGAAGGACCTACCCTCTATAAATATTCCCTCTAGAGGACCTATGAAGTATTTTATTTTTTCATGGTGGGAAATATGAGGACTTATTTTTTTTTGTTAATGATATTTTTATAAGGAGTAAATCCATAAGTGATACCATGGAATGAAATTTGTGGCCACTAGGTCATACTTCACTACAAGTAAGACCTCCAATGATTCTGATTTGATGATGATTACTACTTGGAGGGCCTCTGGGATGTATTTTTATATTCCCAATGGGGTGAATTATATGATGCATACTAGGGGGAGAACCGCCAATGTTTCATGACATGTCACAAATGGGAGGACCTCTAGAGTGTGTAGTCTATAAAGGATCCATAAATTGGTAAATAATTTCATTACTATGATGAACATTAATTTTTTTTGTTTCACTCCATAATGGGGGAGGAATAGTTTATGTAGTAATAAATGTTTCCATGAGGATGAATGTTTTTTAGTGTTGATTATAATTTTAAAATAATCATGTGTTATTATCAAGACATGAAAAATCTCTATAATTTTTTGATAGTATGAGTGTGAATATTCTTCTTATTTTATTATATTATGGAACATAAGGAGAATTTGTCAGTTTTTCCAAATTTTTTGATTATGGAGAATTTATATTAAAAGTATATTAAATGTGAGTTTTAGATTGATAATGTAACATTTTTCTATCATGTTATCACATGGAAGATTATATTTGTGGATCCATTAAAGAGAAATGAAATTTTGTAAGGTCCAAGACCAACTTATATAATAGATTTAAATAGTTTCAATAGATTAGTTGGGAACTACCAATGATTTTTTAGGAACATCTTATTATTTTAAAACCAACTATTAAAGCTGACTCCGATGGGAGTAAAGCATTTATGTACTAAGGAAACTGAAAATAGTTCCAAAAAGTTGAAGAAAAGGATAATTAATACTCTTATAAATGCACTACCCACAATAAGGGATGTATATTTTATATAAAATAAATTGTTAAATAATGTATTATGGTGTTTAATCATTAAAATTTATAAATTTATAGACTCTTCCTCATGATAGTTGAATTTCCAATTTTGAAAATTACCCAATTCATGATTTGGTGTTAACTTCAACAATCATACCATTAAAATTTCAGATAAATTTTCTCAACATAGAAAGGTGTGACATATATAAATATTTATAAATATATATCTAAAGATCCAAAAATATATATCAGCATACAAGTAGCTCAACATGCACTAATGATGTTGGATAGATTTCATTATGGAATATTAATACACAATCCACTACCAACATGAAATTTTAAAAAAAATAGCATATGGTTAATGGAAAAAATCATAAAATCCTATCAGCAATGAATAATAGCAAGGATTAAATATTCTTAAACATGTAAATGATTTGAATTTTAATAAAAAAAGAAGGAATAATATACTAAATTTATCAAATTATTACTCCACCATTGATTCCATTGAATATTAATAAGTCTCAAAGGAATGATATGGAGATTAAAAAGAATAAGGATTCTATAAGAGTTAGAAAAGCCTCATACATCAACATTGTTAAAGAAGGATTTATATGATTTTGGAAAAGACTATGAAAATCATAAAATATTTATATAAAGAACTATACATTTAAATATAGAAACAAACCATTATTTTCTATCTACCATGGTATAACAATGATTTATATATTTATCCTAGAGAACTATTATTAGGAAGAAATAAATAAAGAGATTAACAAACCTACATCAAAGGTTCAGTATAAGAAAAAATTTATGATTAAAATGAAAATATCTAAGGGTATAATGAAACCATTAACCCTACCTATATGAAAAGGGTATAAAATCACAATGTATTTTGTCATGGGAATCACGAGGGAATCTAAGTTAAATAATTAAATATGAGCTAAAATAGATCTTCTTATATATAGTTATCACAATATGTCCATTTTGAAGGACTTTGGACATGATAAAATTGAATATATAAAAAATTATAAATTTGGTTTGGTAATATAGAACACCTATATCAATATTATATATTTAGGAACTATTATTCATCTCAATTTTCCAAAAAATTCATTGACATGGCATAATCATAGATTAAAAAATAGAAATGGAGTATAATCGAATGAATGATGGGAAATATGATTGAAATATATAAGAACACTAGTTTATGGTATTATATTTATCTATTGATATCAAAAGAGTTTCAGATCATCCTAATCCTTAGGTGGAGTTCTCATAAAAAAATATATTCGACTCAAATATTCTGATGGCTCCTCATGAAGTCCATCATGGAATTAAAATCTGAACACCCAAATATTTTGATGGTATTAGAGAAAGTAAAATATTTTTATGTAAACTATTATAATAAATATAATCAAAATTAAATCCATCCAGCATCACATAAGAGAAATATATAGTCAATATAAGTGGTACTATAATTATAATTTACGATACATACATTTTAATGTTATAGATTAAGTGTTCCTTGAAATATCCTTAAGGAAGAAAGACATAAAGTATGAGTAAAATAAAAATCTAAGTCCCAATTTGTAACACCCTGAAATTATAAAATATGAAAATTTTATTTGATATAATATATTACATGAAAATCTGAACATAAAAACCCATAAAATATATCTCTTTAATTTTATTTTTTCTAAAGCCTACATAACATGAAACCCAAAGTCCAGATGAATCATAATATAGTATACCGTTATAAAATAGTCATTAAATTAGTGGGTATGAATAACACTAACTAAATTTTAGAAATTATATTTTTTACCCATATAATAAAATTCCATGGTTTTCATTTTATTAGGAATAAAATAATATTTATTTCAAAAAAAAAATGTTTTCTGAAAAGTTGAGTTAAAAAAAATAGTTTAGTCATGATTTCTACACATAATATAATTTTAATTTAAAAATAAAATATATAATTTATTTTATAAAATTTAATCATTTGTTTATACTATAATATAAAAATTATTTTAGGATGATTTTTTTTGTATTTTTGTTAAATGTTTTATTTATTCAAGAATAGTGAAAATCCAGAATTTTAATTGAAAACAACATTTTTATTTGAATTATTTATAAAGTTAAATTATATTTTTATTTTGTTTAAAAGAAAAATTATTTTATAAAAAAATATATTTTATTCCTACTTATGTCATTATAATAATTTTTATGATGATTTTTTATGTAAAAATGTTTTAATGTTTTGAACATTTTAACATTGAATTCCCACTTTCTCGAAGAGTCTGCAATATTTATTTTAAATTTATATTTTTCAATTATGTGACCTTTATTTAGAAAAAATGATTCCATATCTAAAATAAAAATAATTTATATTATCTAAAAAGGTCTTCTTAATTTTTTACCATTCTAAATTGTAGAAATAATGGAAACTATTTATTCACATTAGGGTAAAAATTAATTTATCAAGTGCTTAAACTAAAATGATAAGGGTTAAAATGACCTAAAAACATTAATAAAATATATTTGATAGAAATATTTTATCTAAATAACATCTAAGGCTCTAGAAAAATTCATTTTTTCCCTTTTTCTTTTTAAAAAACGTGGTCTCACCTTTTTTCTATTCAAAAATTACTTGTGTTCCACTCACCTCACTTATGAAAGGCCTCCCACTCTCCTCTCTTTTTCACACCTTGAAAAACATTTAGATCATACAATCCCCACACACAAAAGACTATAAAAATCCATTAAATCCTCATATAATCATATTTATGGGCCTAAATACTACCTAAAAAGGATTTTGGTGCGAACCTATGAAGGTTACCTGAAGAAGAGCAGGCATTCTTCAAGGATATATTTTTTATTTTATTTCTTCCTCTACCTCCATCAATTATTATTAAAAAATTATGACATTATAACCTCAGTATATCAAACATAATAAAATTTTTTATGTAAAGGTAATTTCATAAAACCATCTACACTTCAATCAAATGGGTTATGAAATCATCATTACTGTGTATCGGAGACTACCGCATCACGAACCGACGTCATTAGTTTTTTCTAATACCACATATCAATATTGGGTATGATGATAAATATAAATTATATATAGATTATATTTGAAAATTAAAATACCTAAAGAATAATTATATTATATATAACTATTTAATATCCATTCCATATGAGATATGATAATGTTGCTTGTGTGTATGACAAACCACTACCTCGCGAAGCGATGTGATTAATTTTTCACTAATGATTTATGTGGAAGGTAATATGGAGACCTTTAATTAATATATGTGAAATAAATGAATAATTATGATATTAAGGATTTATTTATCATTATATAAATATAATATATCATTTTATTTTTTAAATTGAAAAATAATAACATCGCTTGTGTATGTGTGAACTATAACCTTCACGAAGGGATGTGACTCAGTTTTCAACCCCACACCATATGGATGAGACATATAAGAATATTTAATTAAATTAGATATTTAATATATAATATTATGATCATTATTTAAAAACAAATTATTACTTCTCTTCTTTTCATAATTATCATTAGAAAATAGAAATTTTACTTATGCGTATGTATGTACTACCATCTTTGTCATTGTAACATGGTTCATTTTTCATAACCATATTTCCTGATTGGTTTAAAAATTAAAAATGATGTAACAATATGATAATTACGTCATGATTATTATTCTATAGATCTTGAAACTATATAATTTCTTCAAGAACTAGATCATTCATGATAAAACATGCATGGGGAAAAAATACATTTAACACATGAAATAATTAAAATAATGACAGATTATTAATGAATGGGGATAAAATGTTATAAAATGTGAAAATGTGATATTATGATATATAATATGGTTATTTTATATTTAATAACCATTTTAAAAAAAACTACATAGAACATTAGATCATGTTAAGCAAAAATGTAAGCATGATGTAATGGATTCTGTCTCAATATCATTTCATTGAGGAATATTTGTATGTTATGCACCAATTTTTTAATATGGTGTATATACTGAACATTTTACATGTGATGTCATGATTAATTCATAATTCATGGTATATTTAGTTTCAATGTGAAATATTTCATCCAAGTAAATTTGAGTGGAATATTATTAAGTGGTAAAGGACTTTGTCTCAATTTTCCTTCATTGAGGAATATTGTAATGTTATGCACCTAATTTATTTTATATAGTGTAAATAATTTTTCATTATAATATAATATAATGATTAATTAATACATGATTGTATTTTATGTTTCACATTGAATTCTTTCATTCAAGGGGAATCGAATTAAAATTTACCAAGTGGTAAAGAATTTCAAAACTCAATTTCATTTTACTACGATATATTATCTATTTATTGTATTTTACATTCTAAGAATATGTGTGTAATTAATTTTTAATAACATATTTTTTTAAATATTTTTTAGGGATTTTAATTTGATATGCATAATGGATTCGTTGATTAGTCCTTACATCAATATTGTGGTCTTTGTAAGGGATTATTCCACAATATCATTTTAACGGGGATTGTTTGAAAATGAATTTCAATTGAAGGAAATTATAAGATATTTTTATAATAAATCCATTCAATTTTATTATCTCGTATTTACAAATGAATTTATCAATATTGATTTAAAACATATATAAATTCTTAATTAAAGATATTTTTAAGAACTATTAATGATTATAATTTTTTAAGGAATGTTCATGTCGTCTTGAAAACAAGTCCCATTTGGATTTTACTGAAAATGTAAAAGGAGTCCTTGTTTTAAAATACTTTTCATGTTAGGAATTTATTACCATAATGAACACTCATTGTTTTAAGTATTATACTATATGATTCAATGAATATTTTCAAAGAAAATTATTTCACAATTATTTTGTTAACTTTTAATGAAATTTTAGTTTCAAAATGAAAACGATATTTTCCTCAATAATATTTTTAAATATATTTTTATGGTATTTATATTCATAAAAAACCCCTTTATCCTTAATATACTAAGGATATGTAATATTTTTACCATCCTTATTATTCCATTGAAGGGTTTATTATTATTTTGATTTAGGATAGTATTTATATTCACTTGTATCATTTTTGTAGTCATTAACATCCCATTAAATTATTCATATTCTAGTGATCATTGAACATTAAATTTCCCTTAAATATCCATATTATTTTTCATGGATATATTTTATTCTTAAACCATATATCATTTTTATATATGGTGTTATACATTAGATGTAATTTATTTTTATGTGGAAATATTTTCATATTTTTATTCTTTACTCAATACAGATATTTGATTATAAGAAACATTATTCATGTATTAAATTGATCATTCTATAGATGAGGAGTTATTTGAAATAGTAGTGAAAGGTGGGGACTGAAATTGTATACCCCCTTGATGCATCTAGATGACATAGGAGAAAAATTAGTAATCTAGAATTAATGTGGTTTTTACAGGAAGTTTTAAACCATCCTCTAATAGGGCTTGAGGTTAGAGGAATCATGTTCTTGAGACACAAAGTCCAATAGTTAATCATTTACTTCTTTTGGTATTCAATTATTATTATCCATGAAATATTCACAATAATATTATCTATGGATTAATTTCGTTCTCAATTTATTGATTAAATGAAATGTGTTTTCAGTTATTTACATTTACATACATATTACGATTTATCCAATTATTTAAATGGAATGCGTGTTTTATTATTTATCTTTCAATGTTCATTGAATTAATTTATTCATGATAGATTCCACTATACATAGCCGTTACCAAGAATTTAATATCACCCTTTTTTTATTTCCTTTCTCAATAATACATGATGTGTAATATGTCTTATTTAAAAGGTTATGCTATAGGGAATAATGTTATTATCCCAAAAAATATGTTGTAATTTTTTTGTCAAATATAATAATGGAATAATATATGTTTCTAGTTTACTAGTAGTACTAAACTATTTGGTCCATCCATATGTTTTTTTATTGTGATGTAATAAAGAAAGGCACTAACTCTAGTTTATAGGATTCAGGGTGTTACAACTGTTATCATAAGAAGTTTATTAGAATTCATGGGATTTAAATTTTTGGAAACATAAATTAGTTCTCAAAACCCTGTGTTATACTTTGAGGATTATTATATAAGAAAATCATATTGTATTAGTAAGGTAGAGATTATCTGGGTTTTCATATAAATACATCTATGTCTAGATAATAAAATTGGAAGTTGTTCTGTCATAGATTTACCTAGGGGTAATAACAATGAAAGGGGTATGGATCTAAACATGATCACAAACTAGTGACTGAAAACAATCTTTACTGCATTCCTGGCATTCCACTCTCATGTGATATTCTTTTGATAATTAAAAGTTTCCATAAGAATTGTTATGAAGGTTGTGTATAGGTGATGGAAACGAATTTACTAGGTTAAAACTAATGTGTATCAGATTAAAAAAAATGTTTCATTGATTTAAACATCCTATAAATGGTTATATTGTATTATATCTATGATTATTATTTCTCACACCACTATTTTTTGTTTTTGTTAATGGATGAAACCAGAAGTAATCATCATAACATTGAAGATGAAGGAAAATGTGGTGAATAAAAGCAATAAAAGAAGATGATGAGAGGTGTAAAAGATATTGTGATTATGATTAATAATATATCCCAAAATTGGATTAACAACCTAAAAATCCACCAACTTTCGAACTCACCAATGAAGAGATGTATGGAGTTCTCTAAGAGCTCGAGTTGTGGAGACCATAGAGAAAGAAGGATCAATTTAATTAATGTCACAAGCATAGAAGGAGAAACCTAGGAAAGTGTCAAAATATAATGTAAAAATGCATTTTGTATGTAAAGGATGGGTGTAAAAAATTCCAAGATAAATTGAATTGTGCAATAGATGGAAATAAACATCATCACAAGGGTTTATTTAATGTTAGTCATTTTAAATGTGGGGAAGCTAATAATTATCCATGTCAATGTCATAATCATAAGGTTAAACCCTACAAAAAGAAATGAATTATTTCGAAATAAAATGGATGAATTATTTATCTATTTGAATTAAATAATTAATTTGTAAACTTATTTTTACAAATTGTATATTGGGGATAATATTTATAATGTATCAAAGGATTATGTTTAATTTTGGAATCATATATGGCTTTATTAAGTTAAAATTTATGGATATTGTCATGGATATATCAATTTATGTTTTATCATAACTTACAAGTCTTAAATTTCCCATTTAAATGTTTTTTGTAGTTATATAACAAGATTAAGGAAATTTTCAGAAATCATATATGGGAATATAACCCATTAGTTTAGAATATGGACTATTTTATAAGGAATAATGCCTCCAAATTTTATGAACACAAGATTCCGGGTATTAGTATCATTTAAGGTTTATGTTATCTTTTTTTTGTATTAATTATGGATCATTACAATTTGGGAATGTTATAGAAAGTATATTAATAATGTTTTGGAAAAATGAAATCGTGTTGCATTGGGTGAAGGCTGCAAGGCCTAAAAAAACAACCGAAGGTTGATAGGGGTGTTTCAACTAACACAGGCCTACATGATTGTTTGGTTAAAATGAAATTTTTCGTTCATAAAATATTTCAATAATAAATATTAATGATGAACCAGTGGTGTTACAGAATAGTATTAGAGGTTAATTTATTATTGGATAACCTATGCTAACAATATTAATTTATAAAATAGTTAGAGATATGCGGAATGACTTGACACTACTTTATAGACATTATGATCCATTAAAAATAATTTTTAGTTCTTAAGGGATAAAATATTAATTTTTATATATTAATTTCATGGATTAAGTGATACATTGTAAATTGATCAAAGTAGAACATAATGATAAAATTGTGCTACTGAAATAGAAATTTATCAATGATATTTCTTAATATTCATAAACAATAAAATAATTACTAAAATTAATTAAAAATAGAAAAATATAACAATTTTATCCTATTAACATTATATTTCATGAATGAAATTTTATTTTAAATAACTGGAAATTTATTGCTTTTAGGTCCTTAACTTTCCATTTATCATACAATTTGTTGTGATCAATGACCTTTATCAGTGTTTATAATTATTTTCAATTTTCTTCCATGTATAGATCATCACCTACCACAAATGTTATCCAAAATTAAAACCTAGTTATGTGTTTTCCCTTATTACCATTTTATATTACTTTTTTCATAATAATAAGATGTCTTATTAACTGTTTTTACAATGAGGGGTTTCTACAAATGAATTTTCAATTATCAAATCCTTGGTCACCGATATCAAGTTCAAATTGAAAGGATGTAATTTATTTATGGTGGAGAGAATTTAAGATTGTAAAATTATAAAATATGAGCATTTTATTTGATAGCATATGATACCTTCAAAACAAATCTTAAATAAGTCAATAAATACATCTACTTAAATTTAATCATTTTGATGTCTTACAGAACATGAAACATCGATTCTAAATAAACCGTAATATAGTATACCATACAAACCTAGCTATTAAATTAGAGTGTATAAATTCTAATAAATAAATTATGAAAATTATATGGTTTTATCATGTGACAACTAATTCAGTGAGACCAATTTATTCAGCATAAAATAATAATATTTTCACATAAAAAAGAAATAGTTTCTTAAAAACTGTATTTTTCCGTAAACATTGTTTAGTTGCGAATTGTAAACCTAATTTAAAATTAATTTTTATATCTTTATAAAAATTATATGATAAAATGAGATTAATTTTTTTAATTATCGTATCATGATTATATTATGCTGCTTTTTTTTGGATCTTTCTAAAATGTTATATTTTTCAATGAATATTGAAAAATACTTTATTTCAATTAAAAATAGAAATTTAGTTTGAATTATTTATAAAATTAAATTTTTATTTTTATTTTTATAAGTAATAAGTGCTCTATATTAGTCCAATTTTGGTCATTGGCATATTTTTTTATTTAATTTTGATATAAAAACATTATAAATGTTTAACCATTTTCTCATTGAAAACCTACTTTCTCATCACATCTTATTGATTAATTTTAAATTAAAATTTACGAATTATACGAATTGAATTTGGAATGATGTATTACATATTTGGAATCAGAATAATTTATATTATCTAATCAATTCAACTTAATTTTTTATTATAATGAATTGTTAATGTAGTAAAAATTATTTACCATGGTTAATGTAAAAATGGATTTAACGAGGATTAAACTAAACTTGTAAGGGTTCAAATTAGCTAAAACATATATATAATATATTTTATGGACATATTTATACCCAAAAATTTCTAATATTCTATTATAATTAATTTGTACCCATTTTTCACTTGAATAACATGGGTATGCCTTTTTTCTTTCCAGAAATTACAAGTGTGCAACTTAGGTCACTTATAAAATGTTACCTCTATCATATCTTATTCATGAATTAAAAACCATATAGTCTTGAAAATAATTAAAAAAATAACATTAAAAATTACATCCTATCATTATATAATCATTATATTATGAATAATACCATCCTATGAAGGATTTTTGTGATATCTTAAGGATGTTACACGAAGAATATGTAACATTCTTCAACAAGAGATTTTATTTTATTAATTTATCCACCCCCATATATTTTTTTTAAATCATAATGATATAATAAACTCAATATCTAGAATATAGTTTTATTTTTTAGGTTATGTTAATTACCATCAACCATCTCAAATTCCGTTAAATGGGTTACGAAGTCATCATTTGTGGGTACTTGGACTACCGCCTCACGAACAGATGTCATTCATTTTTCCATTACCACCTCTCATAGTAGGGTATGATGATGAATATAAATAATATATATATATATAAATATAATATTTATACATATTGAGTAATTATATCACATATACATATTTAATTTTCATTTCTTATGTGATACGATGACGTCGATTGTTTATACTGTGGACTACCGCCTCGCAAATCAATATGATTCGTTTTTCACTAAAACTGTTACATGGTAAGAAATAAATATAAGTTTAAATAATATATATTATATACAAGAAATAATTTTGATATTAATTACCTATTTATCACTCTAAAATGATCATATATCATTTTATTTCTTACATTAAAAATGATAACATTATTCCTGTATGTGTGGACTACTGGATTTATGAAGAGATGTGACTCTCTTTTCACCGCCACGCCACATGGATGATATATATAAGTATATTTAAATAATTAAAATATTATATACTATATTACTATAATTATGGAAATATAAAATACTACTTACATTCTTTCTATAATGATCATTGGAAAATCGAAATGTTACCCAAGCGTGCATGCAATCTATCATCGCTATGATTTGAACATAGTTCATTTTTTATAACCCCATTTCATGAATGGTATTAAAATTATAATTGATGTTAAAATGATAATTATTTCATTATTATTATTCTTTAGATCATGTGGCTATTTAATATCTACATGAACCAGAGCTTTCAGTACAAAGCATGCATGGTAAAACAAGACAATTAACACTTGAAACAAGGAAAATAATGAATAATTATTAAAGAATGTGTGGTAATAGATTATTAAAAAAAATATATCATATTATAAATCTTAATATTTATCTATTATAATTCAATAACATATTTATAACCACTATACAGTAAGATCAATCAGGTTCAACCAAAATGAAGTATGAGGTAAGGTATTTGGTCTAAATTTCCTCTGAGGAACATCTGTATGTTATGCACCAATTTATTTTATAAGGTTTATATACTGCCACTTTTACATGTGATATCATGAATAATTCATACTTAATGGTAAATTATTCATCAATTTTAATTATTTCATCCAAGTGTATTTGATTTTAATAATACCAAGTGGTAAGGGACATCGTCTCAATTTCCCATCATTAAGGTGTGTTGAAATGTTATGCATATAGTTTATTTTCTATGGTGTATATACATCCCTTTTTAAATATAATATAATAATTTCATAATAAATAATGGTATTTTATGTTTCACTTTGAATTATTTTATCCAAGTGGAATTGTTTTAAAAATTACCAAGTGGTTAAGAATATCATAAAGTAATTTATTTTCATTGGGTTATATTACTTCTTCGTTGCCTTTGACATTCTATGATTATGTGTGTAATTAATTTTTATTATCTTATGGTTTATTTCCAATTATTTTATTTTCATTTAAATTTGATTCGCATAATTGATTAATTGATTAATCCTCACTTCAATTATTTGGTCTTTGTTAGTGTTTATATCAAAATATAATTTTAATTGGGATTATTTATACATGAATTTCCATTGAGGGAAATTATTTGATCATTTTATAATAAAACCCATTTAATTTTAGTATACTCTGGTTATTCAAGATATTTCGATGTTGTAATTCAATTATTCTTTTTTTACATTAATTTATAAATTTTTTTAACAAAATCTGACGTCATTTCTCTCTTTGATTAGAAATTTATTTATTCCAAAACTGTTTTTTCTAAAAATGTTCTAAAAATTTTTCAAATGATTTAATAAATAATTATTTATCCATTTATAATTTTATAGTGTTTTTTAATGGAAAATTAATTAATTTATTTTTTCCAAACGTGCTTCATTTGAAATTTACGAAAAATGTCATCAGAATATTTTTTTTAATTTACAAGGCTTTATAAAAAATGTCTACCATCATGACCACTCAGTTTTCTAAAGCTCTATTTATAAATTTCATAGATTATTTGAAAATAAAATTATTTTTAAAATATTTTTTTATATTTTTATTTTAAAATTTTATTTTCCAAATGAAAATGAAATTTTCTTCAAGAATGTTTTAATGATATTTTTAGGGTATTGTTATTCATCAATTAAAAAACACATTATTCTCACTCCCCATGGGATATGTTTTATTAGTACCATCCTTATTCATCCTATGGATTTTTTATTAATATTTTGGGTAAGGATTATATTAAAATTTACTTACTTGTTTCATTATTGAAGTCATTAACTTATCCTTGAATTATTCACTTTCATGTGATCATTGGATGTTAAATTTCTCATAAAATGTCCATATTATTTTTCATGGATATGTTTATTTAAAAAACTGTATATCATTTCTACATATGGTGTTCTAAATTTAATGTAATTTTTTTAGTTTTGATGACATTAATACATCTATATTATTTACTCAATATAGATATTAGAGAATAATGCACAATATTCATGAATTAAATCGATAATTCGATATATGAAAAATGATTTGGACCTACAATGATGGGTGAGGCCTGACATTATATAGCCCCTAAATGAATTAGTAGGTCTCACGAGATAAATATGTAATTTGGAATTAAATATGATTTTACCTAATGTTTTAAACCATATTTTGAAATTTCATGATGGTATAGGTTTCTTGTGCCTAAGACATGAAATCTAATAATTGATTATCTCATTCATTAAGAATTCAGTTATTATTATATATGATAGTTTGAAAATGATAATATCTCTGGATAAATTTAATTCGATGTTTATTTATTCAATGGAATGTTTTTTTCAATTATTTATCTTTCCATATTGATTCTTCATTGTCCACATATTTAAGTGGAATGTGTGTTAAGTTACTTATCATAAAAAGATTATTTTGCTTGCTGATTAAGGATATGTTCCACTATAATTAAAAATTACTCATCATTTTAGCCCAAACTTATTTGATTTGCAAGGATATTCTAGAGGGAACATTGTTATTGTCAAAACAAATTATTTGTGTAATCAAATGTAATATATGAATCATGTATATATCTATTTTACCAAGACTATTAAATTAATTGGTCCATTAGGATTTTATTTATTTTATATTGTTCCAATGTAATAAAGTAAGAAACTGGATCTGGGTTACTAGATTTAGGGTTGTTTCACATATTCATTTTCACCTTTGAGATTCTTTAAATCATCAGAGTTGGGGCCTATAGTTGATCTATATAAAAAAACTATATATTTTAAATTAAAATTTTAATATACACCTATTTACAATGAACATAATGGATCCACCAAATTAAAAAAAATATAGAGGTCTAATAGTTAAAATGTGACCTCTCTTATGTTGAGTAGTCGATAATGATATTGGACCACAAAGACAAAGTTATTCAAAATAAGACAATTCATCTAGTTAATGTTACTTGTAGAAAACATAAATTTGAAGAGGAAAAAATGGGGCCCAAAGAAGAAATTCAATATAAGTACCCATTCCTATTTTTATCTTGGATTATGAAATTATATTTAAAAATTAAAATTTCTAAATGGGTGAGTGCGTATGATCCAAAACATTTATTTTTACAATTTTCATTCTGAATAATTTTCATATTTAGTAATATATTATTTAGCACTCATACCACATAATAAATAAAATATATTATTATATTAGTTTTAAAGATTACTTTTATAGGATAAATATAGTTAATAAAATAGATAATAATATAATGGGAAAATAAATGAAAAAAAATATAATAAGAAAAATATGAATTGTAGGATCAATTTGGTCACCCTGAATATTTAGACCCATAGTAAAGCTATACAAAAGAAACAAAAATATATTAATTTACCATATATATTAATTATGAAGAATATATAACCATTATATGAATTATAGTGTATGAAAAATTGTGGAATATTGAGCTATTTATATGAATTATAAAACCAATATGACAATTGGAATAGTAAAATTGACCATTAAGAATAGTAATATTACCAATGTAATAGTGAAATAATATTTTTGTGCTAATGAGAATGTACCCAAGTGGTAAGGGCTCCTGCTTGGTATCCAAGAGACCCAGGTTCAAAATCGGGTGGAGGCGAATTTCTGGGGTACTGTAGTAGTACAATAGCAAGCACTGTTTGGTACTATAGCAGCCGGACTATTCACCTGATTTAGGATTTCGGGCCACCAGTTTGGGCCTACGGGTCTCAGGGCCTTCGGGCCATCAAAGGCCTTCTGGCCATAGGGCCTTCAGGCCGTTGAAGACCATGAAGTAGCCTAGTTGACACATAGAAGGCCACAGATAAGGATCAGAGCACCAGTAACAGTCACCACAAGCAGAGCTAACCGGATTGGAAGAATGAGAGGGCATGACAACTGCCATCAGGACCAGGAACCATGCAACTTTGTACGGGGCAATGCTAGCCAATCAGCAATGCAGGTGGGGAGATAAAGGAAATCAATGATTCAGAAGCTAGGGAGGGACAGTTCTAGTGGGTTGAGCCTACGGGTCATGTATTGGGCTTGGTTTGCCACTGGGCCTTCGGGTCATGTATTACATGTCAGTTTGGGCCTTGTGCCTTGGGCCTACGGGTCATGTACAGGTTCCCGTTCAACCCTTAAAAAGGGGAAGATCTATAATAAAATAAAAAAAAGTCCTTTGGGCCATTCAAGGTGAAATAATATTTTTGTATATTTAATATTATATAAGGAATTTTCATTATTATACAATTAAATAAAAGTTTAAAATATCATATAATAAATATTTGACATAATGAAATCATAAATATATTTTCATTGAACATATATGAATAATTTTCATTAAATTGCATTTTTATAGTGCATATTAAGTTTTGAAATAAAAAAAATATATTCATAAAATATGTTTTAAAATAATATATTTATTGTAAAATCAATAATAATATAATCAAATAAATTCTTATGTAATTCTTCTAAGAGTGATGTATTTGCTTTTATAATTGAAATTATTATTTCAAAGAAAATAATGATATTATTTAAAAATTAAATTCCTCAAATATTATAAATTATGTTGATAAAATTGATTTCATTTTTGGAATCATAATTTTCAATTTGAGTTTTGGTGATTTTTTAAAAATGTTAAAATACAACGTTGAATAGTAAAATACCACATGTGTACTATATAAGAGGTTTTTATTCTGATAATGTGTACGAATTAATTTTTTAGGATTATTGCAGTTTGATGAATAATTTTGAATACCATATATTATTTAATCAAATTATAGTACTATTAAATCACATTTTTGTATCTATTTTATGAAATTATATTTTACTCTATTATTTTATTCTAAAACACCCTTATCCACCCCCTATAAACACTACCCTTCACCACTGAACCTATCTTCACAACATAAGATAATTCGTTTGTGTATAATATCACAAAAATTCTTACACAACTCCCGTGTCATTGTTCTTGAGATTATTGCCACATCAGAAGGAATCCCTTTAAGGGAATAATTTTATTATTAAATGAATCATCCTAAGGATTAAGATAAAAACTCATAATCACCCATCTATATTCATATAATCCTAACCATTCATCCAAATAAATCTTATATATTTTTTATATTTAATAAAATAACTTATATTAGGATACCATAATAGTAATTTACAAAACAAAAAATGATAGAATAGTTTTTTATAAACAAACTTCCACTCATGGACAATATAACTGCCTATAAGGATGTTTTTGTTAAAAAGATTATTACCTACATTATGGATGTTGATAATAAACCATTTTATGATTAAATATTAACTCAATATTTATATATTAATTTTATCAATATTATAGAGATGTAGAATAATCATGTAAATAAATAATGCATATTTTGTTCATAATGCCTGGTAAAACTGCATAAATGAACAAATCATTAAATTTTATCATTTAAACTCAAAGAACAATTACTATATTAGAAAAAATAAAAATAATTGGATCCATTTAAACTTATGGAATGAAATAACATCATATTATCATACTTATATTGTTATGGATTCATTATATCAGAACACCCATCCTTATCAACATACTGATGCGATAATGGTACCACAAAATAGAACTACCTACAACCATGAACATTATTATAATATCTTAATCCACTGAAAATTAAGGAATATAAATGAATTTTAATAATCAAAATACTTGAAAATGGGTCTAAACAAATAATATTAAAATTTTAATTTTTATTATTCAGGATATAAGATGCACACACAACCTATGTTTAGACTAGAGGTAAGGGAACACCCAAACCACTATTTTTGTAATCGAGCTATGATTTTTATCTATTTACCAATATTTCAATTTATCTTATTCAAATTTAATTAATATAATGTTTTTATATATGATCCTTAATTATATACCAATTATTAATTTCCACTTTATTATTGGTGATATAAAAGTTTCTCATGTTCCCCTACCAATTCCTTCATTTATGAAAACCCGATTAGAGGGGGATTGTCTCTTTAATTTTTCATTTCACATAAAACACCAATAAAATATATAATATTATAATATTTCAAAAAAATCATAATCTTAATAAAAAAAATATTTTTTCTCTATTTAGGATTTATTAATTATACAACGTGCATACCTCCTCTAATGGATATATCTTCATTTTTCAATGATAGCTTAAGAGGATCCTCTCTCTACCAACTTATATACTCCCTTTTTGTTAATTTTTTTCAAATGAAATCGATATTTATTATATTTTATTATTTTTTTAAATATTAATGTTAATAATTATTTAGTTTCATCTTATTCTAGGAATTTTTATGTCATATCATTTATTTATTCTTTGAGACATGATTTTGTAACCCATTTCATTTTTATGTGATTTTAAAATGCTTATGAATTATGTGTGAGTTACTTATATGGAAAAAATGTACAGATATATATATATTATTATGGGATTTTTAGGATATAAATTGTACACCCCCAAAGTTGCTGGTAATGTTTTGATCTAATGAGATCCCATGTATATTGAAAGAGAAATAATGTTACTCTAATGTCATGTTTTCAAGGTATAAATCCTTGAATTAAGCTTATGATATCATTTTTATGTTTTTGAAATGTTATTATTATCACATAATATTATGATATTTTTTCACTTTATTAAATTATTTCATGTCTATATACAAGATTATCCTATTTTATGTTACAATGTTATTCTTCTTGACACATATGTTGTTTTTCATTATCATGCTTATTCCCATACAAGGGTTTATAGCTCAATGTTTTCGTTTGTTTCTCTTTATGGTATCCAATGTAGTAAAACAAGTTCAAGGGATTTAAGAGATAATTATTTATATTGATGTAAATATGTTTTAGTTTAATTTAATATGGATATAAAATTTATCTAATATATAAATAGGTTTATATTTATGAATCATTATGTCAAAAATATTGTAATATTATGTATAAAAGGGTAGATTTTATAAATTTAGTATCATATAATTGTATAATTTTTTAGGAATAGTTCAGAGAACTTAATAGGATGTTGAACATGCAATAAAATAAATTGAAATCAATACATTCATAAGATTTTACATACAGTTTTGTGAGGTATTATTAATTATTTTACAGTTTTCCGTTTCATATGATTTGAAATTTTAGTATTTCCATCCCTAGTTTTACATTATTATAGAAAAAAACTACAAAAATGATAAATTATTTCAACAACCAATGTGACGGTAAATGTAATGATTTCATAACTAGATTATCAATATGATGGGCGAAGGAGTTGAGAATATCATGGTGTTGGTTGTGCTTCTTAAATATGATATGAATAATGACTTCAATCATAAGGAACACCATTATTATCTAAAGAGATAATGTTTATTGGTTGATACATTTATAAAATATAGGATTTACACTTTTAGTGGATCTTTTTCCCTTAATTTTTGAATAATTTATTAATTCTACCTAGAAGATAATCTATATCTTCCAAATATATATGTAAGAGAAAGTTAAATAGGTCATTTATAAGATAGAGGGGAATTATAATCTATATTTGACAAAGATGATGAATATGAAACCCAGGGAAAAAATAAAATAAACAGTTTTTTATGATTTCAAGAAACTATTTTTTAATAAATATTTTCCTTGAACTAATTGTAATAAAAAATAGAAGAATTTCATTAGTTTTATACTAAGGTATAATGTATCAATGTCTCCTTTTGAAGAAAACACCAAAAGGATTTAAAGGCACATATATGGGTTTATCATTAACCATAAATTCGTGTTGGAACACATCAATAGTTGAATAATGGATATTCATTGAAATAAATTATAAATTAAAAACTTTTACAAATATAAAGCAACAGTGTGATGTGACCATAAATTTGATATATTTATTAGTGATCCAAAATGGTATCACGGGTTTGGAGATAAAAAATATGTATAATGGATTCTATTTCTAGAAGAATGATGGATTCATCTCATGGAGGGAAGAAAATAAAACATCCCACATTTCATATGTGTGGGGAGTAGTATTAGTGAAACTAACTCAAGGAATCATGGATATGTTCATGTGTGGATATGAGAGAAATAATGAAAATGAATATTGAATATAGATAAAGAATCATACTATTATTTTTAAATAATGTAAGGTTCTAATAAATCAAACATGTTTTTCCAATTATTCAATTGGTAGTAATTAAGACATTGTGCATGTAAGTGTACTAAGCCAATGGTAATCAATGATAACAGAAAATAATAAACTCTTATTCTAGGAGAGTAAAGACTATATTATAATATCAATACTTTTGAGGTGGATTATTTAAATAATGTTTTAACACAAAAAAATATTATTAATTCAAGTATAATTAATGTCTTATTATAATAATTATTAATGGTTTCATTCAAATCATATATCTTTAGTATAAGTTTTCAAACAAAACCTCATGTAACAGAGGCTGTGTTATCAAAGAATGAACCAAGAAGTTGAATTTTTTCATCTCCTTTATAAAACTCCTAAAAAATTGATATTTTTGACAATATTATCCAAAAAACCATGTTATAATATATTTATTTCAATATGATAATATATATTTGGCTTATATTGGATGATTTTATATTCGCTCAGAAAAAACATCAAGGAGAAGGAAATCACATTAAATGCAACGCCCCGACCCCAGTTACCCCGAGTCGGTGCATTATTTTAATACATTGGCATCATTACAAGGAATCAAGTCCCAAAGGACCGATCAGTTTAGTAGTCTTGGAAAAATAGATCACATACATGAATGTTACATTTTCACTTTAAGATTTACAAAACAACATAAATAATCTTTATCAGTGCCATTATTCCCTTGGATTAACCCTGCATATCAATCACATTACACTTCTTGGAATCCTGGGAAAAATAAAACATAGAATGGGGTGAGCCCAAATACTCAGTAAGGGTATAAAATACAGAGGAAACATTCAAAAATAAGAATAAACATTTAATGCAATGTATAAAACTAAAACAAAAGCCTTTTAAACATGAATTTCAGCATAATATGGAAGTTATAAAATGAAATAATGCCATTTACTTATTCAAATGGATATTATACTAATCGAATAATCACATGAAATGTCACTAACTACTTTAATAATGATGGAATTCATGATGCCAAACTGTAATTTCAGTGTCAAGGACTTATTCCAAGACCTAAGGGATAACTGTAACCGGAACCCAACCCAGAGAGCCTCTGTAACCGGACTCCATCCCGAAGTGCCTCTAATAACCGGACACTAACCCAGAGTGCCTCTAATAACCGGACACCAACCTGGAGGGTCTTCTGTAACCGGACCCCAACCCGGAGGGCTTACTTTTACCGGTCCCTATCCTGGAACATACTAGTCCAACACATTAATCTTAAGAAGAGGATGAAATATAACATAAACATTCATATTAAATCTAACACACAAAATGTCAAACCTTTAATCATAAACAATTAATGGAATAAAAATAACTCATCCATAGTCAATAATATCACAAAACTATAAATAAAATATGGATGATTTGTATCATAATAAATCAACTTGAAACAAGTGTAAAATTTATCAAAGGATGTCGACAGAGATGAAATCAATACTATTTGAGAGAAATATCTCTTTTTTTGAAATCATTTAAAAGTCACATAATTATAGAGAAAACCTGTATTTTGAAAATATCTTTATAAGATTTTGAAGGAAGCTTCAAAGGTGTAATAATGGCGGAGAATAACCGTACCCGCAGTATAAGTTAAAAAATACATTCTTACCTTAATTTTTTCAAAAAGGTTAAAAAGTAACTTGTTTCGAAAACATTGGAAATATTCTGTTAAAAACTTATAAAGTCAAATAAGGGTATAAATGACATTAACCAATTGTCTATTAAATAGTAAAAATGTTTTCAAGGACATTTTTAAGAAACATGGATGCGGATGATAAAGAGGTCCCAGAAGACAATTACATATAAACAACTTCGGATAATGAAGAGATTGTGAAATAAACCCTTACCAATTTGGTAATTTACGAAACATACACCCCATGAAAGTGGTATCATAAAATGAATATGTAAATACACATAAATTAAAGTTTATTACACAATGAATACAATTATAGGCAGTACATACACAACACAAAAGTTAATAGTGGCAATATGGCTTGAATCTCATGGGAATAAGGAGGGAGATGAAAACCCCTTACCTTGCACTTTCCTTTAGTCGAGGGTACGTTTAACCTCCTGTACGAAGATCGTAGTATTTTATTAAATTATAACTGAACCATATTAATATTTATGAAATCATACATGATTCATTTACGACTTTATATTACCCATTTAATAATAATTTCCATGTTAAGTTAACATTTCGGGTAATAATCACTTTCTTTATCTTACGTGTTTTAACTTGTCACTCTTGGTTGTATCACTTAGATCATGATTTAAATACTTCCAGAATATAAAACATGATAAATATATCATATATATTTAGAATATAAATTTGTATAATAGACATATATATGAAATGGAAAACACCGTTTCTGGAGACGGTAGTCCGTATGTACGCATAAACACTGTTTCTGTTTTCATATAGTATTGAACGGAAGTAAGTAAATAAGATATATGTAAGTACATAAATTCTTATATATATATATATCTCAAGTAGCATTATTATTTCATATATTACATACTTATTAGTAATATATATTATTATAATCATTTATGAATGGTGAACTTGGAAATGAATCTCATCGCGTCGTTGAGACGGTAATCCGTACTTACGAACGAGTGAAAATATCATTCTTTTGATATTAAAATAATATATAATTGGATGGTATATAATATATAAAGAATAATTATCATGTTATATTTATTATTTATGTTAATTAAAAATCATTATTATACCCAACCAAATAATAATATATTGAATAACAATTACACCACGACGTGGAGACAGAAAGCTGTACGTACGCACGTATGGTGACATGTAATTCAAAGGATGGATAGAATTCTGAATATGGTTGTACCATATTTATAATAATATTACAGTGTATTGGAGATACTGGATTCATTATTTTATAATGGTAATAACAAATAAAGAAGAAGTGGAAGAAGAAAGGAACTTGAAAAAGGGTGTTGAAATCATTATCACTTCTTCAGGTTCTTCCTTTTGATTTGCTCAAAAGGGATCCATAGGATAGCTTTATGACTATAGTAAGGACTCTAGGATGAAATGCGGGAAGTTGAGAGAGTATTTTTCCAGGGGTTGGATGATCCAAAAGGCTTTGAAGGTGTCAATTAATGAGAAGGGGGAGTGTCCTTTTATAAGAGGGGTGAGGGGCACCTTTGGAAAATCTAGAAATATTATTTTATAATAAATTCATATTCGGTTTCTAATGGATACAAAGTGGATTATTTAAAGGTTAAGGTGGGGAGGGGTTTAAAACCACCCAACCAATACAATTTAGATAGGTTTGGGTAATTATATTAACCTTATCTTTTAGTTTTAACTCTAAGTTAATTAGTTTGACACTTCTCATGTCACTTTGTATTTTTATATTATATAGTTAATAAACTTACTATATTCATCCAATAGACCCCCCAAGTGATCCATTAATGATACAAATATCACGATATATGTCTCTTGGCCGAACCTTATATTTTTATGCATTTAATATCAATTAATAATATAATTTTTGTTTTAAAAACTCTTTTATGTCAATTTTGACACTATTCAATAATTGACTTTTGTAAAAATCATAACAGAATGATTACTTCAAAAAAAGTTAATTAAATCAATCCTAATATGTCATATTATCCTATAAAATTAGTGTAATTCATTAAAAGTCTCAAATTATATTTATTTGGGTATTTATAATATTAATTATTTTAATTTTGCACTATTATGGTAATTACTGCATCATCATTGTGTCATAAATAAATTACATTATATAATGTTTAAAAATTATAAATAAAATATCATTATGTATTAAATATTTTTAGATTTCTAATGAATATTTATAGTCGAAAATCTAACATATATAACCCTATGTAAAAATTGTTTTACTAAAAGATATATGCTTATGTCATTTTTATATTTATTTTAACTTACTTAAAATAAAGTGTCCCTATCACCTACAAGTTGCTCCATGGGGTCCCAAAATCAACCCAAAGATGCCCCTGGTCAGACATGTATCCACCAATAAGGTTAGGACACGTTTTAGGGTAATTTAGTATTATTATTATATTATTTTTAACCCTTATTTACCATATTTACCCTTTTACCATGGTAAATAAAATATTTACCGAAGTAATTATTCAAAATGTATCAAAATAAAAGTTACCTATTTACACAATTTGGACATCCTGATTCCAAATATGGAATCTATTTCTCCAAATTCAAAACACATAAGTGGCCGAAATTAATTTAAAATCAATTCCCTCTGTCAAAACAAAAAGCATGTTTTTAAGATATAATAACTATCAAAAGATTGATATTTGTTTATGTCTGGTTTAATAGTGATATTATGTCCAATGACCAAAATTGTATTAAATGGAAAAAATATATTCTAAATATACATTAAAACCAATCAAATTCATAATTTATCACTAAAAATTATTTTGATTAAAAAAGTTTTTTTTAATTAAATTTTAGTAATTTTCACTATTCATCAAAATATTAAAGTTATCTGAAAAGTACCAAAATTTCACCTTAGGAATAATTAGATACTCCGAATCCAAAAATTAAGTCCATTTTGAGAGTTAAAAATTATAAAATTTTAAAAATTAGGTATTAATATTCATAACGGCTACTTTGATTGGTCGTGGTGTGTGTTAGATCTCGAAGTTGCGTACAACACACGCTACTGTATTATTCAAAGAGAAGCGTACCATGGAAGCTCGGGGTGTTACATTCTCCCCTCCTTCAATAAATTGCATCCTCGCAATTTGATATTGTTCTTTCAAAATAAAGGTTGAAAATAGAAAATATCTTTGTGGAAAAACCCACATCGGAAATTCGGTTAATAAAATTTATTCTTAACAAGATGAAAAGAGTAATGAAAGGGTCACCACAAAATTATGATCTCGATTAGGAGGACATTGGTGGCAGTTATAGAAATATAATTGGAGGAAAAATGTAAATATTTATATGTAGTGATTGAGGTCACCAATCACAAACAAGATTAAAATTGAGGTCCTTAAATTCATCAATCTATGATGATTTAAAATACCATCGGTTCAAAAAAACATAAGGTATTAGGATAACACATTTTTGACATTTCAAAATATCTTAGTTGAAATCCCACATCGAAAAATTAATTAATGAGGCCTCTATTTAAATTAAAGAGTGGAAAGTATGAAGATTACTGAAAATAACACATACTAGGGTTCCATGTAGGAAAATATGGATATGGAAGAGAAATATAACCATCAATTATCTGATGGAGAGTGGTAGAGAACATGGCTATGAAAAGGCCAACAATCCCAAAGACATAAATTAGTGATGATCTAAGGTACCATCTAGGACAACATTTTTGTTCTAAGTTCCTTTTCTTAATGTTGAGGAATTTATTTATGAGATTGGCTAAGATCATAACGAGATATACTTAATTTATAATTAAGGGTTTATCCATTAATATATTGTCTACCACAAACTCATATTTCACCCCAAAACATAATACATCTCCAAAATACTCGATTTATCCTAAGCGTATAGGGTTCCAAATATAATGAATTTATAATTCACATATCAGACCCTTTCTGTAAAGAAACTACATTATACCATCTAGGAACATCATGTAGCACAATGGTAGGCGATAAATCCCAATTGCACTGTGGTTGTGGGTTCGATTCCCACAGCTTTGTCTGACACGACGGGTCATCACACGGTCTGCGTGTTTTCCTTTTATAAAAATCCAAAAAAAAACCTTTCGAACTTATTCCATTCCAACAATTAGACTTATCCAAAATACTATTATCCAAACTCACAGTCCATAATTTACAAGGAAGTTAAACATAATGAGGATCCTTTTTTCCAGGTAATAACAAGTGAACGCCTTCCTCATATATTCTTTTACAATATCCCAACATCCTGAAATACCAAAATCAACTAGCTCTTATTCCAAAATCACTACCTCAATATTAGGACCATATTAAAGTTTATCTTTCCTTCAACCAGGTAATTTAAAAAAAAAATTACTCGCTGTAGAGTCACTTTTCTTAGTACCATAAAATCTCAAATCCTCAATTAAATAGTATTGTAGTACAATCCTTATTTATTTCCAGAACATCATTGATACAACACTTAAATGAAATAATTCTAAAATAACAATATAATAACACTAGTCATTCCTCTTCATCTATGGTAGTATCATAACTTGATTATTATCCAATAGCATCATTTGTGGCATTGTCTGATGACTGGGACATTGGTTTGCGTAGTGTCCAAACTCCTTAAAAATGAAGCATTGTACATTTGAAACCATTTTCTTACCCTTGCAGTCATGTACTTTGTTCCCTTTTCCTCCACACTTATAACAAACTCCCATTCTATTCTGACAAGTTCCAGGGTGTTTCTTCCCACAGATATCACATATGGGAAAATTATTCTTTTCCCTCTTCCCTTTATCCATCTTTCTATCTTCTATCCTTTTCTTCTCTTGCTTACCTTAAAATCCATAGGTCTCCAAAAATTCTTTACTC
The DNA here is from genome assembly GCA_963277665.1 of Viscum album. NCBI lineage: Eukaryota > Viridiplantae > Streptophyta > Magnoliopsida > Santalales > Viscaceae > Viscum > Viscum album. Next base: position 319,690,502 of record OY728137.1, read on the forward strand.
ATCTTATCAACACATGATAATATTTCTTCATATGATGATAATACGTTGAAAACTATTTCCCTTCTAAATTCTGTCTTAAAACCACAAAAGAATTGATCATTCTTACTCTTTGGATCATACGTATTATGGGTGTTCACATTCATTCTACTGGGCACCATTTCAATACAATAGCATAAACTAGTTCAGTTTATGAATTGCAATGAAAAATTATCAAACTTGTAAAATACCTAACAGAAATTGAACATTTTATGGATATAATCCATAATCATAAAAATGGTTTCTTTGTGTAAGTATATACTCCTAATACATTCATAATGGTTTGTAAAAAAATTATAATTATCCTAAGAATATCCCCAGGGAGTGTCGTAACTAAGAGTGCAGCAAGGACTGTTGTCGTGCACCAGTTCCCGTTCGAGTCTAGCTCAAAGCAGTGTTTTCGGGTTTTACCCCTATGTACATCTGTGCCAGAGCCGCCTCTACCTGCTCGTATCCAGACAGGGATGTATTGCTCAGAAAACTCATAAAATCTATTCAATACCAAAATTCTAGGAAGTCCTTCTATACTAATCCTCAAAGTATATCTTAGGGATATGTTCTCTAATCAGAGTTTATCTAAATCTAGTTTCCAAGGTTATTGCTAAACTTCCTCTGATACCAACTGTAACACCACGACCCCAGTTAACCCGAGTCGGTGCATTATTTTAATACATTGGCATGATTACAAGGAATTAAGTCCCAAAGGACTGATCTGTTTAGTATTCTTGGAAAAATAGATCACATACATGAATGTTACATTTGCACTTTAAGACGTACAAAACAAAATAAATAATCTTTATGAATGCCATTATTCCCTTGGATTAACCCTGCATATCAATCACATTACACTTCTTGGAATCCTGGGAAAAATAAAACATAGAAAGGGGTGAGCTCAAATGCTCAGTAAGGGTAATAAATACAACAGAAACATTCAAAAATAAGAAAAAACATTTAAGGAAATGTATAAAACTGAAACGAAAGCCTTTTAAACTTGAACTTCAGCATAATATGGTAGAAATAAAATGAAATAATTCCATTTACTTATTCACATGGATATTCTACTAATCGAATAATCACATGAAATATCACTAACCACATTCATAATGATGGAATGCATGATGTTGAACCTTAATTTCTGTTTCAAGGCCTTATGCTAAGACCTAAGGGATAACTGTAACTAGAACCCATCCCGGAGAGCCTCTGTAACCGGACTCCATCCCAGAGTGCCTCTAATAACCGAACACCTACCCTGAGTGCCTCTAATAACTGGACACCAACCCGGAGGGTCTGCTGTAACCGGACCCCAACTCAGAGGGCTTACTTTTACCGGTCCCCAACCCAGAACATACTAGTCCAACACATTCATCTTAAGAAGAGGATGAAATATAACATAAAAATTCGTATTAAATCTAACATACAAAATGTTAAAACATTAATCATAAACCATTAATTGCATAAAAATAACTCATCTATAGTCTAAAATATCACAAAACCTTAAATACAATATGGATGATTCGTATCATAATAAATCAACTTGAAACAAGTGTAAAATTTATCAAAGGATGCTGACATAGATTAAATCAATACTATTTGAGAGAAATATCTCTTTTTTTGATATCATTTAAAAGTCACATAATTATAGAGAAAAACATTATTTTCGAAATATCTTTATAAGCTTGTGAAGGAATATTCAAAGGTGAAATAATGTTAGAGAATAAACGCACCCGCCGTATAAGTTAAAAAAGACATTCATACCTTAATTTTTTTAGAAAGGTTAAAATGTAACTTGTTTCGAAACCTTTGGAAAGATTCCTTTAAAAACATATAAAGTCAAATAAGGGTATAAATGACTTTAACCCATTTTATATTAAATAGTAAAAATGTTTTGAAAGAAATTTTTAAGAAACATGGATGTGGATGATAAAGAGGTCCTAGAAGATAATTACGTATAAACAACCTTGGATAAGGAAGAGATTGTGAATTAAACCCTTACCAATTTGGTATCTTACAAAACATACACCCCATGAAAGAGGTATCATAAAATGAATATGTAAATACACATAAATTAAAGTGTATTACACAAAGAATAAAATTATAATCAGTACATACACCACACAAAAGGTAATATTGGCAATATGGCATGAATCTCACGGGAATAAGGAGTGAGATGAAAACCTCTTACCTTGCACTTTCCTTTAGTCGAGGGTACGATTAACCTTCTGTATGAAGATCATAGTATGTTATTAAATTATAACAGAACCATATTAATATTTATGATATCATACATGATTCATTTATGACTTTATATTACCCATTTAAAATTAATTTCCATGTTAAGATAATATTTCGGGTAATAATCACTTTCTTTATCGTACAAGTTTTAACTTTTCACTCTTGGTTGTATCACTTAGATCATGATTTAAATACTTCCAGAATATAAAACATGATAAATATATCATATATATTTAGAATATGAATATGTATAATAGACATATATATGAAATGGAAAACACCGTTTATGGAGACGGTAGTCCGTACGTACGCATAAACGTTGTTTCTGTTTTCATATAGTATTGAACGGAAGTAAGTGAATAAGATATATGTTAGTACATAAATCCTTATATATATATATATATATATATCTAAATTAGCATTATTATTTCATATATTACATACTTATTTGTAATATATATTTTTATAATCGTCGATGAATGGTGAACTTGGAAATGAATCTCATCGCGTCGTTGAGACGGTAATCCGTACATAAGCACGAGCGAAAATATCATTCTTTTGATATTAAAATAATATATAATTGGATGGAATATCATATATACAGAATAATTATCATGTTATATTTATTATTTACATGAATTACAAATCATTATTATACCCAACCAAATAATAATATATTGAATAACAATTACACCACGACGTGGAGACAGTAAGCCGTACGTACGCACAATGGTGACATGTCATTCAAAGGATGGATAGAATACTGAATATGGTTGTACCATATTTAAAATAATATTAAAGTATATTAGAGATACTGGATTAATTACTTTAGAATGGTAATAACAAATAATGACGAAGTGGAAGAAGAATGGAACTTTAAAAAAGTGGTGAAATCATTACCTCTTCTTCTGGTTCTTCCTTTTGATTTGCACAAAAGGGATCCTTAGGATGGATTTCTAACTAATGTAATGACTCTAGGATGAAGTTAGGGATGTTTATAGAGTATTTGGGAAGGTTTTGGACGAACCAAAAGGCTTTGAAGGTGTTAATTAATGAGAAGGGGTAGTGTCCTTTTATAAGAGGGGTGAGGGGCACCTTTGGAAAAGATAGAAATATTATTTTATAATAAATTCATATTCAGATTCTAATTGCTCCAAAGTGTATTATTTAAAGTTTAAGTTGGGGAGGGGTGGAAAACCACTCAACCAATAGAATTTATACAGGTTTGGGTCATTATATTAACCTTATCGTTTAGTTTTAACTCTTAGTTAATTAGTTTGACACTTACCATGTCACATTGTATTTTTATATTATATAGTTAATAAAATTACTGTATAAATCCAAGAGACTCCCAAGTGGTCCATTAATGAGAAAAATATTAAGATAAATGTCTCTTGTCCGAACCACATATTTTTAGGAATTTAATATCATTTAATAATAAAATATTTGTTTTAAAAACTCTTTTATGTCAATTCTGACACTATTCAATAATTGACTTTTGTAAAAAACATAACAGAATGATTACTTCGAAAAAAGTTAATTAAATCAATCTTGATATTTCATATTATCCTATAAAATTAGTTTAATTCATTAAAAGTCTCAAATTATATTTATTTGGGTATTTATAATATTAATTGTTTAAATTTTTCACTATTATGGTAATTTTGCATCATCATTGTGTCATAAATAAATCACCTTATTTAATGTCTAAAAATTCTAAATAAAATATCATTATTTATTATATAGTTTTATCTTTCTAATTAATATTTATAGGTGAAAATAAAACATATTTAACCCAATGTAAAAATTGTTTTTCTAAAATATATATGCTTTTGTCATTTTTCTATTTATATTAACTTAATAAAAATAAAGTGTCCCTATCACCTACAAGTGGCACCATGGGGTCCCAAAATCTACCCAAAGATGCCCCTGGTCAGACATGTATCCACCAATAAGTTTAAGACACGTTTTATGGTAATTTATTATTATTATAATATTATTTTTTAACCATTATTTACCAGATTTACCCTTTTACCATGGTAAATAGAATATTTAACGAAGTAATTATTCAAAATGTCTAAAAATAAAAGTTACCTATTTACACAACTTGGAAATCATGATTCCAAATAAGAAATCCATTTTTCCAAATTCAAAACACAGAAGTGGCAGAAATTAATTTAAAATCAATTCCCGCTATCAAAACAAATAGCGTGTTTTTAAGATATAATAACTATCAATAGATTGATACTTGTTTATGTCCGGTTTAATTGTGAAATTGTGTCCAATGACCAAAATTGTATTAAATGGTAAAAATATATTCTAAATATACTTTAAAACCACTCAAATTCATAATTTATCACTAAAAAGTATTTTGATTAAAAAAGTTTTTTTTAATTAAATTTTAGTAATTTTCACTATTCATCAAAATATTAAAGTTATCCAAAAAGTAACAAAATTTCACCTTAGGATTAATTCGATACTCCGAATCCAAAAATAAAGTCCATTTTGAGAGATAAAAATTATAAAATTTTTAAAATTAGGTATTACTATTCATAATGGCTACTTTGATTGGTCGTGGTGTGTGTTAGAACTCGAAGTTGCGTACAACACACACTACTGTATTATTCAAAGAGAAGTGTACCATGGAAGCTCGGGGTGTTACATTATATATTGAAAATAATCCTTCAATTCTATAAAATTAAAAAGAAGATTAATAATTTATTTTTCAAATTCTGTTTCAATTATAAATATTGATTCTTTATGGGGATTAACTTCTAGATAAAGTAACTAATACAAGATATATTATACTCATTGAAGATATTTCAATTTTAAGCTAATATGTTTTTGTATCCTTAGAATAGATTTATAGTATTGAAACTAATAAATTGGTTGGGTTCTCTGTTAAATGTACACCCAGAGATCTACCCATATACAAGAGTACCAATTGAAGTTATAATATTGGATATAAATAAATAATGATACAACCACAAGATAATCTAGTTAATAGGTTAATATTCTGATGAAACTAAACAAAGGGTACACCAAACATCATTTTTATAAACGAATATGGGTAACTATGTGTCTATATTGTTTTTCATAAAATCAATAATATCACTATAAATATGAATTATCCCCTACCAAAAGTTGAATATTTTTTCAATCAAATAAGAGGGGATAAATAATTCATTAAATAGGATATTTAGTTAGGATATTAAGGTGAATAGGGAGGGTATTCCCAAGACTATCTTTTCATTAATTTATGGAAACTTCCATTTCAAAGTGATTCTATTTAGAATCATAAATTTTATAACAATTTTCATGGAAATAATGAGTACGGACTTTTGAGATTACATTGATTTTTCATGGTATTTATAGAAAATATTATCTTATACTCTAAAATTAAGACTCAACATGGGGGGGATTTGAGTACTATGTTATGGAAATAGGGATAGGAGAATCTATATAAAATTTATAGTAAATGTGAGCTTTATATTGTGTAAATATAAATTTTGGGGAATGCTACTATAAGAGAGGGGATGTATGTGGACCAATAAAAGACATAATAGATAGAGGAATGAACCAAAATACATTATTAACAATGATCTGTATTTTTCTTTTCATTAGTTGGGTGGTACTTATGATTTTTTAGAACTTATAAAAATTTTGAAACCTAAAAAACATACTTACTCAGAAGGTATTAAAGTTTATCTGAACCGTGGAATGTAGAAAGATCTTCAAGGAGTTAAATATAGGGCAAATCACAACACTTATTCTAAGACTACCCTCAATATGGGATGGATTATTGATATACATCCATGAATCACAGAAGGGGTAAGGTTGTGTACACATGAAAAATGATAAAGTGATATTGAATTCCATTAAATAGTTAATGTTTTCTGATTAAATATTATAATTCATTGTCTAGAATTATTTGTAATTTACAGTAAAATTTCAGTGGAATTATCTCTATGGAGAGAAGTTTGATATATATATATATATATATTGATAAAAAGATCCCAAAATATATATTCACGCAAAAGGATCTCAACCTTCCTAAATATATATGGTTATAGCAGATAAAGGAAAATGACTTCCCAATCTATTACCATCCATGGAAGATAAATAATGTGGTTGATGCTATATATATAAAGGATCATGAAACCTTATATGTGATGGGTATTGTGAAGGATCCAATCATTATTATCTTTTAAATGATAGACATGAGAATCATAAAAGATGGAATGACATCCTATGCTTTATAAATTATTTATCAACTACGCATTCATGAGAAGATTAAGAAGCTCAAAGGGATGATGTTGGGGGTAATAAAGGTGGATTTTATAAGCATAAAAAAGACTCGAAATTAATCATTCATAAAGAAGGAGCTGTGATAACTTGGACATGATTATGTTTATGATTTATTCCTAAAATAATGAAGGATATATTTAATTATTCTCAAAACTCAAAGTTTTATATCCACATTTGGAGAAAAAAGATGTACTATGATATACAAGAACACTACTTGAGGGAAAAATTAATGAGTTTGATTTTTATTAATATACAAAATTCTATTAGTTTCCCTACAAGAGATGAAATAAATGAAAAATTATAATGGGTTGATACAACCATTACTCATACATTCATGAAAATAGAGGAACCTAACCATGTATCTTATAATGGGTCTTCTAATGATATCCAAATGAAATAACTCTACAAGGGGTATAATGGATAATATTATAAAAATTGATCAATTTATCACAATTCATGAACACTTCTCACTCAATCAACATTTAAACATATGTGTCAATGTAGTGGTGGTGTTTTATGGAACATAACTATAGATTATATTAGATCAAGATATGAGGTTTACCTCAATGTTTTAGAAGGGTATTAAATATGCCTTAATCACAATGTTGATATTCAATATCTTCTATCATCGACTAACTAATGTGAAATCTTAATAAATAATCCAAACACTTAACTATATGTTGAGATATTTAACTGTAGACATTAAAGGATATTGGTATCAATATCTTCCAATTTTATATTTCTCAAACAATAGTAATTTCCACTACGTCATTCATATGGATCCTTCTAATTTATTTTATTGAAATACATTTATAACCCCAAAATGAATTGATGGAGATGAAATAAAATCCAAAGGATTACAATTTGTAGAGTAAACAGCAGAGATGATTCAATTAGTTAACCAATATATCATAGCATCATATACTTGAAATAAGAACTATGTTGAACATCATTGATGAGGAGTGGAATTTGATTATTGAGACAAAGTGTTCCTTTATATGAACTCTTTGAATAGAGGCATATGGTTTAGGGGAAATGGATTTTTATTTCCTATATATATTATCCCATATAATTTGGTTAAAAAATCAATGTTTTTGACAAGACCCAACCCACTAAACACCCCTGGGTGGCGATAGGGTGAGGGCGGCACCCCAAGACTACCTTCAATAAACAAGGAATAAAGACTAGCATCAAGAAGACATAAAAACACATAGGAGCCTTATATTATATATTTTATACTCAAAATAAACCAACAATGAAACGAGAAAAAATATAGACACATAAGATATAAATTTTATTCTATAATGCAATGATATACATGAATATAACTATGAACCATCCCAAATATAAAAAACATATAGAAAAAAAGTCAATGATAAAAGGCCAAAATAATTATTAACACTACCAACACCATTTTTAAAATGGAATATAAGTATGCCATTATATCCTTTACACCGAGAATCATATATAATGAACCTCACAAAACACTCCCATGACATGGCTCTATCAAAAAACACTCACTATATAAAATCTACATCACCAATAGACATCATTGACTTATTCATCATTTGAATAGATACACCATGTGTGGGGAACTAGGACCACGTAGGGTTTAGTCTAATAATATCTAGTAGGATGCCACAAAAGGGAAAATGTAAAATATCAATTTAAAAGAAGGAAGTACAATAAGACTACCCAACACAACCTAGGGAAAAATAACTCAAATAGAATCCCTCACTTGACACACACATATGATATTAACCCTAATTCATATAAGAACTATGGAAAACCCATCTATCCACTCATTTTCACCATGGGGGTTCTACAAATATGTATCATGCCTTAGGAGAAGACATGTCTCTAATCATCATCCTACATATAAGAAGAAATAATTCAATTAAAAAAAGGTAAACACCTCATAATTCCATCCATACATCCTAGGGAACATGTTTAGATCCTCTATAAATGAATATATTACAAGTTATGAAGTACAAATTTATCACTATAAATATCATTGAAATGTATGGAGAGTAACCAAAATAATAATCACATCACTATTACCTGAATGAGTCCCCATTATGGACATATCTCAGCAAGGTTGACATCCAACAGTTCCCAGTTCTCTTTCATTATTAAATATAATTATATACATTAAGAATCATGATATGAAGGAATGCCTCTTCCAAAAAGAACATAATATAAGAATCTACTATCCTAGATAGACTCAAGGGTTAAAAAATTTAATCCCAAGGGTAACCACTACCTGAATCTTCTCCTCTATGATGGAAAGACTGAGAGGGAATGAACTGAATCAACATATTCACTATAATTCTCTTCTTTCATGAAAAATCTATGTGGGTCAACAATTTTCATCACCAAGCTCTTCAAACTGAAACTATCATGGTTGACCCATGCCTCACCAAATTATTTAACATGGATGATGGTGTATCGACCTCAAACATTTATATATCTATTTTAATAAACCACTACCAAAACTAATTCAATGCATAAATTGAATCAAGGGTCCCATTCCACAAAAAAGTTCAAGATCAACCATGGATCATTTTATCACCATCAAAAAAGGAACCGATCATTCCTCATGTAAAGGGGTTCTATGAAATAACAGCCTAGCATGGAGAATACGTGCCCTACCATATAAGGGGATACCAACTCCATCAAATTAAATGAACTTATAAATACCATCCCAAGATAATATTTAAGGGCATGGTGTCTTAATATATATTCTATTCCATATCTACTAAATGGTTATTGAATATGATGTTTCGATGAAGGGTATAGTTGAGAATTATATTTAAAAAACGTCAAATACATATATCTTTTAACAATAATATTTATTTGAGGCTTTTTATGGTCTCAAAACTGGGATTAAATTGGGAGGGGCTCAAAATACATTTTGTGATGTTGAAACTAAGGTACATCACTTAATTTGTTTCTTCTAAATGGATAAAATTTAATTATAATCAAGTGGTCATCATCTTGTCGTTTGGAATTCGGTATTTTTTGTATTGAATATGTACGAATGTTATAGACCTTCCATGGGTGGCAGTTTGTGGTCCTGGCTATGCAGTACTATCTGATAAGTCATTCGAAAATGTATGAATTCACCTTTGGATATATGCATACCTGTATTATTTTATTCAATTATAAATTTTTTATTATTAATAAATTTTGGATTATTGGATTTGAGTAGAACTGTTTTGTATTAATGGAGGCTGAATGGACTTAGCGTCTTGGATAAAGCAGTTGAGACTTATTTTGATGGAGTTGGGATAGATTGAGGTAGGTGATCCTATGTACCTGGCCCCATGGTATTATGTTTAGTATATTTGAATGTGATATGTGGTGCTTCCACCATTGGTTGGTTGAACAAGAGACTCATGTGACACCAAGAAATTAAAATGGGAACCCAACATGTTATGTTAATTGATTATTATAATCAATTAAAATGAGAGTCATAGTTCCATTCTTAATTAGTTAATGGATGCAATATCTTAACTATTTTAATTAATATTTATAATAAACTGAAAATGTTCAAGGGTGTACATAGAAAATTTTATGCTATATTTTTTACTAGTCGCTAGTGTGTGAGGACTGACTTGTTTGGTTTTTAAAATACACTTCTTTTGGTGATCCTATGATTGATTATAGATCACACGGTTTGCATACAAAGACCTAGGATACAAATGATTATGTTTATATCATGGTTATTTTTTTGTTAAGATGATTTTTTATATGATGTTATATTTAATATATCAGTTTTATCTTTTATTGAATTGTATAGTTATTATTTCTAGTAATTGAGCATATATTTTTAGCCTATTGAACTATCTACCGAAGGGTGAACTTTTTTTATTCATTACTAGAATTCTTTTGGATATCCCATCAACTGGGTTATGTCATTCATGGTTTGGGACTATACAACTAAGGATGTTTTCTAGGAGGATGATCATCTTTTATTCTAGTGTGGAGACAAAGGAGGTACATATATGGTTCCTATGGGCTTGTTAAGTGCACGGACACTCAATAAATGGTCATTATTGCTTACCTATGGATTGGTGATTATATGATTTTTTGTGATGTTATGAATCATAGAATTAAATTCTTATTAACTATTCTTATCACATTCGTTTCCAATGTATTTAATGTTCATGTATGGAACCACATTGGTGGTGTGTTACAATGTTGTACTCATTCCCTGATCGGGAATCCATGTCACATAGATACCTGAATATCCCCACATGATTCATGTATATGTTGGTCCAAGGCCTAAAGTTAATCATCTTGTATGATATATCTCTACGAGTCTATATATGGGAATGAGGAGAGGCGTGGAACTATAAATCTCCCATGTACTTTTTTCATTCTTTGTTTGTATATTTGACCGGCCCATAGGGCGATCAGATTTTGTATTATTATAATTTATGATTCTATATAATCTTCCATCTCATATATATATATATCTGTGTGTGTGTGTGTGTGTTTTTTTTTTTTTTTTACATACTATTATTGAATAATTTTTACATGTTTTTGGCACATCGGTTGATGGTATAGAATCCCCTCCACTTCAATTATGCCCCCAATACTAGTTGGAAGACTCTCACATATAAGGAGGTGTGATTGAGGAAATGTTGCACTCTATCTTAGGCTTAGTGATTTGGGTTAGGGTGTTACATGGGTCTAATGATTGATGGAATAAGTGTTTATATTCAAAAAGTATAAAACATGGTCAGTTAAATGGAATGAGTCCACTTTAGTGAAGTTCTATCTCCAGTTGTTAAGAACATAACCATCAGAACAATGATTGGAATGGTTTTTTAATAAGGCTTCCATATTGAAAAATAATCTGTAAAGAAATCCATTTTACATGGGGACATAGAAAATGAAATATACTGGGAGAAACATGATGGATTTTTATAATTTGAATGTATCCTAGTCTGAAAAGTCATATAGAGTTATCATTGGCTAAACAAAGTACATAAGAAATAAGACTAGAAGTTCATTATGTAAAAAAATTTGTTCATCTGGTGAAATGTTTATCATTAATACTATAAAAAGTGTTCAATGATAGGAAATTCAATATATATTTTTTGAATCGGGATTTCATACTCTTGGTATGCCCATAAAAAATATTGTTCAAAAGATAAAGGATGGGTTATTTGGATGTTTCAAGGTGAAGGGTCCTTGGTAAGCTATATAAATATTATGATTGAGGATATGGAAGTATTGGAAGTATTGGAAGCACTGAACATCAATTTTATCTCAGTCAGAGTACATCTGGGATATAGTGAACGGGTTCAAAATGGTTTAAAACTATATCTACTTATCCAAAAATTTTAAACTATTCAAATAGAATGAATGATTAGTAAAAGAAAAGCCTTAGTGAATAAAAAGGGTTCCTTATGCACCAACGGTTGGAAGTTTGATGTATGATATGATTCGCAGTCAAACAAACATTTCTCAAGTAGTGTGGGTAGTTAATTGAATTATAATAAATCTTGGAAATGAGTAATAGGATTTGGTGGAGTGGATTCTCTCATATCTCATGTTAGGCTTCACGCTTAATAATTTAATGATCATAAGATCTTTGTATCTTTTCTAAAAAAATTAATGAATATTTAGTTAATATGATTAATTAAAATTTTTGGAAATAAACCAACTTGAAAAATAGTGAAAGAAGAAATAGAATGGCCTTAAGAAAATCCAACACCAGCCAGAACTATTGGCTACCCTCTATCATCGTACTGGATACCCTATGGTGATAGATATAACAATCATTCGTACCAGAGGACCACCGACTACCATGTAGTGGGGCATCGAACAACTGGTAGTTTCATTTAGAAATTGTAGTTTTTCTATATGGTTACTATCTAGCTGGGGGAAAATATCATCTAGCTAGTGGAGGTTTTTTAGATCCACTGGATTCTAGATAGCACACCATCTACCCAGTGATATCCAGTGGCTACTCGGTTGCATAATTATAGTCATCCCCTGGGATAATTTATTATGGTTGAAAATTCAGAGAATTATTATTTTTATGAAATCTATGAACAGATATCAATTATAGATGATTCACTATGACCATAGAGCCTATAAATAGTCCCCTTAAAGGAATGGAAACATACCATTTTCAATGAATAATGGTATTAACTTTAATTTCACTCTAGTTACGATTGTGAACTCAATTTTAATCAAAATTGGTTTCTCTTTTTCAATCATCCTCACTTTTACATTATATTTATCTCTCCTGGAATTCATTATTATTCCTTGATATATAAAGAGTGATCATTTAAGGGATTATATTTATTGAATTATATATCTTTTTTTCTTCGATTTTGGTGCTCACAACCATTAAAATCAAAAGATTTAGGTTTCCTTCCAAATCCATTCAAATGAAATTAATGTCATTCTCTTTTTGGTTTTTAGATACAACTGTAAAATATCAAGGGTCTATTGTATTTTTTTCTTATTATAACAAATTTAAAATAATGGATGTTTTGGAATCTAGTATAAAGATATATCTAAGAACTAATATAACAATCCCATGATAATTTAGAGTAATATATATAGGAGTTAATTTAAGTGATTTGTCTAAAAACCTTTATAAATTTTTGTTCCTTATTTAAATTGTGTTTTATTCACTTATTTTTTGAATTTTTTCTATGCTTAATTACTTTTCCTTTGATATTTGTAATAGAAATACACTTATTTATTACATTATTACTATACTTATATATTTAAATTAAGGTGTTTCTAATCATTTAAATTATTTTGCACTCAAATATTTTATTATTCAATACACTTATTTTTTCTACCGTTCTTATAATTTTACATGTAATCAAACAAACTTAATATTTTATTAAATATATTATTTTTTAAAGGGTTTTTAACTTTACGACTTATTTTTGGTTTTTTAAGGAAATTCGCCCACCTTCCTTCTCTATCAATTTTATCCAACGCCATAATATATTTGGTATCCAATAAAATTTTGAATTGAAAATTTTTATGATTTGAATCTTTTCACATCTTTTAAACATATTTAACACTAAATTCATTTTCAAAATATTTTACGATTTCTTGAAGACACGTTATTTTTAATGGAATATAATTCTTATGAAAATGGTGATCCCAAATGGAATCCTATGGGTAGTCCGCTAATAATTTATGGTCATGACTAATGGTATTAGAAGACATGAATTCCATCCGTATTTAGGAATATTGGTTATCCTGAATGGAAAATTTTCATGAATGGTTATACTCATTCTAGAGGAAAAGATTAAAAATTGAAACTTGGTTACATTTATGATGTTGAATTAGATGGTAAATATATTAATTTATTTCATTATGGTTTATAATAAAATGAGTTTAATTGTATATCGATATGAAAAACTGCTCTTGAAATCTAAATACAATAGAAGTCGCTCCTGAAGGAACAAAATTAAATATAGTAGATTAGATATATATATATATATATACAAGACATTATGATATTTATTACGTATCCGGTTTAGTATATTAAGTAGATGTTTACAATGTTTATTGATATCTAGAATGGTGTGAAATCCTTGGGCGATGCTATTTCAAAAAACACTATAATAAAGAAAATAATTTTCGTTTTACCATGAAATTTGGATCAAAAAGTGATGTAAATACAATATTCCAAAGACATTAAGAACATGAATTAGAATTATCTTATTATATCATTTATGACATATGATATTACAATTAAAATATATGCTGAGAATGATGATATGTCAAAGTGGTTGAAATTCAATTACTTTTGTGGCTATCAGTGAAGACACATCTAGAAGTGACAACAAAATTGATCATATTTTTGTGAATATGAATAAGTTAATGAAAATAGAAGATCCAAAAACCAAATTCAAAAACTAATAATAAAAAATATGAATTTATAAATTTTTTTCTCATCATATTTTGTTTTAATGATCACATGCACTATTTTAAGCATCAAATGATTTCATTTGAGATATTGGTAGTCAATTTTTCTTATGATAATATTTCTTATTGGATGATTGTGAGGGAATCATGTTAGCATTCTAACCAAACCATGATAATTCTATTATGAAGTAACGTTAGACCTATTAAACTCATGGAGTAATGCTATCAGACCTTTAAATGATATTAAAAGGAATATTAATGGATTTAGATCTGTTTAGACACTGTTAGGTAGAAACGTCTTACTAGTTCATAGCCATTGGATATATATTAGTGAATGTAGTATCCAAAATAAGCAATAGAGGTCTAATAGCTAGCCAGTGGAGAAATATTTTATAGTAAGTGAAGATATATAACAGCAGGACTTGGATTTATTCTCATCAACCATTTAATTGGAGATCACCGAAATAACTAGTGATTTTTTTAGTTTACTCGATGAGAGAATTAGCCACACGAGCTACCCAATAGTGGTAATAAAATATCTATTGGTATAAAGATTGTAGCTTCAAGATATCATTTAATGATTGTCAAAAAACCATAAAAATGTTATTCTTATGATTCATTAGACTAAGTGATTTATATAAAGTTATTTAATCTTTTTATGGACAGAAAAACTCCTTGGTACCCTTGGATACTCAAACTCTCAACAAATATCTATTAGAAATATGTATCAATTTCCTTGTTACTATTAAGTGATCTCAAATTATATGTTCTCTATCTTTCCTTAAAGCATGTGATGTTATTAAAATAATCTCTTCAAACCAACATATTTGTCATTCATTTCTAGTGTTTATTCATATTCTTCTAATAGAACTGATATTGTAAAAAAATGTGATTGTCTCAAGAAATTCCATCATTCATCATCTTTCTTATTTTGGTGCTCACAACCTTTTAAAGCGAGGGATTCAGTTTTCATATCATAAACACTAAGTGAAATTAGTTTACTTATTATTGAGGTTTCTATATACATCCGTTAAAAATATATAGTTGATTGTAATCTGGACTCTTGTTATATCCTTTAAAAATAAAAGGAACATTGATATAATAGCTAACCTTAAATCAAAGGGACTAATTTATTAAAATCTCACAACATTGAGGTGGGAGACAGATGGGAATTGATTTAGAAAATTTCAACCTACTTAAAAAATCATGTTCCTTATTTAATTTACATATATTTATTTAGTAATCACTTCTATAAAATTAATAAATCTCTATTTTATTCCATTGATACTCTTAATCAATTAGTTTCTGAATCACTCTTTCTTACTTCATCCTCTTTTATAAATAATTCTAGTTATTAAATTTCTATTTGAATATTGTTTTACTTTTATCAATTGTTCATTTTAAGTCAAAAAAGTATTAATTATATTCAACATTTCGAAAAGATGTTTTTAGTCTTTAAGAATTTAAATTTTTTCATTCGATTTTATTAATAGAAATTCAACCCCCCCCCCCCAATTTACATTTTTCTATACTCTGACATACATTAAGTATCAAAGGGATCTTGAATTGTTTTACTTATCTATTTCTTACTTTATTTCTTTTTTTAACACTTTCATGGATTATTTTATTTTCAATTTTTTTAAATGGGTTTTCAATAAATATTATTTTTTTCAAAATAGATATTTCAACCACCCACGGTTCCACCAAATGACACTCTATAGATCCTGATCCCTTTTTATGGTAATAATTTTGGTTTATTTGAAAAAAAAATGTTTACTTATCTTATATCTATGGATTATCTCGTTTGAGAGATTTTTAGTCATGGTTATACTAAAAAGGAAGATAAATAGAATCCCTATGATATTTATACTGTAAAATTAAATGGTAAATATATGATTTAATTTAATTATTGTTTAAACTATAATTAATTTAATCAAATTTTTATATGAAAATTAGATCATGAAATTTAAAAATTCTTATAAGTGACTCATTAAGGGAATAAAAGTCAATTATGTTAGATTTGATATGTTTAGAAATTACATTGAGAGTTTCCCCACACATCATAATGAATTTATTTATGAAATTTTTACATGATTCACTGAAACATATAATGGTCATAAATATCATGGTGATACTCATTCTGTACACACTATACATAAGAAAAAACATGAAGTATTTACATGAAATTAAACATAAAAGTTCACCATAATTCATGAAACTAAAGACATAAAGAACACAAAAGTTCAGGAACACATTGAATAATCCATGAAATATAATATTACTATAAAAATACAAGACAAAAAAGGAAAATGATGCTATAAAAACTAAAAATATAGTTTATTTCAAGGGAATAAATGGTGAATCATTTGAAATTGAAGATGATATTTCTCATCATTCAACGAAATTGAAAAAATTGCATGAAAAAGAATAAATTTTTGAATTTCTTCAAAAAAAAGAAATTCCAGAATTCGATGGTACTTTCCTTAACTGTAAAAAACAATGGTGTCGTCAATTTCGATTATCCCATGAATAAAGAAAAGAAGAAATGCAATAAATAATTAAAAGAATAACATTATTGTGATAAGATTCAATTTTATCATATTAATTATGATACTAAAGTCATATATTCCACATGGATGATATCAAGGTATATATCAAATTAAATTCTGCATGTCCTAGTTCTTACTCTTCTACCTAATAAACACATTATTTATGTAATAAAGGTATTATTTATGCTATCGATCAAATTAAAATTGTAATTAGTGAATTTCATTCTAAATTTAAGGATCTTACAAATAAATAATATATTTTTATTTTTAAAAAATATCAAATCTTAATATAATGAGAAGATTTATTTTAAAAAAATAAAAGAACAACGAAATTTTTAAAATTTTGAATTTTCAATTAATGATCTTAAAAATAATCTTTTTAAATTTACCATGATATTATATATTTACATAATTTTTTGGGATCTCAATGTGTTATTCAAATAAATTTGGGTATTTTTTAACTAAAAATATAGTTTTACAACAACTTATAAAAAATATTTAAATCATTAATAGAACTTACCAAAATATATTTTTTTAATAATTTTAGGAATTTGGGACATCTTATTTATCAATGAAAATGTAAATATTATACACATAGTTGAATAAAAAGGTAAAATCACCATTATAGTAATTAATGGTTTATCAAAATCTACATAAATTAAATATTTTATATATATATATCTTGAAGCATAATTTAATATATTTTAATCAAACTTTTTATGTCATTTTTAAAATTATTTATAAAAATTATTTATGTATACATGTAATTTTAGTGGAAGAAATTTAATTTACCAAGTCTCATTTTGAAAATATTACATTATATATTAATAATCTCATGAATGTAAAAAATTGTATATGTTTAAAATATCTTCTTAATGAATATTTTCTTTTGGCACTAGTTCCTTAAATCATATCTATGACTTCAAAAGTGGAAATGTCAATTTTGGAGAAGATTCAAAAGTTCAAATAACTAATCAAGGTATGATTGGTTTCTGTAAAAATACTTTTATTAAATATATTTTATATTTTAATGCCATAAATAATAATTTAACAAGTATTAGTGAAATGTGATAGTGGATAGTATATTGATTTTGGATATTATTTTCAGAAATCATTAATTATAAAGGAAATATTTTATTGATGACATATCATTTTTAAAATTATTACATTATTGATATAAAATCCATTTCAAACAATATATTAAGTTTTTAAGTGAAAAATTAACAAATCTTCTATTTTCCTTTTATTCCTATGTCATTATAACATTCATTATCTTGTCATGCTCTACCAGGACGCACTAGTATGAGACTTAATAAAATTATCTTTCATTTATTACCTAGGTTGTGAAACATTCAAACATAGAATGCAATAAAATTCAACTTTTAAATACAAAAATGTTATTTCATATTCTAAAAAAATATAAATATTCTACTATGACTTTATGGGAGAAATCAAGTATCTGGTATCATATGTAATTATGAAACCTTCTTAATTATTGATGATTATACTATATTTACATGGATTTTTTATTAACTAAATGAAATGGGTATTGAAAATTATTTATCAAATATTAACGTAAAGATAAAAATGAGAAGCTCTACAAAATAACTTCACTTAGAATAAATCATGGAGGGGAATTTCATAACAAACACCTTTATGAGTTTTTTGACTCTCAAGGTTATCTTCACTCCTTCTCCACTCCTAAAACACCTCAACAAAATGGTGTTGTCAAAAGAGTAAATTGGATCCTACAATAAAATTCTAAGAAGATATGTAATTATTTTAATCTTCCTCAATGATTTTGGAATAACTTGTTCTATACATATTTATTTATCCATAAATATTTTTTCTTATTATCTATATTAGTAGAAACCCTTTATGAACTTTGAAAAGGAAGATATTGGAAAAGTAGCTTCTTTTAATGTTTTGATTTGGATTCTTTCAATTTATATCAAGGATAATCATGGAAGGTTTTACACAAATACAATGACATAATTTTCATAGGTAATAAAACTCAAGTAAATACTATTGAGTTTCCAATAGTAGGGCCATAACATAAGTAGAGTCAATTCACATAAAATTTGATTAGAATATCCCATAAAACCATCCTGATGATATGGGTGATGTTGAGCAAGATAGTTTGACCATACATGGAAGTAAATATTATAATTATAAACATTTATCTAAGTAATGTGATGAATTAGAAAACCATCCCCATTAAAATGCTATTGGTGAAATAAAAAATGAAAATAATTCTAGAGTAACGATCTTAAATGAGTATAAACCACAGTTTTTTATCTCTCACATTTAACATAAATCATGGATGATTCTATTAATGGTGATTAGTGGATACATTACAAGAATGAGAATTTGGTTCAATATAAAAGGAATGATTTTTAGACTCTCATGAAATGACCCTATAATTATGGAATAATTGGAAATAAATGGGTTTTCCAAAAAAACATGACCATCATGTAATTATCACTCCTAAAAAGGCTCAAATTATTACTAAAGAACATAAAAAAGAGGAAATAATCTATTATTTTGAATCCATGTCACCTATTTCCCATATAAAATCATTTATAATCCTATTTGAACTAATCCCTCATTTAAATTTTATGCTTTTTCAATTAGATGTAAAAAGTTATTTCTGAATAGTTTTTTAGGAAAATATTTTTATAGATCAACCACTCAGTTATGAAATAATAAATTTAAAAATAAAGTTTCCTTTTTAAGAAAAGTTCTTTACAATTTATAGAAATACCCTTAGGTTTGGAATGTAAGGTTGACTAAATTCACTTTATCTAATGATTTCTAAATGAGAAACAATTATTCCACCTTTATTATATTTTTTTCAAATTATTTACTTATTTTCAAAATATATATTGATGATGTAATTTTTGGATCACCTAAAAAACAATTTTTAATGACTTTTTGGATTTGAATAATAATTAGTTTCAAATAAGTTTTATAGGATAAATAAAATAATTCCTTTTTTGTTAAATTCCCAATATTTTGATGGAACTTTTCAAAACCAAATTAACTTCACTAGTGAAATTTTAATAAAGTTTAAAATATATCATGATAATGAAATTAGAACTCCCATGACTACCACATGTAAGATAACATTGGATGAAGCTGTTAACTGGTTGAAAACAATCATTATAAAATTTTGATCTAAATTCTAGTTTAACTTAATACTAAATGGATGGAACTAATATTTACTATATGTCATTGTGCTCAATTAAATCAATTCCAAATTAATATCATTTTAAATCTATCAAATGAATTTATATATTTTTAAAAGGAAATAAAAAATGGATTATTTAATCCAAAGGAAACTTATTTTGAAATTATTTTTTTATATAGAAATTTTGGAGGATTATAATGATATATTAAAAATTAATAGAGGGAAAATATATTGTATCATGGTATAGTAAAAAAGAAAAAACATATTCCTATTTCTATAGCCAATGTGGAATATATATCCATCAGTAATTATTTCACCCAAATTATATGGATGAAACATAATTTCATAGAGGTTGGACTAACCTATGATTTTGTAAATGAAATGTGTGACAACAATAGTTTGATTAATATCTCTAAAACATTTATCCAACACTCTCAAATTAGGAATATTGATATGAGACATCACTATATGTGAAATCACTTTTAAAAAGATGATGTAATTCTTTAATTTCTTTTCACCAACCTTCAAAATGTATATTTCTTCATTAAACCCCTTCATCATGATCGATTATACATAATTAAATATTTTTTGGTAATGGTTATCCTGTCATAATTATATCTTAACATTTGCATGCTTGATATTTTTTTCAATTTTTTTAATGAAAATTTCAATTTGTTTTTCCAAAATAAAATGTTTTATAAATATTTGTTTTACAATAAAACTTTTTCAACATTTTAAAATAATAAAAAACAACCCTTAACACCCTATGAATGAGTAGTGGGACTTTTATTCAAATATGATTTTAATACCTCAATGATATTTATATTTTTTTTTAAAAAAATTCTTTCTAATACAAAATTATTGATTGTTTATTAAAAAATTTATATATTAAAATATTTCCTTAATAACCTTTTTGTTAGAAAGGGGGATATTTGCCCAAATACCCAAGATGCATCCTATGAGAGGCATTAGTGTATATTTATAATGAATAATAAGGTCAAAAATATACTTAATTGGTGATGTATGAATTGCATCCAATAATACCCCCTTCAATCTAGGCATACCTTGCATATGTACATAAAATAATAAAAAACAACCCTTAACACCCTGATCATATTTGGAATTCCCAAATTTATAACACCACAATAAAATAGATAACAAGAAATAATACATGATCATAGATCTCCTTCAATATGAAAGAAATACCACTTTTAAAATATAGTCCAAAATAAATAAAAAATCATTTCATCTGAAACAGGAGGTAATGGCTTGAAAAAGAATACATTAGTAGGAAGAACTAGATCAAGCCTTGATAGGAAAATTAGAGTTAGGACCATGTTATTAGAAACTGAAATAATGTTATATAATAATAGTTGATTCATTTTTTATGAAGATGAATGTAGTGGAAATGCATGATGGAAGAATAAGAGGGTAGAAAACTACATTTGAGAGGAATCTTCTGATAGGAAAGACAATGGTGGGAGGTATGTTGTTTGAAAGGATGAGGTGTGGTAGTTAGGTTCCTATTGGTCTAGTATGGAATAAAATGGATTTTTTTGGAGTGAAAAATAGAATGCTTACAGAAATTAGAGGTGGATACATGAGATTCTAGAGTTAGGGGCCTAAGCGTGTACAATAAGAACATTAGTGGTGTCATCAGAATCAATGGTTGGAACAAAGATTCAATACTATAGTTGACTTATGTCCATCTAAATTGACATGAAAATAGAAGATATGTGTGACTAAGTAAGAGATCATGGATGAAACATGATGATTAGGAAGTGGGACTGCTAAGACTATAAAGTGAAAAAGGACTCCTTTGAAGTTGAGGAAACTCATAGGGTATGAAAATGTCAAAGGGTAGGGACAAACTCATGATCCATATGATATTTACAGGTCATAATTGATTTGTAGGTCTGTCTAATAGGCTGGTAACTGTAATGGGGGCATCATAGGTGAGGGGTGAGGAAAGAAAATGAGGGCTAGATGGCCACAGGGCCTCCACCCCCTTGTGGGAAAATGTCTGTGGAACCCTATATGTAGAATAGATATTGGGAGGAAGTTTTTATATTATAATTACCTTTATAACATGTTATAAAGGAGGGGAGTGGACCTAATACCTATGATTCTTCCTAAGAGAGTCCATAGGGTTTATTAATAATGAATAATAAGTATAACAATAAACTTAATATTCAATGTGAGACACTCATCCACTAGCAATTTTATTTCATTATTTCTATATTTATTGGATTATAATATTTATATTTTATTATTTAATTATGAACTAATATTTTCCATTCTAAAATGATCCAATAAGAGAAACACAAATTTTCTAAATTGAGTTTTCATAAAACATATTGGAAATATTATTTTTTTATATTATTTAAAGTATTATTTTTCTATTTTATGTATTTTGAAATAAATATATTATTTTTTATTTATTTCATCATGAATGTTATTGAAAATATCTCTTTCTAATTTTCTTTTTTTATTAGAATTTTTAAAAATTTCATCCCACATCCCTCAAACGATTATTAATAATGATAAATGTAGTTTATATTTTTTTCTCTTTTTTAATCAAACCCCAACTACGAAGCCTTTTTGAATATATAAAAAGGGCAGAAATATTGAAAATATTGCTATTAAGATAAATCTTATTAATTATATAAATAACCGGTTTTATTTTGTTCTTTATGGTTTTATGATTGTTTTTAGGGAGAAATGGATGAAATTATGGGAGAGAAATGTTTTTATAGTCATGCTGGAGAAATGATGTTTTTTACGTTATTATAAAAATAATCTTTGTTATAAATATTTTTATTAATCTTATACATTTTATATTATAATTTCTTTCATATATTATTCAACTATTTGTGGTCCTCAAAAATGGATTTATTGGTGAGATTATTACCATTTTTTTAAAGATCACAAGCACTCATTAAATTGTCTAGTGATTTAATATGAGATATTAGAAGTTAAAATACATTGTTAATAATCTTAGTTGTTGGAAGGTCATGATAACATATTATTGTAATTTTGAAATAACCTCGATGAATCCTTCGTGAAACCTTATTGGTCCTATTGATACAATAGAGTAACAATATCAGAAATTTTACATTCATTGATATGAATATTAAATTCATTATAGGTGTTTAGACACCAACAAGTATAAAAAATTAGTTGATTCATAACTATTGGTTACCTGGTGTTGTAGGTAATAGCCTCCCAGAGTAATTGAAGTACACCAAACACCCAATAGAGGAGCAATAGCCATGCAATGAAGATGCACAAAAGCATCCCCTAGGATTTATTCTCACTGGATATCTAGAGGGAGATCAATGTCTATATATTGAGTTACATATTTTCCTGGAGATAGAAACACCAACATCATGGTGGAGGATATCAAGAATCCAATGGCATAGAAACTGCATCTCTAAGACAACACTTAATGGTGGTAAAATCTCAATAAATATAAACTTCAAGGGATTTATTAACCCCTATGAATTCCAAAAGATTAAATACTTCTTTTAAGGATAAATAAACCAGTAAGTGGCCTTAAAAACTCACCTCACCAATAATTCTCAAACTCCAACATGATTCAATCTCCATTTGTCTCCGAAGTGCTCTAAAATTATAAGTGATATATCTTCCATTCAAGAGTGTGATTTTTTGTAATATTCTACTCACTCTACTATATTTATCACTCCATACTTGTGTTTATTATTATTCTTTTGAGATAAATGTGATCATTCCTAAACATGAATTCCTTAAGCAATCCAATCCTTCATCCTCTATCTCATTTAGATTATCACTACTATTTAATGTGGGGACTAAGATTTAATTCCATAACCACTAAAAGGAATTGCACTATATCTTTTTAAGGTTTCTTGATATAATCGTTAAAAATATATGGTCGATTGTATTTTTGTTTCCTGTTATATCCATTAAAAAACTAGGAAGATTTACTATATGGCTGTTATTAAATCCAACAATCTAATACAAGCCACTAAGGTTGGATATGTAGGGTTTATTATTAATTTATTTATAGTATTCCTTAATAAATTTTGTACATTATATAGTTTATTCAAATTTATTTATTAATCTCATAAATTATATTTATTCCTCAATATACTTAATTTTTTATTTTACAAATACTCCTTTCTTATTTTATTCCACATTTATAATTACATATAGTAATTATGTTATGATTACACCATTATTTCACATGGATCAAATTTACATTTTAAATTATGAAATGTTTTTAATTATCATCAATCATTCAAAATATGGTTTTAATAATTAAGATGTTAATTTTTTCTATTGAATTTTTATTTGAAAATTGAACCTACCACCCCCATTGCAATTTATACATCCTCCAACCTATAGTTACTTGATTAGATTTCTAAATGAAAGGACATATCAAGAAGGATTATGTAAGGTCTTAGTGCCTTAAAGTTGTCCATTTGAGTTTTTGTTTTGTTAGAGGATCTAAGAGGAAGCTTAGTGGAGGAAGTGTAATGTAACACTATAACTTATTCTTTAGATTTTGAATGTGGAATGATGAATTTGGATACGCTATGGATAAAAATGTATGTTTCGTGTAATAATAGTTGTAGTGTAGAGGATTAAGAGGGTGGTTTGGTTGGTTCCACCTGTTTTGATAAAACTAAGACACCGAGGGGAGGATAAAACCATGAATACAAGGAGACAAGTTTCATCCCATTAACTTCTTGGGGTGTTTGCACTGTATAGTTGGGTCATATAATACCCATTAATTTTGTTTTTTGAATTATGAACTATGGTGTCTCTTTTTTGTATCTATGGATTTCCTATATTATAGTATTTTGTGCATAAACCACACCATGTTTCTCGAACTAATCTTGGACTAGGAGTGTTAAACCATAGTTTTATCCTATGTAATTGTCTTTCAGTTTTGGTGTATAATGCTACATCATGGTCTTCTAACATCGTGGTTTCCTATAAATTCAAATACCCCCTACATTATTTCATTTAATCTAAATATCCCACCTGAACCCTAGGTGCCTATAATATATTTTCAATGGCCTTTAAATCCCAATTAAACATATTATACCCTTTCATTATAGATATTTATGGTGTTCTAACATTATTTTTTCCTCATTATATTATGATTTATTATCCTTTGGGTTTTTTATCTCATTCTATCTTCTCATGCTATGGTGTTCCTCTTATTTTAGTATCTTGGAGTTCCTTTAGTGTTTGGTGGTGCCTTTGTGGTAATAGATTCTAAAAGGTGTGTATATTTCTTATGGTAGAGGTGATAGTAGATCTACTTTTGTGGTTATGTTATTGTTCAAAGAATGTTGAAATCCTTGAGGTATGGGATTCATGATTTCTCCATGTTTTTAAATGAAATAATAAATTTATCTTGATTTATCTATTTGAGTAAAGGTTTAATTATCCATAATGATGATTAAAATTGATATAAAGATATATTAGCTTGTGCATCACAGTGATCACATATATCTAAGACATGTTAAGTTTTTTCCTCTTGTATTTCTAGATAGTGAGATTTATTCTATTTATTTTATGGTTTAACATGTTTAATGTGATTGGAAATTGGATAGAGAATATAAATCTAGTAATTATTTTTTACTAATAAAATAAATATTGATTATTAATTTGTTATCATTATTCCCTAAGTTGATAAAAATAGATGAAATTATTAAAGAATTTCTAAATAAGTTATAGTTCATTATAGATTTTTCCTAAGGTTTTCTATAGTTTTAACTTGTTATTAATGAAATAGATAATTCAAGATGGTGAAAATTTATTTTTTAATAAAGATAATTTTTTGTGGTCGGGAAAGATCATATGTTTATAAAAGAAAGAATGTCACAGTTCTAAACCTGTGTTTACCAGTTGACTATTTTTGGTTTTTTGCATCTTTAATTTGTTTCTGTAAATTAAGTCACTTTATGTACAACATTATGTGATCATGGGATGATGGATGGTTTGTAGGGACATGGCTCGGGATACCAAATTTTTTGGCATCATATGGCACATGTAATAGGGGATAAATGGTGATATATATATTGGTGTTGGAAATGAGACCTAGGCAAATGGAATAGATTGAAGCCAGGTTTTCCCGTAATTTTTTTATGAAACTAAGATATTTCCTATTAATGAATTTACTTTGAAGCCTGGATTTCCATGTTTCTTTTTTCTGATTTCCCTTCCCCACTACTTTAAATAGACTAATGTTTGTGGGTTATGTATCCTTTATTGCATCTTAGTACATGTCCAGAGGAAAAAAATTTATAGAATGATAATGAATGGTAAATAATATTATCCATGATGTTGGTGGATTTAAAAAATTATAAAATTAGGATAATTCATTAGACCCTTTTTGGATTATTCATAGAGGGAATGTAATACTATTGAAAATTATGAATAATTAAATTTTTATAATAATGATTTATGTAAAAGACCCTTTGAAATGATTGTGTAATTTTAGGGTACCGAGTGTTTAGAATTGGAATCTAGGTTTCCAAGAGGTGATAGTTGTAATTTAGATGAATTCTATATGGGTTCTTCTATTATTTTTGTGATATATATATATATACATATATATTCATTATGTTATGTGATTTCATATGCTACATCGCCCATGTTGGTATGGTGACCGACAACTAGTGGATTCTGAAGGGTGTTTTCCAAAACATCAAGGTTGGCCAGGAATATATTGGTAACTTCCAAATCATTCACCATCATCTTCTCCTAGTAGTATTATGTTTTGGTATATAAGATGTGTTATTTTCCCATATATATGTGTAGAGGGTTGTAATTACTTCTTGTTTTTTCACACACATGTATCTCTAGATAGAGTATCCTAAAAATTGTTATAAGTGTTTTGGGTATCAGTTGTGATGAATTGTGGTATAATAAATGAAATTAAGGTTGTGATAGTTCTCATAAAATACTTGATTACTATCTTAATATATGGATGTTGGTGATGAGATTATGTGACACATAGAGTGTGGGTTGTTATACAATTACAATAAGAAAATTTGGCATATCTAGAGGGATATGGATACATATGTGTGATGTCTATGTTAGAGAGCCATAGTGAGTCTTGGAATTCATTATATGTATTTAGGTGAAAATTTTGTTTCGTCTATTTATTCTATGAGATTTATTGTTTATTTTTTTTATCATTTTCATGAGAGGATCCATGGAAAATCCTACTATGAATACCCCTTATGACCACCTTGCATCTATAAAGATTATCTTTTAGTTCTATTGGAGCTTGTTGAAGATCGAGCTGGAAAATACTAGCTTATAGATTTTTTTAGATGTTTATTTGTATTTAAGTTTATTTACAAGGAATTTATTTTGATATGTGTAGTTTGTATTCAACTTCTATAGTTTTTTTGAAATTACATTAATTTGTTGGGATAATTTATTTATTTTAAGAATGATTTTTTTGGGGTATTCATAGTGTCTCCCATTTCACATGTTCTTCTTAGATGGAAATGCATCTCATATATATGTATGATATACCATCAGTGCTAATCATCTACCCATTGACTATTAGAGGTTGGATTAAGTAATCATTATATCCATTCCTTAATTGTTAACTTGGAGGGGTTATAATGAGGTTTCGTTACTTAGTGGTATAAAAGGATAGGTTTAGTTACATGATAGAGTTTAGAGGTAGGAGCTGGTGAGGGATTCATGGGTTTGAAGGAAAATAATGTTATTCAAGCATAATATGTGATTTAAACATGAATAACTAGAAAGAATGTTGGTATTTAGGGCCCTTTCTAATCATATATCAGTAACATCAATTTTACTAATCATAGTTAGTGATGTGATACTTGTTGCTGGGTAGAGACCTAGGAAAAGATCCTAAATCACTCTTATTTGTATATGTATTTCTACTCAGAATACATTGGGGTTGTTATGAAACATAGTGAAATTAATTAAACTTAAATTTCCTATATATTTTTATTTTTAGTCCCAAAATATTTTTTATTGGAATGTCTTAAAGTTGATGACCTCATCAAGTTCATACCAAAGATATTATGCTTGATGAGTCGATAGATTAATGTAGATTCTAGTTAGATAATAGTGTCACATGGAAAAGTTAGTCATAGAGTTTGAGAAGTAGAGTCTTTAAAAGTATGTTTACTTAGTTTTTTATTCATTGATAGGGGACTGGTTTTAGTATATATATAGCATTCAATTCAATCCCTGCTTGATAGGATCCCTTGGTTTTGTTTGTAATGCCAATGTTATATGACATAGCCAGTAAGTGATTGTATTTATTCCTTAGTTATCATAAAGAGTAAAACTTTTCAAGATCTACATACCCTTCGTAAGATAATTTTCTATCATGTAGGGTTTTTGGATCAATTTCAGGAACCTTACCCAGTATACTTTAATCTTTTTTCAAGATTTGTATGCTAGGGTGTTGTATCTCGAAGAGTATTTTTATTTAGAAATCCATCACCTGTTCACTCCTTTTATGTAACTAACATATCTCGAGGTACTAGGGATATCATAGGTTCTTAGAAGGATTCTTGGAGAAATTTTATAATCATTATAAGAGAGTCGTTAAGATTATTTGTGTAGAAGAGAAATGGTTTAGGGATCTCGGTTAACCAAAAATAAGTGTCTACGAATTGTCAGGGGTAGCACCCAACCCTCCATGTTCCCAATTAATAGATCAAACATTCGATTTTCTTATTGATTCCATGGTCCTCAGTGGTGGAAGTTCTCAACATTATGAGTAGAGATATATTTTTTCCGCTTCTAGTTTCGTTGTTGCAACAGTGCCATCCAAGGAAGAAATAAGAGGGTGATCTAACATTTGATCAATAGAGGAAATATATGGAAGGTAGAGTGTATCCTCATGATGATACTCAAATTTATATTTTATTATGAGGCCATAAATGTGGTCATTGTTAGGGTCAAAGTTACCATAGAAGAGGTGGTGGAAAAATTCCTACTCTAGATTTATCAGTGTTAGGATAGTTAGATGTCATTCTTGGTATCATTTACTTATTTTCAACTCAGGTTAAAGCCTTTATTGATTTAAGAGATATGTACTCCTTTATTTAATTTTCTGTAGTCTATTCTTTTGGATATGAGGGGGAAAGGCTTCCAGTGCCCTCGGTGATATCAGTTCTAGTTTGAATTTTAGAGAATTATTTTGAGGTATGTAGATATGGTGAACTAATGATAGGGTAGAAATTATCATGGGGATAATTATAATGTTCATGTATAAAGTCAAATGAAATCCTACTTATAATTGACTCGATGTATTTTTAGTGGGTTATTAGGGATTCCATAAATAGGTATATTGTTTTTTATGATGATGAAGGAGATTTTGTCATGTTTATTAACTGGTAAGAGCCTGATATTGGTCGTAGGTGTGATCCATGCTTATCTTATTTAATGTCCACATTGATACTTAGTACATTAGTGAATTAGTTGGTAGTGTTTCGCATGGTTGTGGTATAATACCCTGATGTAT
Source organism: Viscum album (assembly GCA_963277665.1). Taxonomy (NCBI): domain Eukaryota; kingdom Viridiplantae; phylum Streptophyta; class Magnoliopsida; order Santalales; family Viscaceae; genus Viscum; species Viscum album. Next base: position 319,720,254 of record OY728137.1, read on the forward strand.
TTCATTGGGGGGTTACAGAACTATCACCATAATGGAAGATCATGTCTGGGATAGAGCTACAATATTACACTTCCTTATTCTCAATATCATCATATAGGATAGAAACTACTAAGTTATATGATATATAGATAGAGTTTTATGATCTCTTATAGTGAAGTTTTATTCGGTCGAGCGTGTCGCCATAGAGTTATCTTGTTTTTTAAAAAAAGGGTAATGGAAAATTGTGTCTATTTATTGATTACCATAACTAAAATATTGTGAAAATTGATAATATGTAATATCTTCTATAGATTCATGATTTATTTGATCAGCCGAATTTATATATTTAGTTCTCAATGATCGATCTTTGATCAAGTTATTATCAGATATGAGTGAAGTATCAAGAAATTTTTTTGGATTCATTCTAATGGAATTTGGGGAAATATGAGTTTGTTTTAATGTTATTGAGTGTGACAAATGAACAAGTTGTATTGACTTGGCCCGACCTGGATCTGGCCCTGGGTCAGACCTAGCCCGAGGAGCAGTCTTTTGGGCGGCCTGTGGTGCGGCGTCTGCTCGGCACGCGACTGGCCAGTCGGCCAGCCGTCCTCATCTGCACAGCGTGGTCACCCACTGCACCTTCACTAGTGGCCGGTAGCGAGCCATCCACCATTCTCTCGCTGCTGCGGCACAAGGCTGTAGCTCCAACATGATGGGCGGCATGGACACGCGCCGGTGTCCTCTTCGTACGGCCGACCGGAGTGCCAGCTGCCGCCCTTGCTCCACCACGGCCAACTAGCCGCGTTTCTTCTCAAGAGGCATGGTTGTTCCACCATTATCTTTGTGGTCGGCTGCGGTGTCGACCACTAATCTCAAGTCCCACCGGTTCCAATCGCTGGCACCGGTCATCATTCTCCTCCGTCAAGAAGAACACATCAAAAACCATAAAGTATTGTGGAGAGGCCGGGCCATGTTCGTTGGGCCCGTACCCTCTGCCTTAGCTTAGTAGCAAGCGACTTATTATTTTTTGAATAAAAAATAACATCATGAACAAGTAAGGTGGTATTCAAAACAACAAAACCTACCACAATGGTTCCGTTAGAGATTGTATGTGGTTGAAGATGGATTGGTATTTGTTGATCTCGAACCAAGATTCCTCTTATGGCATCGCTTTTTTGATGGTCCTTCATTCTTCAGTTCCTCCTTGGTGATAAATGATCATCCTCAAGAGGCTCCACCCAGAACACCTTGTGCCAATGATTTCCCCCACAATAAAGTGAGGAGCCTAAATAATTTAAAATAGGTTTCAACAATTAACTTACGTTGGAACAATATTTTAATGGTTCCATTAATTAATTAGAGAGTTTTAATAATTAATTATTTGATGTTGGGAGGCTTTACCCACATTAATAGGAGTTTGTGTGGTCCCCACCACCATGAATTCAAAAATGGGTGGTTTCCTAGCTCGGGCAGTCCCCACCATCAAGCATCAAAATGGGCGATTAAAATAAAATAAAAGTTGTTATTTTATTTTATTTTTTTATTTCCATGAAAAACATTAAAATTAACATTCAACCTCGACCAACTGTGGTCACGGTGAAGGTCTCATTAAGTGAATACTGGCACCGCGAGTTCCACGGTGTCCTCAGATTTGAATTTCGAGCACCAGTTTAAAAGTTACAAAAACCCGCTCACATGTTTACTGAACGTACCCGAAAAAAAAGTTAATAAATTCCTTTTGGTTACACCGGGCCTCGAAATCACGCACCGTAAATTTTCGGGGACTCGTAAAATTCCTATATAACTAAAAAAATTCCCTGTAATTTCCAGTCCTTTACATGATGGGTCAATGAGGTTATGTGTCGATTACATGAAGTTGAATAAAAGGATTGTAAAAACCAGATACATGCTTCCTATAATTGATGAGATATTTTTATAAATTAGGGGTGCCTTATTGTTCTCTGAGATCAATTTTAGATTTGAATACCATCAGTTTAGGGTGACACCTTCTAATGTACCAAAGACTTCTATTTGGAAAAACTATCGGTTGTATAAATATTTTGTGACAATGTTATGGTAGACCAATGCACTGGATATGTTCATGGCACTAATGAAATTAATATTTCACCCTTATATATATCTATCAGTGGTTGTCTTTGTTGATAAATTCTTGGTGTACTCACAAACTCTTGACCATCATGTCAAATATCTTGACATTTACCTGAGTACATTAAGAGATAATAGGCCTTATGCCAAGCTATCAAAATGAAATTTCTGGATTGGTAAACTTATTTTCATGGGACTCATCATTTTTAGTCAGTTGTGTCGATGGATCCAGAGAAGGTGCAAGATATGGTGTCATGGGAGCATCCCATGAAGGATTATGATCTTCAGTGTTTTCTGGGTTTGGATGGTTATTACTATAGGTTCATTAGAGAATTATCCTATTTGGAGACACCACTCTCAAGCTTAAAAAAATAATAGTGTAATGATTATGTGGCCAGAGGCATGTGAAACTAATTTTTAAGAATTTAATATGTGGTTGACTACCGCACTGATTTAGATTTTACCTTATCCAGGTAAGAGGTAAACCTTGGTCTATGATGTGACTAGTGTGGGACTCAAGGTAGTGTTGATTCAGGATGATCAGTTAGTAGCTTATTGTTCAATCCAGTTGATTCCCAATGAACTAAATTACCCTACCCATGATCTGGATCTATTTGTTTTAGTTTACACCTTAAATTGTTGGAGGCACTACTTTTTTGGAGAGTGGTTCACCATATTTACTAATCAAAAAAATCCTTATGTACATATTATCTCAATGATATTTGAATATTAAATAGTGAATGGGGTTGAGTACATACAATCCTTTTATTTTTAGTTGGTTACACACTCGGGAAGGGGAATAGTGGTTCTAATTCCCTTATCCATAAGACTTGGAATCAGGTGGTTCAGGAACGCAACTCTGAAATAAAAATGATATATTTTTTTACTGAGAATCACATGGAGGTGAATGATGATAGAGGAAAAATTAACTCTACCACTATAGTGAATAAATATAGGATTTTCATCCAGTCTATGGAATGTCAGCTAGATGATCCAGAGTTTTTTGGCCATGAAAGAAAGTCTTAAACGTGGGGAGTTTACTTCTAGTTGGGTGGTTGGTGCTAATTCAGTTGTCTATGTTCAAGTCCATGTTGAGGGTAGTCTCATTTTAGGTATGGGATTCATGATTTTATCATGTTTTACAACATTGAGAATTAGATATGTGGGCCAAGTGTCCCATAATCCATTCTTTGGAAACACAATTATTCTTGGGATGAGAGGATCAATGATGAGCTTTCCTATGGTGGGGAAGTTGTAAGATCCTAGATTCATCATAAGGTATGTTTGTTTATTTTTCAATTTAATTCTATTATTTTAGTTAAATTTTTGTTTCACCATGTTCATGAGATGTCTCGGGGGTGTTCTGGGTGTTCGAGGCATGAAAGTGGTTGAAAAATGAGTTTGGTGGGAATGTTGCATGGTTTACATATGGTTAGTGCAAAAAGTGCGAGCATCCAAGGTAATCATGAAGCCTTGTATAGAGACATGCACAAATTTAATCTAAATATGTGTAATTAATTGTAAAAAATGTGAAGTGGTGATTTTGGGACTGTGGACCAGGCACAATTTGTGCAGGGTTTGGAAAACTATGCAGGTAAACCATGCAGCCTAGTAATGTTTAGAAATTTACAAAAATGACATTATAGGATTTTAACCCAATGTTGAGATTTTCCTCCTCTCCTCCTCATGTAACCATATTAAAGATCAAGAGCTCCCAAAATCATCCAATATTGATTCTCCTTCGACTTGAGGTCGTTTGGAGCAATGTTGAATAGAGATTGTAGCCCTGAGTGTGTCTAATCTACTCCTTGCTTCTTTGTCCCGATTAGGGTTTGTAACTTTCCTTCCACTTCATATTAATATCTAAAACCCTTATTTTCATGGAAAATCTAGGTAAAATATTTAAGGGTTGGTTGAATCTATATTTAAAGGCACATTTGGTAGTGTGTTCGTCAAGGGGTTTGAGGTAGGTGGTCTACATGTTATATCACATAGTTTCATAGAAGATTTGTGAATGTACGAACTTGTTCTTTTTCACCTCTTATTTTTGTGAAGATTTTTTCGATGAGGTTTTTAAAATTTGGTGTCTAAATGAGAATTAGAAACCCTCATGGTCCCCAGTAGATGCATCTAGGATAATTTGACCCATTTAAAGGCCACTCATGGGTTGTGCCAATACTTTTCAGACCTAGAATTAGCTAAGTAAGTTCTATATTGTTGTATAATAATGTAGATACATTTCGTAGTATGAAGATATAATTAATGGATGTCCAAATGAGTTATTGGATAATTGGGGTTGAAGTAATAGGATATTAAAATATGTTAGATATTCTTAAGTGAGTTAATTCATGTGAAACAGTTAATATGTTTAATTGATAATGGTAAGTGGAATGGAAAATATGTTGAAGGGGATTTCATAAGGGGGTTTATTAATGGGTATAATGGGATGACATTACATAATTATTGAATATGATTAGTGAACTGTGTTTGAGAATGGTAATTGGGTTAAAAGGGATAATTGATTTAAATGGAAAATGTATTAATGGCTTATGACACAATATGATCTACCTTGTTTATTGTTAAACATTATGATTGTTGTATGTATTGGTTGTGTTTGGTTGGTATATGTGTTTAGTGTGGTGAATGGGTGGATATGCATATAAACACAGATTGAGGTGTGGTATAAAGGACTGAGTCTCCTTCCATGGGTCAAGTTAGACTGATGCTCTAACTCCACCCCTAATACATGGGTTAGGGAAGGGGACAATGCTTTATTCCACAAATGGTGGTATTTAACCTAGACAGAGTCTTCAAGGTGATTATATTGGGATGTTTGGATATTATTTCCATATTGAGTTAGGGAATTAATTATTACATTATAAAAAGAGTTAATTCCATGATCCTTGTATGATTTATGATGGACTTGTAATGAAAGAGACGTGATGAATTGGAACCTTTTTTATTAATAGCTATGTAGATATTATCGACTAGTGGCCCCTGAATTTTCATTCCCTTATTTGAATTTCATTTATACTTTCATGAATTATCTATCAGAATTAATATTTTTTAGACACCATTGGTGGTGGCCTACGGAGTTGTACTCACACCCTGATCTGGCCTCTATTGGGAACCTGAGTGTATTTTAAACTTGTAGGTCAGTACAAGGTAAATAACCATATACTAGGGAGTTTTTTTGGACATGGGAAATGCATGGGTGATGCTTCAAACTTGAATCCAGGACCATTTTGGGGATTCTAATGTTGTATTTGTTTGGGGTTTTGTTCACATGTCATTATAGCATGAAATTACATATTTACAGATGCATATGAATTGTATCCAGTTTGAGAGATGTATGGAAATTCTTGTTATTGGTTGTTTCCTCTTTTTCCTGTAGTTTATATTTCATTCTCCTATAGATTACTTAGGTAAAGAGGGTATATTCTACCACATGACCTATTAGACCCTCCTTTTTAGTCAACAACCTCTTGCATACATGGAGGTATTCTTGAGTTCATGGGATGACCTGGCTTGGGGAACCAATTTAGTGGCTCTTGGGTCATGGATGTTACATAAATGATTAAATGTAAAAGGACATCAGTGTCATTTAGGAATAAAAATGTATAATTATTTCATAATAAATTTAGGATTTTAAAGTTATATACATGAATCCAAACAGTACTACACAATTATTGGTATAACTATATTTGGATAGTTGGCTGATGGGGATTAGGTAGCGGCTTTCACTGGATGGAGGGTTTCACACATGGATCAGAAGATGGTGAATATTGACTTCATAGATCAGATATTGGTGTCACAATATCTTCTTGTGTGACTTTTTTTAAATTGGTTGTTTGGGAATACTTTTAAAAAAATAAACCTTTAATGATTCTCTTCCATTATTAATAACGGTATGTTGTGTCTCTCCCATGGAGTGAAATTAAGTCATAACCATGTAAATTCCTTCATGTTTGTCTCATACACTGAGTAAAAGTTTTCATTTCACGTTTTTACTTAGGTGTCTGTTTCATGATGTCTGTGGGAGTGTAAGGATATTCAGCATGAGACTTCAGAACGGAGTTCCCTCATCTAGATGCTTGACATTAGCTGCTGCCAAGTTTTAGATCTTCTAACCTTATTCCATGAGGTTCTATAAGGTATTTTTCAAATTGGGATATCACCACAACCTGATCTAGATAATGGAGATAATTTTATTAATTTCAATTTCTATTATATCAATTGACTTTTTATAATCAACAAAAAATATATTGACTTCAGTATTATGGGTTAGGCTTCCTAGTCTTCTCCTTCTATTTTAAAATCAAAAAATTCTATAGTTTTATAGAAACTCAATTAGAATATTTTATTTTGTGGATTAGAAAACAATTACATGATTCTTTCCCTTCATTTCTAGGATGAATATTAATGTTAATTTTTCTTGAGAGATTCAAAATAAAATCCATGTTTGGGGTTGGTGATTAATTCTGGTTAAAAAAAGCCTTGTTTACAATTGAAGAGTTTTATAATTTTTTAATTTCTATATTCTGGACCACTAAATTCACAATTATAAAAACCTAAAATTGAAAAATAAAATATATAAGGATATTAAAATTACCATGGTATGATTTTTTGATTCCATCATCATAATAAAAGGAATAGAGGAGGTGACCATGGATATCTTATTCAAGATGGGATGATAGTTACAATGGTTAAGAATGGTCATGGATATGGTGAGGGATAAATAGATGTTGGATATCAGGCTTAAATGGTTTACATATATCCCGTAGATTAGTGTGATGCAGAAAAATTGGGTCCGATTGTGAGAAATCATCAAGTCGGAGGGATCAAATATGATGTTAAATTTATACTTGATGGATTATTTAAGGCTATTCATTAAAAACTATAGGTCAAACAAATAATAGTGGATATTTCTGAATGAGAAGTTCATTTTACCATGGATTTTATTATAGGTCAAATTTCTACTATAACAATTAGAGAGCTTAATAAACTTCAGTTGGTCAAGAAACCAAAAGAAGAAAATTCAAAAATGGCCAAGGGGTAAATATAAAAGAGTATGTACATAAAGGAATAATATTTTGAGGAAACTATCATGTTGGAAATGTTTTTGGTGTTAAATGAATATTTTAGTAAGAGTAATCATATAAGAGACTATTTGTTTTAGGGAATATCTAGAAATAATTTATATTAGGTCCGATGATATTTTTCCTATCTCAAATGAAGAATTATAGTCTGTGAATTTTTACCTCTCGAGAAATAAAATAAGAAATATTCTACTATTTATTCTGATGGTTGTAATCAAATTTGATCTAAAAATATCAAATATATCATAATTGATTCAATTAAAATAGCATTATCTTATTCAAATAACACATAATTTTTTTATTTATTTCATTTAATCATAGTGAAAGATAATTTTTTTGTATCGGGCTCAATCCTATATAGTATAAATGGCTAGTTTAGTATAAAAACATGAATACAAGCATTCCCAAAGCATGGAAAAAATGAAAAAAATAAATTGATGGTCTCAAAACAAATAGGGTATGAAAAGTACACGATCATAGTTCCAATCCTCAATCCCAATTTCAAAAAAGAGTAAATTTTATAACTCAACCACAAAAATAAATATAAAAAACATACTTAAAATAAATTCTTTAATTCTTAGCTTTATATAAATGGTTATATTTAATGTTTCTCTTCCCAAAATAAATTGAGTCCACTTTCCCCATAAGAGGCCTTAAAAGAGATTTCATCAAATTTGGACAGAAATAATTTCATCTGAATTGAACATATCATCTCTATGATATGTAAATTAGATGGTGTGAAGAGTTCATAGAATTATAAATGAAATTTAAATAGACTTTAATTTTACCTATTTATTTTAATTCATACTTTATCTAGGGTATAGAACCGTATTTCTGACTTTATCTTCATATAATACCAAGATATTAGTAATTGCATCATTTATACCATTATAAAAAGGATAATCTTACTAAAAATGGAGAAACATAAAATATTTGGGGTCACTTTTGTGGAATAAGAGGAGGTAATTCTTCATACTCTTAATATTATGTTTGGTAGGAACCATCTTTTCAATGTTAAAGGTGATGAATGACTTTTTTACATCCTAGAGGCATATTCCCAGAGAACAAAAATGTACTTAATGTTGGAAAAAATATATATGAAAATTTTATACTAACATTTGGGCCATAGAGGAATATTTATTGTCTTGTGGTTGATTAAATAACACCATTTTCACTGACCATTACATCTACATTTCTTATGGTTCCACCTTTCCCACATTCCAAGAAAAGGATCTACCCAATTTCATTAGTCACAACATAACATGCATAATATTTCAGTAACCAATTATATATTTGATGAATTTAATCCCCTTCAGGATGAAACAGACATGATCCCATATTCAAAATAATATTATGTAGTACAAATTCTGCTATTATAAATGAAATTCTTATCTCTATAAAGGGCCTCAATTTTCATGTCTTATCACTTAATTAATCATCAACATAAATCATCTCAACACATTCATAGATTTCACCTCTGATATAATTGTTATGTAGACTATTATTGACAAATATAGATTTTTTATTATCATAGGGAGGACTTTGAATATAATATTAATATATATTTCCATATTTTATCCCAGTTTATTAAGTGGATAACTCATTCTATTCAATTTATGTTATCCTTGAAAACCAATCTTCCAGCCTCAATTCTAACAATGAGGTGACGATTACATCAGCAGGTATTCCCTCACGGATTTTTTTCCCTAAAGTCTCATTAGAAACATCAATTTTCTCTAAACATGAAACCACTAACTAATCCTCCACATATGTTTTATATTTATGGTTATTAGTACATATTCATCCCACCACATCCTATATACAACAATTTTCTAATAATACCCCAAAAATTTCATAGCTAAAATTTCATTGAATATATCTTTGGTTAGTTGTATGACTAGTAGTAACTATCCAATCACTGTAATAAACATCATTTTCTCCATCTAATGGATCATCTTCACTATCCAAAATTTTATTTCCTTCAATGTTAATATATTTTTTCTCATTGATATATCTACTTTTTATTCTTTAATTTCATCTCAAATGTAATTTTCCAATAATATGGCCTTCATTTCTATAGCAAAGATGACTATCCACTGGATTGGTGCTCACTTTTATAAATTTTAATGGTAGGATTCTTATATTTTCATTGAATAAACCTAAAAACCAATATTAAAATGCTTCCCAGTCTTCTAAATTTGGAATACTGGAACCATATTCAAGAATCTTATTTTTAGGAAGACTCCTAAAATTAACTACATGAATAGTTAGAGGGCTCTCTCAGAGATGTTTAGTTCCATGGATCTGAACCTACCGTGTGTGAGTTGGTGAATTGATTTTATGAAAAATATATAAAAGTGTCTACATGTCACTACTCACACATGCAAAGTAGATAATTAAATTTTAAATATATATAAAAATAGGACATGTGGAAGGATAATTATACCTTGAAAAGTATTTATTACCAAATCATAATTATAAATATCATCATTTTAGCACTGATACAATCAGTAAAATATTCAATTGTACTGATTTATTATGTCCATAAATAAATTTAATTAAAACAAAAATAGCTATTTATGTTCAATTTATATTTGGATGAAATACATTTTTCCCCATAGATATAATCCAAAACTAGTCACTAAAGGAAATAGTTTTAGTGTGTTTAAGACATAGATCTAACTATTAAAAACATAATTTCCTATAAAGTCGACTAAATGTAGAAAAAATTGAAAACATTAAGAGATCAATGGAAATAAAGAAGGTGTATGGTACATTAAATTGTACTGAAATCATAACATGAAGAATGAAAACTAAAAAATACAATTAAAAATGAAAAAATATCACTGTTATGTCCATTCATGAGTAATTTTGATGATGGTTCCATAGTTTCCTTGTTGAAGTTCAGGAAAACTATAATGTTTTAGGATACATGATCACGTACCCAATCCATCACATTAGAGATGAATAAAAATATTTTGAAAGAGTTGTAAACCATCTCACTACCTATAATTATGGAATTAGAATCCACCATGTAAATGGTGATTCTCTTGGAGTACATGAAATTTTCGAGCCACATGAAGGACACATCTAGCAATGGTTTTCTAATTTTTGGTGGTGGTTTGATTTCCACTATGATGCTCCAGTAGACCAATAGTGTAAAAGTAGAGACCTCCATGAACACGCTATATTGTGAACATAATGGAAAACCAATCATTATTCAAACTTGGTCCTGAGATATTTTATACCATACAACTATTTAGCATGCCAAAAAAGCAACAAAATCCTTAAAAACCACCCCTAAACCACTGAAAATGATGAAATAATTAAACACTAATTAAGTAATAACATATTGTTGGATTATTAATGTTTTAAAATGGTTTATCATTACTTTTTTTAAATAGAAAATATTTATAATCTCCCATATTAAAATATTTATAACAGTGGAATATTCGGGATAAAAAGATAAATATTTTTGAAACATTTAAAAACATAAATTTTGGATATAAAATAATTTGGGGATGATTTATTTTATAATATGGTTCACATTATGAGGTGCCTTTATTTTTATGATAGATAACTTGGTCCCAAAGTTCAAGACCAAGTCCGAACAGACACGATTTATGGATTAGTTTATTTTTCCAAATAAGTTCTATCTACACCCTGTATTTAGTCAGACAAAATCAAATAGACATGTATGTTATCTAAAAAGTAAAATCATAGTTAATTGTTCAATTGGTTTTGTTTCTATAGAGAATATTTATCTGGATATGATATGACATTCATGATTATATGACTACCCAAATCAAAGGGGGAGATACTATATTTTAAGGTTTTATACAATTCCTATAAAAATAGGCATAATAATATGAAAATTTAATTCAACTCAACCAATTATTAGCCACACCAATCACCCTTAAAGACTAATAATCTCCTAAGGTCTTATACAATAAACAAAATATCTTTGGTTGTGTGAAAAAATAATGATTCTTACTCATATAATTCATTCATACTCTTTTTAGGGCTTAATATCCATTAAGTAAAATTATAGAGTGATGACTCATAATTTTATCCTACAGATGATTCAGTTATATATAATAATATCATTAATTTTTTTGGGGAAAATCTACACTTAATGAAAGAAACATTATAATGTGGCTTCGTGGGATCCAACTACTACCATCCATGAAATTTTCCTATCATTATCAATCTATGTCTCCGATAATTGGGTGGTAAAATTACAATTTTTATGATAGGATGACATAACCAAGAAGTCCTAAGTATAAATGTATTTTATACTTTTAATTTTAATCTTTTTAGTCTAATTTATTTGTATTCAAACAATTTTAGGCCTGAAAGTTATTATTCAACTAGAATATCAGTGTTAATTAATGTATTTTTAATAATGGTAATTTTGGTAATATTTTATTCCAAATATTTGATACAGTTAAAATAATATTTATTTATTTTTGATTAAATATTTTATGAATCATTATAATATATTATAATTTTTTCATCCCAAATCAATGATGGGATTATAAGGTTATTATAGAATATATAAAAGGTAGTGGAAGTGGTTAAGAAACTCAAAAATTGGATTGATCATGTGAGAAAATGAAACTAGGCATAATGTGAAATGAAGAACTTGAGTTGTGTACCATACAGTAAAATACTACAACAACCATCATCATTGAATGGCCTTTGTGAAGATCACTAGCAGTAGCCAAATGATGTCATACCTTAATGGTGTATCCGTAGGTCACACTAAATCCCTCAACATGTCAGAGTGAGACTCTCCTACACCCATGATATACAAGTATCTCATGGATGGCAAGGTAGGGGAGAAAACGAGATATGATATTTGGGATTCATGGACAAGGATTATGTTTCCGCTATTCGACCCATAATATGGGTACCACCATTATATAGGGATCAAAAACACTCTATGAGTTCCATGAATTTACTAATATTTTTCTACAGGTTAAAAAATACCACTCTTTTGTTCATTCAACTACAGAATAATTGCATAAATATTTTGAATATTTGATCATATAAAATGTTGAATAATAATAGTCAAGGTTGAGATCTGAATGTTATCTCCTAATATTTGGATACCATATTATCTATAGGATAGAAGATATAATATTACTATATAATTCATCTCAATAATATGATGTGATTTTCCCTAAATTGACCTATGATTTTTGATATTTGATTAGAATCATATAATAAATTTCAATCAAGGATTATAAAGATTACATCTCCTAGAATTTGGAATGTGAATGGATGCACTAGACCAATAATGAGTAATTGTCTCAATGATATGGGAGTGAACCAAGAGAATGAAGGAGTCCTTATATGGATTAATTATGGAATTCAAAGATGAGTCCCAACACCATTTATTGGGGGAATTATTTAGACCTAAATTTACATTAATTAAGGAAAAAAATTATTTAAAATTCCAACATATATGGTGAAACGATTTTTAAGCCAGATCCTATAATGACTAAAACATTTACTAATAAAACTCCCTTTCTGAATGAATTAAATTCACTATTATGTTCATAGAAAACACATGCACTTTATTGGTTTTTTATATACTATTTGATTTAAAATTCCATTAAGAATCATAAATTAGGGTAATAAAGTTTTTGAATAGTGATCATACGATTAGTATAAATATAGGGTTATTATAATTCTAGTTGACATAGGAAAATGAAGAAATGACCTCGACCTGCATGATCATACCCTACAAATTCCATTTAGTGAATCTTCTTAGGTAGAAATTATTACTAGGATTTTCCCTTGTTGAATTCCATGCAAAGATCCAACAAATAAATCTTAAGTGAAACTTTTTAAGAACCTCCAACAACTAATGTTGAACTCAGAAAAGTTCAAGGCTAATAAACGATATGAGTTCCTAGTGTAAAGGTTATGTCAATTATATAAACAGTTGTGGAAGAAGAATATGAATAAAATAAAAATTAACCTCCAAGGTTTCACTGGATTCATCAAGAACATGATAGATATGTATTTTTCATGGAAAATGATTATTCATCAATATTCGTGTGAGATGATCCTACTAAATATTAGAAATATATTGAGTGTATTGATTCTGATGAATTTTTAAAATATATAGAATTTAAAATATACCTTATAGACACTAACCATGTCTGCAAAATAGTGGTTATAGATGATGGGGTAAAACCTATAGTGTGTAAGTGGGGTTTGTATAAGAATATTGACATTACATTATAGAGTGTCTCCCTATAATGCTTTCATTTTAAAAAAAGGTTATTAAAAAAATCATTGTATTGAATACGATTAAAAATTTACACCAGCAGTATTGATAAACAATGTTAATATTTTAATTTCAATAAAATATATTTTTGAATATGATATATATTACATGGATGTCAAACCTTAATTACATAATGTGGATTTATTTTATGATTTATATATTAAAAAACTAATGGTTTTGAATATAGATTTCAATTTTTTAATGAATACACATTGTAACTGTCCATGTATAAACTATATAATGATTCTTGAAGTTGGTATATATGGATTGTTAATGTAATAACATAGTTTAGTTTTTCAATGATGTGGATGATACATACATGATATTGCACTGGATCTTCGAGTACTATTCACATGACACTTGGACATTGGCCTACATGATATGTAATGGGTCTCCCTCTAACCTGATAAAAGTAGGTCTTTGATTCAATAATAAAAATAGGACACAACCCCAAATTTTTTTAAAAATAACATGTGGTTGAGTAAATGATTCTCAAGGAAGGAAATGGTTGAAATAGGGTACATACTCAGTATATGGATCTATAGAGATAGATGTAAGAGGCCTCTTGGACTTAGTCAGGAAAAGTATATTTGTATAGTGATAGAACAACATAGAATGGAGAACTTTAAATAGGGTTTATTACCAATAATCCATGGTATGAATCCTAAAAAGATTCTCTAACCTTCTTAAGAGTTGAAAATAATTTATAGACATACTTATGATTTTAAAATAGTTTCGGTCAAATACTCCAAGTGGTGTATTAAACATGATATCTACTATTATCTTATCATAACAACCAGATATCAATCCAATCCTAGTAATAGTTATTGAATTAATTTTTAGAATCCTCTTGTGTACATGAGAAGGAATAACAATTTTTCTTTGCCTTTGTAGGAGAGGATGAGATCAGCTTAAAAGGGTACACAAATACTGTTTTTTTAAATGTGCTTTAAATATTTAAATTGGTCTGCAGTATTTATATACCAAAATGGGTTCCGTAATTAGGATTGAATATCATGATTTTAGACCAAACCCCAAATTTTCAAAAAGTCTCATGTTTTTTTAAGGGTTGGGGCCGAAGGCTCATTTATTATTAAATAAAAAAACCACTTTTATCTGGGTAGAGGAAGACTCATTACATTGCCCGAAGGCCTAGTGGGCATTTAGCCCATTACATGGCCCGTAGGCCCAAATTTTTGGCTCAAAGACCATTCTATGAATAGTACTGCAACAGTACATGCTACTACAGTACTGCATAGTACCCACTACTGCTACAGTACCCTACCGCCGCTATAGTGACCTCCCGCCGCTACACTACTTGTCATTACTACAGTTCTGCCACGGCTATAGTGGGCTACAGTTCTTCTACAATAAATCTATCCAATGGGTTTTGAAACCCCATATTTCATGTAGGATTATGGGGTTATTAACACTAAGAAAAACCCCAAATATAGTCAGAAAGTCTCATGTTTTTGTCAAGATAATTTTTTAAAAAAAACTCAAAATTCTGAGACAAATGTTTTCCTCCACGGATTTGAACCAAAGCTGCTTACTATCAGAATAAAATACTTAATAACTTTCATAAAAATCACTTGCATTGAATAACATATAACTTATATCAATATTTAATTTTTAAAAAAATAAATGATTAAATTATTTAGATTTATATATTTATATAAAAGTATTTTTTTATATAATCATTCTTGCTGATTAATATCTAAATATAAGTATTATTTTTTTCCATTATAAATATTGATAATTATAATTACATATGTATATAAATAAATTAAAATAAATGGTCATAAATTAATATATTTTAATAAATTAAGAAGTTATATATAAGATTATATATATATTATTCAACAAATATAAAGTGTATGTGGTTTAACAAGTCTTTTTATGGCTCTACGAAATTTGGTTTAAAATATTAGCCGGGAAAAAATCAACTCTGAATATTAATATTCTTAAAATTATCCTCCAAAAATCATGAGATTGCCTAAGGATTTTGATTAGTGTAAAAGTAATGATATTTACTCATAATTTTAGAACGCCATTAATAAAATAAAAAACAAAAAACCCATTTTAATTCTTTTTAAAAAAATATAAAAATTCGACATATGTGTAGCCTTTTTCAAAGAGCTAAAACTATCATCCAAATGCCCGGAACAATCCTTAATCTGTCTCATGTACTTATGGATTTTCATCACAAAAATCTCGTTCCACTAACTAGGATTTCATTAAAATATCATGATTATGGTACGAGAAAAGGTGAAATCATGTTGAGTACACAACATAGAATTCATGATGTATTCAATCTGGGATGAATAAGAAATTATTTTTATTATTTTGAACATTTTAAAGGGATACACAATCTTGTTAAGATTGATTCCGTGAAATAATACAAAAAATCCCTACTTTGAGATCTCCATTCTAATTTTTTTAGCAATTTACAAGTGTATGTGTTTTGACTATATCTAAGATACCTATTAGATCTATATCTTTTGATCAGTATACCTAGTTTGTAAGCTATTTCAACCATCTCTTTCAACCATAATAATATTCTCAACTATATCTTCACAAAAATAAGAGTTGGAACATGATTTATAAAAAGTATTATGTCATATACATGGAATATTATAAATACCACTTTACTACCATGAATATTCTTGTATACACAAAATATATTCCATATTTTTGAGGAAATCATACCCTTTTATTACATCATTAAATGAGATATTCCATCTTCAAGAAGCATGATTCATTCCAATAATGGATAGTTACAACTTTATAATTCAAAAACATCATTTGGATGTTCCAAAAACTCATGTGGTATCATATATACATCCTTCAATAAATTAACTTTATATAAAGTTGTGTTGACACCAATTTGATATATCTCATAATAAAAATGTGTTGTTATGAAAAAAAAAATATGAATGTACTTTATCACATCTATAGGTGAAATGATATCTTCATAGTAAATACTAATAATTTTTCCATAACCTTTTTCAAATTGTCCATATTTATAGGTCATAAATCTACCACATAATGTTAGTTTTCCTATAGAATATTCACTTCCACCCTATGTTCTAACCCCATTAGGTGGATCCAAAATGTTCTAAACTTTGATAGTGTAAATATATTCCATTATAAATTGCATTGGATTTTATCCATTTTGAAAAATAAAAACTCTCAAATGATTAATGGTAGGTAGTAGTTTCTTCTCCTATGAATTTAACTTCATTTTCATTTTCCATGATAAATACATATCACTTAGGTTCCTAATGGATCCTTTTAGACCATTAAGGTTCTTTTATATCTTATCTTATTTCATCTTCCACAACTCTTTGTGAAATCAAATCAACCTCCACCTTAGGAACACTTTCAGTTTGTTGGCCTTGAACTTCTCTATGTAATCCATTAATCCCACTAATGCCTCAACTTATATATTGATTATTAAGGAAAATTTTATATAGGTCCACAAACATAATGTGTTTAGTAAGGTTATAAAAATTAAATATCGTTTTTGTGAGAGAAAATATGAAATTGTTTAGTTTTCTTAAAAAGATTATCAAAAATTCAATCATTTGAAAAATAGTTCACAAGTAAAAATCTGTATAAAATACATATTGGAACATTTTCTTGTCGATATATGATATTTATTATTTTTGACTACTTTAGATTGTACCCAATTTAGTATAAACATGAAAGCCTTCTAAGCATAACCCATAGATAAAATAGGAAGATCGCACATAATCATTATCCACCGAACCATTTCAAATAGGGAATGATTCCTCATCTCAGATTAACTATTCCATTATTGTGTTCTAGAGGGTATTATTTGTGAAATAATTCCACAATCACTCATATGATCTATAAATTCATTATTTAATTATTCACCAATTTTAACTAATCAAAGGAGCTTTATAATCCTTCACAATGGATTTTATACTTCTTTCAAAAACTCTTTGAACTCTTCAAAGGTTTCGTAACTCAGTTTCATCCAAAACATAAAACCATATCCAAAAAAGTTATAAGTAAAAGAAAAAAAACCTAAAACCAAAAATTTATTATACAATAATTGGTCCACATATATCACTATGTATGAGATCCAATAAGAATCATTCCCTTTCTCCTTTCTCTCAAAAAGTGATTTGGTATTTTTTTCAAACTAAAAGAGATGGAAATTTTTCAAATTATTAATAATTAAATGGTTCTAATAATCCATCCTTATGGAGGTTTTGAATGTGTTTCTCATATATGTCCATAGAGACATTAATAAAGGTATGTGGGATTAAAATCCTCCTTAACTATCTAATTATAAATGTTATAAACATCATAATCCATATATAGAATGTTTATATTGTTCACCATATTCCTAATGCAAAAAAATCTATCTTATATATAGAAAAACTACTAACCTAATAAGAAAAGAAAATCCCATATTCTACAAGAAAGAGACAGAAATAGAATTTCTACTTTGAGAGGGAACATAACAACATTTTACAATTTTGGAACTAATCCACTTGGCAATGTCAGATCATAAGTGTTTAACTCTAATGCTTCAACTCTTCCACGTTTACAAATATGAAGATCTACTATTTCCTTCATCAATTCTTTCCTATTTCAAAATTTGTGAATATGAGTAATAATGTGTGGTGTTCACCCAGTATAAAATACCCATGAGAAAAAAAACGGAATTGATATTTAAAACATTCACATTCATAGGCTTTGAATACTTCTCTTTCCGAATACTTCTCAATCCTAAATACCTATCTTTAACAATTTTATAGGTCAAAAATATAAGGTATATAAATATAATTATCATAATGTGTGGAATTATCTAAAACCAAGATATATCAGTAGGTTGGTAACATTTTTATCACTATAAGAAACCATGATATTTTCAACATGTTATTTGCGATAAAATTAGATCCCATCATAAATATTAAAAAATGAAAGGTTTTTTACAATAGAGATATTATCTCATCACAAATAACCCTAAATTTAGTATCATTTGTGAGAGTATAAACGTCCTACCACAAAATCTTTTGGTGTGATTTAATTATAAAATTTGGGAAAGAGGTTTTTACAAAATAATTCCAAATTTCCTAAAAAAATAATATTTTTTGCATCCTGAATATATTCCCTCACAAAAAAATATTTTTTGCAACCCAAATAAATTCCAGTTACCATCCGTTCTGTGTTAAAATGCATGATATAACACTCATATCCTTCCAACGTAGGTATGGTCTGTATGAGTATATGGTTAAGATATTCGGTCTTACGAACGCACAAAAAGTTTTCCTGGAACTGATGAACTGAGTGCTCCTACCATATATGGATTCTTTTGTGGTCATCTTCGTTGAATATATCATGGTGTACTCTCACACTCGACATGACCATGCTACCATCTTGAGATCTTTTCGGGTACACTAAGAGAGCATCAGTTTTATGTCAAGCTCTCAAAATTCCACTTTTGGATGGATCAGATTCACTTCGCGGGTCATGTTATCTTAGAGACAGTAGTATGAGTAGACCTAGAGAATGTGAGAGTAGTAGTTTCTTGGGAGCTTCCAAAGAATTTATTTAAGGTGTGGTGTTCTCTAGGGCTGGCTGGATACTATAAATGTTTCATATAGGATTGTTCATGCTTAGCTGCACCATTGACGGTTCTGACTATGAAGGGTGTGATGTCCATGTGGTCAAATTTTTGTGAGTCAGCCTTTCAAAAGATAATGGGGAGGTTGACATCAGCACTGATACTAGTCTTGATATATCTGGGAAAGAGCTATACTATTTACTACGATGCGTCAGGTATAGGGCTGGGAGTTGTTCTTATGTAAGGAGATGGAGTCGTTGTGTATGGGTCTCGGCTGTTGTGGCCACATGAAAGGAATTACCCGACACACGATCTTGAGTATGCTACAGTTGTTCATGCCTTACGCTGTTGGAGACACTATCTTTTGGGAGATCATTTTGTGGGTTTAACCAACCATAAGATTCTCAAGTACATCTTCACTCAACATGATCTGAATTTGAGACAAAGAAGGTGGGCTAAGTACCTTCATTCCTTTGACATCGAGCATGCCTATATGCCTAGGAAAGGCAATGCAGTGACTAATGTGCTGAGCAGGAGGACCCAGACATAGGTAGTTCATGAGGCCAGTAGTTAGTGGTGGCTTATGGGTCTATTCTCGGAGATGTATTTGTAGGTGCATGATAGACATGGGCAGACGTTTATTTCTTCTGTAGCAGTTACCACAAATCTTTTTGATCAGGTTCGAATGATGTATCTATTAGATTCTAAAGGACTAGTACTGCGGTAGAGCATGTAATGAGAGGACTCTATTCCCAGATGGACAATTGGCGAGTATGAGATCTTTTATTTCTAGGGGTGTATATGGGTTCCAGCAGACATACGCAAGGAGCTAATGCATTACATTTATTCCTCGATTTTCTCAGTTCATCCTAATGTCACCAAAATTTATCGTGATCTACACCATCAATATTGGTGTCTAGGAATGTAGAGAAATGTTGTGGGTTTTTTGATGAATTGTTCCACCTGTTAGAAGGTGTAGGAGGAGCATCAATTTCCCACAGGGCTTTAGCAAGAGTTACCCATTCCCGAGTGGAAGTAGAATGATGTCGTGAATGGATTTCGTGATAGGTTTACCATGGTCACCTCGAGGGAATGATGCAGTTGGGGTTTTCATTGAAATACTCATGAAGGATTCCTACTTCTTCTCGATCAAAAAGAGCATCAGTGTCGATGAGTTGAGACGGTTGTACATCCATGGGATGGTACGTATACATGGAGTTGCACACTCTATTGTTTCAGTCAGGGATACCCGTTTTACTTCTCCGGTATGGCCGGGGATTCAGAAGGCTTTGGGTACATAAGTACTTTTGATTACAGCTTACCACCCCAGACAGTTGGCCAGTCTGAGCATACGAGTCAGGTGCTTGAGGACATTCTCTGAGCATGCATCATAGATTATGGAGGTTCTTGGGAGAAGCACATACCTCTTGTGGAGTTTTCCAACAACAATAGTTTACAAGAAACTATTCCGATTACACCTTATGAGGCTTTATACGGTAGGTCATGCTGATCACCCTTATGTTGGCTGAAGGTAGGAGAGGCAGCCTTCCTAGGACCTCGTCTAGTTCCGGAGACCACAAATCATATAGAGTTGATTCGGAAGAGGATGGCTACTGAAAAGTCTTGAAGGAAGTCTTATGTTTATCAGCGGAGAATACCTCTAGAGTTTGAGGTCGGGGATCAGGTTTTCTTAATTATCACACCGATAATGGAGCACGAAAGAATTAGCAGATAGGGTAAGCTTTCACTGAGGTACGTCAGGCAGTTTGAGGTTATGGATAGAGTAGGGATGGTTGCCTATCGGTTGTAGTTACCCTATTGGTATCAGGATATGCATGACTTTTTTTACGATTCTCAGCTCTGAGGTAACTTTTCAAACTTGTCTCATGTCTTTCAACCTGAGGACGTTGATCTCAAAGTGGATGCATCATTTGAGTAGCATCCTATATGGATTTTTGATTGTAGAACGAAGGTTCTCAATGGCTGGTTTGTTCCTATGGTATGTGTTCTATGGCAGCATGTGCGATTACAGGACAAGACATGGGAGAGGAAGCCCGATGTACGAGCACAGTGGCCGGAGCTATTTGGGCTTTCTTCTTCTACGTCGCGCTAGGGAAATTCGGGGAAGAATTTATTTCATGGGGAAGTTTTTAAGAACCTGGACCTTTTTTTCAGGTATGTTTTCCTTTTCTAGTCGTTTTTTAGAAAAAAATAATTTTTTGGAAATTTCCAAAGTACACGTTGTGTACTTTATGAGTACAATCTGTGTACTAGGTTACCACGAGTAGCCATGTGCTGACCGTGAAGTGGCCACACAAACGGCCATGTGGGGGAGACTTGGTGGCCGCCTAAAGTGGAGTACAGAAATGGAAGGTACATTTCGTGTACTTAAAAATTACACACTGTTTATTTTTTTCATTAAATGCACGAGGGTCATGTCTAATGTCCAGAAACACATTCTTCTAGGTTTAGTTTGGGCGAGATCTCTTGTACAGTCGCAATCTTCCTCCGAGCCTCTGAACCAGCATTCGAACTCCGATTCAACCACTATCGATTGTGTTGGGATCACCTTAGTATTCTCTCTCTTATTCTTGATCTTCGTTTCATGATTCCTCATCTTTCTCAATTTATCCTTTACTAAACGTTTTAGATTTTTTTGTAGATATTAGGCATTATAGGGGGACTCAAGCTTCGAGGTTCACGTATATCATTCCTATATCACCAAGGGAGGTGGTTTGTGCCTTTATGTTGAATGTCTTTGAGTATTATGTTCAATTTTATCCAATACCATTGACTGGGGTATTGCTTGTTTATCGTTTTACCCCTATTGATTGCATGCCATGCATTTACGCATGTGTAGAGGTTAATTTGATGTGAATAGGGTTTTTTCAATGCTTTGGATGTGTTTTCCCATGCATGCTCTGTTTAGGACCTTTTGGTCCTGTTTAGCCTGGTCGGCTTCCATGATGTTCATCCCATTCCTAGCACTATGGGATAGATCGATTATTTTTATCTGACATTCCTGATATGTTGTAGACTGATTAGATAAGTAGTTATGTAGGTTTACATTGGCCGTATTGCTTTGCTGTGCTCATTTGATTTACAAAGGGCAATGAGAACATAGTGTAATAGACTATAAGGGGAATTGACCGAGTGAGCTTCCTCGGAGAGTCCATGACTAATTTTGATAATAAGGGGAATTGACCATGTGGGTTTCCTTAGAGAGTCTTTAAATTACTTTTGATTATAAGGGGAATCGACCATGAGTGTTTCCTCAGAGAGGCATTATATATTATTTTGACTGAACCGGAGGGGATAGGCGTTTTGTACTTTCCATAGGGTTACCTTGATTGATTATATGCTTATTTGATATGTGGAACTGTTTATTGCGGAGTACTTTCTTATTACTTCATCTTTGATTATTACCTGCCATATATATTCACTGACTATTAGGCACAGATCTTTGGGTGGTTTCCTACTGGGATTTAGTCTCACACCCTGTTTGGGTTATGCTTTGGGCCAAAACATATTATATTGTTGCAGGTATAGATAAGGGCATGCACCCTTCTACTTTAGGTTCTTGATTGACTATGGAGATGGAGAGCATGTGACCAAGCTATGGCTTGCAATGCTAAGGAGTTGTATACATGATTTATTTTGTATTTGGTTTAGTACTATTGTATTCCATCATTGTGAATTGTTTGTCTGCATTCCTAGACATATGTATCATGCATCATTTATATATATATATATGTGTGTGTGTGCTCCAGTTTTAGTATTCTCTAGTCTTTCACTGTTAGTTTTGTATCGATTATTACTACTTCTGCTGTTGATATTGTTTTTACGCCACTACATTACTCTACCAATGAGGGCATAGTTTCCCCACTATCACCCCCAAGGCCCTCGCTTCTTGTCATCAGCCTCTGGAATTTGGGTAAATGCGTTTGTGGCCATGTGACCAACCAGGTACGGGGCCCCTCTGGGTGCCTTTCGGAATCGGGACATTACAAAGTGGTATCAGAGAAATTCTTTTCTCCTGACTTACTATTGGGAACCATTATCCAGGGATAGGATATAATAGGTACTTGGTAATAAAATACTCTAGGAGTAGCTAACCAGTGTATAGTTAAAATCCAATCTACCTTGTTTAATGCAATTTTTCTGGTTTTTCAACATTACAGTTGATTTGATTTTCACTTTTGGGTGACTCACATATTTTGTACTATTACTGATGATGTTATTGAGGTTTTATTTTTGTTCTAACCCGATGAGATGAGGGTTTTCCATCTCATTCATCATATTGGCACCTTTTATAAATCACATGTCATGCATTCTTTCCATGCCATTTATGGTGCATTAGATATTGTGTGTTGTTATGATAGATGTTTTGTAGAATATGCATTCTGTTGTGATAGATGTCTTGAATGAATACCTGCTTTTTTATGGCACTAATTGTGTAAGGTTTTTATTGAATGAATGCCAATATTTGGTTCATGGGGTGTTATCGGCCCTCTTGGACTAGAATTCGGTTCATTATTGTACTGTTAGCCATGTTTTTAACATGTATAAGATGCTAAGATTTTATTCGTGGAGATTATGGGCCCTCATGGATCGGAATTTGGCAGTCAAGGGATAGTTTCAGTGTTTTTTGGGGATCAGGAGTAATTTATGAGGCTTACTATCCAGAAAAACCAAGAATACACGCTGTGTAGTTTTGACTACATGCCATGTGTTCTTCTGTTTGGGAAGAAATTATTTTTCTTAAGTACACGCCGTGTACCCTAGTTACACGTTGTGTAGTCTCTAACCATGTCATAGGCTATGTGGGAAGAGACATGGGAAAGGGAATTTCTTGTGGGAACATGCCATGTTCCGGATGTACATGTCATGTGTCTAGAACCGGTGTTCACTCATGTGACTAACTACACAGTGGGATAAAATCGTATTTTTTACACGTCGTGTAGTGTGATCCAAGAGTCTGGGCATGTAATTAACAACACTAGTCGGAGAAATCCTCTAAGTACACACCGTGTCCATCTAGAAAATGTCGTGTAGTGTGAGCTGTGTAACCGGACATGTAGCTAACAACACAGGTTGGTGATGTTCGTCTAGTACACATCGTGTCTGGAACAAAAACACCATGTAGTTTCTATCTAGGAGAAACCATGTGTTTTAGCTGTGTATTGGGACTCGGGTAGGGAAAAATAATTCAATTACATGCCGTGTAGTGGACATACACACCATGTATCTGTTTTTTGTAAAACATGATGGATTTCTTTCTCATGTTCCCTTATTGTGCTTCTAAATTTTAGTCCTTGATAATTTTTTTCTAAGGTGTGCACATGACCATGCAGAGTCTTGCCATCGAGACATCCTCCGGTTGTATGCCTATTTCCAGGCAGTGATTAGACACAGGACATGGCTGATTAGGGACTTCCAGTAGATCCTCATGTTGTGCCAGCCATGGAACCAGCCATTGTACCTGACACAGGTGCTGATGCACAGTTCAGAGATGGTTTCATGGGGATGATACATAACTTTATGGGAACGCAGTATCAGGTCCCGTCAATGGAGGAATTGATGTAGATCTTTCAGAAGAACCATCCTCCCACATTCTCAGGGGATGGAGGACCCTAGGCTATAGAGTCATGTCTAGAAGCCATGTTGAAGATCTTCAAGCATATGGAGATATCACCATAGATGGGGGTGAATCACGCTACGTACATGCTTCAATAATCCACCAAGAAGTGGTGGGATGTGGTCTCACAGGCGGTATGCCAACATAATATGTCATACGATGAGTTTCACCACATCTTCTATGATTAATTCTATTTAGAGACCATGAGGTCTGATTGAGCTCGAGAGTTCAGGAGTTTGGAGGAGGTTACTCTTTCTGTTCTGGAGTATTCCTCTCGCTTCACCGATATGGAATGATTTACACCCTTTATAGGGGAAAATGAGTTCTTCCTTTCATGGAAGTTTGAGGACTGTCTCAGGCAGGATGTCTGATCCCAGGTGAACATATTTAGGTTGACTTATATAAACTCTATAGTCAACCAGGTGATGATTATGGAGTGTAACATGAGGGATTCTAAAGCAGTGTTCCAGGGTGGTTCTCCATCCAGAGTAATTTTTCCTCCTCCTGATAGTAGGAGGCGCTGCCAGGAGACTGCATGTGGTGATCAAAGTAGTAAGGAAGCATCTTCTGGTAGCAAGGTGGTGTGATACTAGTGCGGAAAGAGCATGAATATGAGGCCACATTGCCTAAGAGAACTAGTGGAGTTCCAATATTGTTGCAATATAGGTCACCTTCAGCATTCCTATCAGACCTTCTCAACAGAAGCTGGTGGAAGGGGTTATTCGATGACATGTTTTTCAGGAGAAGCACTACCGGTTTCTCACCAGTCTGGGAACTAGAGTTCTTTCATCCATTTAGGCCAAGGTGGAGGTTGTGGCCATGGCAGTCAGTCGTCGGTCTTTCAGCGATAGCAGGGTGGGTCAGCTCAGAGTGGTCAGGTAGGGTCAAAGTGTCATGGTGCATGCCATACTTTTGCAGTTGAGTAGAACCAGTAGGATTAGGATCTCAGACCCACTACAGTTCGAGGTACGATCTTAGTAGCCTCAGTTTTAGCTTTTTCACTTTTCGTTACAGGGGCTTCCCATAGCTTTATATCTATTGCTATCATAGAGATCCTTGGTATCTACATCGTTTCTTCTACTGATATCGTAACACTAAACACACCATTGAGGAGGAGAACGGCTAGTGTACGTCAGTGTAGGGAGTTTCCTCTAGAGGTTGGTGGGTGTCACTTTTTATGGGATCTCTATGTTCATGAGATGAAAGGCTATGATGTAATTCTTAGGATGGACTAGTTAGTTCCCTTACAGGCATTCGTCAACTATTATCACCATAGGGTGAGTTTGACATCACCAGAGGGAAGATTGTTTCTTCATAGGGGTGAGTGGGATTTCCAGGAAAGCAAAGCAGGATCCAAGCATCATGGGCTGGGAGGAGTTACAAACCAGATTTCTAGTATATACTTGGATGACCAAGAGACTTCACAGTTAGACTTTCTTCCATTGGTGGATCGTTTCAGGGATGTATTTCCAGAGGAATTTTCAGTTTTACCTCCAGAGTGAGAAGTGGAATTTTCTATAGAGCTAGTTCATAGAGCGGCACCAGTGTCCATTCCTTGATATAGGATAGATACACCAGATTTGTAGGAGCTCAAAAATTAGTTAGAGGAGTTACAGGCAAAGGGTTTTATCCTACCCAGTACTTCTCCTTGGGGTTCGCCTGTCTTGTTTGCGTAGAAGGAAAACCGTACCCTCAGGCTTTGTGTGGACTATCGGAAGTTGAACTAGCTAATGGTCAAGAAACGATATCCCTTTCCTAGGATTGATAATCACTTTGATCAGCTTTGAGGAGCCTTGGTGTTCTCTAAGACTGACCTGATATCTCGTTACCATTAGTTGTGTGTTAGACTATCTGATATACATCTCACAGGCTTCCAGAGTAGGTATGGTTTATACAAATATATGGATTGGTCGTTTGGTCATACGAACGCACCACATGTTTTAATGGCACAAATGACCAAGTGATCCATCCATACTTGGATTCTTTCATGGTGGTCTTCATGGATGATATCTTGGTGTAATCTCACACTCTACATGACCATGATACCCATCTTGAGATCGTTTTGAGTACACTGAGAGAGAATCCGTTATATTTCATCCTCTCATAATTCCACGTCTCAATGGATAAGATTCACTTCCTTTGTCATGTTATCTCATAGACATGAGTATCAGTAGACCTAGAGAAAGTGAGAACAGTAGTTTCCTGGGAGAAGCTGAAGAACATATTTTAGGTGCTGAGTTTTCTGAGGCTAGCTAGATACTACAAATGTTTCATACAAGAATTTTAATTCTTAGCAGCAACGCTGATGGGTTTAACTAAGAAGGGTGAGAAGCTCATGTGGTAGATTTTTGTGAGTCAGCCTTTCAGAATCTAAAGGGGGGTTGACATCAGCACTGATACTAGTCTTTCCAGATTCGAGAAAGAGCTATACTATTTACTTCGATGCATCAGGTATCGGGCTGAGAGCTGGGATTATGCAAGTATATAGAGTCATTGTGTACGGGTCTTGGCAGTTGCATCCACATGAGAAGAATTACCCGACATATGTTCTTGAGTTGGCTGCAGTTGTTCATGCCTTACGCAGATGGAGACATTATCTTCTGAGAGAGAATTTTGTGGTTTTCATCGACCACAAGAGTCTCAAGAACATATTCACTCAGTGTGAACTGAATTTGAGACAGCGAATGTGGGTTGAGTACCTTCAGTGTTTTGACTTTGAGATTGCCTACACACCTGGGAAAGGCAACGCAGTAGCTGATGCACCGAGCAGGAGGAACCAGATACAGGTAGTTCAGGAAGCCAGTATTGAGTGGTAGCTTATGACTCTGTACTCTAAGATCCATTTGGAGGTGCACGATAGATAAGGGCATATGTTTCATTCTTCTGTAGTTGTGACGTCTACTCTTTTTGAAAGAGTTCTAATTAGGCTGTTATCTGATTCTGAAGGCCTTGTCTTACGAGATAGCATGTCAAGAGAGGACCCTATTCTTGGATGGACCATATCCAAGGATGAGATCCTTCATTTCCATGGGTGTGTATGGGTGCCAGCCGACAAACATGAGGAGCTAATGCAGGACTTTCATTCCATAGTTTGGGCAGTTCATCATGGTGTCACCAAAATGTATCGTGATCTACACTGTCAGTATTGGTGGCCAGGTATGAAGAGTGATGTTGCATGTTTGGTCATGAAGTGTTCCACCTGTCAGCAGGTGAAGGCAGAGCATCAACACCCAACATGGCTTTTACAGTAGTTACCCATTTCCAAGTGGAAGTGGAATGATGTCGTGATGGATTTTTTGACAGTTTTACTGAAGTCACCTCAAGAGAATAAAGAAGTTTAGGATGTCGTTGACAGACTCATGATGGTTGAAAACTCCTGGACAATCAAGGAGACCTTCAGTGTTGATGAGATGGGACAATTCTAAATCTATGCGATTGTATGTCTGTATGGAGTTCCACACTCAATTGTTTCAGACAGGGATTCCCATTTTACTTCTCGGTTCTGGAAGGGGCTTCAAAAGGCTTTGGGTATATAGGTACTTTTGATTACAGCTTTCTGCCCCTAGGAAGATGGCCAGTCTGACCATATGACTTAGGTGCTTGAGGTCATGTTTCGAGCATGCATCCTAGATTTTGGAGGTTCTTGAGAGAAGTACATACCTCTTGTGGAGTTTTCCTACAACAATTGTTTTCAATAAACTATTCATATTACACCTTATTAGGAATTTTACGGTAGGGCATGATGATCACCCTTATGTTGACTAGAGTTCGGAGAGGCAGCCTTGCTGGAACCTCATCTGGTTTAGGAGACCCACGAGGAGATAGGGTTGATTCAGAAGAGGATGGCTACAACACAGTCTCAACAGCAGTCTTATGTTGGTCAGCAGAGATGACCTATGGAGTTAGAGGTCATGGATCAGGTTTTCCGATGTGTCACATTGAGTTTGGGGAACAAAATAATTTGGAGATAGTGTATGCTTTCACCGAGGTATGTCAGACTATTTTTGGTTGTGAAGATAGTTGGGTTGGTTGCCTATCGGTTGGAGTTGCCCCAGAGGTATCAGGCTATGCATGATATTTTTCACATTTCTCCCCTCTGACATTAATTTTCAGAAACGTCTCATGTCTTTCAACCTGAGGTGGTTGAGCTCGAAGTGGAAGCATCATTTGAGGAGCATCCTATCCTGATTGTTGATCATAGTACGATAGTTCTCCATGGCCAGTCTGTTCCTCAGGTACGGGTGCTATGGAATCATGGGAGAGTACAAGACGAGACATGGGAGAGAGAGGTCGATGTACAAGCACAGTGGACGGAGCTGTTTGGGGTTTCTTATTCTATGCCACGCTAGGGAAATTCAAGGAAAATTTTCATTAAGGGGGGAAGTTTGTAAGAACCTAAAACTTATTTTCAGGTATGTTTTCCTTTTTCTGGTTGTTTTTGAGAAAAAGAGGAATTTCTTGAAATTTCCAAAGTACACATCATGTAATTTATGAGTACACACCGTGTAGTATGTTACCCTAGGTAGCCATGTGCTGGCCATGTATGGGACACACACACGGCCGTGTGGGGGTGACTTGGAGGCCACCTCAAGCAGAGTACCGAAACGGAAAGTACACTTCGTGTACTTCAAAAGTACACACTGTGTATTTTTTTCATTAAACGCATTGGGGTTACGTCTAATGTCTAGAAACACCTTCTTCTAGGGTTCATTCGACTGAGAGATCACGTACACCGACGATCTTACTCTGAGCCTCCGACCAAGCATCTGAACACCAATTCAACCACCGTCGATTGAATTGGGATCTCCTCGGTATGCTCTCTCTTCTTCTTGAGCTTAATTTCATGATTCCACCTCTTTCTCAAGTTATCCCCTACTGAATGTTTTAGTCATTTTTGTAGATCTTAAGTGTTCTATGGTGATTTGAGCTTCGAGGTTCACGTATATCAATCCTAAAACAGTGAGGTAGGTGGTTTGTGCCTTTTCGTTGAATGCATTTGAGTATTATGTGCAATTTTGTCCAATACACTTGAATGGGGTATTGCGTGTTTACCGTATTACCCATGTTGATTGTCTTCCATGAATGTATGCCTATGTAGAGGTTAATGGGTGTGAATAGGGTTGTTTTCTATGCATTGGATGTGTCCGCCCGTGCATGCTCTATTTACAACTGTTTGGTCTTGTTTATCATGTTTGGATTCCTTGATGTTCTTCAATTTCCTAGCACTATGGGATGGATCGATTATTTTTATCTGGCATGCTTGATATGTTGTAGACTGATTAGCCAAGTAGTTCTGTAGGTTTACTTTGTTCGTATTTATTTTCTATTCTTGTTTGATTTACACAGGGCCGTGAGAACTTGGTGTAGTAGACTGTAAGGGGAATTGACTGAGTGAGCTTCCTCATAGAGACTTTGAGAACTTTAGGTTGTAAGGGGAATTGACCGAGTGAGCTTCCTCAGAGAGTCATTGAACCACTTTGGGCCATAAGAGGGATTGATCGTGTGAGCCTCCTCAGAGATTCTCTGACCACTTTGGGCTATAAGGGGAATTGACTGCGTGAGCTTCCTCATAGAGTTCTTGTCTACTTTAGACTATAAGGGGAATTGACCGTGTGACCTTCCTTATAGAGTCGTTAAATTACTTTTGACTATAAGGGTAATTGACTTTGAGTTCTTCCTCAGAAGGTATTTATATATTCTTATGACTGAACCTGAGGGGATAGGCTGCATGTACTTTCCAGAGGTTACCTTTCTTGATTAGCTGCTTATTTCATATGTGGAACTATTTATTACTGAGTACATTCTTGTTACTGCATCTTGGATTATTACCTGCCATATATATTCAATGACTGTTAGGCAGAGATTTTTGGGTGGTTGCCTACTGGGATTTAGTCTCACACCCTGTTGGGGTCATGCTTTTGGGCCCAGACAGATTATATTGCTGAAGGTATAGATAATGGAAATCACCCTTCTACTTCAGGTTCATGATTGACTGTGGAGCTAGAGAACGTGGGACCAAGCTATGGTTTCCGATGCTGAGGAGTTTTATACTTGCTTTCTTTTGTATTTAGTTTATTACTGTTGTATTCCAGCATTGTGACTTGTTTGGATTTTTTCTTATACATATGTGTCACGCATCATTCATATATATATGTGTGCTCTAGTTTATTATTCTCTAGTATTCTGTTGTTACTTATAAATGAATTATTACTACTTCCGTTGTTGCTTTTGTTTTTCTTCTGTTGTGTTACTCTGCCAATGATGGCATAGTTTCCCCACTATCACACCGAAGGCCCTCGCTGCTAGTCCGAAGCCTCTGGTGTTTGGGGAAATGCGCTTGAGGTCATGTGACCAACAGGGTACAGGGTGCCTCTAGGTGACTTCTGAAACCGGGACGTTACATAGCAGTAGTTGATATTAATTATAGATAAGTATTAACAATTAGTAATAATTGTCAACATTTATAAATAATTTCTAGAAAATTGTTAAAATTATGTAATAAGTTGAAAATAATTAGTAATAAATATCAATAATTATTAATAATTATAAATACAAATTATTAATTAGTAATAATTAACGATAATTACCAATAATTAGTAGTAATTGGAAATAATTAACAATAAATAGTAATCACTAATGAAAATAAGTAATAATTAAAAGAATTACTAATAAATGGTTAAAATTTAATAAAATTGATAACAGTTAATAGCAATTACTAAAAATTAGTAATAATTATTTATAAAAATATATAACAAGTAATGATTACAAATAATTATAAATGATTGGTAAAAATTAAAAATAGTATATAATAATTATTTATAATTACAAATAATTAGTAATAATTACACATAATTGGTAATAATTAGTAATAATTATCAATAATTAGTTACTATTAGAAAAAATTAGTAAGAATTATAAATAATTAGAAATAATTATTAATTATTACTAATAATTAATAATGTTTAACAATAAATTTTAAAAAATTGTAATAATTTTAAATATTTATCGATATTTACTAGTAATTGGAAAAAATTAGTAATAATTGGTAGAAATTTGTAATAAATAGAAACAACTACCAATAATTACTAATAATTATTAACAAATACCAATAATTTTAATCATTTTTTAATAATTATACAAATAATTAACCATAATGTGAAATCAATAGTAACAATAACTAATAACTACTAATAATTACTAATAAATACCAATAATTGCTAATAATTTGAAATAAATATTAATATTGAGTAATAAACACTAATAAACTATAATAATTAATAATAATTACAAAAAATTATTTATAGTTACCAATAATTGCTAATTATTTGTACTACATACCAATAATTACAAATTATTACAGATTATTACTAAAAATGGGTAATAATTAGTTATAATTATCGATAAAAAGTAATAATTACTTATAATTATAAATAATTAACTATAATTAGTAATAATTGTTGATAATAAATTTTAATTAATCATAATTTGTAATAATTCATAATAATTAATGGTAACTAATAATAATTAGTGCATGTTTCCCATAATTTGTAATATATAGTTACAATTGATGAAAATTAGTAACAATTAATTAAAATTAAAAAAAATTGAACATAATTAACAATAATTTGTAATAATTAGTAATAAATAATAACAATTATGAAAAATATACAATAATTACTAATAGTTACAAATAATTGGTCATAATGACCAATTATTAGAAATAATATTAAATAATTACACATTATTACCTTTAATAAGTATTATTTGGTATTAATTCGTAAAAATTACAGATAATTAGTAATAACTAATCATAATTATTAATAATAAGTTTTAATTACTAATAATTCATGATAATTTTCAATAATTTGTAATGATTACTGAAAAGTAGAAATAATTGAATATATTTACTAATAAATTGTAATCATTAATGGAAATTAGTAACAATTAATGATAATTGGTAATAATTAATGAAAATAATCAATAATTATTAATAATTACCAAAAAAGACCAATAATTAGTAATAAATTCCAACAATTAGTAACAAATACAAATAATTAGTAATAAATACTAATAATTATTAATAATTTCATTTAATTATAAATAATTAGTAATAATTAGAAATAATTTCCAATAACTAGTATCTATTATATAAAATTAGTAATAATTATAAATTATTAATAATAATTAAATATAATTACAATTGATTTTATATAATAACAAATCATTTCCAATATTTAAAAAAAATCCATTAATTATCAATAATTACAAATAATTATCAATAATTTTTAATATTTACTATTAAATGGAAATAATTACAAAAATATTTTATAACTGCCAACAATTGTTGATAACTACCGATAATTGGTAAAAATTAGAGATAATTGGTTCTAATTACTGATAATAGCTAATAATTAGTAGCAATTAATGATAAATAGTGATAATTATTAATAATTAACAACAGTTACAAATAATTACCGATAGTTACAAATTATTGAAAATAATTACCAATAATTAACAATAATTACAAATAATTTTCAATAATTACAAATTAATTTCAAATTTTATAGAAAATAAGTAATAATTACCAATTTTTTTA
The DNA here is from genome assembly GCA_963277665.1 of Viscum album. NCBI lineage: Eukaryota > Viridiplantae > Streptophyta > Magnoliopsida > Santalales > Viscaceae > Viscum > Viscum album. The sequence goes on from OY728137.1 coordinate 319,753,575, forward strand.
TAATTTCCAATAATCAATGACAATTAAAGATAATTGAAAAAATTACTAACAAATGGTTATAATAACTCGTCATTTCTAATAATTATTAATAGACATTAATAACTTGTGGTAATTACAGATGAATGGTGATAGTTAGTAATAGTTAGTATTATTTTCCACCAATTAGTTTTAATTTTAAATAATTTGTCTTTATTTATAGTAATTAATATGAAAAATTTATATTCGATATTTTTTTAATTAGTAATAATTTTTTATATTTATTTGTAATTACCAGTAATTATTGATATTTTCTCATAGTTATAAATATTTTTTAATTTTTTTTATGATTGTTTTTTGGATCATTACGTCCTTTTATCAGATTAATCGTTCGAAATATTTTTTATTTCTGTAATTTAGAAAATTATACTATAAGGAATTAGAAAATAGTTTTTTGTTATAGGATCGGAGTTAGAAAAATCATCATACAAATCTAAACAAACTGATTATAAATCTAATATATATTGAGGGTGTTGAAACATTTTTATCATCTCTATCGTAAAAACAATAATTTGTTTATAAAGGGACAAATAAGTTTCCATTTAAGAAATATGATATGATGAGGGAAAAATTTGACCACATTGTGATTCATATTTTGAGTTTTGGTTTTTACAAAGATTATATTTTTTAGTGTCACCATGAAGAATGAAAATCAGAAGAAGATAAATAGTTTCAAACATTAGTACATGAGGTGGTTGTCCATCTATTCAGAAAACAAAAACTCATAACAATGATTAAATTATCGAGTTGGAATCATCTCAATTTTTTGAGTTTCTAATGCATGTAAAAGATTTTTTATATCTCTATTTCAATATTATAAAATTTAATGTTTTTACAGAATTTATAGATATTAATTTATATAATATAATATCCCATAGTTTTTTGGATCTTAAATTATATTTCGTTAAGTTACTATTACACAAAAAAAATCTATTTCCCAATTTTTTTTATAAAAGATAGATATTAGTCAATAATTTGAGTATTTGTTATCATAAGATCTACACATGTTTAAATGATTTCATCCTATATTATATTGAAAATGTTTCATTATTTATTTTTCCAACATGTGTACAATCTATGTATGATGAGGCATAACAATTGATTTACAGATTGGTTCCCATTGATCAATTGAGATATTTACTGTTTAAAAATATATTGTTTGGTTTTTTTATCAAAATAGAGAACCCTTCAAAACCTGCCACAATTCCAATATTTCCATCATGAAAACCAGTAATAATTTTTATTGATCATTATTAATGGAAATATTTTTGTTAAGTTCATCCTTTCTTTTCTTCAGAAGGTCGTGATGTGTGAGTCAATATTTTGTCTGATAGTTATTTTCATTTGTTTCTTACAGTAGTAAATATTATTTTTGGCTCATAATAATAACATTATAATACTTACCTCATTTTATTTTGATGAATGTACCATATATCATTTTGATATTACTAATTCTTAGACATCAAAAAAATGATTTTTAATTGCAGCAATTGATTGATGAGTAAAATTTATTATGGAGTAATGGTGTTTGTACACATGATGTTATTGTGAAATATATTTCCATACTGAAAGCTACATTATTGTAGAAAATTAGAGTCCTCCAAGTGTATGTAATTTAATCTAGCTCGATTATATAGGGTTTAAATTATGTACCATTTTATATGAGGTATTGAAAAATAATTTATGCTTGTTAATGGTCTAAAATCATATTTTTGACTATCATCCCATATTTCTTCCAAAATAATATATTTTCTAAAGGAATAGAAATTAATTCAGAAAATATAAAATTAAAAGAGATGGATATCCAATAGTGATCTCATGTATTGATTAAAAATCTATCATCTCTTCATAACATCATTTTTTTTTGGCTGACTATAAAACAATAAAAATATATGTTAGTGGGATATATCATTGTTAGAAAAAATGAAATATTTTTTTTTGGATATTATATATTGGTCTGATTTTTTAGTTTGTCACATGATAGATGTCCTAATTAAAGGGAAGAATTATTTTGATTACATATTTTATACAATTTTGGACACACTTGGTTAGACTAATGAAAATGTAAAGGAATTTTTATATCCTTCTCAAATTTACAGGAATATATAACTTGATTTATTTGAAAATGATATATCATGGAATTTTATGAAACCAAAACCATATTATATAGTTTATAAAGAGAACATTCTATTATTATACTAGAGGACTGTGGATTTGAGGATACCATATGATTATGTGTCCCATTTGGCTCTTGGTATAATAAATGGTAACTCTATAAGATTTAAATTTCAAGATTTTCATATTATAAAGGAAATAATTCTACCGATTAGACTTAGGGGTTCGTTAAATTCTTTGATTTGGGATGTGGTGATTGAAATATAATATTTTTTATAAGAAATATTTTTAGTGACAACTATCTATGATTCATTAAGTAGGTTGTAATAGAATATTATATTAATTTTATGAAAATAGGAAAAAAAATTATATAAACTTTAATTGATTAAATGGAACATTTAATATTATATTTTTCATATGATGAAAAATTTAGAGGATCAGTGTAGGTCTAATAGATGTACCAATATAAGAGATTCATGTAGAAATTGAAATAAAATGTATATAACACAGCATCAATTTAAGGGTTTATTGCAACATTGCATTTTCCCGAGAAAACATTGTTTTTATGCCATCATTACATTCAACGCGAATATCCTTGAAAAAATAATAGAGTGGGTCAAAATTGGAGAAATGCTGATGATGAAATGAATTATAAATTATCACATTATAATCATCCTTAACATGTGTTTGGTGGATTTAATGAATAATGTATTTCATATGATGAAAAACACAAAGCTTGTACATATGTTCTTCTCAATAGTGGAGAAAATAAATTTTTTTTATATTGAATTATATATTAATATACTATTTATTTGTTTTTTAAATTTATATTATTTATTTTATATTACATGATGAGAATATCAAGAAAAATTTCCCATAAATTATAGGAGCTACTCCTAAATAACATTGAAAACATAATTTTTCATACTTGTTTGAAAGACTGGTAAAGTATATTTTTATGGTGGAATATAGTAAAACAATTAATTATTTTTTATATTTAAATTTTTTCTGAAAATTTTAATGTATCTTAAAATATGGATAAAATTGATAATATATTATCTATATTAAGTAACCCACCATCGAAATTGGTGAAATTTTATATTTCATATGACGTCAATGGTTTTTGATTTCATAAAATTGCATATGGTGAATCAATTAAATGAATAGTGTGTTTTCATGAATGGTTCTCTTTATAGAGAAAAATATGTTTGATTTTATGGAATCAAAGAAGTAATAATTTAATTTTTTTATATGAGATAGAATTAATTATCATTGTTTAAATTCTACTAGATAATGGGTGAGAATATATGAAATTATTTTTCTGAACCATGGGGCATGTTAGATCTGATTCTCATTAATGTGTATCATCACATGTTTAATCATGGGATAATATATAAATAAATAATACTTATCTTATAATTTATTTAATTATTGACTTAATATTATTAATTATTTGTATAGTTTATGGTATACCATTAAAGATAGATTGAGATCTACTATTTAGGAGTCCTGGGAGATCTATATGCATGCATGTTATCATTAGTATTTTCCCAATCAGATAAAGGGATCCTTGTAGAAATCTTGGCCCATAGTTTTTTATCATTCTTGATGTAACCATCAACTTGATAACATCTCATCTATTTTTTTTAAATATTTTTATCCAACTAGATGTGAGAATGTTTTTATAGGTGATCATCATTCAGCCTGACGAACCAGGGTAAGAGGTCATGTAAAAAGATGAAATATGCATAATTTTTATTATTCACTTATATATGATAAGTAATTTAGTTTAATAACTTTTATATACATTAAATGTAAAATTTCTATTTTATATTTATATAGGTATTTTAGTATATCGATGTTATGGTGTTTGATGTTTTTTAGATTATGTATACTGATCCTAGAACGGGAAAGATTACTAGATGTTGGAAGTGTGAGATTATATTTGGTATAATTATAATGATTTTAAAAATTTACTAAAACTAATATTTTTTATTTTTTATTCCAAATATGTTTTGAAGTATGGTTATGAGGATGAATCATCTCGCACACAATATTAGAGTCAGGTCACAAATAAGGTTCAGGACACTAGTATTCTTGGGTATTATGAGGAACCTTAGATATGGGGGAATTGGTATAGTTTTGAGAAACGTCGAGTGGTTGGTATCAGTTCCCAATTGTCTCTTTTTAGTTATAATTGTATGGTTGTGTGGTTATCATTTTTCAAAATGTGAGGAATCTAATTATTCTGAATCATCATCTATAGAGTATGTGGATACGTTATGAACTCAAAATTAGTTTAAATAGAGATTTCCAAGATTGTTGGAGTTACTTTATCAACACCAATACTTGAAGGAGTAGAAGTATCGATGGAAGGAGTGTAAGCATGGGTATATTATTAAATAGATATGATGACTTCTGTAGGGTATAGTGTAGAGACCCAAATATTGATGTACATAGACATTACATTACTTTTGAGAAATACATAATACATGAAAAAAACAGATTCCCAAAGATCGTATTAGGTTAGTGTCTTTGTAAACTCGGAACATAATCTTCTAATCCTGGTGGAAGAACTTAAACATCTCCCATAAAGAACTTCAACTTTGATTTTCTTACCAAAAAACATTCTTTATATCCTGGGGAAAAGAAAACATAAAAAGGGTGAGCTCAAATTCTTCGTAAGGGTAAACATGGAGAACATAAAACAATCCCTAAACATTTGAATGTAAGAACATGAACATAAAACATCAAAATCCTGAGTAATGACATAAATCATGGCAGTGCATATGGAATAGATCATAAAGGAACATTAATCATGATAAAATAGTATAGGAATAAAATAATTACATGTGGAAAACCATTAATCACGTGTTTTGATTTCCATAGTAGCGAATGCATTGTTTCCAAGACCATCATAGTGGACAAAGTCTATTACTGAACCGGGTTTACTTGACGTTCCAGCCATGTATCACTGAACCAGATTCAATTTTCATTCCAGCCATGTTTATCTCATGAAATATAAATCTTTTCCCACTACATTTGAATGATATATAGGTCCCACCCATCTCATAATGAAATCATTTTTTCGTGTGCCAAAAATTCAACATTAATCATTCATCATAACCAAAAGAATAAAATTGGTTGCATAAACATCATCCCATCATGACACAATCCATATAAAACAAACGGATATCAGTTAATCATAATAAAAATAAAACCATTTAAATAATATAGTCATTATAATTGAAACATAAACATGCTAAAGAATGTCATCTTAGATGGAAAATAGTTTTGATAAAACACTTGAGAAGAATTCTTGAAGAAAAATATCCTTTCTTCTTCAAAATAATTTTCTTTTCACAGAATGCCATGAAATTTTAAAAGAAAATGATTTTATTGAAAATAATCATGAAATCTTGTAGAGTAAGCCTCATGAAGAAAAGGCGTTATGAAACCATAAAAATTATTTCAAGTCGTATAAGTTAAAAACATATTCTCCTCGTACTTTTAACGAAAAAAGTCAAAAAATACCTCATTTGGTAAACAAAAAAAAGATTCCATCCATTACACAAAGTAAAAGACAAAGAGTGGTAAACATAACTTTATACATACATGGATAAATATTTAAAAAAAATTGAAAAACATTTTTATGGACAAGTATGAATAATATAACCCCAGTAAATACTTACAAATAAACAATCTCAGATAAAAACAAGATTGAAATAATTATCCCTTACCAATTACAATCAGTGGAATCATACATGTCATAAAATAAAGAAAATTACATGAATATGTAAATATCATATTTTTCATAATAAAAATCATAAAACATTCATGGGAATCATAAACACCATACCAAAGAAATAGATGGCGATCAGTGCATATGTCTCACAGAAATAAAAGTGAGACGAAATAATCCCTTACCTTCAGTCGAATTTCATTCGTATATATCCGAAACTCTTGTATTGTGGGTTTAAACATATTATTAACTTGTAAAAGAATCATAATAATATTTATGATATCATATATGATTCACTTATGACTTTATATTACCCGTTCTTTTTTCAATTCCATGTTAGATCAGCGTTTTTGGTAAAATCGTTTCATTTATCGTACGTGTTTGGACTTGTTGTTCTTGATATTATTATTACTTATATCATGATTTAATTACATCCAGAATGAAAAAAATTATTTATATATCATATATATTCACTATATATATATAATAGATAGATAAACTAAATGAAACACACCGTTCATGGAGACAGTAGGTCGTACGTACGCATGAACGCGGTTTTCCTTTCCTTATTGACTTGAATGGAAGTAAGTAGATGATATATATATATACATAAATCCAGTAGAATTATTATGTCCTATATATAATTATTATTCTTTATATATACTTTATAATCATTCTTGTATGGTTAACATGGAGAATGAATTTCATCGCGTCATGGAGACGGTAATCCGTACGTACGCACGAGCGATGATATTGTTCCCATAATTATTGAATGGAATTGGAGTGGATGATATAATATCTCAGAATCATTATGAGGTTATGATAACCATTTATAGTTATTCCTTACACCATTATACTCATCCAACTAAGGTGGTGGTGGAAAAATAGATTACACCACGACGTGGAGACTGTATTATGTACGTACGCACGGGCGATGATTTCATTTTTCATAGAATGGATAGAAGGTGAAATGGGGTTGTTTCATATTTATAATAACATATCAGTATATTATTTATAATTATTTTATTACTTTATAATGAAACAACTAAATAATACTATGTAGAAGAATAAGGATACTTGATAGAATCAGTTGAATAGATTACCTCTTCTTCGATGCGCCTCCTGTCAACCTCCTCTTAGGGCACTAAAGTTGGTCTTTACAGAATACCAGGTCCTCTAGTAGGTTTATATGGAAGCTTATAATTGAAATTGGCAGGGTTTGGATGATCTTGAAGACTCAAATTTGTGTGAATATGAGAGGGAGGAGGTGCCCTTTTATAAGGGAGAAGAGGGGCACCTTTGGAATCCTCAAAAAAATTAATTTAATATAAATTCATAACCCCCATAAAAACATCCAAAATGACTCAAATAAGAATCTTAGATGAGAGAGGGTTGTAATCCCATCAACAAATAAATTTATACATTTTCAAAATTTATTTTAAACCTTATTAACATGATTTATCCTTATTTAATCTATTTAATTTTATTTGTGGTAAAAATATTCTAAATTTTAAATTGTTATAAATAATAACTTATGTGCTAATAATTATCCATAATTGGGTACTTTATGACATTTTTGACCATATAAATTTCAATTTATAATTTTTAAATATTTTTTGTGATTTTTAAACTATTTAATAATATGTTATTTATATAAAATAGCAATAGTGTTAATTTTGACACTATTCATTTATTTGAATTTTAATAAAATCCACACCGAGGATATATTCGAACAATAATGTTTAATAGACTCCTAAAATGTCATATTAATCAAGGAAATCTGTGGAGAAAATTAATTAGTTCATATAATATTTATTTTAATACTTATAAAACCATTTATTTGATATTTCTCTTAATAAACAAATTACTACATCATTTTTGTATAATCATTTAATGTACTTATTATTTGCATAAAAATTAAAAATAAAATACTATTATGATGATAAATCTAATATATTTGAAAATAATACTTTTCCTAGAATTTATCATCTTAAAATCACAACATGTAAACTGTTATATTTATTAAATTATGAAGTTAACAACTTTGACATCATTTAAAATAATATAATATAAGTGTCATAATCGCATTTATAAAGCTCCAACGAGTCAAAATTCGACCATTGGATGGTTATGGTATTGATATATGCGACCAATAAGTTTTGTTCAGGTTTTGTTTCCTTTTAATGGGTATTATTATTTTAATAAAAACTATATTACTGATTTTTTACTAAATAAAAAATTTCTGCATCATTAATGTATAAGCTATTAAGGTAAATAAATATCTATTAAAAATTAAAAATAAATTACCATAAAAAAGAAGAAAATTTTATATTTCAAATATTTATTTATAATAGAATTTATAATCTGTATAACCTTATATTAAAAATACATTAATTTTTAAAGATTGAGTGAGACATATTTCACTTTCTTTAAAATAAAAAAAATTAAAGGTCATAATCACATCCAAGTGGGTTCCAATGGATTCCATTTCGACCCAAATATGACTTAGGACGCAATATAATCATCCTATTATATTATTTCAAGTGTTATGGAAATTGTATAATATTATATCTACACTTAATTACCCAATTTACCTTTACCTATGGTAAATAAAATTTACCGTAGTTACTATCCATAGTGCCCAGAAATAAAAACTAGCCTATTAACATAATTTGGACATAATGATTCCAAATATGGAATCCATTTTTCCAAATTCAGTACATAGAATTTTCAGTATTTAATTTAAAGTTAATCCCTCTTTTGAGAAAATGGGTTCCAAATGTTAAAACATTGCAAAAGAATGAATTATTTTTACCTATGAATTCAATGTAAAATTAATGAAAATTAATTTCTTTATGTTAATTTGTAAAAATATATTCTATTTATACTTTAAACCCATTATATATTATAATTTAACCATATAAATTATTACAATGGAAAGAAGTTGTTTTCTATTAAAATATAGTGCGTTTTTACTATTTATTAAAATATTAAAGTTATCAGAATAATATGAAAAATTTATCGAAAGTAAATTTTTATGTCCTGATTCCAAATAATAATTTTTTTTATATTTAAATTATAAACATTTCAGAAAATAGATTTAATGTGGGTGCACCATTAAAAGGCGGCAAAACTGCATTTTTTGAAAATTATTTATTTTACACGAAAATTTTATTTTGTTCTCATACCATGTTCTAGAAAATGTGTAAGATGAATAATAATGTTATAAAATTCATAATGTATTTAATAATATTCATAAACACTTGTTCATAATATTATAATAATATATCATTGTTTAGTGAAACTCTGTATTGCGTACAACACACGCTATCGAGGAAGGTCTCTCTTGCATGAAACACAAGCCAAGAATAGTGTATTCATATACTACAAGATAATACGATGTTGTTTATAGCACAAGCTAATATTAGTGTAGAGTAAAAATCAAGTCATTAATTAAATTAAAAATAACATTCCTCATAAAATCTCAGGTGGTAACATTCTACCCCCTTAAAATGAATTTCGACCTCGAAATTCGTCGGGGGTATAAACAATTTTCTTCTCGAACGTTTCTTTCATAGAAACCCACATCGTAAAAAGGAATAATAAAACATAATTTTAAAAAAGAAACGTTAGAAACATAACAGATACAAAACGTAACTCATCAATGGGTTTCCAAATATGAGATTATAGGTGAAAATATGGATATAAAAGAAAAATATAACCATCAACTTCTGATAAAGAGTGGTACAAGACATGGCTATGAAAAAACCAACAATCACAAAGCCATAAATTTGTGAGGATCTAAGGTACCATCTGATTATTCCGATATTAGGGCACTAGGACAACATTTTTGGTTTTCAAGATCATTTCCCTAATGTTGGAAATTTTTGAATTAAAATAGATACTTACTTGATTTTGGTACAATCTCACTGTTTTTTGTGCCTAAAACAATTTCAACCTCATCTCTTAAAGAAGTTGAATTTGTATTCTATAAAGTGTTAGCAGATCTTGTGATAAAATGATAGGTCATTCCATCTATCTCTAACATATGTTTAGAAAAAGCTATATACATAAGTCCATCTTAATGTGAGATTAATCGTATATAGTTCCAATATTGTACTTATACATAATCTATCATTCTGCTTAATAAAATAAAACTACTTTCTACTAACCAGGGAATTTTTTTATGCCAGTGGTAGGTTATAAAGGCCTTGCACACATTGGTTGTGAGTTCAATTCCCGCAACCCTGTCTGACACGACAGGTAATCGCTCGTCCCCTAAGTTTTTCTTATATGACTACACTATTATAACTTTCTAGAAATATTATCGAAAAAATGTTCTAACCTTAAACAATATTATCTTATGTCCAACATTATCCATTTCAAATATTTAGACTTATCCAAAATACATCTATCCAAGATCATAGTATAAATAAAACAATTACTAGAAATGTTATCAACCAAGCATGTGAATACAATCATTTATCCCCCATTTATCATAAGATATATCTTGTTGGTCACATTCTAAAAATGTGAATACCTTAATCATGTATTCTCTTGAAACATGAATTACTATAGAATATTTGTGAAAACATGAATGCTATCAAAAGTCAAATCTTTCCACATACCAAAATCCCGAAAATTTTATATACTCAAACCATACTATCAATATGTCCTTATATCATTCAGTAGCTCATTAATACTATCAAACATTTCATTATCTCTTTATCCTTTCATTATGTTCATATCATATACTTTCCAAAAAAAATTCAATCACTTTTGATGGTTACCGTTACCATACAATTATTGAAAAACAATACAAAAATATTCCAAAATTCAACGATGCTACAACTGAGATTCCATGATACTATTTTGAAATAACATTACATAAACACTTAATCATTCCACAACATCATTTTCATATTCAACATCACAAATAGTGATCGCATGTGACTTCCCTTTTTCCTTTTCCTTAATAGGTTTCTTACGTCGATCATCATTAACCCTTGTATTAGGGAATTGATTAGCATAATTCCCCATTTCCTTGCACTTGAATCATTGAAGTGTTGGTGGAGGGTTCTCTTTAATCTTTTCTTTATTCATGTCATTAGAATCCTATTTCCCATTACTTCAGCACTCATCTGATCGATTACCTTCTTTTCCACACTTGAAACATTTTCAAGTACCTTATAAACAATATCCACCATGCTTCTTTCCAAAATTTGAGCATAAAGAAACATTCAGCTTCTTTTCACCACTGTTCTGAGATTTTTCCTTGAACTCCATCTTTCATTTTTTGTAAAAACCAAGAGATAGATATCTAACACCATCTTCCAGTTCTACCATGATAGAATAATGCACAATTGCTTCATATCTACTGAAGTCTCTTATAGCTAATCACCTTAGAAGACTTAGGTTTAAGCCACTAATGAATTGATCAACTTTACATTCAGGTTGGATGATAAAGCCAGATGCATACCTTGAAAGCCTTATAAAAATTTCCTTGTATATACCAAAATATTCATCATCCTTTTGCTTAAACTCAAGGAACTCCTTTTCCATCTTTGTTCGAAGAATACGAGGGAAGTACTTATTGAAAAATAAGTTCTTGAACTCATCTCATTCCATGGATTCAATTTCATCTTGGGGCCTCGTATTCTTAATTAGAGTCCACCACTGGTCGGCTTCACCTTCTAAACATTAAATAGCCAGAATTGCTTTTTCATGTTCTAAATAGTGAAGTATGGAAAATATATTTTCAATGGTACTGATCCATTATTTAGAAAGAAGTGGATCAAAAGACCCACAGAAAGATGGTGGACATTGCCTCATGAAGGACTCAATAGAATATGTCTCCCTTATCTACTCATTTGGAAGTCTAGAATGAATCATAGCTTGTGTAAGTTTAGCAATAATATTTTCTACTCTATCTCCCATAAAATTGGTTTGTTCAGGATAAAAATCATTTTATTTTCCATTACATTTATCAACATGGTTCTTTCAGGTTCCAACCATCGTCTAAAACCCAAAACAATAGTGTTGGAGGAAAAAATCAAGCTAGGAAAACAACATAATAAAAGGGGAGTACCATCAATATATAACATCTTAGGTTTAATTCTAAGATCATTACAAAAATTCTAGGACTATAACCTATATTTATATTTATCCTTAAAGACATCCCTAGACATACCATAGAAATGTATCTTGGGGTCTCACTAAAGTTTTTGAATCCTAGTTTCCAAAGGTTGACTAAACCTTTACTCTGATACCAACTATAGAGACCCAAAGATTGACGTACATAGAAATTACATTACTTTTGTGGAATACAAAATACATGAAAAAAATAGATGCCCAAAGACCGTATTACTTTAGTGTCTTTGGAAACTCAGAACATAATCTTCTAATACCGGTAAAATATCTTCAATATCTCCCATAAAGATCTTACACTTTGGTTTTCTTACCTAAAACCATTATTTATATCCTGAGGAAAAGTAAACATAAAAAGGATGAGCTCCAATTCTCAGTAAGGGTAGACATGGAGAACATAAAACAATCCCTAAACAGTTGAATGTAAGAATAGGAACATAAAACATCAAAATCATGAGTAATTACATAAATCTTGGCAGTGCATAAGACCTAGATCTTAGAGGAACATTAACCATGATAAAATAGCATGGGAATAAAACATGTAATTGTGGAAAACCATTAATCACATGTTATAATTTCCATATTATCCAAGGCATTGTTTCCAAAACCATTATAGTGGATAATGTCCATTACTGAACCGGGTTTACATACTGTTCCAGCCCTATATTACTGAACTGGATTAACTTTCCATTCCAGCCATGTCTATATCAGGAGATATAAATCCTTACCCAATGAATTTGAGGGATATATAGGTCCCACCCATCTCATAATGAAATCATTTTTTCGTGTGCCACAAATTAAACATAAATCATTCATCATAACCCAAATACTAAAACGGGTTTCATAAACATCATCCCATCGTGACATAATCCATATGAAAAAAATGGATATCATTGTATCATAATAAAAATAAAACCATGTAAATAATAGATACATTATACTTGAAACAAAAACATGCTAAATAATGTCATCATAGATGGAAAATAGTTTTGATAAAACACTTGATATGAATTCTTGACGAAAATATCCTTTCTTCTTCAAAATTATTTTCTTTTCACAAAATGCCATGAAATTTTAAAAGAAAAGAATTTTATTGAAAATAATAATGAAATCTTGTAGATTAAGATTTATGTAGAAAATGCATTATGAAACCATAGAAATATGTTCACTCCATATAAGTTAAAAAACATTCTCCTTGTACTTTTACTGAATAATGTCAAAAAGTACCTCATATGGTAAACAAAAGAAAGATTTCTTTTATAACACAATGTAAAAGTAAAAGAGTGGTAAAAATGACTTTAAAAATGCATGGAATAATATTAAACACTTTATAAAAAACGTTTTTATGGACCAGGATGAATAATATAACCCCAGTAAATAATTTCTAATAAACAATCTCGGATAAGAATGAGATTGGAATAATTATCCCTTACCAATATTAATCAGTGGAATCATACATTTCATAAAATAAATAAAATTACATGCATATTTAAAGATCATATCCTTCATAATAAAAATAATAAAACATTCATGAGAGGAATAAACACCATACAAAATAAATAGATGGTGATTAAGTCATATGTCTCACTCAAATAAAATTTTGACGAAATAATCCCTTAACTTAGGACCAATTTCTTCTATACGTGTCTGAAACTCATATATAGTGGGTTTAAACATATTATTAACTTGTAAAATAACCATAATAATATTTATGATATCATATATGATTCACTTATGACTTTATATTACCCGTTTTTTTGTCAATTCCATGATAAAGCAGCGTTTTGGGTAAAATCATTTCATTTATCGTCCGTGTTTGGACTTGTTGTTCTTGATATTATTATTAATTATATCATGATTTAATTACTTATAGAATGTAAAACATGATTTATATATCATATATATTAATTATATATATAATAGATTGGTAAATGAAATGAAACACACCGTTTAGGGAGATGGTAGGCCGTACGTACGCATGAACACTGTTTTCCTTTTCGTATTGACTTAAATGGAAGTAAGTAGATGAAATATATATATATATATATATATGTGCATAAATAAAGTTTCATTATTCTTTCATATATATCATTATTATTCATTATATATACTTTATAATCATTCTTGAATGGTTAACATGGGGAATGAATCCCATTGCATCATGGAGATGGTAATCTATACGTACGCAAAAGCGATGATATCACTCCCATAATTATTGAATGGAGTTAAAGTGGATGATATAATATCTCAGAATCAGTATGATATTATAATAACTGTATATAGTTATTCCTTACACCATTATAACTTCCACATAAGGTGCGGGTGGAAAAACAGATTACACCATGGCGTGGAGACGATATTCCGTACGTACGCACGCGCGGTGATTTCATTTTCCGTAGGATGGATAGAAGTTTAAATTGGGTTGTTTCATATTTATAATATCATATATTTATATTATTTATACTAATTTTATTACTTTATAATGAAACAACTAAAGAAGAGTAAGTAGAAGAATAAAGAAACTTGAAAGAATCGGTAGAAGAGATTTCCACTTCTTCGATGGGCATCCTCTTAACCTCCTCTTAGGGCACTAAAGCTGGTCTTTGAAGAAGACCCGAACCTCTAGAAGGTTTCTATAGAAGAGGATAAGTGAAATGGTCTGGGGTTGGCCGAGATTTAAGGCTCAAATTTGTGTGAAGAGGAGAGAGGGGTGGTGCCCTTTAATAAGGGAGGAGAGGGGCACCTTTGGAAACCTCAAAAATATTAATTTAATATAAATTCAAACCCCACATAAAAATTTAAAAAATGTCTCAAATACTAATATTAGATGATATAGGGTTGTAATATCATCAAACAATAAAATTTATACATGTTGTAAATTTATTTTAAAACTTATCAAAATGATTTATCCTTATTTAATCTATTTAATTTTATTTGTGGTAATAATATTCTAAATTTTTAATTATTATAAATAATTACTTATGTGACGTAAATTATCCATAATTTGGTCATTCATAAAATTTTAGACCAGATAAATTTCAATTTATAAGTTTTAAATATTTTTGTTATTTTTAAATAATTTAATAATTTGTTATTTCTATAAAATAACTATAGTGTTAATTTTGACAATATTCAATTATTTGAATTTAAATAAAATCCCCATAGAGGATATATTCAAAACAAAATGTTTAACAGATTCAGAACATGTAATATTCATCTAGAAAATTTCTTTATAACATTACTTTGTTCATATAATATTTATTTTAATTTTTATAAAACCATTTATTTGATATTTCTCTTAATAAAACAATTACAACATCATTTTTGTATAATCATTTAATGTACTTATTAGTTGCATAAAAATTAAATATAAAATACTATGATGATGATAAATCTAATACCCTTAAAAAAATACTTTTACACAAATTTATAATCTTAAAATCACAACTTGTAAATTTTTATATTTATTAAATTATGAAGGTGACAACATTGACATCATTTAAAATAAAATAATATAAGTGTCATAATGGCTTTTATAAAGCTCCAAATGATCAAACATTCTCACTTTGGATGGTTATGGTTTAGATATATGAGAATAATAAGGTTTGTTCGTGTTTTTTGGCCTTTTAATGGGTATTAATATTTTAATAAAAACAATATTATTGATTTTTCACTAAATAAATAATTTTTCAATCATTAATGTATAAGCTATTAAGGTAATTAAATATCTCTTAAAAATTACAATTAAATTACCATAACAAAGAAAAAAAAATCATCTTTCAATTGAGTATTTATAATTGAATTTATATTCTGTATAACATTATATGAAAAATACTTTAATTATTATAGTTTGAATGAGACATATTTCACTTTCTTTTAAATAAAATAAAGTAAAGGTCTTAATCACACCCAACTGGGTTCTAGTGGATTTATTTTCAACCCAAATATTCCGTGGGACAAAATATAATCATCCAATTATATTAATACAATTGTTAGGGTAATTGTATAATATTATATTTACCCTTAATTACCTAATTTAACTTTAACTATGGTAAACAAAATTTACCGTAGTTACTATTCATGGTGCCCAAAAATAAAAATTAGCCTATTAACATAATTTGGATCTAATGATTAAAAATATAGAATCCATTTTTCCAAATTCAAAACACGTAATTTGTTTTATTTAAATTAAAATTAATCCCACTGTTCATAAAACGACTTTTAAAAGGTAAAACATTACAAAAGATTGAAGTGTTTTTACCTATGAATTCAATGTAAAATTAATAATAATGAATTTCATTATATTAAATGTTAAAAATATATTTTATTTATACTTTAAAAAAATAAGATATTATAATTTAACGATATAAGTTATTGTGATGAAAAAAGTGGTTTTTAATTAAAATATAGCGTGTTTTAACTATTCATTAAAATATGAATGTTATCAGACTAATATGAACAAATTTATCCAAAGTAAAATTTTTTATTTTGATTCCAAATAAACATTTTGTTTTGTCAAATTGAACTTATAAATGTGTAAAAAACTATATTTAAATTTTGTGCTCCATCAAAAGGTGGCAAAACTGCATTTTTTGAAAAATACTTATTTTAACCGAAAAATTTATTTTGTTCTCATACCATGTTCTAGAAAATGTGTAAGATGAATAATAATGTTATAAAATTAAAAATGTATTTAAAAATATTCATAATGGCTAGTTCAAAATATTATAATAATATATCATTGTTTAGTGAAACATGGTATTGCGTACAACACACACTATCGAGGAAGGTCGCTCTTGTGTGAAACATAAGCCAAGAATAGTGGTTGTGTATACTACAAGCTAATACAGTGTTGCGTATAGAGCAAGCTAATATTGATGTATCATACAACACAAGACATTAATGAAATTAAAAATAATATTTCTCATAAAATCTCGGGGTGTTACATATAGGTATGGAGTTCTCTCAACCAAGTCCCCTTGAGGATCCACCTCCTCCACAGTGTTGGATATATTTTTTTAAAGAACATAATATGATGTTTTTTTTAAAAAACAAATTACTTATAATGTGGTAATTTATTTATTTTTCTAATGTTTTACCAAATTTTTTTCAAAAAGTTATGTTTTTTAATTTATTAATTTTAAAAAATCTATTCTAAATTAGTTATTTTTTTATTTTTTGTTTATTTCTCATGTAAATCCCTTTCCATATAAAATAAATAATCATTTTATATTTGGCGAAAATCTAACTGTGTTTGTATATGATTCTATTGAAAAAAATAATATTTTACATGTACCTTTGTATAAAAATCTTTTTTAATTCCATTTTTTACCCCAAATAAATTATGATGGGATCCCATCGCAATTGACCAGTTGAAAATATATTAATTACTATTGGTGTATATGTTTTTATTAAGTCCATTTTAGGAAATTAACTCCACTAAAATTGATACTCACATACATCATATATATTTATTTATCCAATATCCATATTTCAAAATGTGATGAGTGATCTGGGGTGTTCATCTCAACACTGTGTTACACAAGTAGGCATTCACCTCAATCATAACAGTTAGGGTTCATTGATAGTTGGGTGGAAAATCATTATCCTAGTACATCATATGGCCATACTCGACTCTATTCCTATGATATTCTAATCAGTGTGGTTTCCTACCTATGTGTAACCCTAAAAAAATCCATGAACATTGCCTTAACCATTAAGGTAAAATTTCCACATGCTTTCCAAAGACAACATAAACCACAATCAGAAAACATTAGCATAAAACTAACTTGTTGGATTATTGAAGCCTTTGAAAGTTCCACTTTGGATGAAATCATATTCTGGGTATTTTAGGGGTTATCATTCAGAGTATCTCTTATTAAATATACATCATGTGCATATTAAATTAGAAATAATTATATCCCAATAAATAATTATTTTTAAATTTTTTATTCTTTTATGTATTCAATCTTCTTAAATATTCAGATTTGGAATCCCAATTTTATCCACCAAATTAATGTGTTCACACCAAATTAATGTGTCACCATTTATACAACCCATTAATTTTTGTTACTCACCAAAAACAATTAAACCATATCTATTCATATCCAAAGGCATCCAATGAAAATATTACATGCAAATTTCATGTAAAGGAATAGAGTTTAATGAGATTAAAAATATATAGATTTGTAATCCCAGAGCAAGATATAACCAACATCCAACCTTTCTTGTACAAGGAATAAGCCCCTAGGACTTTAGGTAGTCCAATCCAAAGTCCCAATCACCGAGGAGACATTACTAATGAGAGAATTCAATTCATAATATCTCTAGTACTTAATATGCAAATAAAATATTTAATATCTATTATGGATCTTATAACTCACACAAAAAAACGGAGTCCAAGGTAGAAAAAACTAAATATTATGATATCATTCCTACAATGAAATGTAAGTCTTTATCACCAATCACATAAATTTAGAATTCATAATTTCAAAATTTCCAAAAAATTGTAAATAAAAATATTAAATTATTTAACAGTAAATAAACATTTTATTTATTTTAAAAAACATTAAATACACATATCAACGTTTAATATCTTTTTTATAATTTAAATATATCATTTTAGAATTTATACCTCTACTTATTTTTAAAAAAATTATAAACCAGTAGAAAAATTAAAAAAATATTAAATTTTGTTAATATATAGTTTGTATTAACACTTGAAATTACATTAATCTAGTGTCTCATTATGTTAATTCCCCAAGATATATATTATTACATTATAATCTCACGGTAGTTCCCCACACCACATTCAAAGACAATTTAATGTCATAGTTTGAGTATCACACTTGATACTATGTTGTATCATAACATATTATCAGGTAATAACCTCACACTACATTGATAATCAGCATAATATCAAGGAGATATCACATAGTACATTGACACTCATCGTTTTATTAAGTACCCTGAATATTTTAATATGTTTTCTATGGTGTGGGTGTGGGTGGAATTATATCATTACATATGTTCCTCCCAACTTCATCATTTCATTAACTATTTACCAGAATTTAAAATTTCAACATTACGTTATTAATTTAACATAATATTAATTTTTAGTGCACAATTAATTTGATTATCAATTTAATGAAAGGAGAAAACCTAAGATATGTTAATGTTTAATATAATATCAAAGGAAATTTTGAGTATTGTTACATTATTATTATTCTTGTACTCATGGGGGGAATTTACATTTTATGTACTAAAAAATATTCTATAATAAATAAAATAAAATCTACATAATGATTCAGTGGAGAATGTGGATTTATAACCAATGATGGGTTTTGGGGGTTCATTTTTATGAAAATGGTAGAATAATACTACCTATATTGTGGCTGATAAATCCTCAATTAA
Source organism: Viscum album (assembly GCA_963277665.1). Classification (NCBI taxonomy): domain Eukaryota; kingdom Viridiplantae; phylum Streptophyta; class Magnoliopsida; order Santalales; family Viscaceae; genus Viscum; species Viscum album. The sequence continues at coordinate 319,773,028 of OY728137.1, forward strand.
CTCAAAAAGAACATGAAATATGAAGAATATAAACATATAGGAAACTATATTTATGATTTAGTGGCTTCCATATCCATTTATTTTTTATGATGATGATCATTATGCTATTAGAAAAAAAACCTCATCTATCTGAGTGTGGTACCCCAATAAAAGGATCATAATTTTAAATTATATGATACTAACACACCCAAGTGGTTTTAGTTCCCTCATTATTATGAAAAATAGAATATCTAGATGGTGAGAGCTATAAAAAGAATAACATAAAATAGAAGAGCGTATCATAGATTCCACAATGTTTTCCAATGATTGGAAGTCATTCTATTTATATAGGTATTTATCTATGATCTCCATTTGAGAGAATCAATATATGACATATCATGTGCATTGATTCACATTGGGTAGTATTCAATAAAATTATTAAATAAATATGAAAATCTATAAATTGACCAATGATTTACTCTAAAAATGATGAAACTACATTGGGATGATGCATGAACCTAAATCCATTGTCTCACAAAACATTGGGAGGAACATATTCTTGGGTTACATCATATGAAACTATACTACATTGGTAGCAAAATATTCTTTATTTCCTTCATACGGGAGAATTTGTGACAATTTATCCTTAATCTATATGCTTCAAATGCATATGCTTTTCTTCCATATCTAACAAATTGATATTTTTATAGAAACCACTATTTTATTAAATTTATAAATTGGGTGAACCATATTTTTCTTCAAGGAAACAAAGGCCCATTAGGTCATACTTTTTCGTTGAGTGAATAGGGATTGAGTTTGACATGGTGAGCTTCTCTAAGTGTGTTAGAGAGTTTATCTAAAAAAGGATTTTAGATGGGGTTTTCACAAGATATTTCATATGATGTGATATAATGTTATGCTTTTGAAAACATTACTAAAATGTTTTGAATGATATTGAAAAATATTTTTTGATATAGATTCAGAAGATATTAAATATGATACCACATAAGGTGAAATGAAACAATGTTTATAAGGATTTAGTGAAAGTGGTATATTTATTAAAATATTCCCTAGAGCCTCATATGGGTATGATACATGTTAACATAAATCATAAAGTATGTCATATATATGTTTAATTTGATAATATTGACCCATTACATAGGAATTTCCTGGAAATTCCATAGAATCCTTATTCAACATTTTCATAGTGAGTACATAGATCTATTTATGAAGACAATTGAGATAGGATATGTATGGTGTAAATGAGTAATAATAAATTTTTGGTAAATGTGTAAACTAAATAGAAATTATCTCTAGTAAATATGTCTATAAGATCCCAAAAAGAAGAATAATCCACTGATGAGTCATGAATTATCCATGATCAAAATTATTGTATGAAAAAATCACTAAAATAATTTTAATCTCAATTATAGTGTTTAAAAAGTATAAGGGTTGTATATTTATAGAAAAAGAAATAATTTAATTCATTATATGCTTGAATTATTCCCAAAATAAATGGTATTGGAACTCCTCTTGGATTTACAAACCTAATTAATTTAAGGCATCATTCATTCATTCAGTATGATCAGTTTTCATTGGACCACCAATTCCTAGTAACGGGCCTTGTAAAATCATTCTCATTTGAACCTTAACTTATTTTACTCATTAAAATAATTAATTACCAACTGTACCATTATTCTCATCACCCCCTTCATCCAAAAAAGGATTCACCCTCAACTTTTAAAATTCAAATGGAGAAACATCAATAGATTTAAAGGTGAAACTGACATAACCATACATGTCATGTAATTAAATATTATAGGAATTATCATGGATCTTCTTTTATATATAAAAAGGAACATCTTATCATGAATTTTTTTTTGATTTCATTATCTTCAGTAACCTATCATTACTATAGTGTACCCAAACCGACTGCCTTGGTTAAAAACCCATTTACAATCGATTTTTTTTCATGAACCACCACATATTCATTAATTAACTAAATTTTATCCATTAAATTTTCATGAAACCCCTGAAAGAACTTTTTATTTTTTTATCATCAATATTAGAAAATTCATTCGTATAAAAAAGAGGAATACTAAATAGAATCAATGGGTTAAATCCATACACAAATTCTAAAATGTATATTATTTATGGTCGAACGAGCCACTAAATTATAAGTGAACTGAATGTGAGGGGTTCATCCTTTAAAATGATTCAAATTTTTTATAAGGATAGAACATGACAATGTGGAACTTTTTCCATTGGCTACCGCATTTTTTCCATCTGTTGGTGGGATTTTAGCGGTTCAAAATAATATTTTTTAAAATTTGTTCCACAATGTCCATGAGAAGTGACTAATTAATTTAAAATCCCATTCACTCACAATTCCCTTAGGTAACCCATGAAACATAACAACATCCAGGGAAAAAAATCATCCTTAAAAGTTGCACAATTGGTCTTAGAATAAAGAAAAGAAATGATCAATTTTAGTAAACTTATAAACCACCACAAATATATTTCCCTTACCCAAATGTGTTCTTGGCACACTATGCACAAAATCAATTTAAATTTAATCCAAAGTGTGAGAATTAATGGGAAATGTGGTGTATAATATATATCAATGCACTTTAGATTTAACATGTTTTAAAACATATCAATATACAAAAACGCTATTCAAATATCAAAATATGTGAGGCTGATAAAAATGTTCACACAATAATTCCAAAGCTTTCTAAAAAATAGATATCCCCATTAATCAAGCACCATGATTATATTTAAAAATATACTCATGCGTGGACCAATATGGAACAAAAAATTTATTCCTCTGATAAATAAACCCTTCATGTTTATAAAAATAAATTCTTGATTTTTCATCACATGATTTACTTATTTTATAAAATTAATTAACATTATCATACATGATTTCCATAATTTCAAAACCTTGTAACTACCATTCATACAAATGATAAGACAATAATCCTAGATAAATCATCATTGAAAGTATTTTATTTTCCTTATATATAAATAATGTCATAAAAAATGTTTTAATAAATTTGAGCCATCTAGAATATTTCTTATTCATATTTACATGTGAATTTATTTTTTTAGTATTTTATGATTGAATGAAATCAAAAATTTCATTTGAAGTATGTAATGTCTCAAATTTATTAAATTCATTTATAAGAAATACAATTCATTTTCATGGTTTGAGTAGTAAAATATAGCCTCATTAATCTTCCTAAATAATTTTGTGATGGGATTTGAGTCCTGCATTAAAACAATCAAATTTCATATTCTAGATGAATCACATTTATCCAAAAAGTCCATTGAAAATTAAAGTAGAAAAAAGATATTGGAATTTTGTTAAATTATCATTGATTTTAGAGAAGTCGATTTCTCAATATTTCCCCCCTTTAAAATAATTACTTTCTTAGAAAACTCATACAATGGTGTGTTAATGGCCAAAACTTCTATCGTGAACCTCTAGTGGAAACTTAGAAGTCCATGGAATCATATAAACACATATAATTTATTTGTTGTTAGCCAATCCGAAATCACAATCACCTTATCTTCTTTAAATATAATTCTATACACCTTCAATAAAACCATGGAAAATATGATAATTTATGAAAATTTACATTTATAAAATTTCTCATACAACAAGTTTTTATTAAGAGTATCAAAATAATGATTCATATTTTTTTTCTGTTCATTAAGGATCTTATAATTTACTAGGATTTCATAAAAGTTAACAATAAAAAAAATACCAAATGACTATATAGGAAAAATTATTCATTATGTTCAGGATTTTACATTGAGTGATAGTTATCTGAAATTTAATAACTATTCATTCATATAATATAAATATAGTTTTAAATTGGGAGTTCAATTCGTCTCCCTCCTTTATTAAAATTTGATGGTATCCACTATTTAGGTAAATTATATTAAATAAGAATGAACTATGGAGTTCTTCAATCATATCATCATAAAAGGTATGGTATAAAGATGATTTACCTTTATTTTTTTATTATCATTAGATATAAATAAATTATCCACATATCATCTATCTTAAAGATAATTTTTACCGATACCATAAAATGACTCTAACATTCTATCACAAATCCTTCTTAAGACACTCGTCCAACTTCCACTGAATTTCTTTAGTTTTCTCTATATTGGCATGATGTTTTGGGAGATTTGTAATTGTTTCAATGTGTACAAAATCGATATGGTTTTCAATACCCTCTAAGGGAGGTGATCTATTAGTGATTCCATCTAGAAAGAGATAATAAAATTCCAACAATACCGAGTCAACACTATATGTATTTAAAGAGTTAAGTTTATTAGTTGTATACCATTATAAAATTATTATAATAATGAGAGTTACCTTCTATAAATATCAAAATATTACCCTTTTCCTAATAAGAAATTCATTGTTCCAAAAAATACTATTTTTATTCTAGTTTACAACACTTATATTTCCCTTATTTTTATGTCACTTATCATTCCCTTTTCAATCTTAATTTTCCCACTCTTTACATCATCTAGATTTTTTTTATATTTTCCTTTTCCCCCCTTTTCATAATCTCTCTCAATCCTCAATAGGACTTTATAAGACTTTGAGGGCCTCAAGTGTACATGTATAAACTGTTGGGAGAGGAATTCTATTTCAGTTCACCTGAATTGTATCCATCAGAATTACATTGATAATAATTTCATGCATTTGATGATGGGATGAATGCAAGCCACTTGATTCTATAAATCATTTTTCAATAAATAATATAACTACATACATTATTGTTAACCGATTAGCCTAAAAATCTATTGGGATAAAGTGAATTAAACTTTTTTAGTGTAACTAATGTAACAATTGACATTTCTTTTTACCAGCATACCCTTGGAAATGCTAGGATATATGTTCTAATTAAAAATTTATTTTTACTGTTATAATTCATCAAGAAATGTTATTTTTTATTTTTCATAATAACTAAATGTAACTCATTTCATTTTTTTTAAATCATACATATCCTAAACACTTCTATAAAATCATGAAAAAAACCATAATCCTAGACATGTATAATAATTTATGAAATAATTATTTTCACTTTATAAATGAAAAAAAATATAACACATTAAAACGTTATTTACCATCACATATTCTCACTTAATCTACTCTGAAAACATTAAGAGTATCACTTAAAATTCTCTCGAAATTAATCATACTATTGAAACATTTCCATATATAAAAATATGATAATTTCCCTAACCAGATCAACCCATCAATTCATCCAACTCCCTTAAAACCATTGACTGAATCACTCTATGCTTCCCCATGAATAAATATTCACTTCTTGAATACTAGGTGACTATTTTAAAGATTATATTACACTAAGAACCTCCATGTCCAGGATTTGATCATAAATATTATCTTGAGTATGATAATGATATTATAAACATACAAAAATTTTATAAAAATAGTATAGTGTATTGTTATATATTAAATAAGGGTTTTTATTGAATGGTCTCCCAATAAAATACTGACCCCCTTTAAATATCTATCATATCCGTTTATAGGAATGTATATAAATTGTTTTATGTAATGAGTATTCTAGTGCGTTCACCACACCACATAATTATTTTTATACAGAATCATCTTAATCATACCATTCTTCATCCCTATATTTCTGAATGGAAAACCTTTTTCCAATCCCTCATATGGAAAAAAAATATATTCTTATGGTGTGTTAACTGTTAGGTCTTTTTAGTTATGGGTTTAATATATTAAAATTTCAAAAGAAAGATAACCAAGGACAATACAGTGGAACCCAAATACATAATGAAACTAGAATACTATATAATCATGAGTAACTTATTACATTATTTCCATACACAATATAATCAAGAGGCTCCTAGATATGGAATGAATATACCATGGTAGATGATCAATTTATTAACATGTTTTTTTATAAAAGTTATCTCATACATAGTATTTGAAAGGGATTTTAATATCAACATATTATCTCATGTTACTACCTTTATGTATTAATTCATCAAGTAATTTAGTTTATATTTCTATTCCCTCTACCAAATCAATATGTACAAAATATATTTATGTGTAAATATTTACACAACCCAAATGTTTGTATTAATTATCCCAACAAAGAAGTCATGTATATTCATATATAATAGAATGCATCATACACATAATGTAAATGGACACTCCATTTAAGGGGGTAAAATTATATGATATTTACAATCTTCACTTGAGTAATCACAAAGTAATATATAGCTATCCTAATCCACCTTCCCATACAAGGCATTAGCCAACAGGTCGGTAGATAGTCTAACCCCACGTACCTCTAACTAATGATACTTTTCTCCACATAGAATCTAATTAAACATAACTCTAGAGGCAAGTACTCAAAAACTATATTCAAGAGATAAATCTAATCTAATAACATAAATTAAAAACCGAGCTCATGGTAGTTGAAAATCAAGATTCATTATAGATTCAACACTTTCATGCATTGCAAGGCTCTATCCTAGAAGAAGTTTAACATTTTAAACTATATCATGAAACATATTCACATTTTTTTTAAAAACTACCAAATATGAATGTAGTGGGGAATATATTTTAAATAATTAAAAATTTAAAATATTTAAACATGATATAAACATTTATGAACAATTCATAAATAGAATCTTGATTATAAAAAATTCATAATTTTAGATTCATATTATTGATATTCTATAATATTTAAAATGAATATTTTATATTCACTCCAATATGAACCCTTTAATATTTTTCATTATATAGAAACTAAATTTTAAATATGTGAAACTATAAAAATTACATACAATTTATAATTCATTTTCTATAATCTATACATTTTAAATAATCTAAATATCATATAATAATTTTTTATTTAAACCGTAATCATATCAATAATTAATAAGATTTTTATGTGGCCTAAATAATATCCAAATAAGGTCCCCTATTTATTTTCAATTATTCAAAATCAATAATTTTGAACAATTCATAATTTAAATACAAACATTTTATATTAATTTCTAATTATATAATTTATAACCCATTATAAAATATCACTTATTATTTTTAAATAATTGGTTTTTTAAAATAATAAGTTATGACATAAAATTTAATAAATGTAATTTTAAATATTATCCTTTCTAATTTGTGAAAAATAAAAAATCTATCAATTTTTGTTAAAATTATTTATAAGCCATTTATAATATATAAATAAATTTATAAATCCTATAGAAGTTAATTGTTCCAAAAATACCATTTATTATTATTTAAAAAAAATTTATAAAAATTTATAATCATATAAGAATTTAAATACAGTTTTTCATACCTTTTCTGTTTACCCTTACATACAAACCCATTTTTGTGTAAGGGTATCAGACCTTTACCATTATGTAGACACTTTTAATAGGGGTAACATTCAAAAACCCTTATACAGATACTCTTCAAAAAGATATTACAATTATATAGAAATAACTGGAAGTCCATACGTGACAGTAAGCCACTACATACCTTTATTAAATAAAAAAACATGTTAATTAATGGTATTGAGGATATTACATTTACGTTATTTCATCTCATAGGGGTTGGAAGAAAATATACAGAGATCAATTTTTTACATTTATGTAGAGCCCTAAGTATGATCTTCTATTAGATTAATGTGTGATAATCTGGTGGTCTTATCGACTTCATGTTGTTTGTTTTTTCGTAGGAAATTCCCATAAAAAATCATCCTATCATTGTACTCAAAATTATAGTGGTTAGTGTATCCATCATGTGCAACAATCCTATCCAAATATTAAGTCCTTTACAATAATATATTACTAGATTGAATGGAAATAAACATCACTTCTCACATTATTTTCATACATACCAATATAAAATAGAACTTTTTCTTACAATGTAACTTTAACATCCCCACAATTATATAACCATTACAATCTATAAGCCTTAGATTCAAGGTCATATATAAAACCAATATATAAACCATCAAAACACATTCTATATTTGTTAAAATAGAGCATTGTTAAACCTAATTTATCAACTACCTATATAAATAATCACACTATATAACTTTTCTTTGATGAGGCATATAGTGCATAAAATCATCTAACCATTCTCTTTATAATGTTCTACATTAGGTTGAGAACTCAAAGAACATTATTCAATAATAATTTCTCCAAGTATGAGCCTCTCTATTAAAATATCATAACACAGCTCAAGTGCCGAAATTTCATCTTTACTTGAGCCAGCATAGATTACATCTCCATCATCCAAAAATAATCATAGTTCTCTTTTTTGGTAATTTTTATGTAAAATATCCAAATAATTAATATTTAAAATATTTTATATCACATGATTTAGATATAGTGTTACACTTTATTTTAGCTTCAGATTTTAGAAATAATGGTTTCAATTTTGGTTCCTCCTTTGAACCCATTTTTTATTTCATTATATGATATTATGGGTTTGAATATATAAAAATTTAAAATTACCCAAATTCCTAACAATATGACGTGGAATGCATATTTATTTTCATCAAATGCCTCTTCACTATTGTTTCTATGTTAATTAGATACTCCATATCCCAATATTGGTACATGTACGCTATCTCTTGAATTTCATGGTTGAGTCCATTCACAAAACATTCCATAGAGGTTAATCATTCCTTAGAAAAATTTCCATAAATCCTTATAATCCTCATAACCTTGTGATCCTCCTAAACAATCATAGATAATAATTTCTATCATTCTATCTTGTGTAAAATATCTTAATAATAATTGCTAAAAATTAATTTCTAACGCATTTCAAATTTCATCTCCCCCATGTGTGGATGATTCTTTCTCCACTTCACTGAAGAATCTATTTTACATTCTCTTATCAAATACTAGAATAGTAGTGAATTAAATAATCTCAAATTTCTTCATATTTTACTTCAAATATTTATAAAAAAACATGTTTTTCTATTTATTCCCACTCCAATTATATTTCATGCTCATTGATACCTTAGAATGAAGGGATCAACAACTTTACCCCTTGAAGATCAATGGTTTTCTTCAATTGTGGTTGATTTCTACTAATTGTTGACTCTTGAAAATATGATAAATCTTACTCTTCATCAATGACCTACCTCCACGATTGTTTTCTATAATTTGAAGGGTATTTCAATTTGTCAACCCTTGCATTCAAAATTTGGTATTTTTCTTGGAAACACGGCATGAACATCTTAATGTCAATTTTTTTATTTTACTTTCTTTATCCATTAAGGAATACTATAAGAAAATATTAATAAAATTGAATATATAAAAAACACTCCCTCAAATGTTTACACTTGAGAATAATATTTTCAATTGTGTTTCCCAAAAATTTAGGTTTTTTATAAATTTGACACTCTTGAATTTTAACACTCCAATAGATTTTTTTGGTTTTCAAACGCAATTCAAAATATCTAAATGAAAGATGGAATATGGAAATATAGAACTAGAATTAAATTAAAAAATTAAAAAATGATTCATCATAGAAAATTTGGTAAGGGGAGGGATAATGATAATGGGATGGAGAATTCAAGATGTTTCAATGTTTTAATACCTTTTCATATTTTTTGAAAATTTGTATATTTTTTTAAATAGATCCAAAAATAAACAGAATTTTTAGAATGTATATAAAGGAGAAGAAATATTTTAAAATGTCAAATGGAATTAAAGTGGGAGATTCAGGATTTTTAAAATCACATAACTCATTTGTAGAATTTCATTCTCTATATCTAATGATTATAACATGAATTTTATTGATTCTTGAATGAATGGAATGATGATTCTCTTAAATAAAATAATGATATTTTAATCGTCAATATAGAGAATAAATTATGTTTATAAATGAATACTAAAATGGATTAAAAATGACGTTGAACCAATTTAAATGGAAATAAAGATGGATAAAGAGATAAGAATGAAAAAACCATATTTAATACTAGTGTTCTCTAATACCAAAAGTTAAACAACCCAAGACATATCATGAAATTCTATACAAACCTAATAAAATCATCATGTATCGATCACTGAGATCACCTCCAGAAAACTTGTAAGAAGTGTTATGGATTGTGAAAATGAAGGATAATGAATACATGGACTAAGTAGAACCCAAAAAAACCAATCTATGAAAAATTTAGATACAATATTCTACAAATGAGGACTAATACATTTATAATTCTTGAATTAACCACAAACAGAAAGGTTGAAATAAAAACTCCTCATAGTAAAGATAGTCTATTTTTTTGAAGAGTAAAAGTGGTGGATATATATTGACAAATAGGGAGTGAAATTTAGAACAAAACAATGGGTGAATCTTTAAAATACTATGTCTTTAAGAGATAAACATCACACCCTTTTGAAAAGTAATAACAACTTTACCACTACCTTAGAAATTCAATCCTCTAAATTTGACTTTGAAAATTCAATGGGAGGGATGAACTTGAAATTCATAGTACCACTAGTTTTGGTATTTCAAATGCATTTCTGAGTTGTAATTAAACACATTGTAGTCCTATATTATTCCCCCAAGTAAGGGTGTTGGCCCTCATCTTTAAAGTCTAGAATAAATCCGTTTAAAACTTATTTTATTTTTTTGTATTCTCCATAATATTTGGAAGATTATTCATAACTATCCATGTAAAATAATTCACATTATGGCTTATAAATCTTTTATACCTTTAACACGATGATGCATATATGTTTCATTATTCTCATCAAATATTTGAAGTCATATTTCACTGCATCATACTATATGATTGAGATGAGTTGTGTGGTATAATTATCTCTCACACCCAAGGAATAACATAGAATTAAAAAGATATGAAATAACATTGAAATCTATACCATAATAAATATTATCAATATATTTTTTTATGATGAATCAATTTGGAGTATTTTTCATTCATTATATAGTTTCATGAATAGATGAGTGGTATTTAATAACACATTACAATGCATGAGTAAATGAAAGGAAGTCATGGAGTTTACTCAAAGCCAATATAAATGTGCTACTGATATGATGGGTATGATAAATGAGATATAATATATGGACAAGACTCCATGATCTCATTTCACTACTCACCCTCCTCCCTTAGAATCCATGATATACATGCATATCAGGGGAATGTGAGAGTCTTTATCAAGTATGTTGCGTGATTTAGTGAAATTGTTGCATGGGCCATGGAGGAAAGACGTCATTTGTAAAACAATAGTGATGTTCACCTAGTTTGTTAGATGATGATGGTTGTTATTGTTTATGTTTACTTTCATTAAATTGATTTTTTGTAAATAAGTTTGAAATATATATTGGGGTTTTTATTATGAAAATTGTGGAGTTGTTCTTTAGTTTGATCACTTGTGCAGTGAATTGAAAATTGTTTACACTAAGGTTATGAAGTAGAGGAACCATAAATAATAGTGATTATTTTTTAATGATGCATATTTGAGTATGTTATCCTTGGAATTCATACGTAATTTTGATATGTTTTTTAGTGGGAGTTTATATTAAAAAAATATGTAACCATTCTAGCAAAAATTCTTGGGATCTAGGTGTACCGCTTCTTAGGTGGGAACTAAGATCAACAAGGGACGTCGAATAGATTTATGAGGCTAAAGGATTGCATAAAGATAAATAGCTAAGAACACAAGAGAAGCTTGGATCCACTGTGCTGGGTGGAAAGGTGGTGGGGTAAGGCACCGACACATTGTGGTTCTGGTGAATATAGGAGTATCTGGTATCAAATTTATGAACCACTGAATATATAGATTGTTTAATTAATGTGAGAGTAACCCCTTATTATTTTGATGTTGGTTCAAGTGGCGTATTGTATATCTTCATTAAAAAACACAAAAATAATATCCTCTATACGACCCCCTTGTTCTATTGGACCACAGCCATCTGATCAACTCCATTGCATTATATTCTACATCAATCACCCCTGAGGATAGCTGGTCACTAGGATTTCTATGAGCTACATAAACAGAGGCTTGGTACAAGAATCCATTCTTCATAAGAGTGTTCTAAATATTCATTTATGTTATTAATCACATGAAACATAATTTTCATGTGTTAATGAAGATCATACCAAAGCAGTTTAGGGTGTATAAATTGTGCTTTTATGCATGACTATGATTCTCAGAGTCATGGATGTAAGGAAATGTTCTTATTTTGAATAGGTGTAATCCTATCTATAAATTCTACATAAGTTTTTCATTTGTGTTGATAAATGTTATATGTTCATGTTTCCAGGAGAAAATAGTGTCATCATGAATCCCACTGGTTCACATAAAGAATTTATCTTCAAAATATATTGTTTGTATAAAGAAGAATAATTCCCATTAATAAAATTACATTTCAATGCAACATGCTTTTTCCTTTTTGAAGAAACAATTTTCTGCAAATCACTCAAGAAATAGCTATGTGTATATTTTAATCGTTTGTAATGAACACATTGAACCCGCACCTATTCTTAATTATGAAAAGGTTTTGAGGAAGCACATGGTAGTGTATATTTAAACTTTTTCTTGTTGAGAAGGTTGTTCGTGCATAATGTTTCTACCCATCCATATTTTTGTGTGAGAAGCGATTAATATAGTGAATATTCTATTTTTTTCATGTGAATGAGCATTATTCTTGAGATTGATTCTTTTACTTTAACCATATTCTGTTCTCCATTCATAGAAGCATTAAAGAGTTCATGAATGGTCTGATTGATATGAGAATGTAAAATATTTGAGAAATGGAAAGTATTTGTGTGTGAAGGTTTTGATAAGGATTCATACATTTAGAAATAAGTATAAAGTAAATGAAATATTTTATCCATAATCTTGAATTTGGTAAAAAATAATAAAATGTGTATGCATGTTCTTTGGTATTATATAATTTACATGGTAGTTAAAAGGAAAATGGGGTACAATAGGGAATATGAATTGTTTGTGTTTCTCCCATGAAATGTGAAAAAATGCATGTATAAAATGAGAAGACTATGAATAGGTTATACATGCATGAATAATGAGGCATCCATGTATTTATGATTGTGAATGAAGGTTAATTATAAACACATAAAATATCTAAATTTCATGTTTATAGTGTGTAGTGATTTTTGAGACTAATGTTGAGATAGTTTTTCTTCTTCTATTTCAAAATAAATTCATATTCAAGTTTTCAATTTATAGTGTGGCTAGATCTTTAGTAGACGAAATAATTCATTCCAATGTAGTGTTGTAATGAGGCATATGATTATATAAAATGATTAATTTTTTTTTAGAAAGTATAATATCTATTCAAATTTACTTCAATTTGTACATAATCTAGTGTGATCCAATAAGCTTATGGAGAAGGATCTTCAACTGGTATTTATACAATGGGTCAAAACATATAAATTCGAGGGGTACTGCTGGGGGTCTAACTAGATGCTGAAGATTGTGATTGGTGGTGTAACAAAATACAATAAAGTTGGTATAGTTGTGGGTTTTCACCATATTTTAAAGGTTCATTGGAACTAGGGGTATAACCAATTTTCATTGGGGGTCTAACCAGTTAATATTGTAATCACCTTTTAATATAGTGTAGAATCCATGTTTGGGTGTCTAACCAACACAGAAATGATTAGGTGTTTTTATCATACCCAATAAATCCATGTGTATTATTCTTTATTTCTTATTTTTTATCACAGGGTGAGGATGAGCATTAATTTCAAGGGATAGATAATTTAATCAATCATATAGGTTGAATCAAAAGTAATAGAATTTTTAAAAATAGTATACCACTGAATATACCCACTCTTATTGGTATCAACCCAATCCTTAGTCACTACAATTAGTATCTATTAACAAGGTACCCTCTATAGATCCATATCATATTATGATAAATGTATAATAAGAATTTAGTGAACATTCAAGGAATTGATACATTTCATTTAATGAACTACCAAATACTGATGAATAAGATGATTCCTTACCTTTTATCTCTTTGACTGGAAGTGGGATATAGATCAATAGTAGGGTTCCCACATATCAATGAGGATGTTTCTTTGAATAATGATGATAATTGATATCTAAAATGTTATGGAAAGGCATATAACGAAATCCTAATAGATTAATCAGAAATAGTTTATGATATAGTGATGGGTCCCCAAAATGTGAAGGTGATCTGGGATAAACTAAGAAGGAGTTATGAAAGAAATATTAAAGTCAAAGAATCGATGTTTTATATATGGGGATGAAAATTTAAAGACATTAAAATGGATACTGATGAAACTATTGATGATAATTTTATAATAGTAAATGATATTGTCAGCAATACCAATGATTTTGAAGGGAAGCCAAATGATTCTACTATTGTGAAGAAAGTAATGAGAAATTTCCAAGATATATTTGACTGAAACATATCCACACTGAAAGATATAGAATTTCTATTATTGGATGACCTTCATAATACTATGATATCTTATTAAATAATAAAAGTTCCGGAATTAAAAAAAATCATGAAATGATTTGGAATTTGAATCCATGATAAAAGGAAATAATAAAATCATAGAAGAACCAGAATCATGTGATTCTAAGGATGAAGAAGCTGAAAAATACTTCAGTCAAATGATGGCCCGATTTATAATATTATTCAAAATGGGGAATATGGAAAGGTAATGGAAAGAAACCAATAAAGTTATGGAATTATCACAACAATTTCCATTTTTATAGTCAAATATTTAAAAATAAGTTTGATAACACTAAATTAGATGAAAAGGATAATAAGTACCAGAGAAGGAAGTGGAAGAAGTATAATAAGAGGTTTACTTCCTAGAAGTGAAAGACAATGATTATAGAAATGGATTAGTTTTCATTATAAATATGTGAGTTAGAATATTGATGATATTCTAAGAATAAAATATTTTTAATGGAAATTTAATAAATCTAGAGACACATTATAATTTGATAAATGTGATGAGAGAACTGATTTAAAACGGCTGTAAAAAAGGAAATATACAAGAAAGTTTTGTGGAAAATATGAAACATATGATGGAAAATAAAAAATTGATGAATGAAATTTAATGTCTCCTTTGAAATTACAAATATTATCAAGAATGTGCATATTCGTCTTTATGAATTAATAGACAATAATATTGATATATCTAATTGATAAGGAAATATGAAAACTATTTTGCTTGAAGATATTGAATAGGAAGAATCAGAATTTGTTAAAGAGATTAAACAAAACTATTCGAAATTCACTGAATTTTATAAGATAGTGAAATATCTTGAGAAAATACTTTTTGAGTAAGTGGAAGAATGAACTGAGACACAATCTATATTCCATATAGATCATTTTTTTGAAGGAGATGAAATAATACTTCATTAAATATGTTGATATTACTATTGAATCTTATAAATATGTTGAGAAAAAGGGTTCAATGAAAAATGTTGATTATAAACTAAATAAATCTCAATGTACATGTGGTATTTCTAAAAATGTAGGGATGAGCGATACATCTAGATCCAAATGGATCAAAAGAAAAATGAGAAAATATTTTCCATAAAGGAAGAGTGTACAAATTCGTCTATACGGTTTCTTCCTAAGTATATATGTCCATAATATATGAAAAAAACTATATTCATCATATGTGAATTACTGTCAATATGGAAGATCATGGTTTAGTGGTTATAGTTGTTGTTTTGAAGTTTTATTTTCAGAAATATTATTCATGCTGGTATAACATGTCACTACCAAGTAGATGTCATGAATCAGGGTACAATAATGATAAATAGATGATATAATATTTTCATAAAGAGAATCAAGTGATCAATACTACATCTACTCTTTCAATGAAGAACTTACATGAATTTCTGAATGAAGTTTATGGGAGATGTGGTCAAGAAGGTCACATAGCTGGTAAATGAATATTTTTTTACCAGGATAGATTTATCGTAGTGAAAATTAGAAGAGAAGACATATAGTATAGAACGCTTTAGTCAATAGTGAACTTTTTGAGAAGGTAAAACAATTTGAAAAAGATAAAAGCTTATCAAAGATAAAAAAGTAAGTGCTCGAAATTTAAGAATTTAAAGATGACGGGGAGTCATCTAAAAATGATAAATTTAAAATTTTTATGTGTGCATGGTGTGAAAAAAATTGATCATTACACAAAATATTTCATAACACTCCTTACAAATCAAGATAGTAAGGAGAAATATTCCATATATGAGTTTAAAAGGAAGAAGGTAAATGCATGGTTGAGTGGAAACTCACATCATGAGTGATATTTCTAAAAAAAATTAGATTTCTCCTTATTTCCTTATATAAATTATTTTTTACTAACTTGTAGGGAATTTAAGGAGATGGATTCATAACTGTAAGTAGAGCATACATGATTTGGGGCTATCAAATATTCATAATCCTGTGAAAATTATGATCACTCTTAAATTCATAATCTGTATTTTTTTTAAAAAATAATTTCATAAGAAAGATTATATTAATCTTAAAAAGTGGGAGCTATTTTTTCCACATAAAATTTCTAATTTGGTTTGTGATATGGGGGAGGTAAATCTATTAGCAATATTATTCAAATTTTGCCTGGGATGAAGTTATAGAAAAAATATTTAAAGTAGTGTAACAATATAAAATTTGAATATATTTGAGGCTTAGGTGCCACATCTCCTATTTTATACTCTAGGACTTCCCACATATACTTAGAGTTCATTAATTTAATGTTAATTACTATTGTTGAGTATGGTTTAATTCTTTAATAAGAAACTGAAGTACAGGAGAAGTTGGTTGATGTTTGAACTCATAAATTCACCTTTCTAATCATTTCCAATAAAAGGTAGAATAAAATATAACATATTGACATCATGTGAGTATTAAAAAAATAAAAATGGGGAGATTAAAATTTTCTTCAAGTAAATTTCATTTTTTTCACTAATATGTCAATACGTGTTGAGGGTTTTTTAGTAACAATTTTTTAGTTGTTATTAATTAGAATACATGTGAAATGAATTACACAATGTTTACAAAAATGTTAAAAAAGAATAAGAACCCTGAAGAATAATAATTATTTTGTATGAGTTATATTTTTTTATGTTGTATTTTTAATTAAAATGTAATTTGGATAAGTTTTCCAATGAGAGTATATGTTAAAAAATACATAACCATTCTAGCCAAAAAATATGTGATCTAGAAGAACCACTTCTTATTTGGGAACAATGATAAACTAGGAATGCTGACTGGTACTAAGAGATTGATGGATTTCGTAGAAATTCAAGAGAAGCTCGCCAATGTAGCATTGAGCTAATATGCGGGGAAGAATGACGGTAGGACAGAGCGCTGACATGGTGTGGCACCATCGAATGGAGGATTTTCTAGTAAGTGATTTATAATCCACTGAAGATACATCTTTTTAAATAAAGGAGAAATTCACCCATTCTTATTTTGATGTCATATTGGGTGGGGGTACTGTAGATATTCTTTAATAAATATAGACTAAACACACACTGTTTGATCCATATTATTTGTTTCACCCTAGTTGTCCAATCGACTCCACCATCTTATCATCTACCTCGACCCTCGAGTATTTTTGCTCATATGGATTTCCATGAGAGACATCGATGGAAGATTGATACAGTCATAGAAGAATAAGATAATTTTTCTAAAAATTTTATGATGTTAAAAATCACTTGAAATGTTCTTCTTTATGTGTTAATGAAGATCAAATAGAACCATTGTAGTGTCTAGAAAATGTGATTTTATTTGTGATAGTGATTCTCAGGGTAATGGAAATAAGGAAGTTTTCATATTCTAAGTTGGTGTAATCTTGTATATATATTAATTCAGAGGAGTTCATTTTTTCTTATATGAGTAATTATATCACATATCTTGAATAATATAGTGTCATTGTGAATCCCTCTATTTTTTAGAAAGTAGTTCCACACAAACTATGTTTTTGTGTGAAGAATTAGAATCCCTATGATGCAAATGACACGTTCATTACAAAATCATATTTCTTCATGATGAAACTAGTTTCTATAAATCACTCAAGATAATTCTATGTTCATATTATAGGCTTTTTCAATAAACACTAAGAACATTATCCTTTTATTACCTAAGAAAAGGGTTTGAGGAACCAAAAGATAGTGTATACTGAATCATTATCTCATGAAGGAGTATTGTGATTAAAATAGAAGATTTTATTTTCACCATATTTTGGAATGAATTCATGAATGTAGTAAACAGTTCTTTAATGGTCTTATGTATATGTAAATCTACATGCTTGGTGAAACTAATAGTATGTAGGTGAGAAGGTTTTGACAAGGCTGGACGCACTGAGAAAGCAGTATGAAATATATGATTGATTCTATGTATACACTTTCGTTAAGTATCAAATAATAGACATTCTGTTTATGTAATTGGGTAGTGTACATTTTACATGGATTTTAATAGGAAAATCAGACATAATATTGAATGTATAGTGTGTGTTTTCCCTGAATGACATAGGAATAAGTGCATTCACAAAATGATAAGACCATGAATTTTATTATACAAGCATGAATAATGAGTCATCCATGAATTTTTTTTCATTCATTAAGGTTACTTATATGTACATGGAATACATACATTTCATGTATTCAATGTTGAATAATTTTTTAGACTGATTTTGAAAAAGTTTTTCTATCATAATTTTAAATGAAATTCCTATTCGAGTTTTTAGTGTTCAATAAGGTCGGATATTCAATGGAAGAAACAATTATTTCTCAAGAATTGTTGTTCTGAGGTAGTTAATTATATACAGTGGTCAGATATTATTTGAGCAAGTATAGAATCAGTGCAAAGGAATGTGAAGTTGTAAAAAATATGGTTTGAACAAATAATATTGTGTATGATGGTATTTAATTGATATTTCTATATTGGATAAAAACATTTGCAGTTGAATTTTGTATATGGAGGGTATAAAAAGATTTTGAATATTGTTATTGGAGGGTCAAACCAATCACTATGAATAACGTACAGTTGGGGGGTTTATAACCATTTATTAAGCGATGATTATAAATGGGGGGTATAACAAGTTTATAATTTGGGCGTGTGGGGGGTTAACCAATTACTATTGTAATCACATTTGGATATAGTGTATAATCTACATTGGGAGGTCTAACTAACATGAAAATTAGTTGGTATTTGTATAGAACATATAAAATATATGTGTGTTGGAAATTCATTATTTTTATTGCTTTCAGGGTGAGGCTGAGTATTAAAGATGATGGATCGAGACTTTAATCAGTCAAATCAGTTCAATCAAAAGAAAAAATAATTCATAAAAATATCATACCACTAATTCCCCCTGCCCCTTAGTGGTATCTAACTGATCCTTGGACACTATAGTTGTGCTATGGTGTATGGTACACCACTACAGTTCATCATTTTAATTTCTTCATGGGTTCTTCACCTCCCATGATCAATTCTATTTTGGGTTTCTTAACTACATCCAATGCCTTTTAGGAGATCTATGGATACCTTAAATACCATCACCAGTTTTCATTGAAAAAAAAATTATAATAATTTATAATTGTGCATAAAAAATTTCATTAAAAGTAAATATTAAAGAAAAAATAATAATTATATTGAATATAATATTTCAAATTTATCCATTATTAATAACTCCATGTTTAATCTAATAATTCAATGTAAGAATATCATTCCTGTCAAAAATTATTTAAATCTTATTATGTTATATTAAAATGATTAATTTTGAGGTTATGATACATATTTATATGTAGAATGGGTGGTTCAGGTCATCCCATCTAAAAAAAGTACTAATTTCACCAACTATCTATTGAGGATATATGTGGGTAACTCTATGAACTATTCATGGATGGTAGTATATGGGGCTAGCCAAGACACATTATGATGTCACTCTCATTGAGAGTAGATTCACCCCCACAAAATGATTATTGTAATATGTTGTAAGTGAATAATCAATAGTATATATAGATAAATCATAACACTATAATTATACTGAGTGAAGAGTAATTATTAGAGAATATTTAAAATTAAGAGGTTAATGAGAAATTTTTTTACACACCAACAACGAGATTTTGATACCTGGAAAATACCTAAGGGGATTCCCAATTATTGAGAGAGATTGGAGTTCCTGATAAATTATTGATTTGAATTAATTTTTCATTAAATAGGTCTTAATTTTATAGGAATTGGAGAAAACCTTCAGGTAAGATATCATACCCCTCAGAGTTTCTTAGAATATTATTGTGGAATGTTGATTCGTACACAGATTAATATACTATGTTGAATCATACCCCATTAATCATGTGACCCAAATTACATTCTTTAGTGATCAAATGTTTTAATTTGAATATATCTTACCCATATGATGGTCCAGATAGAACTTATTCAGGTAAATGGATCAATTGATAGGACATGTTTACTCGGGCACAATCTTGAACTGGTAAAACTAACTAATTTTTCTGAAAAATAATATCCCCTCATAAGGTGTGCACATTTCACAATCACTTCATCCCCACATGAGTTTTTATTCTCACTTTATAATTTTAAATATTGATAAATGAGTTATCACTTATTTAAGATACCATGCTCTAACCATGTTTTGAATATGGGACTTCATTGATATGTTCCATTTTAAAACCAAATATTCAAAAACTTTTTAAAAACATTAAAAATAAAACAATTACATTAGTCTAAAATAATATTTTTTCTTATGAATTTCATCATTGAATGTATTTTATGGGCGGATGGTTTTCTTTTGGGGTTTGTATATTTTTTTGAACACCCTAGGCATGTATTAGATTCCATCTCCCTAGATCATGTTTGGATCAAGTTTTGTTTCCCTAGGGTTTCTATAATCTACCTGATTTATGGAGGTTTCTACTCTTCCACTACTAGTCTACTGATGTATCGAACCCACAAAAAATTAACTTTCCCTCATCGTATATATATGTCACATTATCTCAATCTATAATTCCTCTATTGGAACCTTAATTTTCCATGGTGGATGAAACCACTATAATTCAAGTTAGTGAGAAGATACAAAACTATATTTAATGGTTTTTACCCATTTTTAATGTTATGAAAAAGGTTTTCAATCCCATCCCACATCATGAGATAAATTTCCTTCCCTTCACCTTGGATTCCATGGAACTGTCTCTTAAATCACTCAATAATGGTATTAATACTAATTTTTTTATTTTTTATTTCATGTTCAATTATTCATTACAAAAGTTCTAATTGATTGAAATTTTAATATGAAATATATATTTTTGGTTTCTGTTGATCGATTAATTTTACAATTTAACCTATTTTAGAAGAGTCTATAAAAAATTTTATTTTGAATAGGATTACCTATGTAATAAACACAATAAATCAATTCATTTAAGTGAAGGTTTTATATTTATATATCTGTGTAACAAAAGTATATTTTATCCAGGGGAAGGTGATCAGAAATAGCTAAGAGTATTTTAATTGATTTTTTTTGATAGACATATGGAGTCGATAGCATAGAATAATTTAATGTAAGGGACAAATTTTAAAAAATGTAATTTATAATTATGAGAAGATAATAAATAATTTTCCTAGGGTCATTAATATTTCATGAGATCCCTATTTATATGTATTTTTAATTCTATTATTTATTTTGTTAGGTGACTAGTGATTTGAAGACTCATTCATATGTTGATCATAAAATCATTAAACTAAATTAGACACAAGATGTTTAGATTAAAGTAAATAAGTATATAAAGAATATACTTACACCCATGAATGTGGTTAATGAGAAGATAATTCCAAAAAATTAGTGTCTTTTCCCAAATTCCAATGTTCCAAATTTAGAACAGTGGTAGGGAATAGAATAGTGTATCGAGGATACATACATTTTCAACAGAAGAATCCTACCCTTAAAAGATATTACAATGATAACTACCCCGATGGATGTTTATCTTGATTCTAGAAATGAATTTCATGTTATTGAGCATGTAGATTTGGGAACCAATTTGAGAAGACCTACGAGATAACTCCCAAATAAGAAATACATAATCATTGATGTAATAAAAATGATTTTTATATTAGTTTATGCACCATAAGAGGAAAATGATGTCAATTTTGGTGATTGGATACCATCAATTTTTGGAACCTCTCTCTAAAGATATCATTGAATAAATTATTGGTATGAAATGTTTGGGATGTTACCCAAAAAATTTAGATGAAAGGAAGTAGAGAAAATAATAAATGGTAACATCCACGAAGAGAAAACATGTATAGAAGAGTATTTAGTGGTATCTATTTCAAAAAAAAATGAATGTTGAAAATTAGATTTCAGAGAAGAAATCTCTAAAGGAACATATTTTGATGAAGTCACCACATCAATATTATAAAAAATCCTTGAAGATGATTCATCAAGGCCTGTTAAAATTGAATATCGTGATTTTTCCATTGAAGAAATAAGAATAAAATTTGGAAATAAATATGATGATGATAATGATCAAATTTGACCATCTTCAAAGAATAAAGATGGATTAATTAATTATTGGTTTGATGAAATTGATATCACTAGTGATATATATGAAAGTATTTACATGATTTGTGTTGATTATGATACTAGTGTGAAGATATAAAAACTAAGATACTTACCTGAGTCGGTCTTTGTGTGAATAACAACTGACTTTGTATTGTTTAATATTATTCTATAGATAGGATCATGGATATTATCTCTTAAATTGTTCTAGATTTATCATTTTCATATGAGGATACTAAAATTTATTCATGATATGTCATGACTACAGAAATTGGGTGGATATTTTTACTGAAATTTTGTTATGATGGAACAATACACAAAGAATCTACAACTTTCAGTGAGAATGGGGTTCTTTGATCAGCTAAGAGATCATTAATAAGCTTTTTGAGAACCAAGGTAAGAATAATAATTTTAGAAATTCCATTCCATTCATAAAGGACATGTTTTTTATACTAGAAAGACCTTTACATGGTGAAAAGAGCATTTCATCACTCCAAATTTTAGAAAGCTATTTCCTAACAAACATGACAATAAGAGTTGGAGGAATTTTATCTTGTTTTTTAACATATCTAATCCATGAATTTTTACAATTATTTTTTCATCAGTTTTATTTTACTTTTTCTAAATGAAAATGGTATTCAATTGAATGAACCATGTATTGCATGAAGATCAACTCCCAAATAGGGTTCATTACCCCATATCAAATATTAAGAAAAATAAATCGGTAAAATTAACGGTTGTTTTAATTTTATTTCTATTTTTATGAACACATTACACAATATAATTTATTTTGCATAGAGATAATATTTTCACATCATGTATCATTTAATAAAAGCCAAATAAATTAAATCTTTATTAATTACTCCAATGGGGAAGATGATCTCAGTGTATTTCAAAAATAAAAACCCTAATGATAACCATATCTCTAATGACAATAATTAAAAAATATATTTGATATTATTTTCACTTGTTTAAATTTATAGTTATGTTGTATGAACCTTTAATTCTATAACTAGGATTAAGGATTGAAAATAATATAAGGTTTTTCCACTCCCCATGTGCTTTTATCTAGCGTATTCATTTTTAAAAATTACCCTCATTATGATGTATTTATTTTTATGATTTTTATGTTTAAATGACCATTTATACTATATAATCTCAAATCGGATAGAAAAATAGTTGTTACATTAATAAAAAAAGATATATGAAAAAAAATGTTATTGGATTAAATTAATTTTTTTAAAATTGAATTCGAATTTATATGATTGAGTTGTGTCGATCAATTTTGATTAATCATCAGAATCAACATCAGAGTGTTTCATTATTTAAGTATTAAAGAGAAAAAAATTATTCGTGTAATTCTATATTTGAAATAAGAACACAACCATCAGACCTGATAGCACATAATTATGTTCCTTTTCTCAATGTAATAGTCTCTAATCTTTTTAATCTTCCTCAAATATGTATTTAGCCATTAAAACATTTCCATCATTACACTTTTCTAGAATAAATTGTATCTCCTATACTTAATCTTCAGTATTTTTCCCATAATACATTTCTAGATTGGTTTCATTCATTTTCTTCACCAAATGATGATTATTAGACTCTTTGATGTATTTAGCACTAATTTTATCCACAAGAACAAATATAGTAAAACAAACTCTTTCTAGAAAAATATAAATTGAGCCTTTATTGACCTATAGTACTATGATAATAGCCTTATATAAACCATGAAATTCCTATTTAACATAAACACTGATCCATTTTACCTAATCCTCAGCCTCATCCTCAACTAAGACCTCATTGGAGCCTCAAACATCCTCATGTAGTTTGATTATTTTTTAATAATGAATGAAAAATCATAGTTATGTAAACTTTTCATTTCTTAGTGAAGAAAAAATAATAAATTCATTCCCATTAAAAATTAATAGGCTTATCTTATTGAGTTTTAAATCTCAAAATTCTTCAATTATGAATACAATGGACCTAGATATGATAATTTTTAGAGTATAAAAATTTTTATTTGTAAATCATCCATTTCATTAACCTAAATTCATCACCCACCCCAAAAACAAAAGGTAAAGAAAATGTCTATTCTAATGAATATCAATGTACATCCTAGAAATAAAGAGGAATTTACTTGTAATCTTGTGTTGGTCCACCTAAAGAAATATACTAATGGAGTATCCTTAAATATAGATAATTGATTGATTTTTAAATAGATAGGGAAGACTCATAATCCAAATCCCCAATGATAAAGTTGATCCATTTTATTTTTTATTCTCAAAGGGTGATTAATATAGAAGAAATAAACAAAAATCAAATGTTCTTGATGATATTGACCATGATTTACTGAGAACAAAAATACAATAACTCCTTCCATAACATCATGGAACAAATTTGGAAGATCCAAAACTTAGAATCTTCTAATGTGAACCCTTCAGGTGAAGGAACTCAGTTCTAACATCCCATTACAAATAAAATTGATCTCCTACAAACATACCAAAACAAATAAGACAATTAGACACACAAATGGAAAACTCACAATCATAATAAAAAACAAACATGGAAGAATTTTAAAGGTTTCAACTTTGTCCAAATCCATTAGAAAAACACTAGTAAATTTTATTAATATTGTAAGAGAATGATTATAGGTTCCCATTATTTTTTACAACTTATAATCCCAATCCCCCATTTTATATAATAGACTCACTAGTAGATATGGTTTCAACACTATTTGATCTATGTCGTCTATATTATCACCATTTCAATCCACATGGGTAGCCCTCCATTTGATGAAATATGGAAAATAACCCCCCAACTAACTTCCAAATCTAGTTCAATATCTTGTTATATATACATTTAATGGAAACCCCGGAATGATTACTAAAATTTTTCACTAGAGTTATTCCAATCTGAGATTGTGCTCCTTTCACACATCATTATTCTTTTGTCTTCTTCATTTTCTACCTAATATAGATTTAAAATTAGGACATACTTGGTTCTTATACCCATGAATTAATCTATTTCCCATAACATACCTTTTGAATAAAACTATCTGGTAGATATATATATTATTTTGAAATTTATTACACAAAAATATAACAATTTCTCACTTTAAAATTAGTTTATTATCATTATTACTAAGTATTTTGGATTAGTAAATATTTATATCCATCAATAATTCCATCCACAATAATTGTTAGTGTGTCTATATCCTCTCTTCTCGGTTACTGATGTTTGACAGATATATAACATGGTCACATAATTTTCCCAACTATGACATTCATTAGTATATAAGTAATATATAATCTTTTCTCTATCTTCCATAACTCCAATACTAATTTTACTATATTCCAAAGAATGTGATATTTTAGTTTAATGTATTTGGTCCTTGAGTGAAAATCGATATCCTTAATAAGATGAACTACACTCTAGCCATCACCGAATAATATTTCATTCCATTTGATAATACTGAGTTCCTCCGATGTACCATTTAACCATGAAATCCCTTTTTATACTTCTGTTCCAGCAACATACTCTACTTACATAGTTGACAAAGTCACTATTTATTGAAGTCTTGAAATAAAAGATAGAAAGGTTCTTTTATAAGTAAACAAGATGATCATGGTACATATCTTATTGTATGAATACCTTCTAAAATCTCACAAATATACACTTTCAATGGATCATCCCTATCATATCATAAGTCAAGTGATACTAAAACATTGATATGTGCATTGAAGTACTACAAAATGGAAATAGGATAGAGAATTTACATTTAAAAACAATTAAAAAATATGTGTCAAAGGAAAATCGCCTTAAAAATTAAAATATTGAAAAATATGATAAATCGTATTTGATTAAATATAAAAATATAAAACCCGAAGCATATAGCTAATCATATAGAGAAATAAAAAATTTCAACACAATAAAAATAAAATTATTAGGCATATCAAAATCTAAATATATAAGTAAAGTAATTATATAATAAAAAAGTCTATAAATGATAATCACATCGAAGAAAAAAAATTTATGCATAATCGAAATATAAAAAATAAGTGTGTAAAACATAAGATAAATAAATATATGATAAGATAATGGAGTTTGGTTAAATCACTCTGATGAGACCATACATATCCTAGACTAATTTCTTTTGTGTTTATTTTATTAGTCCATTACATTAATGGTAACCCATATACAGAAAATCACATTGTTTTTTACTTGTTATAACAAAAAAATGGTAATAAAATATTACATATCATTTTAAAGATTGTATCTTGAAATATCAAAGAGAAAAAAACCATTACCTTTAGTGGTTTTGGAAGGAAACCCAAATCTATCACATATAATGGTTGTGATAACCAAAATAAGTGAATGATAAAAGACATATAATTGTTTAGGAATAATCGAATTGTATTTGGGTCTCAATATATCGAAAAATAATAATTAACACTGGGAGAGATGTAGAATTATGTAGCTTAAGTGAGAATAATTTACAAAGAGTGTGAACCATTGATTGGAATTGAGAGAGATAGAATAATGAGATGAAAATTCCAGATCATAGTGTTCTATATTGACAATTTTATATTTCGATGCCCTCAAGGGGTCAATCTATATGATCAAAGTTTATTGGTAATCTTATCGAATATTTTTAGGGTCAAGGATGTTCTGGAATAGGAATTCAATTATTATGTTACAATATTTTTCAAAAAAAATTATATCCCTCAGATTTCTTATGTAGACACCGCTGGGCAGACATGGGATAACACTATGAAGCTGGTCTGCTACCCAGACATGAGTGTATCACTAAAACCCACACCAACTAGCTACTTCTATCCACCAATTGGATGGTGTCCTTCTAAAAAAATGAAAGTTTTTTCTGCAACTAACGGTTATTCAGTACCATTATACTAGGTATATAGCGGTCTACTTGTAGGAATAATCTCCCTTTCCATCACCACGGAGTATCTAATGATATTACATTAGGTAAACCTTGGTTCCCACTAGTGTTAAATTTTATTAAGTAATTTCAAGATCATTTTTCACTCATTATATGGTCAGTTGATCTCCTACAATGATATTTAAACAGAGTAACTAAAAAATCATCAAACAAAATTATTATTACACATATAATTTTTCACAATAACTAAAATATTAATAATTGATATACACACCAATCTCATCCTTTTAGTGATAAAAAAACATAAATAAAAATATTAAAATTATAACATGAAATTAAATTAAATATTATAACCTGGAATTCTACTGATATTGTAAGACCACCAGTTTTTTGATGTGGAACATATCATTTTATACGAGTTAAATTCTTATTTATGTTATCTTTTTTTATTAAACCCTAAAGTCTATATTCATGATATAGTTGGGTTTTTTGAAGGATGGAAGCAATGGTGATAATGGAATGCTACATTAAAAACACACGATGTGTATTTGGGGTGTACTCATTACATGACTAGTATTAGCCTCAGTAAGATAATTCATGGCGTGTAATGATCATTCCCTAGATGAGAAATCTTGAGCATCACACGATGTGCAATTCCATTACAAACCATGTATATTCCTAGAGTAAATCTTAAAAATAATTGATAGGGACTCTATTTTTATAAATAATCCAACCCCCTCATTCTCCCTCATACAGGATGATTGTTAGAGGATCTCATCAAAGCCTATGCTATGATTTTCCATATATCTCTAATATAAAATCTATTTTGAGGACATTGTGTTGTGTTAGACATCCACTTGTAAGATATCCACTCATTATTCAATACTAATCATATTTATTTATTTGAGAGATGTTTTTGGGTTCATTCTCTTATGCCGTATTTTTTGAGAATTATTTTGTTCTTTCATTTTCTTCTTATCTGGACTTTATTAGAGGCCAATATTGGATGACAGCTCTACTATAGAGAGAAGTTCAGGGTTTTATAACATTTCCCAATGATTCAATTTGTTTTATAGCTATTTTTCATTGTTCCACATGCAGGGCCTTCAGAAATTGATCCGAAATTAATTGAATTCCTTGATTAAATTATTGGAACTTTGTAAGGTTGTTCACATAGAACTATGTGATAGTTATAGGATTTAAACTTCATCCTAAACCACATACTAAGTGTGTTTATGTTTATTCCCCTTAATATATGACCTCGTGGAGTTTTTGAGAGATATCCATCATAGTGGGATCCTTAAGTACTTGAATAAGTTATTAGGAGAAGAATTATGACTACTTTCATGTGTGATTACATGTAATTTAAACTGATAAATGTTTTAATTGTAAAAAGTGTATTTAGTTGTAGTAAATCATGTCTTTTATATTATAATGAAATGGATTATGAAATGATTAAATAAATGGTTATGATTACATTTTATTGTGACCCTCTCTTTTCAAAATATTGACGTTACATAAATTTTTCAGAATACATACACATTATTCAAGAAAACTTCTGAACACAGTAATTACTCTAGTGCCTTTGGAAACATGTTAACATAAACACTTGTACATAAATGAGATACATCCCTTACCACTAGGTTATTTTAAACTATAACCCTTCTTATATACATCAAACATAGTACATATCATCATAACCTGGGTAAATTAAAACAAAAAAGGGGTGAGCTTAGATGCTTAGAAAGGGTAAATAGGGGAGACATGTAAGAACAAACATGAGCATAGTGGTATTATAATGTGATCATGAAAATAGAAGTTCATGCCCCTGAATATCAAAATCATATTGGGAATCATGGAATAGTGACTCGCAGCTTATAATACATAAATCATAATGAAATAAAGAGCATATTCCATGAAAGCAGAACATAGTCACAAATCCTTGAATTGTAGAAGAGGAAGAAGCATATGATTATTCCTATAGTAGCCAAGACATCACTACCAATACCATATTTTTAGTATGGGTTTACTCCCTATACAATCATTGTAGTCATGGTTTACTCCCATGGTCATCTAAGTAGCATGAGTTGAATCCTCATACCATCATGGTTGTAATGGTTAACTGACATGGCCATCTTAGTAGTCAAGGTTCACTCACAAGACCATATTAGTCCATCCCATGAGATAAAATCATTACCTAATTAATTAGATGGAGATAGAGGTCACACACATCTCATAATGAAATCATTCAAACAAGTTCCACAATATCATTAAAAATAGTAACACAATTCATGAAATAAAATGGGTATAATAAACATGTAAACATACCATAACATATCATTCCATCGAAAAATAACCCGTGAAAAGAAGTGGTTTTGAAAAGCATGTAACCCGGGAAAGATAAATTGGATTCATAACTATCATGCCATAAAAAAATAATCCATTTAGAGAAATAATATGATTGGAAACATTTAATAATCTCCCCATAAAGGAATGATTAAGATTAATGGATTATATCATAGAGGGAAAATAAATTTTAGAGAACTTTTAAATACATTTATTGAAGAATATTTTCGTTCTTCTAAGAAAAATTGTTTTCATGACATAAAATCTGTTGAAACAAAAACCCCAGGAATGAAATATCATAAAATGTATATATAAATACCAGTAAATCTATGTATATGAATTTTTGGATATTATCATGGGAAGTACATACACCATACAAAAGGAAATAGTTGATAAAATAGATTCCATCTCATAAAATTAAAAATGAGATGAAATCCACATACCTTGTGTCTTGACTCTCTTCGTACTAGAACAAGCTTCCACTTATTTTTTTAAAGGTTGGGGCCGAAGCCTCATTTATTATTAGAGAAAAGAAAATACCTCTTTAACTGGGTAGAGAGAGACCCATTATGTATCTCAAAGGCCCAGTGGGCACTTATCCCATTACATGGCCCGTAGGCCCATTTTTTAGCGCAAGGCCCATTCTGTGAATAGTGTTGCTAAAGTACCCATGCTGCTACAGTCCTGCATACTACCCACCACTGCTACATTACTATTCCTCCGCTATAGTGCCCTTCCCCCACTATAGTTCCCATCGTTGCTACAGTGTCATCGCTGCTACAGTACGCTACAGTACTCTGCACCCAATGGGTTTTGAACCCCCATTTGGTTTGTGCGAAAAGTCATCCTTAGGTTTTTTTCTTCCCAGTGATAGGATTGTAGAAGGAATGTATGGAAGTTGGAAGCTTATTTTATGAATGATTTTTTGATCCATGGTTCTTGAGAAGTGTGAGGAAATGGGTAGAGTTGGTAGCTTTTTATAAGAGGGAGGAGGGGAATATTAAGAAACTCCAAAACAATTAATTTATTATACATTCATTTTCTATTTAAAATATCTCAAAAGTCATTTATATAAATGTTTTGATGATAATGGGTCTAAATCCTCTAAACAAACTAATTTTATACAAGTTTAGAACACAAAAACAACCTTATATTTTGGCATTGACCCTTCATTAAACAATTTTACTCTTACCGTGACAACACGTATTTTTACACTATAGGGATAATATATTTAATATAAAATACTAGAAAACCCCAATTGGTTCATTTATGACATATTTAACATTATCCTAGTTATCTGACTGAATTTTTCATTTTAATTAATTTTATAACACTTAATAAAATATTATTTACATTAAAGTATCATTAATGTCAATTTTGATAATATTTATTATTATCACTTTTTTAAAATATCATACCAACATCATAACTTCTAAAAAATACTAACAATATTTTAATAAAATGTATATGTTATCTATAAAAATCATAGATGTCTTTAATTATATCAAATTTTATTTATTTATATTATTAATAATATTTATTTGATATCTCAATTAATTAAACAACTATTGCATCATTATTATAAATGAATTTAATTAAATTAGATATATTTTAAAATTAGAAATAAATTATCAAGATAAAGATAGATTCTATATATTTCTAATGAAAATTTATATTTTAATTTTTCTTATGTATAACAATATAATAAAATTTATTTAGTTAATAAAATTTGAATATGACATTTTTAACTCTTCTTTAAATAAAATATTATAAATTTTTAAATCTAGCAGAATTGGAATAAAAAGAATTATATTTTCAACCTAATTATGATTTTGGAATAAAAACTCATATCCAATGAAATTAGGAAAAGTGTTAGGGTAATTTATTTTATTATAATATTATTTTTGTCATTAATTACACTATTTACCTTTAACCGTGGTAAGAAAAATTCAAAAGTTAATATTCAACAATAAATTGATCCTATTAGATCATGTTTTTCAAAATAATTACAACCATGTATAACTATTTTTCAAAATTCAATTCACAGTAGCGGTAAAATTACATTTAATGCTAATCTTGCAAATGTTTCTAGAAGGTGGGTAAAAGAGACATTCAAAAGTTCAAAAAAATTATATCTAATTTTATTTTAAAAATATTCAAATAACCTTAATTATATTTATATATGTATTATTTATCTATTTTTACTTTAAAAAAAATTAAAAATTAAAAATATTATTTAAATTAAAATGTCGATTTTTAACTACAATGCATTATTTTTCAATATTCATCGAAAATTAAAAATTTACAGAAAAATACCAAAAATTCACTTGAAACTAATTTTGATATATAGAATTAAAAAAAATTATTTATTTTATACAAATAAATATTTAGGTGTGTCTAAAATTATTTTTATTTATAGGATATTAAAATAATTTCATTCGAGAAAATGGTATTTTTAAACATTGGAATTTTCCAACAATCATATCTTTTATTATAAATATTTTTTATTTATATAAAAAATTTATATATTTTTTGAAAATTAGTTATTACTATAAATAAAACTATTCTGAACATATAGGTTATAATCATCTCACTTAGATAATTATATTAAAAAGGAGTTGTTTCATAGAAACTCAATGTTGCGAGTATCTTACACCAAATCAGCGTTGCGTGTAACGTTCACCCAGTAGGCGTTGCGTGTAACATACACCAATTTATTGTTTCATGTAACATACACTATACCAATTCCACATGAAATAAATGTTTTACTTAGTTAATTCCTGGTGATAAATGAAATTTTAATTTATTCAAAAAAAATGGTCCATAAAAACACGAGGTGTAACATTCTGACACCCATAAAATGAATTTCAGTCTCAAAATTATTTAATCAGAAAAATAAATGAGGATTATTCTGCTTCATAATATCCTCAAGTTCCCATTTATTTTAGTTTAACTGGTGATTTTCCACAAAAAATTGACCAGATG
Organism: Viscum album; assembly: GCA_963277665.1. Lineage (NCBI taxonomy): Eukaryota > Viridiplantae > Streptophyta > Magnoliopsida > Santalales > Viscaceae > Viscum > Viscum album. The sequence continues at coordinate 319,805,848 of OY728137.1, forward strand.
AGTTGTCTTTTTTCGTAGAACTTTCTCTAACGAGTATAAAATTTCAACATGTTGTTCCTCAAAAGAAAAAACATGCTCCAATGGTATGATATTTATGTCAAGTACATGTGAACGGTTAGGTATGTACTTCCTTATGATATTTATATATAAAAAAACATGGACTTGAGATAAATTTGGAAGAAGTGACAAGAAATTGGCTATGATCCTGATACGATTAAGAATATCAAAGGGGCTGATATACCTAGGAATTACTTTCCCTTTCATCCTGAATCTTATAAATTTCTTCTAGGGTGATATTTTCAGAAACACATTTTAAAAAACATCAAATTATAGATTACAATGAAATTTATCTGCATATATTTCTTTCCAACATTGATCTACTTTGATATTTTCTTGAATGGTTTCAATGATTTTGACCATTTCTTCAGTAATCTCAGGTCCTAATAGATTCTATTCTCATAACCAATCCAAGAACATTTGAACTCTACATTTCATCCCATAGAGGGCTTCATATGTGGATATTTGATTTTTTATTTAAATCTATTATTGTAAGAAAACTCAACTAGATGTAGGTGTTGATACCAACCACCTTTAAAATCCAAAGAAAAAGATATCAACATATCCTATAGGGTTAGAATTGTTATTTTAGACTGACCATCTATCTGAAGATGAAAAGAAGGTATGAAACTCAATTATATATTGTGTGATTTCTGATTACTTCACTAGAACATTGAGGTAAACCATGGATCCCAATATGGTGAAATAGAATTTGGTACTACATGCAACCTAACCAATACATTAATGATTATCATAGAAATTTGTTAAAGAGAAAAATATTCTTCGATAGAAATAATGTGTAAGGACTTATTATAGAAATATACTACCAACCATATAGCATTAAACCCTTTATATGTTTTTGGTATTCCAATGAAAAAAAATTATAGTGATGTTTTCTCATTTCCATTCTAGTATGGGTAATAAATGCAATAGTCTACTAGAATTTTATCTTTCAACTGTAAATTATTGGAATACCAAACACCGAGATACAAACTCTATGATATCACTCTTTATTCCAACCCACCTTAAGTATTCTTTGAAGTCCCTATATATATTTGTACTACCAATATGAATAGATAATGAATAAATATGATCTTCCTCAAATAGATCCTTTAAAATCGGGTATGGATGGAAAACAAACATCGTTCCTTAACCTTATCATTCCATCTTAATCAAGGATAAACTCAAGAACATTTTTAAACTACTTTTTTAGATATTCATATTCCTTCTGCTCCTCCTTAATCATTACTCAGAACAAGAGTTGAACATTCATTTGAGAAAGATAACATTTACTCATTACTTAAAGATTTCTAAATCCATTCTTTGCAAATCAATAAATATTGGATATATTTTTATCCTCATCTTGGATAAGAAAGCATTATCCTTTCATCTCAAAGCATCAACTACCTTTTCATCTTTCCCAGGGTGGTAATGTATCGAGTATTCATAATCCTATATCAACTCTAGCCATCTTCTATAGTGCATGGTCAACTCCTTCTGTGTGAATATATATTTTATAATTTTATTATTAGTATATATAACACACATTTCTCTAAAAATATAATCCTTCAATATCATTAATGAAAAAATTACTACTGCAAACTCTAAATCATGGGGTGAGTAATTTTTCTCCTAAATCTTCAACTATCAAGAGGAAAAGTCAATAACCATGTTACTCTATATAATAACACATTCCAATACCTTGTTGGATACATCACTATAAATTACAAACCCTTCTCAACTATTGGGTAATGTAATAATTGGGGTGCTAACCAACATTTTCTATAGCTCCTTGACGTTTTCCTCTCAATCATTTTTCTAAAGGAACTTGACACCCTTCCAAGATAACTTTGATAGATGATTAGATAGTATTGAGAAATTATAGACAACCGTTGATAATATCTAACTAATTAAAGAAATATACAGATCTCATTCACCATGGTTGGTCTAGGAAAACTTTTAATCGCCTCTGTTTTTATGGATAGTCTGCTATAAAATCACTTGAGATTATGTGACCTAATAATGAAATCATTTACAACTGAAATCCCCACTTCATAAATTTTTCATATAGATTATCATTCCTTAGTGTCTTTAGTACAATTCTCAAGTGATAATCATACAATATATTTCTCTTTAAATAGATATAAATATAATAAATAAAGACTACCAAAAACTTATCAAGTAATTTCTAAAAACTCTACTCATTAATTCAATAAATATTGTATAAGAATTATTAATACCAAAATACATAACTATATATACATAATGACCATGCCTTCTATGGAATTCCATCTTGGGTGTATCCTCTTTCTTGACCCTCAATTAATGACATCTAGAATGAAGGATAATCTTGTAAAAATTTTGGTCTCCATGTAGTTGATCAAGAAAATCATCAATATGGAGTAGAGGATACATGTTATTGATTGTGATCTTGATCAAATCACAAGAATCAATATAGATTATCATTGATCTAACTTTATTTTTTTTAAATAATCAGTTCACCCCAAGGTGACATACTTCGCATATTGAATCAGTTGTCAATGATTTCTTGGTGTTTCTTCTTCTATTTATATAACTCAATCTGGTCCATACTATATGGAGTATTTGAAATGGTGTGGAACCAAGCATAAGTTCTACCGAGAACCTAACTTCGCATTTTGGTGGAAGGCTTGGAAACTCTTATATAAATACAACCAAAAAATCACAGAAAACATGCATATCTTTGATGTCGATCTTCTCCCCTGCCATTTTCTATAAAAAACCCCTTTAATGGGAATTAAGACCCATAAACTAGATGAAATATCCATAGGAAGTTTTTACTTATTGTTACATTGATGGATTATCATATGATGGTTCGAAATATCAAATGTATCATACCTTACATTAAAATTGATGTGGGACTTTTGAATAGAAATTCAATCCATGCATAAGATGACATAAAATTCAACCAAAGGATGAATGACAAGATTTGAAAAAAGTACAATCCCACAAACATCATTAGGAGAGTAATCATAGGCTTGCGATGCAGTCATCGTATGATTTGAGGTTATCATTTCAAATTCCAGATCTAATTGTTTTGGGGGAATCCTAACTCCCATGTAAACATATTTTGATATGAACGTCTGGGTGGATTCAAAATCAAATATGACATTATTAGTTCTATAGTGGATGGTAACTGTAACTTTCATCAGGACATTATCGAACCCCTATTCATAAATAGCGATTGTAATAAATTTCCCTTTCTCCCTTGGAATAAGAGGTTATTGACATCGATAATCATCACAAGTCTTTGGGTTTGGGCAGTGGTTATCATAATTCCCATTTTTAATACATGTGTAGTAATGAATCTTGGGTGCTTCATTCTATGCTGATTTTTTTAGATTGGCATTTTGAGATAACTTTTAAAGACCCAAAATATACATGTAATTTTTTCTTAAATAAATTGGGATTATTTCAAGTCTCCAAAATTTAACGGTGCTTTATTCTAAGGCCTAGTGTACCCCAAATAAATTTTTTATCTTTTTTAAGTACCTTTAGTAAACATACGCGCATTGTTTTCTAACATTTGAACTAGAGCTTAGAAATGAAATATGAGGGCACCGTTGAATCCATAGTGAAGGGATTCTCTTAAGGGAAGCATCACATTGATAGTAGTAGTTTTGGAGAAAAATATAAATTTTGGACTTTTGAAACAAAAATAAATAAATAACATAACAATGTTATTTTATTTCTTTCCTCGAATAGTTGAGTGTCGGTGGTGGAACCAGTAATTTTTTCAGTCGTTAAATGTTTTGACCCTTCAGCTCCATAACCTCAACGTTGAAAAATTAAATGTGGTTCATAAATGAACTACATTAATGATGTGAAACAGAGTCAAATAACCATTTTTTTAATAAAATAATGGGAGTGGGTTTTTGACACAGTGGTGAGGAACCTCAAGAAAAGTTCAACGACACCTTCCACCAATGGAGAAAAAAGGATTTGATGACACCCGTTGTGGAATCAATCCAATGGTTGATGGATGGAAAATATCAACGTACAAAAACCTCTTCCTTCATCTATAATATGCTCGAACATGGAAGCACTGCCGTCTATTTCAGTCACCAAAGATCTTTGCGGTAGGGTGTTTATTTTATAAAAGTTATATTTGATGAATTAAAATTACTACCACTTGTTATTATGTTAATATAGAGGGTACGGGACCAACAAACAAGGCCAGAACCCTTCGTTGCTTCATTCTTCATGTGATCTTCAGGGGTGAATTCTTCAACTCATTATAATCTAGTATCGATGAGCCGTACATTGACAACGACATCCCGGGAAGTACCTAGGTGCGAGTGGAAGTGAAAACAGAGCTCTAGAGCGTCGCTAGAGACCCGCTGAAGAAGCGTCGGCATGAAACCAACACGGTGGTGCCAGAAAATAAGAGCGGCTGGCGGAAACTACCATCTGTGGTGGAAGAGAGATGTTGGTTGGCACCGCGACGGTCGGAGAGGCGGTCGGCAATGGTCAGCTGCCGAGGAGGAGGCATCCCATCGTCGCGCGCCGCGCAGAAGGAATCCGCAGTTTCAAAGGTGCAGTGGAGCTGGCATGGGACCCGCTCCCTATGGGTCCCATAGTTAACCATGAATTGCAATGTATCTCTACTAATTAATAGAGCATAATGTCTCCTTTGAGTAGTTTGGGGGCAGTGGAGCGCACGAACCCACGTGGGTCATGCCAGCCAGCGGAAAGAGCTCGTCGCGGCCCTGCCCCGCCAAGGCGGGCCGGGCCGGGTCAGACCTAGACATAGAGGGTGGACCCAATCCATCTCTGGTAGGCCCAATCTGGGTCGGCCAAGGCCAGTTCGGGCTAGGTCGTACCATATCTGGACCCCTTTTGGGCCTAGATACACTTAAATGACTGTAACATGCGAACCAGATGTCTATTTGACAAACTATCTTCAGTGCTGGGATCCAGGGAGAGAGAATTTCCTATATAGATACTCAATGAGAGTTCTAGAGAAGATGGAGTATATCGTGGTTCAATTGAATCTGAATTCAACTAGGCCCTCAGCACTAAAATGCCAACAACTTATAGACCGGGCATCCGGTTGACACAGCTTCTGTTTCATTGAGATCCTTATGACCTAGAGATCATAAGGATACATCTTCATGGAACTAAGTGTGAGTTAAAATATGACTGATGGCTTGAGGATTGGTTTCTCCCAATGAAAAGTATTCTATGAGTGTCAATCCTATGTCTGGCTAAGAAGTGAAGAATGAAGAGCAATTCTGTGTAAATCATCAGCCAATGATTCTGTGTAGATCAGTACCCAACGATTCAATGTGAATCTGAATCAAGATATTCAATGTGAATAAACTACTGGAGATTCTGTGTGAATCATCACCCAACAATTATGTTTCAATCCACACCCAATGATTCTATTTGAATCAGTACCCATTGAATTTTTGTGAATCAGCACCCAACAATTCATTGTGAATCAACACCTATTGATCATGTGTGGGTCTTGAGGGGTTTAGTACCTATTGATCCTATGAGTTTATTTTGATGGTTGGTACCTATCGATCAAATGTGGGTCAAAAACATTTCCTCTAGGAAGTGTAAGATGATCTAGCCTTATGACTAATCATTTGTACAGTTGTACTCAGTTATTCTTGGTTTGAGCTGTGTTTTTTGTGTTATGATTGTTGATTGAGATATTGCTTTTGGTTTTTCTTTGTGGAATTATGAAATACCTTCAAGGGGCTTGGGGTCCCTACTGGGTATGTTTATACTCACCCCTGCATGGGCTTCTCCCGCACCTTGATGTGTCTTGTACAGACGACGAGCCACCTTGACTGAGACTCAAGATCTAGGTCATCATGGTTGATGAACGTGACAGTTGATGTGGAGAGCTATGGAGACGAGTTGTACCAACTATTCAGGCATGATCACCAGTGTAAAATCTTGATAGTTGTTTTATAATTTCAGTTGTAATTGTATCTTTTTAGTTGGGCTTTTATTACAGCCCCATTACATTAATTGCACACTTTTACTATAGTAGTTTTAATTCATGCTTGATTTATGTCCTGTTCATGGGATATGTGTTTGTATAGGTTTAAAGGAAATGACTTCCCCATTTAATAATGTACCTTTACAGTGCTAGTTGCCAACCCTTGGCCTATGGATGGAGGTCATGCGATAGTCATGTGACAAGCCCCGGGGGACGATTCATGACAAAGTGGTATCAGTGGATTCAGTTCTACCAATGAACTAAGACACTAATCTATTTAATAGAGAAATAGTGTTAAGTGTTTTCAGTATGGTTTTTAGTTTGGGGAGTCTAGTGTTGGTGCGATGACTGATGTATCCATACACCAGGACCCTGAATTCTAATTTTTTACTCGGTGCACAAAAACAATGATTGTGTGTGTTTTGTAAAATTTTTTACATTTGAACTCTTTTGAGTCATCTCATCATGTATAACTATTTAACTGTGGTGCACCTATTTATTTTTAGGAAGCCACCACGTAGACAGCCAACCAGGATTCTTGAGGGAGTACACGATGACAGCCCACTGAGAAATGAGGATTCGGTGTGGGCCCCTCTTACTATGTTAGCACCTTCAGGTGGTGTACCAGCATTACCATCACTAATATGGGAGCAGTTCCCACCAGCCCCACTGGCGGACAGTGCACACTGACAGAGTGTGTTTCATGAGTTCTAGCTGTAGATTCATCCTATGATTCAAGGAGAGACAGATCCCTAGGCATCTGAGGACTGGATAGAGGTCATGGATAATATTTCCCACCTAATTGGGACACCAGCAGAGTAGATGTTGATAATAGCTACTAGTCTTTTCCTTGGCATGACAGGAAGTTGGTGGAGCCAGATGCTCCAGTTAGATGATGATGCAACAATCACATGGATGGAATTTGAGAGCCTCTTCAAGCCATAGTTCGTCCAAGCGACACTACTCTCTGTGCATATACCAGAGCTACTGCACTTATAGTAGGGAAGCATATCAGTGGCCCAGTACATGGTGACTTTCAATGACCTCTCATGCTACTCCACTGACATAGTACAAGACCCATTCTTTATAGCCCAGATCTTTTGGGTGGGGTCTCCGGAGAGAGATTAGAGTGTCGATCATATCGCTGAATATCCTGACACAGGCTGGAGTGACCGAGCGAGCCTTATTGGTGGATTGACTCTTAGCTGAGTAGGCGTTAACGGTGAGAGCCACCACCAAACGATAGGTAGTTGATTCATATGCTCTAGGAAGTAGGCAGATGATATAGAGGTCCAAGTAGACAAGACCCTATAAGGTAAAACACTAAGATGCAGTGTCGGAGGTGTAGAGATCTCGAGGTATAGGAGGTCAGTAATGTGGCAGACTGTGCTTCACGTGTGGCGGGCAGGGCCATGTGGCTCGTGAATGCACGACCCATCGTAATGAAAATCATCAAATGATTGAGGGAACTTTGAGGAAGAGGCATATATTCGATTGAGGAGGTCAGTAGTGGGGAGGATGTGGTAGAGGAACAGGACGTGGGAAGTGATTTGAGGTTCTATCGCCACCACCACCAAATTGTCCACCCCGACCACTGCGAGTAGGTAGACAGGGGTGAGAATTTCTACAGGCTGTAGATGCCAACGACCAAGACACTACAGATATGATTAGAGGTACAATTTGTGTCTATTCCACCCTAGCTACAACACTTATAGATACAGGTACCAGACCCTCATTCATTTCCATGACAGTAGTCAGAGCTCAGAGATTCTGATGGAGTCGTTGGCTTGATCCTTAGGGTTAGAGACTCCTACAGGAGAATATTCGATTATTACGAACTAGTGCATATAGTGTGATCTCACTCTAGTGGGAGAGATCTTCGGCTCAGATCTTCTTGTAGCAGTGTCGAGGCCTTATGACAACATCTTTGGTATGGGTTGTCTATCTATAGTCCATGCTTAGATCGACTGTTTTAGGTGCAATGTGCAGTCCATCTACGAGGGTGGGATTAGGTTTAACTTCAATGGTGAGGAGGAAACCATTGAAACACCGGATGGAAAATCTTGGATGAGGTTGTAGCCAATTACTCATAATTTTTCCAGCCTCACCCTTAGAGCAGTTGACTTGAGGAGTCTGAGTTATCCTGTAGTGGTGGACCAGTATGCTAATGTATCCCCTAATGATGTTCTGGGACTACCTCCTCGTAGAGAGGTAGACTTTCACATCGACCTATACCCTAGGATGGACCCAATACCTACACCATCATATCACATGTCTCTCATGGAGCTTCATGAGCTGAGGGTATAGTTAGAGTACTTGGAGATAAAGGGCTTCGAAAGGTCCAGTGTGTCTCGATGCACATCCCTGATCTTGTACTCCAAAAAGGCAGATGGGAGTCTGAGGCTTTGTGTGCATTTTCGGCTCCTGAACCATGTGAATGAGGAGAAAATGTATCCACTCCCAAGGATTAGACATCTCTTCAACCATCCGAAGGGTGCTTGAGGGTTTTTGAAGATATACCTTAGATCAGGCTATCACCAGTTCAAGGTACGGAGTGAGGACGCACCGAAGAAGACCTTAAGATGTTGTTATGTCCATTATTAGTTCTTGGTGGTGCCTTTTGGAATGACCAATTATGCATTTGTGTTCATGGGGCTCATTAATAGGATATTCCAGCCATACCACGATCTCTTCATGGTGATGTTAATTGATGACATCTTGATATACTCAATGTCAGAGGAGGAGCATGCCATGCATCGATAGATTTTTCTGGATACACTCTATGAGAACCAGCTTTATGGAAAGCTCTCGATGTTCTGGATACAAGAGGTCCACTTCCTAGGGCATTCTATCTCAGAGGCAGTATTTTCTATCGATTTGGCGATGATAGAGGAAGTTATTTCTTGGGAGCCACCCAAAAGTGTGACCGTAGTGCGCAATTTATTGGGATTGGATGGGTATTACTAGATATTTATACCTGCCTTATCTAGGGTAGTTTCACCATTGTCAGCGTTGATGAAGAAGGAGCATCATTTCAAGTGGATATAGAAGTGTCAGCATAGTTTTCTGGAGCTGAGCTAGAGACTAACGACTACCCCATATTGATTCTACCAGAAAAGGGTGTAGGGTATGTAGTCTACTGCGACGAATCTAGGACCAACCTGGGTTGTGTCCGGATGTAGGAGTGAGAGGTGATCACATACGACTCATAAAATTTGAGACAACATGAGCTGAAATATTCTACCCATGACCTAGAGTTAGAATCAGTGGTCTTTGCACTGATGATGTGGTGGAACTACTTGATGGTTGAACGTTTTACAGCCAACTCTGATCACAAGAGTCTAAGGTATATCTTCTCTCAGAAATACCGGAACCTAAGAAGGCGACAATGGATAGAGTTACTCCAGGACTATGAATTTGAGATAGTCTACACTCTTGGAAATGGAAATGTAGTAGTACACACACTCAATAGGATGTCTGGTCTATAACTGCTGAGTGAGGCGATATAGCCGCAAGCCGCGTTGCAGTTATCCTTTGTGGATAGAGACGGATCAGCTTACCTCTAGTCTATGACAATCACTCCCCAAAATTTTCAGTGATTTTGGTAGGCACAGCTTGGGGACATAGAATATGAGGCCCAACGTGCTTATATATCCTCAATATTGGATCCTGATGGATTTTTTAAAGGTGGATAGTACGTAATTGTTTTCATAGTATGAACTATGGTATCATTGATGCTTTGAGTGGAGTTGTTGAGGTAGTTCCATGCATCCCGTATGGTGGTACATCCTATATTGAATAAGATGTATTCGGACATCTGGTGTCATTATTGGTGTCCACGGATGAAGAAAGAAGTGGCAGAGTTGATATCATAATGCCTCACTTTTCATCAAGTGAAGGCTAAGCATCAAATACCAGCAAACATAGCTCAGCCACCTGAGGTACCGTAGTGGATGTGGGATGGTATATCCATGGAATTTGTGATGGGGCTACCACATATGTCCAGAGGCCATGATTCAATCTGGGTTATCATTTATTGACTCACCAAGTCGACCCACATCCTACCAATCCGAGAGTAGTGATCAGTAAATAGATTGGGATGTCTCCATATAAAAAAGATTGGGAAACTTGATAGAGTTCCCTCAATGACTGTCTCGGATCATGACACATGATTTACATCCCCTTATGGAAGGGATTGTGGGAGGTGTTCGGGACTCAACTACTATTGACAACTACCTTTCACCCATAGATAGATGGCCAGATAGAGAAAACTATACAGACACTCGATGAAATGCTAGACTCTTATGTCCTCAATTTTGTCTATAGTTAGAAGGACCCCCTGTCCCTAGTGAAGTTTGGATTAATCAATAGTTATATCTTCACTATCAGCATGGATCCATTTGAGTACTTGTATAGGTGACCATGCAGATCCCCTCATTACTAGATAGACACAGGGGAGTCACTAGTTATGGTTCCAGTGATGGTACATGATACTATAGAGAAGGTGCAGATCATCCAGGACCAGATAAAGATTTCCCAAAGTCAGCTTAAGTCTTATAATCACTAGAGGCGGAGACCCCTGGAGTTTGAAGAGGGAGACCATGTAATCCTACAAGTCTCACCCCGATGAGGGTTATAGATATTTGTCTGGTGCAAATAACATTTTCTATGATTCTTCGGATCCTTACACATCATCAATAGATTAGGAAAACAGGCATACTGTCTAGATCTCCCACCACAGATCCACCATGTGCATAATGTTTTCCACATGTCATAGATGAGAAGATACGTTCATGATCAGTCACACATTTCCATCTGAGGTGAGAAAAAGAACAACTATGGGGTGACGTTTGTGGAGTTCCCACTGGAGATAGAGGATCAACAAGAGTTGGTCCATGGTAGATGGTTGATCCCTATGGTGCAAGTTCGTTGGTAGCACGTGAACCTCTATAAGAGAACCTAGGAGCAGGAGGATCAGATACGTGACCAGTACCCCCATTTGTTCTTCTAATTTTGAAATGGTGCTTGGAATTGAAATCAGGGGACACTGTTGAATCTGCAGCACTGGGATTCGATTAAGGGAAGCTTCACTTCGACCGTAGTAGGTCGGGAAAAAATATGAATTTTGGACTTTACTAAAATTATAACAAAATAACTTTACAAAATTATTTTATTTCTTTCCTCCAATGGTTGAGCATTGGTGGAGGGACCGATGATTTTTCCATCAATAAAATGGCACTGATCCCTCCGCATGTAACGTCAACATTGCAACATTAAATGTCATTCATAAATGAACTATAATAATGATGTACAACTGGGTCGAATACCCTTCTTTTTAATGTAATCTTGGGCATGGGTTTTTAACACAGTGATGAGGAACCTTTGGCCATGTACCATGACACCTTCCACAAACGGAGAACAGATGATTTGACGACACCCATTCTGGAGTCAATCTGAATGTCAACGGATGATGAACATCAACGAACACAAAACTCTTCCTTCATCCGCAATACCCTCGAAAGTGTAAGAACCATCATCCAAAGTGGTCAATGAAGATCTTCGAGGTAGGGGATTTATTTTATTAAATTTATACTTAATAAATTAAAATTACTCCCTCTTGTTACAATGTCAAAGTGGAGGGCGTGGGCTAAACAAACAAGGCCTAGCCCTTCCGTCTCTTTGTTCTTGTTTTCTTATTCAGGGGACATTTCATCAACTAATCATAATCTAGAATTTGGGAGCTTTATAGTGACAGTGGAATCTTGGGATGCCCATAACCGCAGGAGGAAGTGGAAATGGAGCTCCGAAGCGTCTCCAGAGCACCAAAGAAGAATTATTGGCGTGGAACCAGCTGCAGTGGAAGAGCAGCACCACTTGACATCACTGTGGTTAGACAAGCGGCCAGCAGTGTCTTTCCATAGATGTGGAGGAGGCATTCCATTACGCACCATGCTGAAGAAAGATGCAGCGAAGTTGGAAAGCGACCCGATCCCTGGGGGTCCCGCGGGTGATGAGGCAACGCCTTGTGTCAACACTAATTAATGGATTTTAATGGATCCTTTGAGCTATTTGGGAGCACTGGACCGCCCCACACCCATGCGTCACACTAGACGATGGGCCGAGCCCGCTGCGGTCCAGCCCAGACAGCGCAGTCTGTGCTGGTCTGCGGCCCTGCAAGCTGAACACGCTGCGTCCCAACCCAACCGGGTCGCCCAGACTAGTTCGGCCTGGGCCGGTTAGACCTGGACCGTGTCAGGTCGACCCGAACCGAGTTGGGTCGGCCTAGGTCGGGTCGGTCCACCTAGGTAGGACTAGACTCGGACCCCTCTCGAGCCCAGATACACTTAAATAACTGTAACATATGAACCAGACGTCTGTTTGACGAACCATATGCGGATTTGGGATCCTAAAAGAGAGACAGTCCTTATGAGATAATCCATGAGAGTTTGGGAGAATGTTGGGGTACGGATGGGTTATATTGACTCTGAATCCAACCGGTCCCTCAGCACTAAAATGCCTATAACTTAAATATTGATCATCTGGTTGATGTTCTGTCTGTAGCATTGAGACCCTTATGACACATGTGGTTCATCATGTTACTTATTTGTTAGACTTCGTGATGGTTGAAATATGACTGATGGATTGATGAGTAGTTTCTCCCATAGACAAGTGTACTATGAGCGGGATTCCTATGTTTGGATGAGACATGAATAATGAAGAGCGATTCGGTGTGAATGAGCACCCATCTATTCTATGTGAATCAGCACCCAAAAATTCTGTGTGAATTTGCACCCAACGATTCTTTGTGAATCGGCACCCAACAAATCTGTGTGAATCAATACCTATTAATCTAGTTTTAGTCATGCGAGGGTTAGTACCTATTGATCATGTGTGGGTATTGTGGGGGTTAGAACCTATCGATCTTGAGTGGGTCATCATGAGTGCCTCTTGAAAGAGTAAGATGATCTAGCCTTACGACTAATCATCTGTACTATTGTACTTAGTTATACCTTGTTTGAGTTTTGTCATTTGATTTGTGTTTTGTGATTGAGATCATTCTTGTGGTTTTTATTTATGGAATTATAAGAGAACATCAGGGGTCTCAGGGTCCCTACTGGGTATTGTTATACTCACCCCTGCAAGGGTTTTTCCCGCACCTTGTTGTGTCTTCAGCAGATGACAGACACCCTTAACTATGACTCAGGAGTTAGCACTCAACAATGGATGACAGTGATGGTTGACATGGAGAGATGTGGAGATGATCCATACCTACCCTTCAGGTAGGATCCAGAGTGGATGATCTCAAGATCTATTTTTCTATTTTAGTTGTAGTGGTATCTTTTCATTTGGGCTTGTATTTTAGCCCCTTTACTTTTAGTACACACTTTTACTACAGTAGTCTTACTTTGTGCTTGCTTCTTGTTGTGTTCTTAGGCTGTGTTTTGGTACAGTTTTACTGGAAATGCCTTTCTATTTTAGGGATGCACCTTTTCGGTGATAGTCGTCAACTCCTAGCCTATGGAAGGCGAGCTTGGGGTAGTCACGACATGGTCCTTGGGGGACAGGTCATGAAATAACTTCTTCCCATCACATGGGATATCAATTTCCAGGTAAAATATCGTTACACACATAAAACATTTATTAGACCCTGTATGATAATTTCATCCATACTTATTCCGACACATAAAACAAAACGAAAATATCATATTCTTTTATTTAGGGTTTTTATAATTTATTTTAAACTCCATCTTCCTATTCTTATCAAAGGAAATAGATTGATACAAAACTCCCACCTCCACTTCAACTTTAATTCCACAATGCACAATCTATTCATAGTTACTAATGTATTTTATTGGAAACATCATTCTGGGATTTTGATTTAAGCCACTGAAAAACCCATCAACTATACTTTTGGGTTGGATGATAATTCCAGAAGAGAACCTCACAAGTCTCCTTTATTGGGCCTCGTAGGTAACAATAGACTCATTATCCCTTTTCTTCAACTCAAGGAACTTTTTTTCCATATTATTATAAATAATTTGAGTAATGTTCTTATTGAAAAATAAATTCTTCAACTTGCCCCAAACCATGTACTCAATATCATCTTGTTGTCTTCTGTTCTTGGTTTGAGTCCACCACTAATCTGCTTCTCCTTATAATTGATAAACAAATATAATTACTTTATCATTCTCTAGAAACTGAATAATATAGAATATATTTTCAGTTGTACTGATCTATTGTTTATAAACAAGTGGATCAGAAGACCCTCTGATAGAAGGGGGTTGTTCCTCATGAAAGACTCAATATAATATTGTTCCCTCATTTTCTCATATAGAATTCCACCATGATTCTTATCTTGGGAATGTTGTTTGAGCATTGAAAGGAGGGTTTTCATTCCATATCCCATAGAGTTTCGTTTCTTATGGGGACAATAGATTCATTTTCCATTACAATCACCATTAACACAGTTCCTTCGCACTCTATCCATTTATGAAAACAAAAGCATAGATTAAGAAATAGTTATCAAACTCAGGAACCACATAATCATGAAAATATCTTTAAGATGTCTAACATAGGACATATTACATAATATATGACACGATAATTTTATCTTAGGTTATTCATTTACAAATTATTTTTAAATCCATCATAATGGTTCGTTAAGAGTTTTTGAAATCACAAATCATATACCCTAGGAGTGTCAATCCAAGTATGCATCAAGGACCGTTGTCATATACCAGATTACACCGAGTAAGGCTCAGAACATCTTATCAGAGTCTTTTCCCCATGGTACATATGTTCTAGAGCCACATCCATTTGTAATATCTATATATCGATGTATTTCATGGAAACCACTCACTAAATCCTTCACAAAAATTACATGATAATTTCCTATACATTTACTTATCCATTGACTTATCCCTAGACCTTTCCTTAGGGATCTCACGTAGGTTTTCCAATCCTAGATTCCTAATTTTGACTATTCCTTTACTCTGATACCTACTATATAGACCCTTACTTGTCAAAACATCAACAATAATAAACTTTTGAGGAAGTCATACACATTATAGAAATAAATTCTTCAAGATCATAACTTGTCTTGTGAATTTGGAAACATAGAAACATACAATCTAGTACATAAATGAGACACATCCCCTCCCACTAGGTTGTTCTTGACTAGTGCCCTTCATAAACACATCAAACATAGTGCAGATCATCATAACCTGGGTATAAGGAAACATAAATGGCATGATCTTAGAAGATCAGTAAGCGTAAATAAGGGAGACAAGTAAGAATAAACAAGAACATAGGGGTTTGAGAACGTGATCAAGAAAATAGAAGATCATTCCCTTCATATGAAAGATCATAATAGGAATCAGGGTACAAATATTTCCAGTTTATAACATGTGAATCATAATGAAATAAAGAGAATAAGTCACGAAAGCATAACATTGGCATAAAATATAGAACTGTGATAGAGACATAACCATATAATGATCTCTATTGTATCCAAGACATCACTACCAAGACCATCTTTTTAGCATGATTTCACTCCTAAAACATTATTGGTAGTCATAGTTCACTCCAATAGTAATATTAGTAGTCATGGATATCTCCCTAGACCATATTAGATTTTCTCATGAGATATAAATCTTTAACCAGTGCATTGGAGGGATATCTAGGTCAAACACAACTCCTAATGAAATCATGCATACATGTTCCACAACATTATTAAAAATAATCTCATAACTCATGAAATTAAATGGGTATCATAAACATGTAAAAATATTATAAATTGTTGAATGGTACAGGATTCATAAACATTTCATCATAAACATAACCCATTAAGCGAAGTGGGATTCAAAATCATATAACCCGTTAATGAAAAACAGGCTTCACAACCACCATGACATAAAAACATAATCTATTCAGAGAAAGAATATAAATGGAAACATATAATAATTTACCCATAAAATAATTAGTTACCCCAATGAATGTTATCTTATATGGAAAATAATATTGATAGATATTTAAAAAAAATCTTCACTAGAATATTATTTCTTCATTTCAAAATGCTTCTTATAAGATAAAACATTTTGAAAATTAAACCCAGGAATGAATTATCAATAAATATATATTTAAATACAAATAAATTTAATTGTATGAATTATTGGATACAAACATATGTAGTTTATACATCACAAAAATGGAAATATTAATAAAAATAGCTTGTATCTCAAAAAAATTAAAAATGAGATGAAATCCCATAAACTTGTATTCTGACACACTTCTTACTCGAATATGCTTCTTCTTAATCAGGTAACACCTTTTTTATTTGTGTGAATAGGCTTTCTTAAGTTTTTTTCTAACCAAGGTAAGGTTTATAGGAGGATGGGAGGGATGTTGGTTGCATATTTTTTCAGAGTTTGAGAGAGCCAAGGGGCTTGAGATGTGTGAGGAAGTGAGTAGAGGCGGTGACCATTTATAAGAGGGATGAGGGACATTTCAAGATACTCCAAAACTATTATTTTATTATAAATTTAATTTCTATTTAAAATTTCTCCAAAGTGAGTAATTTTGAAATTTATATGGGTATGGTTCTAAATAATCTCAACTAATTAATCTTATACATTTTTTGGTCACAACCTTACCTTATCTTTTTCCATTAACCCTTAGTTAAAAAATTTAACTCTTACCATGAAAATATGTCTTTTTACACTATAGGGATAATATAGATGCTATAAAATGTCAAAAAACCCTATTGGATAATTTATGAAATATTAAACATTATCCTAGTTAATTGGCCGAATTAAATATTTTTATGAATTTTATTACATTTAAGAAATATTATTTTCCTTAAAGTATCATTTATGTCAATTTTCATACTATTTATTATTTTCATTTTAAAAAAATATCACACTAACATGATAACTTGGATAAAATACTTAAAATATGTCAATAACATGTCTAAGTTATCAATATAATTTGTGTATGTCATTTATTATGTCAAATTATATTTATTTTAATATTTTTTATTGTAATTTATTTTTCATCACATTTAATTAACAACTTAATGCATAATTATTATACAAGACTTTTATTATAATACATATTATATAAAATTAAATATAAATTATTATGATTAATATATATTTATTAGATTTATAATGACTATTTTATGTCCAATTTTCTTATGTATAATCTGATATTAATTATTATTTTTTTATTAAAATTTAAATATGACATTTTAAATTCTTATTTAAATAAAAAATAATAAATCAACTAATCTAAAAAAATTGGAATAAAAAGGATAATATTTTCAAGATAAATATTATTTTGGTCGAGAAACACATATCCAATGATATTTGGACAAGTTTTATGGTAATTTTATATTATTATGATATTTTTTACATTTAATTTCCCTATTAACTTTAAGGGTGGTAAACTAAAATTCAAAATTTTTTATTCACCAAAATTTTTTTGATCCTATTATACCATATTTTAGAATATTGATTATAACCATGTATATCCATTTTTTGGAATTAAATTCATAGAAGAGTTAAAATTATGGTTATTTCTAATCCCATTAATGTGGCTAGAGAGCAGGTAAAAGTAAAATTCAAAAGTTTAATAAATTTTTTAAATATAATATTATTATAAATAGATTATAATTACAAAAATTTGATTAATATATGTATTATTTATCTATAATGACATTGAAATCAATTTAAATTTAAAAAATTATTTAAATGAAAAAGTTGTTTTTTAACTACAATGCAATATTTTTCATTATTAATCAAAAATTGAAACTTATCAGAAAAATACCCAAAATTCACCCTAAGATAATTTTAATATTTTAAATTCAAAAATGATATTTATTTTATCAAAATAAGTTTATATTAGTGTCTATAATTGATTTTATTAAAAAGACATTAAATGTTGTTCAATCGATACAATGATATTTTTAAATATAGAAAGACATTACCTAGATTCATATATTTTATTATCAATATGTTTTTTTATATAAAAATATTATATACAATATTTGAAAAGTTTTTATTACTATTCATATAACTATTTTTTACAGATAGGTTATAATTATCACATTTTGAAAACTATATTTTTTAAAAATAGATGTTTCATAGAAACTTTGTGGTGCATGTATCGTACACCAAGTCGGTGTTGTCTGGAACATATGCCAAGTCAGTGTTGCATTTAATATACACCAAGTCAGTACTGCATGTAACATATTCCATGTTTTGTTGGCATGTAACATATGCGAACTCAGATCCATTTGAAAGGAATGTTTGACATAGTGCATTGAAAGACATAAATGAAAATTTAATTTATTCAAAAAAGTGGTCTTTAAAATAGCTGGGTGTTACACATTGGATACCATGGACATTTATACACCACAGATCTAGTTTAGGTCATATTCCGTTGACATTTGTTCTATATCTATTTGATTTACTTGGAAATCTTAGGATATTTCTACTCCTAGGATCCCTATTTCTTGGTTCACCTTGGACATGCTCCTTTGAAATTCTCCTTGGGATCCACCCAAGTGTTTATAGAATTTTTTATGGTTATACTCCATTGAATCAATGAACATGATTTAGTCCTTTTATACCATGGATGTGTCAAATTTAGGCTGGATATAGGATTACTCAACATAGGACATAGTGGATTTTTTATCACGTATATAGGTAGCACCAATTATGGGATCCTGATTATAGTTGTTAGACTGGTGAATATCACTCATTCTTTAACATGACTCACAATTAGCACTTGACAATGATTTTTTATTTATAGTGAGACTTTTTAGGAAAAATAGTATCCCTTATATGCATAATTTCATTCTGGTTATATATTGAATAATGATTCAATTTATATACATAGACTAGATTTTTTATAGACACTATTGGTGGTATCCTATTGAGTGTTATCTCACAGCATGTTCAGACCATCATTGGATACATATTGAGGAATCATGGATTCTTGTAGGGATTGGGGAAGGCTCGACATTAATGAATCTTGATTTATTATGCTTTGGAGTAGGGGAGTATAATACTTGGATATTCTTATGATTCTATCTGGAATAATCATTTTTTTATTTATAATTTTGATACATGTATTTTATTAGATGCTTATTACCATATATTTTCTTACATTTTTTATAGAGAGATGACATACTCATCTTTTATATAATATTTCCTTTGTATTTGTTAACTCTTAATATTGTCATATGGATGCTTATCTTCAATTACTACTGATTTATATTATGATTCCACATTTTTTATTTATCTATTTAACCATTTTGACAATCTGATTATGAGGGTATAGTCTCCCCAATATACTACCATATACCATCACTACTAGTTGGATACCTTGGGTGTATGAGGAGGTTAACTTGAGTCCATGTGTCCCATTGTCTCGTGGAACTATTTAGTGTCTCCCGAGTGGGGATGTTACAATGTAGAATCATTTGATTTCTTTTCTTCACTTACTATTTTGAGAAAATAGAATTTGATTAATAATAAATTGGTACTTGGTTATAAACTATTCCTGGGAATATATAGCTTGTATTTGGGGAAAGTACCAATTTTCTTAGAATAAGGAATTGTTGTTCTATATTTTTTAAATTATATTTTATTTGATTCCTCTATTGGGTGATGCACTAGATATGTGATGTTATTATTATTATCATTGGGGATTACATTTTATCCTCGACCCACTGTGGCAAGGAATAATTAATCGTGAATCATTTTAGGAACATAGGAAATTCACATTGAATGCATTTATCATACGATATTTGATGAATTTTTTACTGCATGACATTTACTATATGGTCCCTATGTGATATAATTGCAATAGACTAAAATTTTGTATTGGTACTTGAAAGATAAGTGCTTGGGATTAAATGGAAAACACACTTCAATTTATAAGTGCTATGGTCTCTTATAAATTGGATGTTTTGATCTTTATAGTTCATCATTTATGATAAAATTGATGAAAAATGACTATGAACTTAAATGATATTGAATTTTTAAATGAAATATTCACCGTTAAATAGGGATTCCAATTTTAATTTAGAAGATTTTTTCCTCAATAAAGTGAACTTGAAACTTTCTATACCAATATTGTGGACTTGTAATTGATAACATGCTCAATACCCATCTTTAGAAGTGAGAAATAGGTTGTGTATCAGATTTTATTTATAATAGTTCGTATTACCCAATCCAAGATTTATGAGCAGGCTAAGGGGTGTGGGTTTTTTATAGGGAGGATTTTACATTTTCAATGTTTATATATGTGAATTTTTCACAACTCAAATATTTTTTGAGGCTTGTGCTTGGAATTTTATATAAATGCCACCATGATGCCCTCCAGTTTTTTTCTATGAGGGTGGGGATGACCATACATTTGATGTGGTGGGAATTGAGCCACCAGTAAAAACTCTAGTATATCCACTTGTGGATCCACCCATTGTTCCTGATGTGGGTTCAGATTCTTAGTTCTGATAGGGTTTTCCGCACTATATATAGACCATTAAGGGATCCACAATTCCATCCACAACTATTGAAGAGTTGATACGTGTGTTCTAGCTATAGTATATTCACAAATTCTCATAGTATGGTGTCCCAAAACTGTTAATATGTGGATTGAGACAGTATTATTGATCTTCAAGTATCTATGGATACCTTTAAAGAGATGAGTGAATCTTCCTACATATATGCTTTGAGGATCTTTTAAGCGTTTTTTGGATGTCTTGAACCTAGAATATCAGTTTCATTAGATGATTTAAATGGATTTACAATCCTGATTTTCTAACTATATTTTCCCAAAGACCATTAGAGTAGAACGAGCCAGTGATTTTATTCATTTGGAGTATGGTGTGATGACCATTAAGGAGTATTAAAATTACTTTTCAAAGATTCGTCTTTTTAGAAAAATCTACCTTACAGATGAGATGTCTAGGGAGGGAGGTTTTGAGGAATGTCTCAATCATACAGATTTTTCATAGGTTAACATGTTTCTTTTAAATATCATAACATAGATTGTAAATTAGGTTCATATTACGACACATAACCTAATGGAAGAATGGGTCCTAGAGTAATGTAGTGGATATTATAGATCTAGAGGTTAAATCTATGATGGTAGGAGGTGGTGTTTTGAGATTTATCATGAGGGTAATAACAACCAAGCTATGAGTTTCGATAGTTATGTCTTCTTACATCAGTGTGGGAGGCAGAAAAATGTGATGATCTACTGTGATAGAGACATTTCAGAGCATCAAGCCTATGAAAGGATTCGCATCTATAGTGGTTCTATAGGACCTTTCTTCTAGTCATTGGTGAGAGGTTTCAAGTCTGACTATAGGAATAGGACAGGGAATCATAGCTCCATGTTAGGATGGGAGTTGTAGTACAACTAATCATTCAGGATGAGTAGGTGTTCATGGTCATGGGATCCAAATATAAGATGCACCTCAATAGTGGGTTTGTTCAACTCTGGGTAGTCAGACTATTTATTAGAGCTATGGTTCAAAATAGATCTATTAAGTATAACCTATACCTAAGGATAAAACTAATAGTACATCTTTGGTAAAAGGTATAATCTTTGTAACCTCAATTGTAGTATCTTCTCTTTTCGAAACAGGTGTATCTTATTATTTCCTATTTGTACCTATTGTGGAGATCCTTGGGATGTATTTTATGTTTTCCGATGGTGTTATGACACTTTATACTTCATTTGGAATCATATTGGAGAGTGTACACTTGTGCATAGAGAACTCCCTTAAGATATAAAGGTATCAATTTTTCTGGGACCTCTTTATCCTTAAGATGATAGGGTTTGATGTCATTTTCGAATGGATTTGTTTTTTTTTCATGCCCATCCCTATTACTATCACTGGAGTTTATCCCCTGCATCACTGGAGGGAGGTAGTTATATCCACATGGGAGAGTGTGATATCCTGGCTAATAGATATGGATAAGAGCATCAGGGGTTGGGAGGCGTGATATCCCAGATTATTATTCTATTTGAAATATTATATAATATTAGACTTAATTACCTTTTATAGTATGTTATTTCAAGGATTTATTCCATGTAAAATATTATAGTTTAACTCCTGATATAGTGAGGTGGATTTCTCTATTTTTATGTATCCTTGAGATGTACTGGTATCCTTCTTCCTTAGAGGACATCCTATAACGTGATGAAAATCTCAAGAGACACCATGATTTCTTAGAAGAAAATTGGTTTATATGAACCAAAACAACTTCGTGGGGTTTATCATGTCCTTTATGATAAGAAGGTGGAGAAAACCATTAGGCTATGTGTGGATTAATGAAAACTTAATTAGGTGACTTTTAAGAATCATTATCCTTCGCTTCTTATTGATGATCTCCTCGACCAAATCTAAAGATATCAGGTGTTTTAAAAAATTTATTTGAGGTTGGACTATCACCAAGTATGTTATAGTATGACATATATACCTCTCATAATGTTTCATAGTAGTTATTATATTTATGAAAAAAATTAAATTCCATTTTGTCTCATGAACTCACGGAGAGTTTTAATGGCATTTATGAATCAGGTTTTCCACATGTATTTGAATACTTTTGTGGTATTTTTCATGGAAAAAATCATGGTGTATACTAATACTCAACAACATAATTCCAAATACCTTGAATCCATTTTGAATAAATTAAGGGGTAAAAGGTTCTATTTCAAGATCAGAAAATTTTAACTCTGGAAAAATATAATTCACTTACTAGGTCCCATCATCTCAGAGAAAGGTGTGTCTATGGACCTAGAGATGGTGAGTACTGTGGTTTTGTGAGAGAATCCATAGAATTTCTTTGATATCTAGATTTTCTTATGACTGGATGATGATTATAGGTAATTTTCAAATATGATTCACATCTAGCTACATTATCATGGGCTTTACGAAGAAAGGGGTTAAATTTTGATGGTCTAAAGCATGTGAGAAATATTTTCAAGGGCTAAAGATAATTTTGATTTCAATTTTGATTTTGATTATTATAGAGTCTGGAAGATATTTTTATGTTTACTATGACACATCGAGTATCAGTCTGGGAGATTTACAGATGTAGAGGGGAAAAATTTTGGCATAAGGGTCTCACTAGTTGAGATATTCTAAGCTGAATTTATTGATTCATGTTCTTGAGTTGAAAATTGAGGTTTACTCATTACATTATTGGAGGAACTATTTGTTGGGAGGTCATTTTTTGGGGTGAACTGGCCCAAATATCCCCACATGGATATTTACACATCATGAATCAAATATTAATTGGAGAATATGGGTTGAGTATCTCCAATCATTTGACTTTGAGGTAGCCTCTATGCATGGAAATGAAAATGAATTAGCGAAAACTCAAGCTAAAAAACATAAACAAATGTAGTGTAGTAGTAAAATAGTGAATGTAAGTTGGTGGTTTTTTTTCACATATATGGAATTGGTGGGTAATATAGTAATGGGTATAATTATATCTCAAACATAGTAGTGAAAAAAAATTCTTATAGGGTGGGGATGAGACATCAATAAAATTTTGAGGGCCTATTGTTATTGGAGATCTTGGTAGGTGAGGACCCACCTCCTGGTTGGACCATTGGTGAAGATGATATTCTTAGCATACATGGTTTCATTTGGGTTCCTACAGACATACGTGAGAAGTTGGTGCGAGATTTTCATGGCCTATCTTGGTTTGTACATCCTAATGTAGCCAAGATGAATCAAGATGTACATCACAAGTATTGGTGGATGGGTAGGAAATGGGAGGTAGCTGGTTTTGTCATGAGGTATTCTACCTATAAACAAGTGAAGGTAGAGCATCAATAACTAGCTAGGATTTTTCAGATTCTACCCATTCTCATGTGGAAATGGATCAATTTCACTATGGATTTTTTGACCAAGTTAGCAAGGTCATCCCAACATAGTGATGTAATATTGGGTTTTGTGGATATACTCATGAAGGAACCCTATTTCCTTCCTATCATAGGTACCTTATCAGAAGATGAGTTTGGGATATATTATATCCATGAAATTTTGTGCCTTTATAGAGTCTATCATACCATTGTATCAGACAAGGACACCTAGTTTAAAACTCAGTTTTGGAAAATCCCACAGAGGGAATTGGGTGTGTGGTTCCTTTTGAACGCTATATACCACTCTATGACTAATGGGATGTCATACCACACAATAAAAGTCATAGAGGAAATTATTATAATATGTATCCTTGGTTTTGGTGGTTTTGGGAGAGCCATATACCCCAGGTCGAATTATCCCACAACAACAGATATCAGGTGACCATGTAGATGGAACCTTATGAGGCATTTTATGGTAGGTCATGCTGATCCCCCTTATGATAGTTAGATGCAAGAGAGACAATAATGATCATATCATGTCTCATACAGGACCCTTGAGACCAATTCCAACTAGTCATAAAAAAGATGGATACAACATATTCAAGAGAGGAATTCTAAGTTGATCATCATTGACTACCAACTGAGTTTGAGGTTAGGGATTGGGTCTTTTTCAAATCTTGTCGCTATTGAAGGATAGATAGATTTAGAGATATGGTAAGATTTCATCATGATATTTCTATCCTTTTAAGATACTAGAGAGAGTCGAGATGGTGGCCTATCAATTTCACTTACCTCATAGGCACTAAGCCATGCACGACATCTTCAATGTATCTTAGGTACATCATTATCATTTAGATCATCATCCACTTTATCCAAATGTGGTTGAATTACAGTTAGATTCATCTATTTAGGATCGTCCTACATACATTTGATGACCAGAGCAAATATTTCCTCTGAGGGTGGGTTGTTCTATTAGTATGAGTGCAAAGGAAGTATAGCCATTTACAATATGAGACATGGGGGAAGGATGTCAACGTACTTTCTCAGCGACCAGATCTCTTTTTAGATAAATCGCCAAATTTAGTATAGAAACATAGGGATTAGTTTTCTTAAGAGGGGATATTATAATATTTAGTATTTTTCAATGAGGTACATATCATTTTATTCCTATTAATATTTTTAATCAATTTCACTTTTTTAGATTATTCCCTAAATCTAATCCTATTGGTTGGTTTAGTTGATTCATAATGACACTAAAAAGGGGCTAAAGGTAGGTTATACTCTTAGAAAATTATATTTGTTTATATTACAGAGTGTATACTCAATAAATTATGTGTATTAGCCTTGGTAGGCCAATTGTTGACATTTAATGATATTTCACTATAGTGTAAATATAAATATTTATATGACGTGTAATGAATTTTAATGTCATTTAAATTCCCATTGTCAGTTTGAAAAATAATGGGTAGGTCCTCATTTTTTTGGATAGATGGAAACCCCCTCCTTTTCTCTCTCATAGGTGGACCTCTAGAGGAAGTCCTGGAAGCCAAGACTGGTCCCTTCCATATCTCTCTGATCTAGATATTGTTTATATCCATTTATTTCATGTTGGATAGTCATAGGTATGGTCTCCACTCCTAATCCATAATACATGATTTTTCATTCTCTCAGGGATTCTACTCTGGTGAAGGATCTTATGAATTATTTTTAGGGAATTTTTTCGTTATTCCATTTTATCCTAATATCGAACAAATTAGTGGCTGATACTAGTTGATTTTTCTACCATGAACATATAGTAGGTCATCTGTACCATTTCCATAAAATTCTAGTTATATTATAACTAGTTTCCACTATATCGCATGCCCCAACTTATGGGAATTAGTCTTTAATTAATTTATTTCATTGATTAAATTGTTTAAAACTTGTTAGGTTAACCACTTAGCACCATATGATAGTTGGATGTTGTTAACCTCAACTCGGACCACCTGTGAGGTGTGTTTTGGTATCGTTCCATAGATAAACCACCTCATTGGGTGTGTGTGAGATAAAAATCATAGTGTTAGACTTAATAATTTCAATGAGACATTGGGATATGGATAATTCCCCATTTTCAATTTATTACATGTTATTAAAATGGTTGAATGGGTTAAATTGAAAATGTGGAAAGAGTTAGATGAACTGATGTCATGAATATGTTTATGAAATGGATTAAGAAATGATTATTTAAATGGTTATTATAACATTAGAGTCCACGAATATATAGACTATATGGATCAAGTTTTATTTGAATTCCATTGAAATTTATACTCTATAGATTTAGTTTATTTTGGATGCTGAGGACAATTCTACTCCATAGATCTGCCTTACTCAGACCACCATGGACATGATTTGTGGTCATGCCCACTTGGATCCCCCCAAGCCTTTTCTGAGATTGTTTTGGAAATTCTCTTGGAACTCAATGAGGATGCCTTTGATATTTCATGCATTGGATCATGCCCATGTAGGCCTAAAAATAGATTATTAAAAATATTCCATAGTGGATGTTTTATCATGCATATATGTATCCCCTGTTATGAGTTCTTTATTAATATTGCTAGAATACACATTATCACTCATGTTTTATCTTGCTTCATAGTTATCCCTTGGTTACGATTTTCGGTTTATATTGAGGATTAGTAAGAAGGAGGGTATCACTTATGTTTATCATTTAATTCCCATCATATATTGCACATTATTTTATCTTATTTACATAGACAATATTTTTCATAGAAGCTGTTTTTGGTGACCTACTATGTGTTATCTCACATCTTGCTTAGGTCTTTTTTTGGTACCCGGACAAGATTCATGGATATAGGTTGGGATTTGGGAAATTTCCATCTTTACAATGTATGATTTATTTTCCTTTGTTTCGGGGGATCACAAGACCATTCTATGATCATAATGAAATATATAGATAGTCCTTTTTCCTATTGAAATTTTGATACTTGTATTGTACAAGATTCTTGTTTCCATGTATTTCCTTCTATTTGGTAAAGAGACTTGACATACTCATCTTGTATATGATATTGCCTTTATATTTGACTACTCCATCTGCTATCATATGGATATTTATCATCAAATGTTAATAATTTTTATTATGATTCTTCTCTTTTATTTATCTATTCTAATGTTGAGACACTCTAATTATGAGGGTATTGCATCATCCCAAACCAACATAACATTAATCCAATAGCTAGACTGGTGAGTCACATGGCCCCAAATATGCCTCCCTATAAACTAGAGGCTACAGAATATCTGTGAGGGTCTCTGGAGGAGATGGTGGGGAGACCATACCCTCTTAGAATAGATTTACAATGATATTAAATAACAAATAATAATCAATATAGTAAGTAGTAATAAATAAATAAATGATAAGTAGAGGAATAAAATTATGAATGGTTAAATAAAAATGGACAATTCCAGATTGTACAATAGAAAAATGCATGACATGGTAAAGATACATGATGAAAAGATATAAGGAAAACAACATTTGTTACAATACATTATAGTAATAATGAAAGGAAAACAAATCCTCATGGGTCATCTCCATGAGGATATGGATCTCCATATCATTCATTTTATCCTAACTCTAAGGTAAAAAAAACAATAATAAACCTAGATCCAGAAAATATAATGTCTATGTGGGTTCCAAGGGTACCTGAGCAGGGTGTGAGATATAAATCATAGTAGGCTAGTACCCATAGTTTCTAGCCCAAACTAGACAGTGTAATAGAAAATTAAATAGTTCGTAGGTAGACATGATAATTACAATAGAATTAATAAACTTCAATCATCTACGTTCCTATGGGACAACAGATTACTATACCGAGTTTTTTCCTTAGCTGGTGTCTGAACATATAACCATTCCATTAAATGATTTTTAAAAATCTATAAATAAGTCACCTATTTGAAATAATGAAGGTTCTATGATGTAACAAGGAAACCTGTGATGATAACTAATAATGAAGTTCCTTTGTAATAACCAATGAAATGTTGACCTAAAGGGTCTTCAAATCAATAATAATCATACCCTAACTAAGGTTAATAATGAAATACAAGGATCATAGTCAAAGTCAACCCACAATAAGATGCCTACCAAGTCCAAGGAGTTCATCCTAAGTAAAACATGGATAACTAATGACTGGGCCCGATCAATATTAAACATGGAACCTAATTTCTAATATTGTATCTAAGGAGTACATACAAGGCATACTATAGTGGCGTAATATTGAAATCCAAGGATCATCATCCATTGAATTTTCCAATAAGTTGCATACCGAGTCTAAGGAGTTCATCGGAGGAAAAACGGTGCTAAGAAATGATTGGGTTCAATGCAATTTAACAATAGAAGTGATTTGTAAATGCTAGATAAAAGGACGGTATCCAGGGAAACTAATAGTTCTACAAGAGATATATTATAGTTTCTCAACGGGTATCCAATTCTAGATAATTATTTGGTTCTAGGTGGGTGTCATCCTAAGAAATTCATATCCTTGAATTCATAATGGGGACCTCGAGTGCTCAAAGAATTCCCTAGAGAATCCAAGGTGATCTTGAGTTAGGCCACCCATATTATGATAATTAAGTCATATATAATTCATATGGTTCCGTTAATTACCTTTCATTACTATGAAACTGATAATTGGGCATGAAACCATTTAATAAAGTCATAAGTAATCAATAATTCCATTTGGTTCAAGCATTTCCTTTCATTTGATTTACAAGGCCAATTAGCATGCTACCATTAAATTAAATGTATACCAGTCTAAATCAATTAGTAAGGTTCACTCTGTTAACTTCCATGAACATGGAAAGGTGTGCTATAGACATGTAACTAAACATTCCTTTACATTTAATCATCAAATTGAATCACTTACCTTAGGTGAGTTCTGTGTTGAGCATACAAGGAAATTACCATAATGAAAATCATAGGATAATCCAAATCATTTAATTTAAAAAATCTTACCCTTAGAACAGTCAAGCAAAGAACACTTGATTAGTGGTGAAAATGTGTCAAAATAATAAAGTGACGAGTATGGAAAAACATCATACATGGGTAAATCCAATCTAAAACTGATCCAAGAACTTAGGTGTTTCTGTGGTTATATAATCATTTAAAATGGGTAAACTCTATTTTTCTAATTCCATTAGAGACATTTCTGAAACATACCGTATTTCAAATGTAACATCAGGGCATAAATAATCATCAATATAATAATACAATAATGCAAAAAAAAGTCTAAAAAATACTTTTTTAGCTTGAAAACAGCGCACCGTCATTGGAGGAGTTTTATTTTAAAATCATGACTTTGTGTATCAACAAATCACTTATTACATTTATCATTTAAAAGAGGAAACATATTGAATTCACCATTAAGAGGCATTAAATCTTACAACTACACTGAATCAATTTAAATAAAATGAAAGTGCGGTATGTAATTAATTAATGCATCAACAATATTGGAGAACTTAGAAATGTACCATACCTCGGGGTGGATCCCAGACAAATGCATATGTTCTTGATGAATTCTATCTCAAAGCTGCTGCTACCCACACTAACCATATGCACCTTCAGATACATATAGGGAATACTACACCTATTCACACATATTCATGGACATTAACTTGTGAAAGTGGATCCTTACACATATTCCCAAATGCATATACCCATCTCCACTCACCTAAATGTGAATTTTCACATATATAAATAGGGACACCTAGACACATACTTGTATATTCACTGCCATTGATAAATATTCATACAATAAGAGAAACTATATATATATATACACTTACCTATGAATATGTAGGAGAGTCTCTATAGACCCACCAACTAGAAATCACTCCAATGCACTACACAATAATTACAAGGGACCATTAAACAATTAAAGACCCTAAAATTAGGTGGTGAGAAACTATGAATTTATTTTAAAAATTACCCCAAAATGATGTCGGTGGACTAAAACTACCATAAATGCCTCTCCTTCAGCGAGGGTTGAACATGACGTGAGTGGCCATTCACACACCCAATCGATTGAAAAAAAAATGTTGGAGCTAACCCATACCTATAATTCAAATGAATCTTAACTGGTGACCGAAAGACTAAAATCAACCAATAAATTGTGAGGAGGGGAAGCAGAAACCCTTAACTAGAATCTTTGGACAAGAATATCCAACATGAATTGGCTGAAATCGATCTGAAATGGGGTACCCGGAGTTGAGGGAGCATGATAGGGGGTTTCACCGAAGGGGGTGTCACGCTGCTAGGTAAGGGGAGGAGGAATATGCCTTTAGGTTTTTCTTAAAAACAAAATTAATAATAATAATAATCATCATCATGATAATAATAAAAATAATAATAAATATATTATTATTGTTGTTGTTAAAACATTTCCTTATGAAATTTATTTCTATTTACATTTTAAATAATTTAATTCAATTTATTATAAAAGACACATCACATGGTTTGGGAAGTATGGTTAAGAAAACTTTGCGCCAACTGTGCGATAAACAGTTTGAGCACACTGTCCGTTTGTGAACATTGTGTATGCTATGTGCATATTTTCGGAAGCAATGTGCAGCTGGTGCTACAACTCCTATCCACCTATAAGAATCCACAAAATTTCCTACTGTGAACCACACGGTTTTAGACCAACAGTTCTCCCAATTACATACCCATTTAATCTTTTCTGTTTCGAGTATGGTTCTCCCTAAACTCACCGAGAAACTCGAGAAACATTTTAGGCCTTTAACAAAGAACAAAACCATCGCATTAAAGCATTCCAACTAGAAAAATTGAGTTCTGATTTTTTTTTAAATCATCACATTCAGTAAACAAAAATGTTCAAAAACAATCATATTTTATTCAGGTTAAAAAACACACGACTCAATAGTCTCCCCACCTTAAAACTTATCCTCCTCTAGAATACGTTGGAAAACAAAAAATACATCACCCGACATTATTGGGTCATGATGTCCCATCTGAACTACCATGTTGTATTTCCTACGACCAATACACCGTTAAGCATTACCTAAGCTGTTACAACCCAATCCCATTCCCACCTTCCAACTAAACCACCAAAATTGAGCTTACATGATTCCATAATGATAAAGAGATGATCACATCATAATCTCAATAAACATATAACATATATTGATCCCCACCATAGGTATTAACACAATGAAGGTGAAAATTCATAGTCGTAGTACCTCAACCATTGGAATTTCTATACAAAGCATGCCTATATGCATCCTAATGACACTCAAGGGTGATTTGATTAAAAACAAATGGATAAATCCTAATCATCCTAATAGAAACTGGACATTCATGTTTTCCCAAAATGAACTTCCAATATTAAAATCACAGTCACCTTAACCTGGGATTTTTTTAAAATGGTTCATTATGAGCCTAAACATTGAACAAGAAAAAGAGAGAATGATCTAAACCACTTGGCCAAATTATCTCGAAGATTTCCATATTAGGTGGCCTGTGAAATTCAAAATAAATTTCTGGAGTTTTTGAGTCTGACCATGGAATTCCTAATTGGGAGCCTAGAAATCACTCAGACCTTGACAAGCCTCAATTAGAACCATGAATCGGAGTGTAACACTAATAAAGATCACCCAACAAGCTAAAATTATTTCATGTATTTAGCACGGAATAAGACCGCCACTCACTTAGTGAACTTAGGATGATGTCAAGATAGGGGACAAGATTTTCCCTTAGATATATAATCTAGTAGGGTTGAAACAGTATCTAGTCAAACACATCAAATAGCTGGAAGAAAAAATGGTCAAATCAAAACTGGTCGACTTCATAGAAGGGGCTCAACTTCACATTTTTAGCAAGTACCTATATAAAAACACCTACAAACCAGAAAGGAATTAAAGTATAAATAGACCATTTGTCAATGGTCCACTAATGTCATGTTCCTTATAAATGGAAGGAGACATTTAAAAAATTCAACACGACACTCCCAACCATAGGAGTATCCTATTCACAACGTAATGAAAAATTGATGAACAAAAGTGTGCAAGATCTAACAACTCAAATGAACATGTGACATTCTTCTGACCCATGATCTATGTGTCAAAACATACAAATTATGTCAAAATAATGAGACTGTTGTGTCGAACACCTGATGCATCTGAAATCCATACTGAGAATTGGGATGAAACTATTTCTTTAACACATGGCCACTCTACTATGGAGATGGCTTGAGACTGCACTCAATTGCACAAGAGATTTATACCACCTTCGTATTTCCTCATTCTACAAATAGCCAAGATGACAAAAAATGAAATCATCCATCACTAAGAAAAACAATAGATAAAATTTCCTAAAAAGAAGAAAACCATGATTGTGGAATATTTAACCAACTGAAACCAAGCATTACCCAATGATCATGACCATATCGAGGGTCAATGATTCCATGACCACCCTTCCAAAAAAGGGATTCATTAGAAATAAAAAGTCTTAAAAAGGAAAAAAACACCCAAATGGTACCAGATGTTTGAAAACTCATGGTAAAATCAAGGCATCACACTCCAAGGGTGATATCTACAACAGGCCAGCCCCTTATAATGCATAATGTTGACCCTAACACTATGTAATGCTAACAGAACTTGATAAGATCAAAATTAGATCATCAATACAATTCTATAAAAAGAACGCCTATGTAAAACTCTAGAGCCTCCATTCCAAGGAAACTTAAAGAGGAATCTAAAACTACCCAAACAAGAGGGATCTGAATAGTGGAATCCACTACAGGTTCAATTTCAAAGCCCTTTTTATTTAATCACATTTAATATTTAATCATCAAAAGATTTAATCAAAACATTATGTACCATTTTTTAAAACAAATAACAAGGTACTTGATTTTAACCAACTCCACAAGGAAAAAATAGTCTTGTTTTTTAAAATCCCTTTTTAAACCATTAAACATTTATTAACATCCCGATATAAATTAGGTGATTTAACAAAAAACATTTGTTAAACAATTATGGTGACCTCTGAGGGTCCCACTAAGACAACCTGGGTTCTCTAGAAAAAAATACATTAGCACTTGTTCTATAATTAAATTTTAAAACACCCAAAGAGGTCATTACACAAAAAACATTCCCCAACTTACATACTTGGGTCCAACTACACATTTAAAAATGTCATCCAATTCATTTCATTTTTAAACGAATCATTCATTTTTTTTATAGCCATTCGAACATAACATGGTATTTATATTTAATATGGGTCTCCATTTCCTAATTCATAAAGTGCCCATACACTTCATAAATTGAAAATTGGTTCCCATTTATCAGAAAAATTATATTTTATAATAAAACATGCACACATACAATAGTCCAGTAATATGGGTGGAAATCTACCAACCCATAAAGCACCCATACATTTTACACTTTTGAATTTTGGTCCCTTTAGTCAAAACGAATTTACTTTAGAATTTTAATTTTTTCAACCTTTTATAATTGTTCGGATACATGGGTTACCTTTTCTCAACTATAAAGAACCCCTACACCTTACAACTGAAAGATAGATCCCATCATAATAGAAAGAATTTATTTTAACAAAAAATAACATGTACATATATCTAATCAATCTATCACATCACTTAAAGAAGCTATCATAGACAAACATGCTGAAATCATAGAAGCGTGACATTTTAATCACAAAAGCATGCTATAATTAGTGGTAAACAAAGAAGGCATGATAATAAATCACCTCAATAGTTATAAATATAATCATGGAATAGCTATAAAGAATGATAAATATACCACCAAAACATTATATCTAAATAGTAATGATTAGAAATACATGTCATGGAATACATTTAAAGCACACAATTCTAATCATCTAGAAAACTAAAATGTAACTACATGGCATGAAACTGTGCATGGAATATGAATTTTTATGTGTGTAGTATGATGAATTTAATGAAACTTAATTTCCATATCATTACAAGAGTAATAATGATATAAATTCTGTAAATCATAAGAAAAATAAAGTACAAAAATGTCTTACTGTTATATCAAATCTAACCGTAATACCTAACAACAATGAACAACAACTCCCAGCCTTTACCACTGGGTCATTTCCCCTTTGTGGGGTGATCAGACCCATGAATAGATATTAACCAAGTGATAACACATTCATTGTATATTGTCTACTTACCCAAAATAGTAATATAATGAAATACCCACTCTGATACCACAATGTAACATCCCAACCTGACTTACTATTAAATCGGCAGTTAGACTGGTGAGCCATAGAGCCTCAAGCATGCCTACCTATTTGGCGGAAGCTACTAACTAGCACTAAGGGGTTTGAGAGGTGATAGTGGGTACGCGATACCCTCTTATCAGATATGCACTTCAGAATTACATAGTAAATAACCATCAACAATGGAAGCAGTAATAAATAAAAAAATGGCAAGAAGTGGAATAAAATTGTTCACAATTTAATAAAACTGTCCAATGCCAGTTTATACAATAGATGAATGAATTCCTTGGTAATGATACGTGAAGAAAAGAAGTAGTTAATACAACATACATTATAATATAGAATATTAATAAAAAAGGATTGAAAAACTACATGGGTGATCTCCATGGTAATCCAAATCTCTAGATCAGTCCCTTTCTCCTAACTCCTTGGTAAAATCAATACAAGAGTTAGCATATATCCTATGAATATATTTAACACTCATGTACCAAGGTTAACTTTGTATGGTGAGAGATATTAATCTCAGTATTCCCTCACCCACGGTGTCTATCCAAAAATAGATAGTGTAATATAAATTAAATATTGTGCAATTGTATAGAATAATTAAAATTGAATAAATAAACATAACCCATCTAGGTTTCTATGGGAAACCTGAGGGTTATACCAGCTTTAGCACATAGCTGGTGTCTATACATGTAACCAATTGATAATATTATTGTTACCATTTTATAAATAAGTTACATATTTTCAATAATGAAGGTTTAAAGATGTAATAAGTAAAAATAACTAATAATGAAGTTTGATGGTAATAACCAATGAAGAATAGACCTCAAGGGTCATCAAATTAGAAATAACTGCATACTAGATAACTGTAAGAGTGTAATAAAAGTATAATATTCAAAAGGAACTCAATAATAAGATGCCAACCAGGTCAAAGGAGTTCATCCAAGTTAAAACAGATTTAAAAAGTGAATGAAATCAATGGGCTTTAACCATGGAATATACTTGTAAATGATAGATCCAAGGATTGTATCCAAGAAATCCTAAAGTTGATTTTGATATAAATACAAGAATCATCATCCTAGGAATTCCAAAATATAATGCCCCTTGAGTCCAAGGCTTTCATGCAATGTAAAATGGGTATTAGAAATGACTAGGACAAATGTGATTTTACAATGGCTCCTAATGTAGATGTTGGATCCAAGGAGTGTATCCAAGGCATCTTGTAGTTATAAATGAGGGATTATATGGTTTCATACCATGCTTCCATGTTTACTTAAGTATCGGGTTCTATGTGGGTCTCAACATAAGAAAGTCGTATCCTTGAATTCAGAATGGGGTCCTCGAGTGCTCAAGGAATTCCATTGAAAATCCCATGTGAGATCAAGTCACAACACTCTTATTTTGATAATGATTTCACATATAATTATTATGGTTCAAGCAATTACCTTCCATTTGTGTGACACAACTAATTTGTCATGAAACTATCTAATCAATTCATAAGTAATCAATAAGTCCATTTGGTTAAATATTTTCCTTTCATTAGTTTGAGAATGCCAAGTAGCATGAAATAA
Organism: Viscum album; assembly: GCA_963277665.1. Lineage (NCBI taxonomy): Eukaryota > Viridiplantae > Streptophyta > Magnoliopsida > Santalales > Viscaceae > Viscum > Viscum album. The sequence goes on from OY728137.1 coordinate 319,841,636, forward strand.
TTTAATAAAAATCATTTGAATCTAGTTCAATTAATAAGGATCACTCCACTTCCTTCCATAAACATGGAAAGGTGTGCTATAGATGTGAAACCAAACATTCCATTACATTAAATCATCATATAAAAGCACTTAACTTAGGAGGTTCATATGGTGAGAATGAATAGTACTTGTCATTAAGTATTTATCAAGATAAGTAAAACCATCTAATATAGAAAAATTTACCCTTATTATTGTCAATACAATCACACCCAAACAGTGGCACAAAGGTGTCAAAATAATAAAATGAAAATTATGGAAAAACATCACACATGGGTAAATCCAATCTAAAACTGGGCCAAGAAATTATGATGGTTCCTTGGTTGTATAATCATTTAAAAAGGGTAAACTATGTTTTTCTAATTCGATTAGAGACATATCCTAAACATGTAATATTTCTAACATAACATCAAGGCATAAAGACTAATTAGAACAACAAGCCATGAAAGAATAAAATTCTAAACACTACTTTTTAGCTTGAAGAAAATGCACATTCATTGAAGGCAATTTATTATAAAGTCATGGAATTGTTTATCAAAAAATCACTTACTATATTTAGCATTTAAAAAATGAAACAAACTAAATTCCCATTTAAGAGGAATTATGTTAAATGACATCATGACATCAATTTAAATCAAACAAAAGTGCAGTAAGTAATTAATTAATGCATTTATAAAATTAGAGGACTTGGAAAGGGTCCCTACATCAGGGAAGAACCAAGCTGAACACTTCGGCCCTGGACTCTTTCTAAGTCAAAGTTGTTTCTACCCTCACTAATCATATTCACCTTCGTATACATATAAGGACACCTTGCGCCTATGTACACATCTACATGGCCATTAATATGTGCAAGGGGATCCTCACACATATTCTTATATTCATATAGCTATGTCCCCTCACCTACGTATGATTTTTCTTATATATACATAGGTACACCAATACACACCCACATATATTAACTACGATTGTTGAATATACATTTGACGGGGGAACCTATATAAATATATATATTTACCTATGAATACACATGCAAGTCTCCTTTCACCCAGTGCCTCGAAATCACTACAATGAACTAATCAATAATTCCCATATACCTTCAAGAAATTTAAGACCATAAAATATAGTGGTGTGAGACTATGTAGTGAGTTTAAAACATACCTAAAAATTATATCGGTGGACAGAAAGTAAAAAAACTGCCTCTCCTTCAATGTCAGTTTCTAGAACTCACCTGAAAATTACCCGAGAGGCCATCTCACACCCTATCAAAGGAAGAAAAAATTAAAATTGGAGTTAAACAATACTTAGGGTTCATTTGAGGATTCAGGGGTGACAGAAAGACTAATATCATTAAATAAATGGAGAGCAGGATAAGAAAAACCCCTTACCTTGAATCTTTGACAAGAATCTCTAAGAAGAACTGGGTGAAATCAAGAATGAAGGTGGGAGCCAGAGAGGGGGTTACAAGAGATGGGGGTTCGGCCGAAGGGGGTGACATGTCGCTGGGTAAGGGGAGGAGGAAACCTCCATTAAGTATTTCTTAAAACCATAACAAATATTAATAACAATCACAATCAAAATTTCATTAGAATACCTTAAATTTCTACCACTTTTGATAAAAACAATTCTATCAAATAAATCACAAACAAAGTAAAGATGGTGACTCACCACTTTCTTCCACAATTTTTCTATGAATTTTCCCCTCATTGTGATTATCAAAAATATCATGTAATAAAGTAAATGAAATAATCCTTCTAGTTAATAATCATCTTATAAATATCAAAAATACCCATATTTAAATTTTCCTTACACATCATTATTGATCCTTAATATAATAAATAAATAAAAGAGTTTGAAATTTGAAATTTTTCGAATCTCCAAATTTCAAAACATATAAAACTAATTTAAAACATGTAAAAGAATTTAAGAAACTCTTTTGTATAAAATCATTTTCAATGTCATATATATTTAATGATCAATATCAAAATTACACTTTTAAAACAAAAAATTCATATATTCATCACATTTGGAAAATTTAATTCCTTAAAAACATTTTAGTACTAACTATATTATATCCACTAAATCAATTAATTATAACTATGAGGATCCATTGATTATTTTTAATTTGAAATTAATGTAAAATACTAAAAAATATAAAATTTCAATATGATAATTTATTAATATAATGAGATAACATGTAAAATAAAGAGTTGAAATGTAAATATATAAGTAAAATTTTAAAGTAGATATTATATTACATCATAACTGTTTAGAAAATATTATGTCAAAAAACCAGAAACAAATCTATGGAAGTGTCTAACCAGGTGTATAGAGAAGGGAAACTACTTTTAACTGTAGAGATGATCAGATTTAAAACCCATCCAACCATTTTAGAGTTAATAACCTTTATCTGAATCTGTGAAAGAACCACATCCACATGTCTATATCTAGTAAGAAATGTATTTAATGGAGCATAAAAATCACTTACATTACAAAAATTGGGTAATGTTTATGAATAGTTTATTTATAAATAAAGAAATTATTTATAAAACATATAATTATTTTAAATAAAACTCATGATTTCCCACATTAATGAAAAATTATCAATAGTTTATCATATCCCACTTCACTTTGATAAAGTAAAATAAATCATGAGAAAATATTTTAGTGAAGATTTCAGCTAATTGATGAATGGGAAAGAAATTAATAATGATGTCACATTTTTAGAAGAGATATTTAGGAATGTGTTATCCCATATCTATGTTCTTAGTGCAAGAATGTTGGATATGATTTCTTGATATAATTTTTATACTTGTATTGTCATACATGATATATACATGATCATATGAAACCCCAAAGTCTTGGGGATTATGTTTTATTCACAATATTAGTGCAAAAAGACTTCTAAATGTTATGTATTTTTCTTCTGATATAGAAAAAGAATCCATGTTTTTCTTCGTACTACATAATGAGAAAAAGGATATTCCTAGCAGTTGAAATGTCCAACTATTAATTTTTTATCTTTTTGACATCATCCAAAATAAGTATTAAAAAAAACTGTGAGTTCAAAATATGTATCCATTGGATCAAATAATACATGATTTTAATATCCATTAATATACATATAAATTGTTTTGTGAACTTTAAAATTACATTCCTCTTGATTTTAATAAAAACGATCACAAAGAAAAACACTAAACATGATGTCTAACATAACAAAATGGTGAAGAATACATACAATAATACTACTATATATCTTGTTTTAAAATATTTTTCTTGATTAATATAATATTATATTACACAAAGTAATCATGGTTGTAAATATTTATTAATCCTAAAATATTCTAAGACCATTGAAAAAAACCATTTCTGTATTTTTTATTTTTTGAAATGTTCCATCGAAATTTGGAGAAAATTAAAAATCAAAGAAGAATTTGATATATCTCATAAAAACCACATCAAATGATATATTCATTAAATTATATAATTTATTACAATGATATTATTTATTTGGATTAAAATAACATTATAAATATATATATGAACAAGTTAGATAGTTGAATTGGTTTTTCCCATTTTAAAATCATTTGATAGGGGGGTTTTTTCTAATCATACATACCTATATTGAAGGGATTGTTTTAAACAATATAGTGGTTTAAATAACTTGAATACATGATTTTAAAAATTTGGATCTTTAAAATTGTGTGGTTATTTCATAGAATCATTTTTAGAAATAAAACATTTTTTTAAATAACTTTTCCTTTCAATTTAAAAAAATTAAATTTGAAGTGTGAAGTGAATTACAACAAGATTAAAATGGATTCTGTCCAACAAAGAGATTTGAATGTTCCCCCATAATTAATACCTTTTTTATTATTATATCCGTTAAAATAAATTATAGACTTGTTATGAAATATATTACCATAATTATATAATAAATTTTGATAAGCCCATTTAATTCCAACAATAGAATAATTCTTTTGTGATTACATGAGGGTCTATATTTTGTTAATTTTAAACAGGTTCAACTCATATTTTTGTAAAATTATCCAATTTTCATTATTAATATAATCATTAATGATTTTTGTATTAAAGTGAGATATAAAATCATGATTCTCAGCCTCATTTAAGTTCGATCTTCTTGTATGAGTTATGAATTGAAATTCACAATTAACATTCTACAAGGGATGGTATATTGATTCAACCCATGTATTAGGTAAATGTTTAAATGGAGGTTCTTATCATCCTTCTGTTAATTTAGAGTGTTAATGTTTAAGTAATAACACTACATTATGTTGAACACCATCATTACTATAAGTATAATATTTAGGTATATTCTCATCAAAATTGATGTGAATCAGATCTTCTAGGGGTTTGGTCCTCTAGTTGAAAACTTAGTTAGATTTACTTGATTTATATTTCCCATTATGGATAGCTTAATAAAATTGTGTTTTAAAATTTACTTAGAGTCCCTTGGTGTTAAGGATAAAACATCTACACCCAACCCCCATAAAATAGTAAAAATTATAATTTTTTCCACTACAATGTTCGTAAGATGATATTCTAAGGATGGTATATAACATTTCTATGGATATATCAAGTGTCATTAACCTCCATGGTCCAATATTTTTGAGGGAGTTTGAATTTATTTAAAATAGTTCTAGGAAGAAAATGATGGGTCCTATTTCATCTTTCAACAACCTCATTTTGTTGAGGTGTTCCATGAGAAAAGAAGGAATGATGATGAAATTTTGAAGAAAAAATATCATTAATGACTCTGTAATGAACCTAACACTATTATCCCAAAGTTGGTGTCTAATTTATAGTATAAGCATAAGTTACAAGAAATTGTATCCCAAAAGACAGAATAGTTTACTTATCATGGTAATCTAGACACATATGTGATTCCCATATTACATTTTAATACTAAAAATTACAACATAATTTCTTTCAAGAATATAATTATTCCCTTTAAAGTATCATTAAATATCATTCATAATAATTATACTATATTCCTGGGAATGGAAACAAAATAAGGGGGGTCTAAGTGATCAGTAAGGGTTAAGTACAACCCAAGATATCGTGAGTAAATAACGCATGATCAATAATGAATAATCAATATAGAAAGGTAAATATGTTAACACTGATGCCATTATAAAAATAACTTTAATATCTTGATTAGATAAGTAAAAATTAATTTGGACAGGTAGATAACTAAAAAAATATATTTAATTAATAAAATAAAAATGAAATTCATCTGTATATAATATTATTATAAATATATAATGGATAATAATAATTGAATTCATAATGAGGGAATAATTATTTACTGGAAATCATGATCTTAGGCATGATGGCAATTATACTGTTAAGATATTTAAAAAAATATTTAAAAATTAATGTGTATTTATACACAAAAACCCAATTTTTCTAAAGCTATCCAACTAATTCATCACCTGAGACTAACGATGTATCAATTGGCTTTCTATCACTTTACCCCACCCATATCTGTATGTCCAAATCATTTCTTGTATATTGAAAATAGATTTAAATTAAAATCCATATAACTTATTGAATAATTTCCATATCGAGTAGGGAATACATATTATTAATAATTTACCCAGTCAATCTAATAACATTCTTAGTGTATATAGCGAACTGAGCATAATATACATGGATATTACATTACTTAAGAGGAATATTCTATACATTACAAGAATAAATGTTGGGGGACTACAATAGTATTATGTCTTTGGAAACATGGAAACAAAATATCCTATCATGTTGAAAGATCTATGTTGACGCTCCATTCCATAAAAGAGTCTAAACGATTTAAAAAGGGGAATAACATAGCATAAAGAGATTCATCCTTTGAAGAAACATAAAAAATTGACAAAGGAATAAACAAGGATTTTATTATGAATGGGCCGCGCAAGTTCCATCATGGTCACGCAAGTTTACTTGTGCACCACATATAATCTGCACAGGTGACTGGTGCACCCTGTTTGATTTTCTCCCAAGATCTTCAGTATCCTATAAATACCCCTTGTGCGCCCCCCATTTCAGGGATAGAAAATTCCAAAATTCATATTTAATCTCTCGGTGCCCTAGTCTCTACTTGATGTTTTCTGAACTCTTCTGAGGTAATTTCATACCTATAATGGAAGATCTAAAGATAGGGAATAAGGCCTATGTGTTGAAGTTCATCAACACTTATGCGCCTAAGTGTCCAACCCTTAAGGGAAAATGGTCAAACTTGTGCACCACATTATTCCTTCAACAGAACCTGTGCGCCACCCTTTTTGAAGCCCTTAGAGATAATACTAAGGGCTTGAGCCAATCCTCCCCCATTTATTACCATTTGGGTTTACCGTCGCGCAAGTTCACAGGTGTCGTGCAAGTATACTTGCGCGACGAAGACTTGCCCGCCCAAGAAGGACTTGTGTGCCTACCTCTTTTTGGGTGCCTCTCTTAATTATTCAACTCTTTTCTTCAAATCCACCTCTCCTCTTCATGATTTAGCCTTAAAAACCCTCTTCATTGTCATTTATGGAATGGTTCATTTTTTTCCTTATCTGAAAGGAATTATGTGGAACATCTCTCAAAACCTAGTGATTTGCATATCTTTATGTCACTAAGGTTATAGATTTCATTCATTCATCCTCATCCTTTAAGATGAGAACATATTTAATATGGGAATCCTCCATAAGAGTAAGCCCCAATTCTTATATTCTTTTGATATGGGCCCCCTTTCTAAGAGTAATCCCCAGATTTCAAGTTCCCTAACCTGGGCCTCTTCTTCAGGAGTAAGCCCCTGTAAAAATTCCCCTAACCTGGGCCTCCTTTTTAAGAGTAATCCCCAGTCTATGTCCCTTAAAATGGGCATCCTCATTAGAAGTAAGCCTCAATCATAATTTTCCTTAAACAGTCTTAATTTCTTTTGATTTGGGCTTCCTTCTCAAGTATAAAACTCAATCACAAGTTCCCTCCTAATTTGGGCATCTTCCTCAGGAGTAAGCCCCAGGTTAGAGTATCCAAATCTCCATAAAGCACATATACCTTTATGGACCTTGTTCCTGGTCTTATTCTCTCAAGTAAGTCCTGATCTTTATCTATTTGGGAAATCATGAGTACATAAGCCCCATATCATTCCTTGTGACCACATCGTTCATGGCACAAATCATAAGGTTTACTGATACCTCTTTTTTCTCACACCGAGCATGACTCACGTGAGCATAGAGTGTAAAAGTAACCACGACATGTCTCTTTGGTCTGGTAATCATATGTAAGCCCCCACAATTCTTAATCTAACTACGTGGACTATGATCTCTACCTTAAAAGTAGAGTACATAGGAAGCCTTTCTAAAGGTTCAAGCCTATCACCCATTAATTCTCATCTATCCCGTATGACATTAAACTATATCTTAATACCAAAACTACATGGGTTCTGATTCATTTTTTAAATAAGCATACATAGGTAGCCTATCTACGTGTATGATCCCAACTCTGAAATAATCCATCTCTTTTTAAATGACAATAAACTTCAAGTTCCCCACTGAGTGGCTTTAAAACCAGTATGGTTATCATAATGACCAAGATATTTCTATATAATGTGTTGAAGGATACCATTGACTAAGAATCTCTAACATATACAGATGATTCCCTATCGATGAAGAACCTCAAATACATATAAAAGATTCTATAAATCTCATACATATCAATCATTGATTGTCAGATCTAAAGGAAAGCTCATTTTCATACTTGGTAATTTAATAAGGATTCATGAACATAACTTAAATCTATAAAGAGAGTCTCAGAGTAGAAAATAATTCCCTAGAAAAAGGTGTGATGAGTCTGACTTCCCATCCTCTCAACCAATTCAATATATTAAGTCTCATCAGTCCAAAACTAATGAGCCCCTGCCTTTGGAAAGTAGGTTCAAATGGATATAGAATCATTGGATGTTTTCCAATTCTATGAATAAATCAGTTAGAAACTGATTGGATTGTTTGAACCTTAAAAATATAAGGTCATCCCCATTTCCAGAGGAAAAAAAATGGTGAACCTGATGTGAATCCTTAACCAAGTTATATAATGTTTTACTTATTTGTTAGGCCCCTATTTAATTCAATGTTAGGTCCAAAAAAGTTATCAATAACATATGTGCTCATCCAAAAGATGTAGTGGATGAACTTATCTTGATTATGTATATTATATCAAACGTGCACTAATTTACAAGAACATTCTACATTACAGAAATGGATTCTCTAAAGTTCACACCTGTGAATGCATCTGCTGCTACACCTGCAGGATCTTTGTCTGCTCTGAGGATGACATCACCTACTCAGCATCTTCAACGCTAGGTCTCAAATGCACGTGTTAGGTAATACCATCAACATGGTACCATTATGACTCTGGAGGCCACTCGACAAGCCCTCCAAGTCAATAATTCACCCTGGTTGTCCGGACAGCGATGGCCAGTGATTAAGAAATAGGTGGTTCCAACAACCGTCTCCAACCGTTTATAGTCGTTATCCCTAGAATGCAATCACCAAACCAGACCATATTATGAGGAGGTGAATGATAAGGTCACTCAAGTCCTTAATTCAAAGAGACACGAGTCCTTCCCGAGGTCTCCCATCAACAATCGCCACAAGAATCATGTGGCAGTGCACCCTCAACAAGATGAGGGTATCACCATTAGCGGTTCAGCTCAGGTTCCATAGACCCGAGCATGCAAGACGAACCGCTAGAGGCGATATATCGTCAACATGGAGTAATTTATTACTTCTTCCCCCTCAAGAGAAGTCCATCAAACCAACTTGATGGAAAGCAACGAGCGATCATATACACCTATTCGTCCTAATGTTACTGGTCAGCATACTCATCTGTAAGTAACAATCCAATCCCGCTAGGCAATTCTAGCGGAGTATTATAGGCAGGCATATACACCCGTTTATAACTCATCAACCTATCAGCAGGATCGTCTGACTACACCCAAAGAATCTCTCCAATCTAATATGGTGGCAACTAATAAGCAGAGACATTCACCTGTTTAAAATCAACAATTCTATCAGCAGTCTCAACTTCCAGTATTGAAGGAAAGTCATCAACCATACTTGAAGAATAATACACAGCAGGAACATACAACTGCCAATGTTCATCAAGCCAGCCAACGGTTTCATTTGGTAGCACCTATAAAAGTCAGTTGGAAATCCCCGACGACCAATTTGGAGCAGACTCAACTCTCTGCTCCCACACATGAGTACTGTCAGAATTCACTGGCAAGAAAAGGAGGACAGGAGCAGGAACCCACACCTACTCCAAGCATGGAATGGACGTATATTCCCATTCGAGTAGCCGAAGTCACCAAGCACATTTTTATGATGGTGAAAAAGAAGAAGCAAATCCCTGCTCATATTCTGAATGCCTGTCAGAATATTATAACAACTTCAGTAGCATCACAGGGAAAGAAATACAAATTTGTCCCTACCAGTGGAGTGACACATCATCATATCACTCCAAAATAGATACACACCTCTGTTCCAGTCCAAGAGGGTTGTGGGGCATACTCCCCCATGTCATATGGACAATCAAGTCAGGCACATACACCTGATTTGAATAGAGATAATCATCCTAACCTGACTATTTCTTTGGATCAGGCACATACACCTGCTCATAATAACCACTTTTTTCAACAAGTGGTTCCCAAAATGAGTACGAAGGAATCTATGAAAAATAATCATCCAGAACAGTCATGAAATGAAGATCCAATCTGTAATAAGGTCGTGCTCTATGTTGGAGTTCTTAATGCACTCAGACAATTATCTGTTGCAACTCAAGATTATACAATCTCATTTCCTAATAGTGGGAACATTAATTACAAAGGTCTTCATCAGACACTTCCTCATTAAAACTTTCTTCATGACAGTTCGGTCGATCTCAAATTATCATCTTCAGATGAGAGCCATGATAACCCTCTGTGTGGCCAGAAGATCAAGGGGAAAAAGGATTCATCTTTTTTTTAACCCACCATGGTAGTCCTCCCCATGATGATGAATTTATCTACGAAAGTCCCCTCCACAGAAGTAAGTCACATTGCATGTAAAATTCTTCAATGGAAAATGCAGTAACGAGAAAGCCTTCTTTTCTTGAGGCACTTGAAAATGTGAAGTCATTCAAGTCTGATGCTTTACCATTAGCAGGTGAAATAATTTCTCAAGAAGAATATATCCCATGGTGTAGGTCATTCTCCAAACCAACCCTTGGTTATTCATCTTCTAGTTTGATAAATTAATTCTCTACCAATAATGATGAATCTGATGAAACAACAAAGAAGAACCAGCTTTGGTTTAATCAGGTAGAAGAATCTTCATTGAATGATAAGGAGGAAGTGCTGAATATGAGAAAACAACCGGCGAAAGGTGAAGTACCAGTCATGTTTTGGCCTTTGTATGACTCTCTGTATGAAATTCCAGAGATGTTGATGGAAGATTGTATACATGATATTCGTCGCAACATGTGGAAAACTCTTTGTCACTTGAATGAGAAAATATTATCTTATGATGAATGTGAAAATAATGTTAAGATAATAGAAGGGTTACATCGCCAAATTGATTTTCCATATCTTTTAGTTTCTTGATATCTAAAGGCTGAAAACAAGCAGAGATCCCTTTAGCGTTCATGCCTTAGTGCACTAAAAAGGTTGGGTCAGTTAATTTCCAATACCCCATCTAATATCAATAACAGAGGATGGGGTATCCATGGATCACTACATCTCACTATACTCTCAAGCCAACAAATACCACCAAAAATGGTCTCATGCAATGTTATTTCTCATGGCCGGCCACAACCAATTGACTTTGTTTTTAATCAAAGGCTCACTCAAGAACATGCCTCAACTAGTTCTTCTCAAAGTCAGACAAACAGAGAATAAGTTGTCTAATTACTCTTTCATCAGGCAAACGAGAATATCAAACAGGCTTCTCGTTTATAGCGTGCACATCATCATGTGACAGAAGTGTTAGAAATCATCCAACGGTCTTTTGATCCAGGTGATTTGAGTGGATGTAGGTTAATGCGTCCAGCCAATTTCCTGACCAAAGCCTGCAAGATCAGGAGAGATTTTAGGAAAGTCTAGATGTAGCAGCTCAAGAGCCTCCCCAGCTTGCCAGACTGGGGAATCTATTAACCCAACCCTCAAAATCTACAAATAGGATTCGAGGAGTTGGGTGGGAACAACCCCAGTCCACCGGAATGGGGACTTTTTCAAATCCTCAATCTCTTCCCCATTAAAAGTGTGTCTTCTCTCAATTAGGGAAGAATACAAAAGAAGAATGAAGAGCCGAATTATCATGATATTCCCTCCAATTTATGGTTTGTCAAGAAGTTCTTGAGGCATCAACTCAACATAAGGCAGTGTCTCCTTAGGGACATGGAAAAAGTTAGTATCATAGAAATGTCGATAGAAGAGATGAAATTAGTTATGAATCAATAAATGTCATTAATGTTGTTGTTTATGATCCTCCAAAACATGAGTCTCAGTTAGAGGGATCTAATACGGAAGTTCATGCTCAAGAGGTTGTGCACACATAGGCAAATGAAGAAGGTGTGCATACACGAAATCAAAGGCTTACCCAGAATCTAGGTATTTCTTCAAGTAACCTACTTCCCCCTCTCTGAAAGGCATCTAACAAGGGGAAAGGAAAAAAGTAAAGTTACATTCCACCCTTCCTCTGGAGAAGGCCAATCTCTCTCACTAGAGAAAATATTCGCATAATAATAGGAATAAATGAAGGAATTAAAGATGCTGAATGCAGAACTACGTCAAGGTAGTCTTCCTCCTAAGCATGCTAGAGTCAGTCAGCCAAGGGAATTTGTTACAGTTACTAATATGGATCAAGAATATCCTCCTTTACCAGCACACCCTCATAGGTCTAGTCCTATGGTTCATGCGCAACAACAATTAGTGGTGCTACCATCAGTTTCAGTACCAGCCACCACACCTATCCAAGCTTCAGTTATTGCACCTTCTCAGGTTCATGCTCAAGTGGATGTTTCTCAAAAGTAAATAACTAATATTAGGTAATTAACAACTTGGTTGGAAGATATGGAGGGAAAGCATGAAAAATTTCAACCAGAAAATAGAGCTTACCCTGAATGGGATAATGAAATTCCTCCCCCATCAAATTTTTCAAGTACCACATTCCCAATAATTAATGGTTCGAGAGACCCATAGAAACACTAAACACATTTTGTTTCTCTTTGTGATACTATGATAGGAACCCCTAATCAATAAGAAGTAGTTAAGATCCAGTTTTTTGTATAGTCGTTACAAGGGCCTGCTTTTTTCTGGTATACAAGCTTGCAATCTCAGTCAATTACTGGGTGGGAGGATCTCCGTCAATGATACCTTCTTCAATTCAGCTCAACTTTTCCATAGACAGTAGTTCTTGATCTGAAAAATTATAAGCAAAGGTAGAATGAAAGAGTTTCGGATTTCATTGCTCGCTGGAAGGGATTAACATATTCCCTAAGCTTAGCACTCCCTCAAGAAGAGTTGTTGCCAATCTATGTGGAAAATTTGCATGATGAATTATTCACACCGTTTATCCTTGTGAAATACAGAGGAGGGTTTCGAGACCTTACTTCGATCGCTCAGAAGATTGAAGAATCTCTTTCAAAGAGTAAGGATAAAACTCATGTAATTCCATCAGCTCCAGGAAGGAGGATGTGTGATGCAGAGACTTCTTGTCATGAACCAGCCCGGTTACCCTAGTAAACCAATAATTGATCCGTCCCTGACATAGCCCGAAGGGAGTTCCCGATCCCCACGGGTCGGTGACTAGAACCTGGAATCATACAACATAAAAGTGGGAACAATTTTTTCCACAAGAATGCTGAAGAAAAAGAGACAAGACTGTAAGCATAACAAAAGAAACTCCACCGGGAGTGATGTACCAGAAAACAACATGGAATAAAAATCCCAATGTACTACAACCCAAGTACTGAATGTGTGAAAATTATCCCCAAGGTCCCTAAGGGCACTACTCACCAAGACCAAAGTTCAGCAGCTAGAATCACCTCTCATAGATCCCTTCTCTTTGGTCGAACTTGGAAGAAGAAAGACTACAAACACCCGAAGGAAAAAGTAGGGTGTGAGCCTAATCCCAGTATGATACCACCAAATATTCCATAACAGATGACAAATATTGATTATCCAAAGGAAAATCTTTCGATTTTCAAATAAACAGGTTTGGAAATTCAAAAATATTCTAACAAAATATGCCAAACATTTTCAAATGATGGGAATAAATATTTCAAGCAAAGGCTTCACAAATGATGAAATATTTATAAAACAATGGCTTATGTAAAACATTTATATAAAATAGTTTATATAAATTCAGCAGGAATGTAACGCATTTCAAAAGCATTGGCATACATTTATTTCTCAAATATAAATAAACAAGCGAGCCACATGGTCATATACCAAAAGGTACGATAGTATTAACTAGTGATAGGATTCCAAAACACTCTGTGTGATCTCAGAAAAATGTGCATACACATGTCCCTATGACAATGGCCAAAAGAGACTCATCACCAACCCGTTGGGGATGTGACCCGCCACAAGTATGTTTTAGAACATATTTGTAGCGTATAGTGTATCCAAATAACTCACTAACTACCTAAGGCTATCATGCACTCTTACATGATGTGCGAACTATTTTAAGAATTCTTAAAATACAATCAATCCCAATATTCCATTTCAAAAGGTCCAATTACATTCCATTTAAAACCAAAATAGGTTTTATTCAAAACATGCATCTTTTACAAGATAAAACCAATGGGTTTCTATCAAATCATTTTAAGAAATTTTCACCAATTTTAAATCCATTCAAAACCAATTCCATCACTACACAATTTATTCCCTACAATTAAATTCAAAAATTTAATTCAAACCATTTCCATCAAATCCACAATATAAATTTAACAATTTAAATCGGCCAATTTCTATAAACACACTGAATTTAATGGAATTGGGGTTTTTTTCCAAATTTCAATGCCAAAACCATTTCAAATATCTCAACTCACTGAAATAGAGTTTTTATCAATTTAATTGAAATAAAACCTGAGCAATTGAATTTAAATCAACAATTGAAATAAATCATACAAATACAAAGATAATCAATTTGGAAAGTCGGGACAGAACCACCCACCTCGATTTATTGATGGGAGTTAGACCAATGAGAAACCCCAATAACTGAGTGGCACAACGACATCGATCAAAAACTGGATCCAAATCCTTAAAACCAAAATTAAGATCAAAGGAATCAGTATCTTGCAAAACTAGATCTAGATTCACAATCCTATATCTATACCCCAACTCATAGGTTTAGATCTATGGAAGAAAAGGTAATATCCCATAAAAGGATCAAGGAATGATAGATGAAAAAAAGAGAAACCCAACGGGATGAAATCCAATTAACAGGAGGAGAGAAGATCTTCAATCTGAGCCTTCAATCTCGAATAAAGATATTCGGATTGCCTTGGAATCTCTCTAGGAAGATTTAGAATGACCTAAAATGAGTCAAGCATGAGCCAAGGTCGAAATTATAGATGTCCCGGGGTTCATGTGGTTTTAAAAGAAAAATTCAGAATTTAAAACTGCACGCATGGTTTGGTCGTATGGTTTTTCAAACCGTGTGCACACCATGTGTACCTCTCTGTCCAGTGTTGCTTGGTTGGCATAGTTTGGTTGCAACATTTTTCAAACTATGCGCAAACCATTCACAAGCCATTTCCCTTTTTTTTAATTAAAAATTCACCCAAACACAGCCCCAATTCACTACTCCAAAACAGAGGTGCTAAGAAACATCAAAAGCACCTAGAAACATAACGTGATGTTACAACCTCCCCACCATAAGACATTTATGTGCCCAAAAAGCCTATGAAGAAACCTCCACATCAAAAAGATGAGGCCACTACCCACTCATTAGAGCCTCCCTTTCCCACATCTTATGAGAATCAAAACCATGCTACCATAGTACATGGACCAGATGTATCATTCTCCCATGAAGTACCTTGGTCTCAGAATCAACAACTCTGACTGGTCGTTCAGTCATAGATAAATCTGGTTCAATCTCAAGATCACTCCAACTCACAACAAGAGAGGGATCAGAGAGATACATTCGCAGTGGCGATACATGGAACATGTTATGTATAGACGTCAGTTGTGGTGGTAGATCTAGACGGTAAGAAAATTTCCCTACAAGACCAACAACCTCGAAAGGTCCCACAAAATGAAGAGCAAGCTTCCCTTGCCTCTCAAGACGTTGTTGACCTAATAGGGGTGAAACATACAAGAACACCTAGTCACCAACTGAGAACTCTAAAGTTTTACGGTGACTATTAGCATAAGACTTGTACCGACTATGTGTTGTCAACATTCTCTGACGAATCAGTTGGATCTTAGCTGTTGTCTCTTGGACCAAACTTAGTACTACCAAAGAACATTCCCCAATCTCCAACCAACATAAAAGAGATTTACATGGACTGCCATACAAGGCCTCAAAAAGAGACATTTTGATTGTAGACTGGTAACTGTTTTCATAGGAAAACTAAACTAGCCCTAGATTATCATCCCAACTCCCACTAAAGTCAAGAACACATGCGCAGATCATATCCTTAAGGATCTGAATATCCCTCTCCATCTGGCCATCTTACTGTGGAAGTTAGGTCGTGATCAAATAGACCAGAGATCCCAATTCCTCCTAAAGGCTTCTCCAAAAGAGATAATTAAACCGAGGATCCCTATCAGAGACTATATCAGATGGAACTCCATGCAAACGAACCACTTATTTCACATAGATATTTCCCAAATCTTCAACATTGTTTGTATCTTGAATAGGTATTAAGTGAGCCGACATAGTCAGTTTCTCGATCACAACCCATATCGGGCACTTCTTCCTCTGAGTTTGAGGTAACCCAACCACAAAGTCCATAGAGATTTCATCCCACTTACATGTAGGGACTAGAAGTGGTTGAAGCAAACCTGAAGGTTTCTGGTGCTTGGCTTTCACATACTGGAATGTGTAGCAACGAGATACAAACTCAGCAATGTATCAACTCATACCTGGCCAGCAAAATTTTCGGCACATATCATATAACATCTTCGTGGTTCCTGGGTGTACAGCCAACTGAGAGTTATGGAAATCCCCCATCACATACTTCCTCACCGATAACAGTACCACATAATGGTTTCGATAACACAAAACACCCTCTTTTGAGAACGACCATTGGGCATCGGTCTCCCCACCATAAAGAAAGTTCCTAATGCTATAGAATTCATCATCCAATTTTTGTTCATGAAGAATTAACTCGAGAAGAGTAAATGAAAATGGGACACTGGCTAATGAAACTTCATTCCCCTTCCATTGAACTCTAATAGGCTACTTAGCAAAAAAAGCCATCAAACTCCATTCTTCTGAAGATTCTTTCACAGCCTGTGATGGAAGTATCCTGCTTAACGCATCTGCAATGAAATTCCCTTTCCCCGGGGTATAGGAAATGTCAAATTCAATGTATTGGAGGTACTCCACCCAATTACATTAGCAGAGATTCAAATATTTTGAGAGAATATATAACTCAAGATCTTGTGGTCTGAACACACAGTGAAACTTTCACCATAAAGGTAATTTCTCCAACACTTAAGTGCATGCATTACAGCTGAAAGTTCAAGTTCAGGGGTAGGATAGTTCTTCTCATGAGGCTTAAGCTGACGAGATCCATAGGCAACAACATGATTACCTTGCATAAGGACACATCCCAAACCGGAACCCGATGCATCACAGAAGACCATGTAACCTATCCCAGCCTCAGGAAGTGTTAACACCGACATAGTAGTCAAAAGGCACTTTAGCCCAAAAATATAACTCTGACATTTATCATTCCAGGAAAACATCACTCCCTTTCGAGTCAGAGCAGTCATTGGAGAAGCTAACTTTGAGAAGTCTTTGACAAACAGACGATAATATCCTGCTAAGCTCAATAAGCTCCGAATCTTGAAAACATTTCGTGGTTGTTCCCAAGTCATAACATACCTCACCTCCTCAGGATCAACTGATATTCCTTGTTCTGACACCACATGTCCCAAGAATTTCACTTCCTGAATCCAAAAATCGCACTTCGAAAGCTTGGCATAAAGTCGGCGATTCTTTAGAAGACTCAGAACTGTTCCCAGATGATGCACATGATCCTCCTCAGACATAGAGTATACAAGAATTTCATCAACAAAGACTACCACGAATGTATCTAGATACTCATAGAAAACCTTCTTCATCAAATCCATGAAAACTGCAGGAGCATTTGTTAGGACGAAGGGCATAACAAGGTACTCATAATGGCCACACCTACGCTGAAAATCGGTCTTATGAATTTCATATTATTTTATCCTCAAATGATGGTAACCTGATCAAAGATCAATTTTTGAAAACAAATTTTCCTGTTTCAATTGATCAAAAAAATAATCAATTCGTGGTAACAGATATTTGTTCTTTATCATAACTTGATCGAGCTTTCAATAATCAACACATAAGCGAAGAGAACCATCAGCCTTCTTGGCGAAGAGAACTGGAGCTTCCCAAAGGGACTCACTCAGGCGTATAAAATCTTTATCAAGAATATTTTCTAACTTAGACCTAATTTCTATTGGTTATAATGGAGCCATTAGGTAAGATGGAATAGATACTGGGTGAGTACCAGGCATTAAGTCAACAAAAAAATCAAACTCTCTTACTGGTGGAAAACCAGAGAAGATAGAAGGAAATGGGTCGTGAAACTCAGCGACGACTAGAGGAAGATCACCACACAATGAATATCTCTCTAGATTAAAATCAAACACTAATATAACTTTCCCCAACTCTGGATAATAGGTTCTGTCTCTGCTTGACCTTGGGTCCCATTCTCCTTGAAAAATGAGAGACACACCACTAGGTGTAGTAAGGTAGACCCATCGTAGATAACAATCAATACGGGCTTTATTGGCAACGATCCAATCCATCCCAAATATGACGTCAAAAGATTTCATGTCAAGAACCAAGAATCTCTAATCATGATCAACATCTGATAGAGAGAAGACACAAGTTGGACTACGGAGACCCTTCTCTCTCATTGTACCAAGTGGTGTAGTAATGTCCATCACACAAGATTAAAGTTCCATAGGTAGATTAAGAAGATTAACAACATGGGTTGAAATAAAAGAGTGATATACACTAGTATCAAGAAGAGATGACACTAAAGATGAAGATATAGTAATGGTACCTCTCACAATTGCAGGATTTACATCAGCTACCTCAGGCGACTCATACACTACTTAAAGAAGCTTCGTTCCAGATTCCATTGGCTGTAAGCCTTTTGTACCTGAATAATTAGATTTCCCCACAATATTTGGAGGTGATGATGATCATATTCCACTATGTGGAGTAGATAAGTGATGGAAGAATCTCTCTAAGTTCCCTAAATGACATCATGAGATAAAGTTCTTGGGTGCCTCAGTGCAAAACCTCTTAAAATGTCTTGTAATTCCACACTGATATCAAGTCAAAGAAGCCCCTATTGGTGCTACTGGAGGTTTGGAATGACTCTGTCATCGATAACTTCCATGATAAATTCCAAGCTTCTATTATCCTTTAAAAGAACCAACACTGCCTCTCGGAGGGAAAAGAACCTCCTTCAACCCTGACTTCCCTGCCAGGTCCATCTCAACCATCATGGCCCTATCCATCACATCAGCATAAGTGTGTAACTTTAGTAAGAAAACTTGAGAACAAATATCTGATCGAATTCCCAACTCAAATCGTCGAGCCTCCATCCTCTCATTAGATACAATCCTTGAAGAAAACTATACCAACTCAGAAAAAATATTTGAGTACTCAGTCATGGTTTTGTTGGCCTACTCAAGCATGAAAAACTCCACAACCTTAGCCAACACCATTGATTCTAGATAGAACTGGTTAGTGAAAAAAACCCTAAAGTCTTTCCACTCCAAACCCTCATGTTTCCCAGCCATCACCATTGTGTCCCACCGTCTCCTACTTGGTCCGTCTAGTACAAATGTGGCACACTTCACCTTGATCACATCATGTCTCCCAGAACCCAAACAGATGTTCAATCTTACTAAACCATTCCTTAGCATGTTGAGGGTTAGTGGAGCCTTTGAAAACTGGTGGCTTCTAGCATAATAACTCTTGAGAATGACTTCTAAGAATATCACTTTGAGGATATATAGATGGAGTATGAAAAATAACTAGAGGTGGTACATGTCCCAGAGCATGGAAAGTGTGAACAGTCACCTCAACCAGACTCGGATCCACAATAGGACTCACTGAGATTCAGCTGCATCCTCTTTTTGGATCTTATTTCCACGTCTTCTTGGAGGAATAATGCTACACAGTATAAAAAACATGGATTAAAACCCAAACCGAGTAACAAGGAAAAATATTCTCAAATGAATGGATAACAAGATTTTGATTCCACTTTATCCAAATTGAAACAGGGAAAATACAATAACTAATCCACAAGTCGTATTTCCCTAACCAACCCTGGTGACTTAAGGTTCATTGTGGTGACAATTGCTCTGGCACTCAATCACAACAACCTCCTAACTCCTAACAAGAATACTGAAATGAATACTGTCATTAAGGAAAGATTTTTAACCTCCACTGATACCATTTTTTCATGAACCAGCCCAGTTACCCTAGTAACCCTATAATTGAGCCGACCCTGACATAGCCCGAAGGGCATTCCCGATCCCCACGGGTCAACAACTAGCACCTGGCCTCGTACAATATACAAGTGGAAACAATTTTTTCTACAAGAATGTGAAAGCAATAGAGACAATATTGTATGCATAACAAAAGAAACTCCATCGGGAGTGATGTAACAGGAAGCAACTTGGCATAAAAATCCCAAAGTACTACAACACAAGTACTAAAAATGGGAAAAACATCCCCAAGGTCCCTAAGGACACTAATCACCAAGATCAAAGTTCAGTAGTTGGAATCACTTCTTAGAGATCCCTCCCCTTTGCTCGAACCTGGAAGAAGAAAGTCTACAAACACCCGATGGAAAAAGTAGGGTGTGAGCCAAAGCCCAGTAGGATACCACTAAAGATTCCATAACATATTCCAAATATACATTATCTAAAGGAAAAGCTTTCGATTTTCAAATAAATAGGATTGGAAATTGAAAATCATATTCTAAAAAAATATGCTGAACATTTTCAAATTATGGGAATAAATATTTCAAGAAAAGGCTTCACAAATGATGGAAAATATTTAAAACAATGTCTTATGTAAAACTTTTATATAAAACAGTTTATATAAATTCAGAAGGCATGTAAAGAAGTTCAAAAGCATTGGAATACATTTATATCTCAAATATAGATAAACAAGTGATCAAAATGTTCATCTTCCAAAAGGTAGGATAGTATTAACCAGTTATAGGATTCCACGCTCTTTATGTGAACTTAGAAAAATGTGATTACACACATCCCTATGACACTGGCCAAAGGAGACTTGTCACCAACCCGTCAGGGATGTGACCTGCCTCAAGGATGTTTTAGAACATTGTTGTAGCATAGAGTGTATCCAAATAACTCACTAACTACCTAAGGATTGCATGCACTCTTACATGATGGGTAAACTATTTTAAGAATGCTTAAAATACGATAAATCCCATTCTTCCATTTCAATAGTGTGAATTTCATTCCATTTAAAACCAAGACAGGTTTTATTCAAAACATGCCTTTTTCACAAGTTGAAACCAATGGGTTTCTATCAAATCATTTAAATCCATTTTCACCAGTTTGAAATCCATTAAAAACCAATTTCATCACTACACAATTTATTCCCACAATTAAATTCAACAATTTATTTGAAACCATTTCCATGAATTCACAATTTAAATACAACAATTTAAATCGGCCAATTTCCATAAACACGCCCAATTCAATGTAATTGGATTTTTTTTCCAAATTTCCATGCCAAAACCATTTCAAATATCTCAACTCATTGAAATCGAGTTTTTATCAATTTAATTGAAAGAAGACTTGGGAAATTGAATTTAAATCAATAATTGAAATATATCAAGAAAATACAATGATAATCAATTTGGAATGTAGGGATGGAACCACCCACCTCGATTTATTGACGGGAGTTAGCCCAATGAGAAACCCCAAAAATCGAGCGGCACAACGATGTCGATCAAAAACAAGATCAAAATCCTTAGAACCAAAATTAAGATCAAAGGAATCAATATCTTTCAAATATAGATCTAGATTCACAATCATAGATTTATACCCCAACTCATAGGTTTTGATCCATGGGATCAAAGGAAATCTTCCATGAAAGGATCAAGGAAAGATGGAGGAAAAAACGAGAAACACAACGGGATGAAATCCACTTACCAGGAGGAGAGTAGATCTTCAATCTGAGACTTCAATCTCGAAGAAAGATGTTCGGATCTCCTTGTAATCTCTTTAGGAAGATTTGGAGAGACCTAAAATGAGTCAAGCCAGAGCCTAGGTCGAAATTATGAAAGTCCCGGGGGTTTGGGTGGATTTAAAAGAAAAATTTGAATTAAAAACTGTGCGCACAGTTTACCTGGGCAGAGGTGCACGATTTATCAAACCATGCCCACATCGTGAAAACCTCACAATCTAGAGATACATGGTCCACACGGTTTGGTCACACAGTTTGTCAAACCGTGTGTGCACCGTGCATAAATATCTTGTCCACTACTGCTTGGTTGGCACGGTTTGGTCGCACAGGTTTTCAAACCGTGCACAAACCGTGCAGAAGCCATTGCCCTTTTATATTACATAAAAATTCACCCAAACACACCGCCAAGTCACTACTCCAAAATAGAGGTTCTAAGAAACATCAAAAGTACTTGGAAATGTAACGTGATGTTAGACTGCAACAATTACGCTTAAACAAGAACCTTTACCTACTTCTACTTCAAAACCTTCATCTTATCGATGGGCCGCTCCTCCTGAGCGTCAAAAATAGAGGCAGTTTCATCAATATGATCAAAGAGATCAAAGATGGAATCAATTTGAGGAGTTAAAGAGAAAAGTTTATTCTTTCTGAAATGAACAAGTTCATGGTTACTTCATTTCAGCTCTGGAAAATAATTTGGTTCAGTTGCCAAGGCCCAAAAGGCCAAACAAGGAAGGATATGAGGACTGTCCCAACTATTTCCCATTTCATCAGATGTTGGGGCATCCTATTCAAGAGTGTTTTGTCTTCAAAGTCCTCCTATAGAAGATGGTGGACTCAAGAAAAGTCAAACTAAAAGGTTCTTCAACTCAGGTAGAATGTGTTACTACTGCAAATCCAGAGGAAGAAGGTGAGTGGAAAGAAGTCAAAAGAAAAAATGCGCAGAAATATGATAATTGGATGGTCAGAAAATAGATCACCCGAAATAATGTCATTTTATGAACGCAATTGAAGATATCAATTGTGTCTTCTGCTACAAATGCCACAACAAAACCCTCTTCATCAGAGAGAAAATCCTATACGAAATGGAATAATTCAATGAAAGATGAACAATCAGAAGAAGTTGATATTGTGTCAATTCCCAAGTTGTCTTTGACTATAGAAGATTTTATTCCATCTACTTCAAATCCATGGGCACCGCCCCACCAAACGGTACAACATAAATTGGCTAATCAGGCAGAGTCTTCATCAGATGAAGAGTTGATTTTTGGTTCTATTAACATGATTCACTTAACATATCCTCATGCCGGTCATAGTTTCGATCTCAATGAGCCATAGTTCCCTGTATCAAATAGAGGAATTAAAGGAAGTTCTAGAGGTCTAGGATACAGAGGAAGACGTGGATAACCCAGAAACCACTATTCGAATTCTACCCCTTCTAGAACTATGTATGCAGCAGAAACTCGTGGTAGAGCCCTTCAACGGGCTCAACAGGAACAAGACAGGTCATCCATGCATGGAAGATTCAGTCCTGGTGTAATTGTTTTGGAGGATCGATTGGAGGTTACACCTTCTTCCTCTCAACAAGTAAATATATCTAGTCAGTCTAATCTTCCAAATTCAGGAGTATTTCCAACTCTTACCCCAATACAAGAAGCATCTACTTCCACATCATCAACTTTTAAGGTACCTGTGAAACCACATGTTCCTGTTGGGAAGCACAGACCTTTGGATCAAAAGTATGATGTCTTGAAACATTTGTCCCAATTACCGACCAGGTTATCAATTCTGGATGCCTTGAATTTGTTAAAGGATATTCGGGAGGCACTAATTGAGTCTTTGTCAAGATCTCAAGAATTCTCAACTAAAATTGTGGCAGCTGAAGTCTACCATGTAGAGAATGATCTTGCAGAATGACATGCAGTGATATATTTTACAGATGTAGATGAAGATGATGTTGTGAATGGGAATATTAGACCTTTGTACTTATCTGGAAAGGACAATGATGTAGAAATCCGAAGAGCTTTAATTGATAATGGTTCAAGAGTCAACCTCATGCCCATTCGTACACTTCGTCAATTGGGCCTCACCAAATCTGATTTATCTCCTTCTACTTTGATGTTGCAAGGATATGATAAAAATGAACAAGAACATCTGGGTGAGATCACACTCAGAAAACAGTTTGGAGATCTTCTATCCAATCCAGATTTCAGGGTTGTTCGACATGACACAGCCTTCAATATTTTTCTTGGAAGACCTTGGCTACATCAACATGTCTCTATCCCTTCATCATACCATCAATGTCTCAGATATTGTTTCAATGGTCAATTTTGGATATTGTATGGTGATAAATCCCCTTTCAAAACATGTGAATCACAATAAATTGAGGCAGAATTCTATCACATGGAGGGAAAGAAGAAATCCACAACAAGGGAGGTTACCAAAGTTAATGATCTGTATGGTTTGGAAAAGATTCCTGTAAACCCATTCATACATGTGAGTTCATATTATGTGTTTCCTATTAGTTAAATTGACAGGATAGACCCAAATAAAAATACTCTTATGGAAACATCTATAATGTCAATTACGGAAATCAATCCAGACAGCATGGAAGAAATTGGTGGCTCACCAGGAAATGATGAAAGCTCAAATGGAGATGTATTCATTTCATCTTCTGAAATCCAGAAACTCTATACTTCACTAACTGGGCCAGAATAAGTTATATTAATGTTGTAGCTAAATGATGATGTCGATTCTCAATCCATCATCTCCTCTTTATTACCTAAGGAAGACCCTTCATCATTAGTAAGGTCAAAAATGGAAGCTTCTTCCTCAATATGTTCAAATTTTAACATCTCTCCTGATCATGGAAAGTATGCTTCATCATATACTATGCAAGTATAAATAGAAGAGATAACACGTGTTGAAGAAGAATAGGAAGATCTCAGAGATTCTCCTCCAATATTTGAAGAGGGTATCTCTACCACTGTGGATTAACTCAGAGAAAAAAATCTGGGTACAAAAGAAGATCCACGCCCCACATTAATTAGTGCTGCTGTGACTCTTGAAGGGAAAGAAATTTATATTTAATTTTTAAAGAAAAATAGAGATATATTGGCTTGGAATTATACAGAAATTCTAGGTCTTGATCCATATGTTGCTACTCATCATTTGGGTTTTCCAGAAGAACATCGAGGATTCAAGCATGCCACAAGAATAACACACCCAACCTATGCTTCCAAAGTTGAAGCTGAAATGGATAAGCTTATTAAAGCTAAATTCTTCAGAGAAGATCAGTATCCCAAATGTCTGGATAATATTGTCCTTGTGAAAAAGAATAATGGAAAAATTAGAGTTTTCATTGATTTCAGAGATCTTAATCAACATTGTCCTAAAGTTGATTTTCCAGTTCTGATCATAGAACTATTAATTGATTCAACAGATGGCTATGAAGCACTTTCCATCATGGATGGATATTTTGGGAATAATCAAATCTTAATGGCTCCAGAAGATGAATAATCTATAGCCTTAAGATCCCCTTAAGGGTGTGTTTTGCTATTGGGTAATGCCCTTTGGCCTGAAGAATGTTGGCACAACATATCAGCGTGCCATGCACTGTATCTTCAAAACCATTTTTGGGAAATTTGTTGAATGTTATATGGTAAATTTGGTGGTTAAATCCAAACAATGTTCTAATCACTTGGATGATTTGAAGGTCATAATCCACACACTTTGACAACACAATTTGAAGATGAACCCCTTCAAATGTGCTTTTGGGGTAACCTCAGGAAAGTTTCTCGGCTTTGTTTTATTCCATCGTGGTATCAAAGTCAATCTTGAGAAGACAAATTCAATCCTTGGTATGTCACCTCCTCGGAATTTAAAATAATTGAGAGGACTTCAAGTACACTTGGCCTATATTTGGTGTTTCATCGCCAATTTGGCAGGAAGAAGATTACCCTTCACCAAATTGATGAAGAAGGGAGTCACTTACCAGTGGACTGAAGAATGTCAATAAGAATTCAATATTCTCAACAAATATCTCTTGAGTCCACCGGTATTACTGGAACCTGTTGAAGGAGGAACACTTATTCTTTACGTGACAGCTTTAGAGCTGTCATTGGGTGCCTTCCTTGTCCAAGAGAATTATGCTAGGAATGAAAACAACCTTTATTATCTCAGTCAGACTATGCTTGCAGAAGAAACCTGATATTCAAGTATTGAAAAGGGCTTCCTAGCATTAATCTTTGAAGTTCAGAAGTTGAGACACTACCTGCAACATCATGAGGTCCAATTGATATCTCGCAATAACCAGCACAAATTCATCCTTAGCCGTCCAATGCTTACAGGATGTTTTTCTAGGTGGGCAGTTATTTTGCAGCAATTTGATATTCAGTATGTGTCTCAAAAGGCAATAAGGGCCAAGCTCTGGCTGATTTCCTTGTTGAATATCCTTCAGTATAATATACATCTTTAGATACTGAACTTCATAATTAGGAAGTCTTCTATGTTCAAGATAATCTTCAAACATGGGAAATGTACTTTGATGGTGCTTCCAGAAGTCTAACCGAGAAGAAAATGGAAGATCCTAAATTCAACAAAGTTGGGCTAGGAATTGTGATCATTTCTCCATATTAGGCAGTGCTACCCTATTCATTCATATTGTGGGAAGGAGGTAAAAATAATGAAATAGAATTCCAAGCTCCCATCACAGGATTGGTGTTGGTGCTTCAGGCACAAGTGAATCACTTAAAAGTGAAAGGTGATTCAGACCTGGTAAAAAAAATTCAATGGGGAATATTCCATCAGAAAAGAATAGTTAATACCTTTATATGATTACATCAGAGAGCTAATGGCCGAATTTCCCTCAGAATCGACATTTTCTTATGTCATGCAATCACAAAATGCCCAAGCTGATGCACTGCCTAATATAGCCATAGCTCTTCCAGATCAAAATCGGGATGATACAATCATCAGTATTGGACACCATCATACAATTTCACCTTATGTTCAAACCAGAATAGAGGAAATCAATGAAATAGTCCCATTTTAGATCCATATGGCCATACTATGGGATGGATGACACCTATCAGGGAATATCTTCAAAATGGAACACTCCCACATGATAGAGCTGGGAAAGAACAAGTTCGGCGATGTGTGATCAATTTTACTCCTTATGATAACCCAAATCAACTTGTTAAAATTCTCTACACGCGAAGTTTTGATGTAATTCTATTCAGATGCATTGATGGTGAAGAGACTATGGATGTTATAAAATAAGTACATGCAGGAGTCTGTGGTGACCAATAGTCTGGACATAGACTATCTGATCAAATTCGAAGGCTTGGATATTTTTGGCCTTCAATGATACAAGATTGTGTTTATTTCACCAAGAAGTTTCATTCATTCCATGTACATGTCAACTTCATTCCTCAACCCCCTGAGTATCTTAATACAGCTAAATACTCATGGACATTCTCCACATGGGGAATGGATTTATTAGGACATTATCCTTCGGCTACATCCTAGAAGTTTAAGTATATTCTTACTGCTACTGACATATTTTTTCAAATGGTCAGAGGAAATACCTCTCAAATATGTCAATTATAAAAGCATTATTATCATAATCAGGTCTAACATCATTACCATATTTGGTGTCCCTCATACCATATTGACAGATAATGGTACTAACATCTGTTCATCCAAGGTAAAGAAGTTGTATCAAGAATACAACATCAAATCCATCCATTCATCTAGGTATCATGTAGTGGCCAATGGAAAAATAGAAGCCTTCAATAATAATCTTTCAATCATACTGCAAAAGATGGTGGATAAGGATAATAATTCATGGCCGGATAAACTATTTCATGGTTTATGGGATTATCGAACCTCCAACCGCACTTACACACGGTCAACTCCATATTCATTGGTATATGGAACATAAGAAGTCTTTCCCATTAAGGTTCAATTACCCTCGCTCAGAGTGTCCATTTGTGATCAGTAATCTATAGATTAACAATCTAAAAAGTGATTGGATGAAATTCATCGGTTAGATGAAAAACAATTGTGCACCCTACACCACTTAGAAGTCTATCAGAATCAAATATCACGGGCTATCAACAAAAAAGTTCGTCTTCATTCATTCATTAAAGGAGAATTGATATTGGTTCTCAGAACTCCAATGATACCAGGAAAGAAACCAACAAAAATTGAGCCAAAGTGGGAAGGACCTTACAAAATACATAAGGCCTACTCCAATGGAGCTTATTCTTTAATCTCAATGGGTGGAGAAACCAAACTGACTCAACCAATGCAAGATTTCTGAAGAATTATTTTGTCTAACCCAAATACTCATAAGTCCTAGCTACGTGACGCTAAACTGTACAACACCCTCACGTCCAAAATAATGTTAAACTGTGATGTCCAACATGATGTTAAACTATATTGTTCCCCTTACGTCAATCATGACGTTAAACTATGACTTTCTAGCTATATGATGCAAAACTGTACAACACCCTCACGTCCAACATGACGTTAAACTGTGACGTCCAACATGATGTTAAAATGTATTATTCCCCTTACGTCCAACATGACGTTAAAAAATGATGTCCTAGCTACATGACGCTAAACTGTACAACACCCTCATGTCCAACATGACGTTAAACTCTGATGTCCAACATGATATTAAACAATATTATTCTTCTTATGTCCAACATGACGCTAAACCGTGACGTCCTAGCTACATGATTCTAAACATTAGAGCACCATCACATCCAACATGACATTAAACTGTGACATCCAACATGACGTTAAACTGTATTATTCGCCTTACGTCCAAAATGACGTTAAACTGTGCTATCATCCAACATAACGTTAAACTGTATCGTCCCTCTTACGTCCTAGCTACATGATGCTAAATTGTACATTACCCTTACGTCCAACATGACATTAAACTGTGTCATCCTAGATATATGGCGTTAAACTATGAACCTTTTCCTCCCACATGACGTTAAACTATGAAAAAGTATCTAATACGTCCAACATGACGTTAAACTGTGTCCCCATTGTCCTCGCTGCAAGACATTAAACTGCATAGCCATACGTTCTAGCTACATGATGCTAAACTGTGCAGCACTCTCCCTTTCTATATGACGTTAAACTATACAACCCCTCTTTTGTCCTTATTTCATGACATTAAACTGCATAGTCCCCCCTTAGTCCTTACTGCATGACATTAAACTACACAGTCCCTTCTCCGTCCTACATGAAATTAAACTGTGCATTTATAGGGTTGTTTCTACCTCTTGTTTCTCACACTGAGTATGAATCACTTGAGCTTAGAGTAAACTTCAACCATAAAACCCTCTCTGGGCCGCTAACCATGTGTAAGTCCCAATACCATTTTTTAGGTCGTTGTCCTCAAGAACAACTTGATCACCAATATATTCTTTCATCCATATACGTGGACTTTGATCCTTGCCTTCTAGGCGGGGTACGTAGGAAACCACATAAGGTTCAAGCACAAAACCAATATATTTTACATCGGTTTACCTCCATCACGTATGATGTTGATTCGTGAAGCCACCCCCAATACCAATATTTTTTACATTGGTTCACCATCATCCTTGTTATTTGACGTTAAACTATTCGAACTTTTGTCTTGTATGACAGTAAACTTCAACATTCTTTAACACCCTCACTTGAGAGGGAATCATTATTTACATTGATATCTAATCATGTTATATTCTAAAGACTATGTGCATACATGGTAATTCCCGAACCTTTAATCTTCAGTCAAACCATCATTGCACTAAATTCCCCTTTCACCATTCACTTGTACGAATCAAATCTGTATAAGATGGTATTTATAGAACAACATGAGTCTTGATTCCCATCCTTATGGGATACATATGAACGTTCGAGCATCCCTCGAATCCATCCCCTAGTCTTTGGGCCTAACTCAAAAATCCACTTTCAGTGCCTTAGCTGAAAATTCCCCCTATGAAAACATGAATGTTGTATTAAAACCCTAGTCTTCGTTCACATCATGTTTATAACAAACACACAATGTGTATTCATCATTATGGTCTGAGCTCTATGACCCTAAACTAAGATATCCTACACTCTCTTCCCGCACGACGTTAAACTGTATTTCAAGAACTATGTATAGCTTGATTCGCATCCTTATTAGATAGGTAGTGAAGTCCATCACCTCAATTTAGGACCCAACTGCAACATGATTATGGTTATCATTGTTCTGTGTATCTCTACATGCATTGGACAATGCCCATTTTGATTTGTCATAGTCCTAACCACAAATACTTACAGATCATCATAACCCTTTTCTTGACTTCTGGTCACAAAATGTCTGATATTTGAGAGTTCTGTTGCTTGACCATGCAGCACGTGCCCTTAGGTGGCCTTGTAACAGCCCAAGATTTTATAAAGAAATATTCTTTTTAATTTTATTAATATCTTGTGTTGTACGCTACACCAAAAGGAGCTTGCACAACACGCATCCTTGTCTTGCCTTGCATTACACGCAATCACGACCTTCCTCGATAGCGTGTGTAATACGCAATACCGAGTTTCACTAAACAACGATGTGCTATTAAAATATTATTAAAACTAGCCGTTATGAATAGTAATAACCACTTTTTAAAAATTCTGTAAATCTTATTTTTCAAAATGAACTTCATTCTTGGATTCGGAGTATCGAATTTAGCCTAAGGTGAAATTTTGGTACTTTTCGGATAACTTTCATATTCTGATGAATAGTGAAAAATTACTAAATTATAATTAAAAACAACTTTTTTAATCGAAATAATTAATAGTGATAAATTATTAATTTGAGTGGTTTTAAAGTATATTTATAATATATTTTTACAATTTAATACAATGTTGATCATTGGTTGTAATTTCACACTTAAACCAGACATAATCAAGTGTCAATCTTTTGATATATATTGTTTTCTAAAAACACGCTATTTATTTTAACAGCGGGATTTAATTATAAAATTAATTCATGCAACTTCTATGTTATGAATTTGGTAAAATAGATTTCATTTTTGAATTCGGAATATGAAATATAGCTTAGGATGAAATTTTGGCATTGTTCTGAAAAACATCAATTTTTGATGAATAGTGAAACTACTAAGTGGTAGTTAAAAAAAACTGAATTTTTCATAAAACTTAATTTTGCCGCTTCTGTGAATGGAATTTCGAAAATCCGAGAGACACGGTTAATATCAAGGACTAAAATGTGGTTCAATGAGATGAAAATAATTTTTTTGGTGAATAGTAACTTTTTACTTTTTACCGCGGTTAATAGTAAATAGGGTAACTAAGGGTAAATATGATATTACTATTACCCTAACACATGTCCTAATTCTATTGGACAAGTGTAATTCGACCAAAAACAAACTTAGGAATAAAATATGACCATTTAGGCCCACTTGGATTAGATTAGGACATTTATTATTAATTTATTTAAAGAAAGGTTAAAATAGTTAAAATCAAAGTTTAATAAGTAAATCATTTTTAATATGGGGTTATACATAAGATAAATTCGATTGTAAATATTCATTAGAAAGATAAAAAGATTTCCTACATGATGGTATTTTATTTGTAATTTTTAGACATAAAATAATTTAATTTATTTATGACACAACGATGATGCAGTAATTATCTTATTAATGAAATATTGACATAATTGATGTTATAAACACCAAAATAAATGTAATTTGAGATTTTTTATGAATTACACTAATTTTCTAGGTTACTATGATATATTATTGTTGATTTAATCAACTTGGTTCGAACATATAATTCTGATATGACTTTCACAAAAATCATATATCAAATAGTGTCAAAATTGACACAAAATAGTTTTTAAATCAAATATTATATTATTAATTGTTATTTTATTCCTAAAAATCTAAGGTTCGGCCAAATGACTTAGATAAGGATATATATATTAATAATAAACAATTTGGGGTTCTTTTGGCATGTTATAGTAAGTGTATTAACCATATAGTGAAAGAAAACAAAAAGACACGGTAAAAGTTAAATTATTTAACTTAGAGTTAAATCTAATTGATAAGGTTAAAATAATATCCTAAACTTGTATAAATCCTATTGGTTGATAGGATTTCGACCCATCCCCACATTAGCTTCGAAATAAGACCCTTTGGAACCATTATAAACCGATTTTGGCTTTAATATAAAATAATATTTTGAGATATTCCTAAGGTGCCCCTCTCCTCCCCTATAAAAGGACACCTCCTCCCCCTCCTCCTCACACCAATTTGAGCACTCAAGCTCGGCCAACCCCTGCCAAAATCTCTTCTCCACTTCCCTAGAAACATCCTAGAGGTTCTGGTCTTCCTCAAAGACCAATTTTAGTTCCCTAATAGGAGGTCTCAAAGAGGCACTTCAAAGAAGAGGTAATTACCGTTACCAATTCTTTCATCTTTATTTCTTCTTCCACTTCTTCTTCTTAGGTTGTTTCATTATAAAGTAATAAGATCAGTATCACTCATATACTGATATGTTATTATATGTATGAAACAACCCTATTTCACCATCTATCCATCCTACGGAAAAAGAAATCACCGCGCGTGCGTACGTATGGAATACCGTCTCCACGACGCGATGAGATTCATTCTCCATGTTAACCATTTAAAGAATGATTATAAAGTATATATAAGAAATAATAATGAAATATATGACATTATAAAGCTACTGGATTTATGTATATATATATATATGTATGTCATCTACTTACTTCCATTTCAAGACAATAAGGAAAGTAAAACAGCGTTCATGCGTACGTACGGACTACCGTCTCCATGAACGGTGTTTTTCATCTATCTATTATATATATATATATACTGAATATATATGATATATAAATCATATTTTATATTCTGGAAGTAATTAAATCATGATATAAGTAATAGTGATGTCAAGAACAACAAGTCAAAACACCTAAGATAAATGAAACGATTCTACCCAAAACGCTTCTTTAACATGGAATTTACAAAAGAACGGGTAATATAATGTCATAAGTGAACCATATATGATATCATAACAATGAATATGATTCTGTAATAAGTCAATAACATTATTTAAACCATTATACAGGAGCTTCGGATACGTACAAAGCAAATTGGACTTAAGGTAAGGGAAATATCACAATCTCATTTTTATCCGAGATTGTTTATTCGTAAGTATTTACTGGGGTGTATTTTATCATCCACATCCATGTTCCCTCAATATGTAATATTGTTTCCATCCACTTGCAATAGTTTAAATCCAATTTTACCCTTAGGTGAGTTTTTAGTAAAGAATATGAAAGGAATCTTTTGTCGTTTTTCCGTACAAGGTACTTTTTGACTTTTCCGACAAAAGTACGAAGAATGTTTTTTTTAACTTAAACGGAACGAATGGATTTTTATGGTTTTATAAATCCTTATTTTCATGAAGCTTCCTCCAAAAGATTTCATGACTATTTTTAATAAAATCTCTTTCTTTTAAAATTGCATGATGTTTTGTGAAAAGAAATTGATTTTGAAGAAGAAAGGATATTTTCCTCAAGAATTCATTTCAAGTGTTTTATCAAAATTATTTTCCATCTAAGATAATAAAGGGTTCTGTTTCTATCCATATTTTTACATTGACTTGACTATGTTGTGATGGAATTATGTTTATGAATTCCTTTATCTTATATGAATGGTTTTATGATGTCATGTTGTTTAAGAATCCCATTTTTATTACATGGGTTATGCAATGATGTATGATTTATGATTTTGTGGCACACATAAGAATGGTATCATTATGAGATGGGTGGGACCTATATCTCCCTCCAATGCATTGGGTAAAGACTTTATATCTCATGAGATAGACATGGCTGGAATGGTAGGTTATACCGGTTCAGTGAAACAGGACTGAAACGAGGATTACTCAATTCAGAAAGGGACATTGTCCACTAAGATAGTCTTGGCAATGAGTCTTGACTAACAAGAAATGATTCTCTATGATTATGTGTGTATGCCACAATGAGTAATGTTTTAAGTTATGGTTTCATTGTCACTACTATGATTTATCCCATGTTATGAAATTATGCTCTCTTTTGCATGTTAAGATTTCCAAAAATGTTATGTTCTTATGAAAATTATGTGATTGATATTTCTTTTGTTTACCCTTACTGAGCATTTGAGCTCACCCTTTTATGTTTTCTTTTCCCCAGGATATAAAGAAAGGTTTTAGGTAAAAAAAAGGAAGATCTTTATGGGAGATTTTGAAGATCTTTCACCAGGATTAGAAGATTACGTTCCGAGTTTCCAAAGACACTAAACTATTACGATCCTTGTGTGTGTATTTTTGTTATGTATTAAGTATTCCACATAAGTAATGTAAAGTCCATGTACGTTAGGCTTCGGGTCTCTACAGGCCTTGCATAAACAGTCTACATAACAGACATGTCATCCAAATGATACTATTATTTGACTATGCAGCCAATTCCCTTAGGTGGCCCTGCATAATTCAACCCCTTAACAGGTTTTTCAAACAGTGGTAACTTCATTCATGGGAGGAAAACCTCTTTTGTCCTTATTTGTCTTAACGACAATATGTAGGGATCCGCAAAAATAGTCATCCTTAACATATTTGTCGCATACTCTTATTCATGATCTAAAAGTATTCAAGTCTATGGTTTATATTTCCCTTCCCTACGTTTGGGTCAGACCTTCGCGTGAGTTACATTCATTAAATTCTTTGATAATCTTGATTGGAAATATCCTCTCTATATTCTAGTACCTCTCTCCATACAGCAGACTATGTTCTTTGTAAAATTTAAATCTTCATAAATTTTCACTAGATTTTTAGCAATTGAAAAGTAATATTTCTGAGAGTTCTTTTTCTTTACTATGCAGCACGTGCCCTTAAGCGGCCTTGCATAAGTAGTCTACATAACAGACCTATCAGCAAAAAGATGGTATTATTTGACTATACATCCAATTCCCTTTAGTGGCCCTGAATAATTCAACCCCCTAATGGGTTTGTTAAATAGTGGTAACTTCATATTTGGGAAATACTTCTTCTAAAACCTTTTATCCTATTTTTCGTATCATTCCTTAGATTCAAAATTTCTTGTCATAGTTTACAATTTTTCCCCATACTTGAATATGGTAATATGTTTTTAGATAAATTATCAAGGAATTGAGTCAATTTTAATCCATTCGGTCAAGGCTATTTTGACCATAAACATTATCCTTTTTATATATGACGTGCATGACATTAAATTGCCCACAAAAGACAATGGAACTATGACCAAAAGTCAAGTCCCAGCTCACTGAACATACATTTTGTATTATTTAGGTAATATTGAGAAATTATAAGTTTTAAAGTTTGTAGGGTTACTTTTATAATCCTAGAAAAAATCAAACTATGCTTACTAATCCCATTGGATTAGGTAAAAATTTTAAGCAGGTAGAAAAACAATGCAAACACAAATGATTGAAGATGAAAGTGTTTTACATTGATTCCCAAGAGTTATAAGAACATCTATATATTGGAGTCTCTTCTCATTTTCAATAATTACAAGAGGATTTCAACATAACTCTTCATTTGATTTAAGGAATCCCATGCTTCATCAGCAACCACATGGAATTCATTCATTCAACTGGATACAATAAGAGATGCAGTGATAGAAGCTCTTGTTGGAACAATTGTAAATGAATATTCTTGTGTGCGGTTTGAGGAAATTTTCTACTGATAAAATAGTGAATCTATTTCTATCCTAGAGACTTCGAAGATGGATACATGGATTTGAGAATGGAGAATTGGAAGTAAAGATCCATTTGATGAGAGTATTATTTTTAGAAATTGCTTATAATGTCATGATAGCCTCCTCTCCATCTACTGGAAGTGAAAATCATATCATCATGTGGTTTTCCATTTTCATATCTGCAAGGAAATGGCATGGAGGAAAATTTTGAAAGTTCACACCATTCTTGCTGCTCTTAATGCATAGCATAACCAAAATAGAGGAGTATTATTGTGGTTTCATCTTGGGAATATGATTCTTTGCATCTTTAATATTGACTCCTTATAGATGACCATTGGACATACAGAGGCAAGTAGATGCTCTATGGATAATTAAGATGATATTTCTTCAAGTACTTGGCCAAATCTGGGAGAGTGTTGTCGTAGATATTGTAATAATCATGGACAACGATGCTCATCATGTCATCAGTCCACTTTCTAGCCAGCTCATTAGCAATTTCAATTCTTTTGGGAGCCATTTAATCTATGCAAAGATTGAATAATTAACTCTTATGTATGTTTATTTTTCACAAAATTTGTGAAGAAATGTGAAAAAATGGTTAAGGCATTAAGGTGTGAAAGTCCAATTTTGGCACCCAAGTGTATTTTTGTCACGCTTGTTTGGTCACACAGGTATCACCGCACAAGTCAAACTACCATTGTAGAAGCGTGACACAAAGAAATAATAACTCGTGGACCGCAGCACCTGCATGGATGAGCGGAAATCCGAGTGTACCTGTGCAGCGAGAGTGGGAAGGATTGAAAGTCGGGTGCTTTGCGCGAGAATGGTCCCATATTTATAGGCCAAGGATGTACCTAGCGCGCCTCACCCTACGCGGTTCTCACCCTACGAGGCTCTCACCAGTGTGCCTCCACCTGCGTGTTCACAACTTGCACGTTGCAGTTCCTTGGTTTTCTCCTTTACCCTAGAGTCAAATCCTTTTTCTTTCAGATCCACCTATTAGGGGTGACTTTTTTTGACCCTCCTTTCCATCAAAGAGTCTAAATGAGTTAAAAAGAACATCAAAAATTGATAAAGTCGTGAACAAGGATTTTTTTAAGAATGGGCCACACAAGTTCCATCATAGTCACACAAGTATACTTACGTGCCATATATAATCCGTGAATCTAACTTGCACGCCCTATTTTATTTTCTCCCAAGGTCTTCAGTAGCCTATAAATATCCCTTATGGGCCCCCCATTTTAGGGACGGAAAATTCCGAAAGTCGGACTTAAGCTCTCAGCTCCCTAGTCTCTACTTGAAGTCTTCCGAACACTTATAAAGTAATTTCTTACCTAGAATGGAAGATCTAAAGAGAGGTAATAAATCCTAAGTGTTGAAATTCATCAACACTTGCGTGCCTAAGTGTCCAACCCTTAAGGTAAAACGGTCACACTTGTGCGCCACCTTATTCCTTCAATAGAACCTGCACGCCACCCTTTTGGAATCCCTTAGGGATAATACTAAGGGCTTGAGCCAAGACTCTTACCAGTATTACGTTATGGGTCTACCGTTGCGCAAGTGAATATGTGTCATGCAAGTATACTTGCATGACCAAGACTTGCACGCCTGATAAGGACTTGCGCTCCTACCTTTTTCAGGGTGCCTCTCCAACTTATTCAACTATTTTCTTCAAATCCACCTCTCCTCTTCCAAATTTACCCTTCAAAACCTTCTTCAACATTAGTTATGGCATGGTTCCTTTGTTGGATTCCTTATTTGAAAGGAATTCAGTGGAACATCTCTCAAAACCTATTGATTTACATATCTTTATGTCACTAAGGTTATAGATTTCATTCATTAATACACATCCTTTATGATGATAAGATATTTAATATGGGCATCCTTTTTAGGAGTAAGCCCCAAGTCTTAAATTATTTTGATATGGACCTCCTTTTTAGGAGTAATTCCCAGATCGCAAGTTCCCTAACCTGGGCCTCTTTTCCAGGAGTAAGCCCCAGACATAATTCCCCTAACATGGGACTCGTTTTCAGGTGTAAGCCCCAGTCCAAGTTCCCTTAATATGAGCATCCTCCTTAAGAGTAATCCCAAAAAAAATTCTTTATCCAGCCCTAATTTCGTTTGATTTAGGATTCCTTCTCATGAATAAAACTCAATCACAAGTTACCTTTTAATTTGGGCATCTTCCTCAGGAGTAATCCCCAAGTTAGAGTATCCAAATCTCCATAAAGCACATATACCTTTATGGAACATGTTCCCGACCTTCTTCTCTGAAGTAAGTTCTGATCTTTATCCATTTGGGCAATCATACGTATATAAGACCCAAATCATTCCGTGTGACTGTATATTTCGTGGCACAAATCATTGGGTTTACTGATACCTCTTGTTTCTCACACCGAGCATGACTCAGGTGAGCTTAGAGTGTAAAAGTAACCACGACATATCTTGTTGGGACGTTAATCATGTGTAAACCCCCACAATTCTTAATCTAACTACATGAAGTTTGATCTCTACCTTAAAAGTAGAGTACGTAGGAAGCATTTCTAATGGTTCAAGCCTATCACCCATTAATTCTCATTTGTACTATATGACGTTAAACTATATCTTAATTCCTAAACTATGTGGGTTCTGATTCCTTTTCTAAACAAGGATACATAGGTAGCCCATCTGCCGGTACGATCCCTACTCTGAAATAATCCATGTCCTTATAAATGAAAATAATCTTCAAGTGCCCCACTGAGTGGCTTTAAAACCAATATGGTTATCATAATGACCAAGATATTTCTATATAATGTGTTGAAGGATACCATTGACTAAGAATCTCTAACAAATACGGATGGTTCTATATTTATTAAGAACCTAAAATACATATAAAAGATTATCGAAATCTCATTCATATCAATCATCGATTTTCATGTCTAATGGAAATATCATTTTTATACATGGTAATTTAAGAAGGATTTATGAACAGAACATAAATCTATAAAGAGCATCCTAGAGTAGACAATAATTCCCCCAAAAAAAGGTGTGATGAGTCCGACCTTCCAACCTCTCGACCAATGAAAATTCTTAAATCTTATAGGTCCTAAACTAATGAGCACCTGCCTTTGGAAAGAAGGCCCAAATGGATATTGAATCATTTGATGTTTCCGTTTCTAAGAATAAACCCATTAGAAACCGATTGGAATGTTTGAACCTTAAACAAACAAGGTCATCCCCATTTCCAGAGGAAACAATCTACAAAATCTACCATAAAGATCTACACCATTAGTACTTATACAAAATACCATTCACCATAATCTAGAGAAAGGAAACATAAACCGGGGTGAGATCAAAAGATCAGTAAGGGTCAAGAAATGTGACACGTAAGCCTAATCATGAGTATAAGGGTATGAGAACATTATCATATAGATAGAAGATAATACCCTTCATATCAAAGATAATAACATAGATAATAGAATATAGATTGGCAGTTCATAATACATGAATCTTAATGAAATAAAGAGCATGCTCCAAGAAATCATAACATAAGAAAAAGACATGGAATTGTAAAATGCATAAAAATTTAACATAACTCTTTGTTAGTTAAGATTCATTTTTAGAACATATAAAGTCACTTCATGGGAACAACGCCCATTGTGCGGGACACACTACCATCCCCAGTCGCAATTCATTCCTTATAATGGATCAGATCTCCCAATATTCCCTTAATGGATCAGGTTTCCCCATCTTCCATCATCATGTTGACTACACCTATTAGAAGGGACAAACCACCTTCCCCAGTGGAAGTACATTCTTTTTAAGGGATTAAGTTTCCCCATATTTTCATTGTAGATCAATCCCATTTATTTTATTTCATTCATTATCTCATTATATATTAATCATTACCCAATGCATTAGGGGGAGATATTGCTCTACCCGTAAATTAAGGAAGTCATACATACACATTCCACAAGATAATAAATAAAAATATCATAACCCATGAAATGAAATAGTTATAAAAAATATCATAACCTACGGAAATAGAAAGGTTTCACAGATTTTTCATCATAAACATAACCTGTGAAAAGAAGAGGATTACAAAAACATATATCCCAAGAAAGAGAAATGGGATTCATAAACATATTACACACGAAGGAGAAAAGTGTTTAATAAAGACCATGGAATTAATCATAACTATAAGGCCCCAGCCTTAAACCTTACTTAACCTTGAGTTATTACAAGATTACACATTGAGGATCTTTTTAGGTTTAGAGTTTTAGAGAATTAGATCATAAAACTTTCATTACATTCCACATATAAACAAAGTGGTTACATAAAGATAGTATTCTTCATTCCCATCAATGGAAACACATTTAAAATAAAACATGGATTATTTCTTGACACATCCTTGACTCTATCATCTTATCATGTACCTTTCCCTTGACCTGTGAAAAACATTTCAAAAACTTGGGATGAGCATAAAAACTCAATATGGGTTATAAAAAAACATGGAAAGGAAACATGAGTTCATATATACATAAAAATGAAATCATACTTTACCCATAAAACATAGGCACTTTAACATACCTCATAAAATCATGAATAAATCATAGAAATCATATGACATAAAGGTAACTTGGGGCATTCATAACATTCTTACGTAGGGAGTAACCCTCTTGGTTACGTTTGGAATACCCATCACAGTATATTCCCTAAATCTCTTCGGAGAAACCTTAACGTTTCACTCCTTCGCGTTACCCAATGCATTGGAGAGCTATAACGGGCTCACCCGCCCTTAATTTATCACGGAACCACCCATCTTCATAATAATGCCCAAGAACCATAACATAATCATATCACATAAAACATGCATAAAGGAAACATAAAATTTCCACATTTCAATCACAAGATATCAATACAACCCATTGATATAAAACCATTATGAAAACCATTTTCAATACCAAAGTAAAAGAAAAGTAAAACATGGTATTTATTTTTCTTTTAAAAAGAAGGTATGGCTTGTAGAGGAAGCCGAAACTCAAATAACGGTCACGACGGTGGAGAAGTCGTTGTCGCCGCATACGTACGACAAAAACATTCCCTTTTGTCGTTTAGTAAACTCTTCGTATAAAAAAAGATTCCTTTTGAATAAACGTAAAAGTAAAAGTGGTTTATACACCGTATAAAATAAAGTTGTGTATAAAATAAAATATGCCTCAATGAAAGGAGATTGAGACGAAGTCCCATACCTCGTATCCGACTTGACCCGACCGTTCTTTAATCTCCTTTAAAAGTGTAACTCCTTTTGATTTGAGCCTAAAGGATTCCTTTGAAAGGATTCTGCCCAAACGGAATTCTCTAGGATGAGTAGAGGGATGTGGAGAGAGTAAATGGGCAGGGTTTGGCCGAGCCAAAGGCTTGAGGTGTGTGTGAAATGAGGTAGAGGTGGGGGCCTTTTATAAGAGGAGAGGAGGGGCACTTTTGGAAAGTAAAGAACTATTACTTTATTTGAAAATGTGTTTCGGTTTCAAAAGGTCCCACATTGATATAATTTGTGGATAAGGTGATAAGGCTTCGAAATCCACTCATCCAATTGGTTTTGGACATGTGTAGTTCATAGATTTCACATTATCTTTCCATTTTATTTAAATCGTCAAATAATGATGTCATCACTGCATCATTATTATGTCATAAATAATTTAATTTATTTAATGTCTAAAAATCATAAACAAAATTACTATGATGTAGGAAATCGTTTTAGCTTTCAGATGAATATTTATAATCAAAAATCTGAACTTTATAACCCCATGTAAAAATTGTTTTCGTAAAACATCTCTTGTTTGTGTCATTTTTACTTTAACATTTAATAAAAAGTTATTTATGTCATTTCCAAACCAAAGTGTCTCCATGGGGTCCCCAAGTTGACCCATGGCTTGTCTTGGTCGGCCATGACACAACCAATAAGGTTGGGACATCTGTCTAGGTCATTTCCCATTATTAAAGCATTATTTATACCTTAAACTACCCTAATTACCACTAATCGCGATTAAAAACTATATAAGTTACTATTCACCAAAAAATTATTTTAATCTCATTGAACCACATTTTACTTCTTAATGACAACCATGTATGTCGGATTTTCAAAATTCAGTACACATTAGTGGTAAACTTTCATTTAACTGAAAAATCAGTTTGCTTGATTACCACTTAGTGGTTTCACTATTCATCAAAAATTGAAGTTTTTCAGAAAATTTCCAAAAATTTACCCTAAGCTATATTTGATATTCCGAATTCAAAAATGAAGTCCATTTTACAAAATTCAAATCATATAAGTCACATTAATTAATTCAATAATTAATTCCCGCTGCCAGAGCAAATAGCGTGTTTTTACAAAACAATAAGTATCAAAAGATTGACACCAGTTTAAGTCTAATTTCAAAGTGAAATTGACTCCAATGACCACCATTGGATTAAATGGTAAAAATATATTCATATTACACATTAAGACCAATTCAAAAGATAATCTAATCATATAAATAAATTAGATTAAAAAGCAGTTTTGATGTAAAATGCAGTATTTTTCACTATTCATTAAAAAATGAACCTTGTCAGAAAAATACCAAAAATTCACACAAGGTAAATTTTGATGTCCCAATCATAAAGGATAAGTTTATTTTGACAAACATAGTTTATAAAATTGTCAAAATATAGATTCAAAAATGGTTTGCCATCAAAAGGCACTAAAACAATCTTTTAAGAATATTAGTGTATTCCATGCATAAGATTGTATTTATTTTCATTTTAAGCCTCTATAACACTATATTAATCATTAATAGACATAGATAAAAATATCTATTATTCATTACTTACTTGGGATGTTACATCCTTCCCCCCTTTAGAAAATTGCATCCCCGCAATTTATTTACATATCGAATAAATGGGGGTACTTATCCCTCATTGCATTTTCAGATTCCCATGTTGCCTCTTCAATCATGTGGTTTTTCCACAAAACCTTTACCTGATGAATCACCTTATTCCGTAACACTTGCTCCCTGTGGTCAAGAATCTGGACTGGTTGTTCCTCATAAGATAGGTTCTCTTCCAGCTGAACTACCTATGGACTCAAAACATGAGATGGATCTGGCATATACTTCCTCAACATCGAAACGTGAAAAACATTGTGTACATGAGATAAACTCGGAGGTAAAGCCACTCGGTATGCAACTGATCCAACTCTTTCCAGATTTTCATATGGTCCAATGAACCTTGGACTCAAATTTCCTTTCTTACCAAATCTCATCACACTTTTCCAAGGAGAAACCTTGAGAAAAACATGATCACCTACCTCGAAAGATAGATCCTTCCTCCGGTTATCCGCATAACTCTTCTGCCTGCTTTGAGCTGTTCTCATGTGTTTCTGAACCATCTGAACTTTTTCTGCCATCTCTTCTACCAATTCTGGTCCCATCAACTTCCTTTCACCCACTTCATCCCAGAAAGCTGGAGTTCGACACCGCTTCTCATATAATGCCTGAAATGGTGCCATCTGTATACTAGAATGGAAACTGTTATTATATGAAAATTCAACCAAAGAAAGATGTTGGTCCCAACTTCCCTGATAATCCATAGAACAAGCTCGTAGCATATCCTCCAATGTCTGAATTGTTCGTTCTGACTGCCCATCTGATTGAGGATGGAAAGCTGTACTAAAATTTAATTCAGTACCCAACGACTTCTGAAGGCCTTTCCAAAAGTTAGAAGTAAACCTGGGATCACGATCCGATACAATGGAGAGAGGAACTCTATGTAACCTGACTATCTCTTTAAGATAAAAACGGGAAAGTTGATCAAGAGAGAAAGTATCTCGTATAGCAAGGAAATGAGCAGATTTGGTCAAGCGATCAACAATAACCCAGATTGCATTATTACCTCGAGATGTATTCGGTAATCCAACAACAGAGTCCATGGATATATTCTCCCATTTCCACTCTGGCACTGGTAAAGGCTGAAGCATCCCTTTCGGTAACTG
This sequence comes from Viscum album, assembly GCA_963277665.1. Lineage (NCBI taxonomy): Eukaryota > Viridiplantae > Streptophyta > Magnoliopsida > Santalales > Viscaceae > Viscum > Viscum album. The sequence goes on from OY728137.1 coordinate 319,884,966, forward strand.
CCGCTCTGCTTTAACCTGTTGACATGTCAAACACTTCACAGTAAAATCAGCAATATCTCTTTTCATTCCATCCCACCAGTAATACTCCCGCAGATCTCTATACATCTTAGTACTGCCCGGATGAACTGAAAACGGAGAACTATGAGCTTCACATAACAGCTCTCTCTTCAACTGTGAATCACAAGGCACACACAATCTCTTCCCAAATCTCAAAACACAATCACTATCAATGTTGAATTCAGGCAACTTACCTTTCTGAACCAGCTCTACCTTTTTCTGCAACTCACTGTCTTGCTTCTGTGCTTGCTTGATTCTATCTGATAGAGAAGATCTCACTGTTACCTGAAACAAAACAGAAGGACTTCATGCACCAACAACTTCTATGCCAAAGTTCATCAAATCGTTAACCAAAGGATCACGTTCCAAACGCAACATTGTTAATGAAGCATTACTTTTTCGACTCAAAGCATTAGCCACTTTATTTTCTTTTCTCGGATGGTAATGAATTGTACAATCATAATCCTTGATTAATTCCAGCCATCTCCTTTGTCTCATGTTTAACTCTTTCTGAGTGAATATATACTTTAAACTTTTGTGATCGGTATATATTTCACACTTTACTCCATACAAATGATGCCACCAAATTTTTAAAGAAAAAACAACAGCAGCTAATCCCAAATCATGTGTAGGGTAATTTACCTCATGAGTTTTCAACTGTCGTGAAGCATAAGAAATTACATGATCATTCTGCATTAGGACACAACCAAGTCCTTTCAATGAAGCATCATTGTATATAACAAACTCACCATTCCTGGAAGGTAGTGCCAAAACTGGAGCATTGACCAATCTTCTTTTCAATTCCTGAAAACAATCATCACATTCTTTTGTCCAGATAAACATAACACCCTTACGAGTTAGCTTAGTCATTGGACTAGATAACCGTGAAAAATTTCTAACAAACCTTCGGTAATAGCCCGCCAAACCAAGGAATCTACGAATCTCGGTTACATTTGTGGGTCTTGGCCATTCTTCCACAACTTTTGTTTTTACAGGATCAACAGTTATTCCATCTTTAGAAACAATGTGACCAAGGAAAGAAATTTGTTGCAACCAAAACTCACACTTTCTGAATTTCCCATATAATTTCTTTTCTTTTAAGGTTTGCCAGATAACCCTTAAATGTTTTTCATGCTCCTCTTTACTTTTAGAAAACACAAAAATATCATCAATGAAAACCACCACAAACTTATCCAAGAACTCATGGAAAATTCTATTCATTAAGTCCATGAATACAGCAGGTGCATTGGTCAGCCCAAAAGGCATTACTACAAATTCATAATGGCCATATCTCGTACGGAACGCGGTCTTCGGAATATCTGCCTCCTTAACCTTCAGCTGATGGTACCCCGATCTCAGGTCAATCTTTGAAAAAAACTGAGCTCCCTGGAGCTGATCAAACAAATCATCGATATGAGGCAAAGGATATTTGTTCTTAACAGTGATATTATTCAAGGCTCTATAATCAATGCAAAGTCTCATAGAACCATCTTTCTTTTTAACAAATAAAACAGGAGCACCCCATGGTGATGTGCTAGGTCTAATGAAACCTTTCTCTAATAAATCTTGCAATTTCTCCTTTAACTCTAAAAGTTCAATTTGTGCCATTCGATAAGGGGGTTTTGAAATTGGCTTAGCATCAGGAACTAAGTAAATAGTAAACTCAACTTCCCGATCTGGTATTATTCCAGGAAACTCATCTGGAAAAACATCAGGATACTCATTTACCACTGGCACATCATTAATCTGAACAGTTCCTTTATTTTTAATAACGTGTGCAAGGTAACATTCATTTCCATCTTTTACAAGTTTCTCGGCCTCTTGATATGTTATCAAAAGTAAGGGTTCATTCTTGTAAACAAACTGAAAGAATTTCTGAAAAGAAACTTCTTTAGCTCTACAATCAATCTTAGCATGGTAAATAGAGAGCCAATCCATACCCAGGATAACATCAAACTCTACTAGAGGTAGAACAATAAGTTTTGCAAGTAGGTTCTTTCCACAGATAAGGATAGTATGATTCTTATAAATTCTTTTTGCCTCGACACTTCCCCCAGGTGTTTTTACCAAAAGTTCAGGAGTCATTTCTTGAGATGGTATTCCCATTTTACTAGAAAAGGTTTCAGAGATGAAAGAATGTGTAGACCCCGAATCAAACAACACACTGGCATAATCTGAAAAACAAACAAAGTACCTGATACAACTTCATTTGATGGCCCGACATCTGCTGAAGTAGTTGCAAAGGATTTCACCACCCCTTTCTGCTTGTAGTCTAACTGCTTCACATCACTCAAGCTCCTTGTCGGACACTCGTTTGCATAGTGACCCATCTCATTGCACTTATAACATTTCTCTAACTACAAATCAAATTTGTTCTTACCTTCAGCTTGATCCTTTTCAGTGCAATCACGAGCCTTATGTCCCATCTTACCACATCGGTAGCACTTCCCAGAATTCAGAAGAAATTCCCCAGCATGCCTTTTGCCACATTTATCACAAACTGGAAACTTAGTTTTCTTACCATCAGACTTTTTTGAAGAATTCTTACCTTTCTCCTGCCACCTCGGTCTCTTCTTCTGCTGGTTGTTATAGAAAACTTGGTCATCGGCAAACTCCATTTCCACCTTCTCAGCACATCGAACAGGCTTTTCATAACTTTTAAACTCACGAGAAGCTAATGCCCTTCGATACATTGGCTTTAATCCTGAGTAAAAATGATTGATTTTACTATCAAGGTCCCGGATAAAATTTGGAGCATACCTTGCCAATCGAGTGAACCTTTCTTCATAGGCAGCCACTGAGTCTTCCTCTTGCCTCAATTCCAAGAATTGATTTTCCATCCTAAGTCGAACAGCCTTAGGAAAATACTTCTCAAGAAACATACCTTTGAATTCATCCCAGTCAAGAGCATCAATCTCATCGGCGTCCCTGATATTTTTAACCATAGACCACCACTGATCTGCTTCACCCTCCAAACGGTAAATAGCAAGACTAACCTTTTGATTGTTTGAACACCCCATGACATCAAAAATCTTCTCCAGTGCTTTAATCCACCCTTCAGCTAGCACAGGGTCAGATGATCCTCTGAATGATGGTTGATGTTGCCTCATGAAATGTTCCACCACTGACATGTTCCTCTGCGGTTGATCTGGCTGATCTCGTGCATGGATAGCACCGCCATTTATCGCTTGAGTCAACTGCGCCATTACTGCAACAAACTGTTCAGTTCCAATTCCGACCATCTCAGGATGCTGATTCGGAAGGTTATTTCCTTCTGTATGCCTTCCTAGCACTGCTTCCCTGTTTCCTCTGCGGAAACCCATTCTGAACAAACATGTCTTAGATGAAGCAACATGGTAATCTTTAAATGCTATATCATTTCGAAAAAAATATTTTTGGATAATCATTTAATAGAATTCTAACTCCTAAAGTTATCTAAACCGGCCTCTGATACCAACTATAAGACCCCAGCCTTAAACCTTACTTAATCTTGAGTTATTACAAGATTACACATTGAGGATCTTTTCAGGTTTAGAGTTTTAGAGAATTAGATCATAAAACTTTCATTACATTCCACATATAAACAAAGTGGTTACATAAAGATAGTATTCTTCATTCCCATCAATGGAAACACATTTAAAATAAAACATGGATTATTTCTTGACACATCCTTAACTCTATCATCTTATCATGTACCTTTCCCTTGACCTGTGAAAAATATTTCAAAAACTTGGGATGAGCATAAAAACTCAGTATGGGTTATAAAAAAAACATGGAAAGGAAACATGAGTTCATATATACATAAGAATGAAATCATACTTTACCCATAAAACATAGGCACTTTAACATACCTCATAAAATCATGAATAAATCATAGAAATCATAAGACATTAAGGTAACTTGAGGCATTCATAACATTCTTACGTAGTGAGTAACCCTCTTGGTTACGTTTGGAATACCCATCACAGTATATTCCCTAAATCTCTTCGGAGAAACCTTAAAGTTTCACTCCTTCGCGTTACCCAATGCATTGGAGAGCTATAACGGGCTCACCCGCCCTTAGTTTATCACAGAACCACCCGTCTTCATAATAATTCCCAAGAACCATAACATAATCATATCACATAAAACATGCATAAAGGAAACATAAAATTTCCACATTTCAATCACAAGATATCAATACAACCCATTGATATAAAAACATTATGAAAACCATTTTCAATACCAAAGTAAAATAAAAGTAAAACATGTTATTTATTTTTCTTTTAAAAAGAAGGTATGGCTTGTAGAGGAAGCCAAAACTCAAATAACGGTCATGACGGCGGAGAAGTCGTTGTCGCCGCATACGTACGACAAAAACATTCCCTTTTTCGTTTAGTAAACTCTTCGTATAAAAAAAGATTCCTTTTGAATAAACGTAAAAGTCAAAGGGGTTTATACACCGTATAAAAGAAAGTTGTGTATAAAATAAAATATGCCTCAATGAAAGGAGATTGAGACGAAGTCCCATACCTCGTATCTGACTTGACCCGACCGTTCTTTAATCTCCTTTAAAAGTGTAACTCCTTTTGATTTGAGCCTAAAGGCTTCCTTTGAAAGAATTCTGCCCAAAGGGAATCCTCTAGGATGAGTAGAGGGATGTGGAGAGATTAAATGGGCAGGGGTTGGCCGAGCCAAAGGCTTGAGGTTTGTGTGAAATGAGGTAGAGGTGGGGGCCTTTTATAAGAGGAGAGGAGGGGCACTTTTGGAAAGTAAAGAAATATTACTTTATTTGAAAATGTGTTTCGGTTTCAAAAGGTCCCACATTGATATAATTTGTGGATAAGGTGATAAGGATTCTAAATACACTCATACAATTGGTTTTGGACATGTGTAGTTCATAGATTTTACATTATCTTTCCATTTTATTTAAATCGTCAAATAATGATGTCATCACTGCATCATTATTATGTCATAAATAATTTAATTTATTTAATGTCTAAAAATCATAAAAAAATTACTATGATGTAGGAAATCTTTTTAGCTTTTCAATGAATATTTATAATCAAAAATCTGAACTTTATAACCCCATGTAAAAATTGTTTTCGTAAAACATCTCTTGTTTGTGTCATTTTTACTTTAACATTTAATAAAAAGTTATTTATGTCATTTCCAAACCAAAGTGTCTCCATGGGGTCCCCAAGTTGACCCATGGCTTGTCTTGGTCGGAAATGACACAACCAATAAGGTTGGGACATGTGTCTAGGTCATTTCCCATTATTAAAGCATTATTTATACCTTAAACTACCCTAATTACCACTAATCGCGATTAAAAACTTAATAAGTTACTATTCACCAAAAAATTATTTTAAATTCATTGAACCAAAATTTACTTCTTAATGACAACCATGTATGTCGGATTTTCAAAATTCAGTACACATTAGTGGTAAACTTTCATTTAACTGAAAAATCAGTTTGCTTGATTACCACTTAGTGGTTTCACTATTCATCAAAAATTGAAGTTTTTCAGAAAATTACCAAAAATTCACCCTAAGCTATATTTGATATTCCGAATTCAAAAATGAAGTCCATTTTACAAAATTCAAATCATATAAGTCACAATAATTAATTCAATAATTAATTCCCGCTGCCAGAGCAAATAGCGTGTTTTTACAAAACAATAAGTATCAAAAGATTGACACCAGTTTAAGTCTAATTTCAAAGTGAAATTGACTACAATGACCACCATTGGATTAAATGGTAAAAATATATTCATATTAAACATTAAGACCAATTAAAAAGATAATCTAATCATATAAATAAATTAGATTAAAAAGCAGTTTTGATGTAAAATGCAGTATTTTTCACTATTCATTAAAAAATGAATCTTGTCAGAAAAATACCAAAAATTCACACAAGATAAATTTTTATGTCCCAATCATAAAGGATAAGTTTATTTTGACAAACATAGTTTATAAAATTGTCAAAATATAGATTCAAAAATGGTTTTCCATCAAAAGGCACTAAAACAATCTTTTAAGAATATTAGTGTATTCCATGCATAAGATTGTATTTATTTTCATTTTAAGCCTCTATAACACTATATTAATCATTAATAGACATAGATAAAAATATCTATTATTCATTACTTACTTGGGATGTTATAATAACTCATTCATAGAAAGGATATGAATGGATCCTTTATATAACTTCCTATAAAGGAATGAGTAACATCAATATATGTCATCTTAGTTGGAAAATAATTTAGAAATATACTAAAAGAATTCTTGAGGAATATATCCTTTCTTATTTAAAAAATGGTTCTTAATAAATAAAATCAATTGAAAATAATTTTCTTAAGAAAAACATTAAATACATATAAAGAATAAATGAAATCATTTTGAAAATCTTTTTCCATGAAATCATTTAAAATAAGATTCAAAACATTTTAAAAACCTTGTTATTATAAAAAACATGAAAAAATTAAAAGAAAGATGGAAAATTTTTGGAAAACCATTTTATTTAAAATACATTAAAAACATATAAAAAATCTTGAAAATGTTTTGAAAATCATTTTTCCTAAAAAAATTAAATTTATATTGAAAATTTTTGGAAACCCATTTCATTTTAAGAACTTTGAAAACCTATTAATGGAGCTTGAAAACATTATGGCAAACATGTTTCTAAAAAAATTATAAAATATGTTTGACAAAAAGTTAGAATTGTTTTTTTGGAAAAAAACTTTTTAAAACATTTTCTTAAAGGCGATCCTTTTAAAAACTTCAATAGAAGCTTCAATAAGAAGACGGTTGGTAAATCTGTAAATGTCGTGCAAGCGGAAAAGAACATTACCTTTTCATAATAAAAAGTGTGGAAATATTACTTTTTTTGGAAAATGACAAGAATATTCCATTGAATATATTAGTAAAATAAAAAAGGGTACAAATTTCATTTAGATATTATGGGAGAAATATAAAATAATCTTGGAAACCCTTTTTAGAAAACATAGATTTTTGACCGAAGAGAGGGTAAAGTCAGGATTTTCTAAAAACACATTTTAATATATCTTATTTATAAAAGAGTAGAAAATGGAAGAAATAGATGAGTATACCATGAATCAAAAGAAGAAAATAAATCTCCTATATTTTCTTGAGATATGGATATAATATTTCATCAAAGGAAGCATAAACATAAACTATCTCAAAAAGCAATTAGATTGTCTCTATAACATCTTTTAACAGGTATCTCAAGATCATGCACTCCATTAAAGAAAGGTAATTTCATTAAGGATATAATATCATCAAAATATTGAGATCCATTTTATGGAATGTAAAATTAATGTATGTACGCCTTGAAGAAGAGTTTAAGTTCGTAACAACATGAGTCTCAAAGAAGAAGAATTGAGACAAAACGCGTTTTACTAATTTGGTAACTTATAAAAGGTAATCCCCGTGAAAGAAGGATAATATAATGGTTCTGTGAATACCCATAAATTTACATACAAGATACATAAACTAAAATCAGGGTTATTACAAACACTACAAAAAAAATAATGAGTGGAAAACATAGATTGTATATCACTGAAATTAATAGTGAGATAAAAATCCCCTTAGCATGTGTCTTGAGTATCTCTATACTCGAAAGGTACATCCAAGAGTCCCAAGGTCAAATTTGGGTGGAGAAAATTTTCCAGGTACAATAGTAGTTCTGCAGTATTACTGTAGTGGGTATTATTCAGTACAATAGAAGTCTAAACTATTCACTCATCTGGGCCTCTGGGCTTCCAGTTTGGTCATCGGGTCCAGCAAGTCCTTCGGGCCACCCCATGCCGTCAGGCCAGTTTTCTCTAAAGGACTTCATACCACCTTAAGGACTTAGGTCCACCCCAAGGCCTTTGGTAAAAATAATGAAGATTTAACAGTCCAACTACATGGGACAAGGCTTCAGATGAGGATTCATTTCATGAGTATTAACTACAGCAGAGCTAACTAGATTCAGAAGAATGAGACAGTATGTAATTTCCATTGGTACCGGGCCTGTGTATATTTGTATAGGAAAGATATTTGACCAGAAATACAAATTTGGAGTGTTGATATCATGATATATGCTGGCGAGGAGAAGTTCCAAGTGGTCTTGTCTGGGTGATTCCCTCTAGGACCTATGGGTCATGTAATTGTCTCTAAGCCTTCAGGACTTATAAGGGTTCCACCTCACTCCTTGAAAGGTGGATTATCAAACATAATAACAAAATTGAAGGCATTCGAGCCACTATGACCAATGACTTTGTATTACCCACTTCATTACGATCATATGTCAAGGTTTCACTTCGGGTAATATTCACTTTGTTCTCCATATGTGTCTTAATTTGTTGTATTGTTGATCCATAAAATTATATCATGATTCAAGAATGTATAAAATGATATAATTTTATGGAATATCATGTAAAATTATATTAAATTAATTTATATACTAATTAAGTACATAAATAATACAACATTCATGGAGACGGTAAGTTGTATGTTCACATGAACGTTGTTTTTCATTTTTATTGTCGTATTGATCAAAAGTATTAAAATGACCTATGTGTATATATATACATATATGTAAGTTTACATATATATATATATCATTATTATAGTATCATAAATATATCCTATTTATCCTATAATTTCAATAAACCCATCCTTAATACATTCTATGTGGTGTGTGAACGAATCACATCGCTTTGAGGGGGCGCTAGTCCACACTTTCTCAAACCATATTATCGTATTAACACCAAATAAAAGGTAAAAATATGCTGGTTTTAAATGGAATACACAATTTTTAATACATAATATGTATAATATATTACAAATATAAACATATTGTACACCATTATGGCCACCATGGTTGGTGGTAAAAGAGAAATGAATAATCATTGTTTCGTGAGGGAGTAGTTCTCCGTACATTGAAACAGTATGTTCAACATCTAATAGATGGAGGTGTTTGTAAGTCCAGGTCATACTACTTTCATAAAAAAAATCTTAGTATATGGAGGATACTGGGGTTATCACACAAGAAGGTTATATAGAGAGTGGAGGTGGTGGATATGGAAAATAAAGGAAAGAAGCTTGAGAGAAGATGTTACCACTTAATCAGGTAACACATTTTGGTTTTTGCCAAAAGGATTCCTTGAGAGGGTTTCTTCTAAAAGAGGGGATTCAAAGTAAAAGGGAGGATATTTGGGAACATACATAGGTATAACATGGACTAAAATAAAATGTTTTAGAGGTTTGGGGAATGGGTAGAGGTGGTGGCCTTTTATAAAGAAGGAAAAGCACTCACATAGAATATTTAGAAACAAATTAGGTGTGCACATGTTCTTACATAAAAAAATCCTTACCAAACGAAACCAACTCAATAATGGAATATTTATGGAATCAATATGGACATAAAATGGGCGTTGAACAAGTGTATCGGTTATTTCGGCCCAAAATTTTATGGTTTTGTCCCAAATTAAGGTTAATTTGTCCTTAACTGTTGTGATTAATATTAATCACTTTAACTAAATTATTTGTTCAAAAATTAACATGGTATTATTAGAATATAAGTATTAGAATAAATATAAAATTTTATTTTGGATTTTTTAAATTCCAATCATAAAAGTGGAAAAATTAAGATTTGTGTTAATCTCATAGATGAGATGAAGTAATGGGATTTTAATATAAGAAATAGATCAATGGGTTGTTATGATTTTATACTAAGTATTAAATTGAAAATTATAATAATGAATTAAATTTTATTAATATATGTACTATTCTTCTAATATTAACTTAACACATATTCATAATATAATTTATCAATAAAAATTATTTAAAAAAAAGACATTTCTTAACTAAAAAGCAGTATTTTTCTCTATTCATCAAAAAATGAAGTCTCTCAGAAAAATTCCAACAACTCAACCAAGGATAATTTTGAAATTATGAATTCAATAATGAAATTTATTTTATCCAAGTAATTTTAAAAATTTTTCGATAATTACATTTATTATTAGAATCGATTCATCAAGAAAAGAATATTTTTAACATAAATGGATTTTATGAAAAATATTATCTTTCATTATCGATATTTTTTATTTACATTAAACAAAATATTTGAAAAGTAGTTATTACTAAGTTTAGAATATAGCTTATAATTATCTAATTTAAATAATTAATAAAAAACGATATTTGTTTGTAGAAACTCAGTGTTTCATGCATCGTACGCCATGTCGGTGTTTCTTGTAGCGCAAGACAAGTTGGTATTATGTGTTGTGCAAGACAAGATAGAATTGCATTTGAATGGAATGTTTGACTTAGTTTTTTAATATATATATATATATATATATATATATAAAGATCTATTTCCAGAGTCATGTATAATTAAAATTATTGAAATGAAAAATAAAATAATAAAAAAATTCTCAAAATCTCAGGATGTTAAATTATACCCCCCTTAAAATGAATTTTCTCTTAGATATACTTTATGATTAGAAAAGGCTTAGTACATGAATGTTTCATTCATATAAACCCACATCATGAAACTGGATACAAAAACTTTTCTTAATAAGGGATAATTTAAAACTCTAACAGTTACCCAAATTAACACATGACTGGGTTTGCACATAAGAGAACATATGTTGGGCGTGAAGATTGGACATGGAGGAAAAGCATAAATACTTATAGGTTGATATTGAGGTCATCAATCACAAAAAAGTGAATGATAAAATGAATGTTGAGGTCCTAAATGTGAAAAATATTTGATGATTTAAAAGCCTATCAGCTCAATGAAAATTATGTTATTTGGACAACAATTCTTTTCGATCACTTTTTGAACGTTGAGTAATTCGTGATAAACTTCTATAAAAAAAATTTCATTCTTAAGTTTTTCTTTGAAAAATTTATAATACTTGCATAATCTCATGTAATTAATTTATATAGATTAACATTGATGACCAAATCTATAAAATATGCTTTTAATAAATCTTAAGGCACATAAAGAATTATAAGTATAACTACATGTCTCTAAAAATAACATGCAATAATATTTAAAAATAAAAACTAATAATAATTATTAAACATAAATATTTAATCATTAACAATAAATACACATTAACCAGGACATCGCCTTGGCTAATGGAAGGCATGAAACCCTTATCATCCTTCGATCATTGGTTCATCACTCATAGGATTTCTGAACATCATTGGTTTTGACCCAACGTACATGATTTTCTTTTTTGAAACTGCACTAATAAAATATATAAGATGAAATTGTTGAAATAATGTTAATCAAATATTATCCTTTTAACCAGGGGTTTTAACACAAAATCAATGCATAAATATTTCCTCCAATGCTCAATAAAGAGGTCTTCCCCCATCAACCTTTTATGAAAAAACTACTTCCTCCAAAGTTTAACGTTAACTTTTCATGAATAGATGACTATATAACCCTTTAAAAAGATGAAAATACAAAACCTTAATAAAAGAGTCACTAATTAGATTTACATTGATTCCCCTATATCACAAAGTATCTATTGGTTGTTACATTCCCAACATGTGAATACCCTAGGATGATTTAACATAAAACTATTGTTTAACTATTAAACATTTATTAACATCCCGACATAAATTAAGTGATTTTACAAAAAAAACATTTGTTTAACAATTAAGGCGAACTCTAAGGGTCCCACTGAGCCAACCTGAGTTCTCTAGAAAAAAATACATTAGAAATTTTTCACTAATTAAAATTTTAAAAACCCAAAGAGGTTATTACACAAAAAATAATATACTTTAGAATTTTAAATTTTAACATCCTTTTATAATTGTTTGGATACATGGGTTACCTTTTCTCCACTATAAAGAACCCTTAAACCTTACAACTGAAAGCTGGATCCCATCATAATAGAAACCATTTATTTTAACAAAATAAAACATTTACTTATATCAAATCAATCTAGCACATCACTTCAAGAATATAACATAGAGAAACATGCTAAAATCATAGAAGTGCAACATTTTAATCACAGAAGCATGCTATAATGAGTGGTAAACAAAGAAGGAATGATAACAAATCACCTTAATAGTTATAAATATAATCATGGAATATCTATCAAGCATTATAAATATATCACCAAAATTTTTTATCTAAATAGTAATGATTAGAAATACAAGTCATGACATACATTTAAAGCACCCAATTCTAATCGGCTGGAAAACAAAAATGTTACTACATGGAATGACACTATGCATGGAATGTGAATTTCTATGTGTGTAGTATGATAAATTTAATGAAAATTCATTTCCATATCAGTCCAAGAGTAAAAAAGATATTAATTCAATAAATAATAAGAAAACGAAAGTACAACAATCACTTATGGTGATATCAAATCAAACCGTAATACCAAACAACAATGAACAACAACTCACAAATATTACCACTTGGTAATTTCCCATATGTGGGGTAATCAGCCCCACAAATATCTATTTACCATGTTCTGAAACATTGATAGTATCCTATCTACCAACCCAAAATTGTAATATAAGGAAATACCCACTCTGATACCACTTTGTAACATCCCAACCTGACTTAGCATTAAATCGGCAGTCAGACCGGGGAGTCACATAGCCTCAAGAGCGCCTAACTGTTTGCCGGAGGCTATTAACTAGCAGTGAGAATCTTGAGAGGTGATAGTGGGTACATTATAACCTCTTATCAGATATTCACATTGGTATTACAAATTAAATAACAATCAACAACGGAAGCTATAATGAATAAAATAATGGAAAGCTGTGGAATAAAATAAATCACAATTTAATAAAACTGTCTAATTCCGTTTTGTACAAAAGATGAATGAATGTCTTGGTAATTACAGATGAAGAAAATAATTAATCAATAAAACATACATTAAAATATAGTATAGCATTAAATAAAGGATAAAAACCCATACGGGTGATCTCCATGGTCATACCTATCTCTAGATGGGTCCCTTTCACCTTACTCCCGAGTAAAAGTAATACAAGAGTCAGCATATATCCTATGAATATATTTTATACTCATGTAATAAGGTTACCTAAGTATGGTGTGAGATATGAATCTCAGTATTCCCTCACCCACGGTGTCTATCCCAAACTAGATAGTGTAATATAAATTAAATATTGTGCAATTATATAGAATAATTACAATTGGATAAATAAACATAACCCATCTAGGTTTCTATGGGACACTTGAGGGTTATAACAGCTTCATACCTTATCTGATGTCTAAGCATGTAAGCAATTGATAATATTATTGTTACCATTTTATAAATTAGTTACATGTTTTCAGTAATTATGGTTCCAAGATGTAACAAGGAAACTTGTGATGATAAATAATAATGAAGTTCCAAGGTAATAACCAAGGAATAATATACCTCAAGGGTCACCAAATTAGTAATAAATATAGACTAGATAAGTTTAAGAGTGTAATCCATGTATAATATTCAAAGTAATTCAATAATAAGAAGCCTACCGGGTCCAAGGAGTTCATCCAAGGAAAAATAGGGATAAACAATGAATGAGATCTATGGGCTTTAACCATGGAACTTACATGTAAATGCTGAATCCAAGGAGTGTATCCTAGGAATCCTATAGTGGGTTAAGATATTAATACAAGAATCATCATCCCAGGAATTCCAAAATAAGTTGCCCCTTGAGTCCAAGGATTTCATGCAATGTAAAATGGGGATAAAAAATGACTAGGGTAGATGGGCTTTAACAATGGCACAGAATTGTCAATGCTGGATCCAGGGAGTGTATCCAAGCCATCTCGTAGTCATAAATGAGGGATTGTATGGTTTCATACCAGGCATCCATGGTTATATAAGGATTGGGTTCTATGGGGGTCTCAACCTAAGAAATTTGTATCCTAGAATTTGGAATGGGGTCCTCAAGTGCTCAAGACATTCCATTGAAAATACCATGTAAGATCAAGTCAGGACACTCCTATTTGGATAATGATTTCATATATAATTAATAAGTTTCATGCCATTACCTTTCATTTTTTTGACACAACTAATTGGTCAAGAAACTATATAATCAATTCATAAGTAATCAAAAAGTCCATTTGGATAAAGCTTTCACTTTCATTAGTTTGAAAAGGCCAAGTAGCTTGAAATAAGTTAATTAAAACCATTTAACTCTTTTTCAATTAATAAGGATCATAGTGATTCCTTCCATGAACATGGAAAGGTGTGCTACAGATGTGAAACCAAAAAATCCATTACATTAAGTCATCATATTGAAGCACTTAACATAGGAGGGTCAAGTGGTGAGAATAAATGGTACTTGTCATTAATGAGTTATCTAGATAAGTCAAACCATTTAATAAAGAAAAATTTACCCTTATTATCGTCTATCCAATCACACCCAAATAGTTTCACAAATGTGTCAAAATACAAAAATGAAAACTATAGAAAAACATCACACATGGGTAAATCCAATCTAAAACTGGTCCAAACAATTATAATAGTTCCTTGGTTCTATAATCATTTGAACCGGGTATAATATATATTCTTAATTCTATTTGAGACATGTCCTAAACATGTCATATTTCTAACATAACATCAAGAAATAATTAATTATCAGCACAACAAGCCAAACAGGCATAAAATTCTAAACACTACTTTTTAGCTTGAAGAAAATGCACATCCATTTAACGGGTTTTATTATAAAGTCATGGAATTGTTTATCCAAAAATCACTTAATACATTTAGCATTTAAAAAATGAAAAAAATAAATTCACATTTAAGAGGCATTAAGTTAAATGAATTCATGACATCAATTTAAATCAAACAAAAGAGCAGTAAGCAATTAATTAATGCATTTATAAAACTAGAGGACTTGGAAAGGCTCCCTACAATAGGGTGAAACCAATCCGAACACTTCGGCCCTGGATTCTTCCTAACTCAAATTTGTTGCTAACCCCACTGAACATATGCACCTTCGTATACATATTAAGACATCTATCCCCTATGTAAACATCTTCATGGCCATGAACATGTGAAAGGGGATCCTTACACATATTCTTATATTCATATACATGTCCCCACTCACCTACGTATGATTTTTCTTATATATACCAAGGTACACCAATCCACATACACATATAGTCACTACCATGGTTGAATATACATGTAACAGGGGAACCTATATATATATATATACACTTACATATTCATACACAGGTGAGTTGCTTTTAACCCAGTGACTCGAAAGCACTAAAAGGCACAAAACAATAATTAACATGTACATTTAGGAAATTAATGACCATAAAATATGGTGGTCTGAAAAAAATTAGTGAGTTTAAAACATACCCCAAAACGATATCGGTGGACCGAGACTACACAAACTGCCTTTCCTTAAATGTCAGTTGCTAGAACTCACCTGAAAATTACCCAAGAGGCCATTTTCACACCCAATCGAATGAAGAGACGATTAAAATTGGAGTTAACTGATACATAGGGTTCATTTGGGTATTTAGGGGTGACAGAAAGACTAATATCATTATAGAAATTGAGAGGAGAATAATAAAAAACCCTTACGTTGAATCTTTGAACAAGAATCTATAATAATAACAGGGTGAAATCAAGAATGAATATGGGAGCTGGAGAGGGGGTTGCGTGAGATGGGGGTTTGGCCGAAGGGGGGTCATGCTGCTGGGTAGGGGGAGGAGGAAACCTCCATTAGGTATTTCATAAAACCATAAGAAATAATAATAAAAATCATAATCATTAGTTCAATATAATACCTTAAATTTTTACCCCTTTTGATAAAAACAATTATCGCAAAGAAATAATAAACATAGTGAAGACAATGACTCACCTCCTTCTTCCACAATTTTACATGGAATTTTCCCCCCATTGTGGTTATCAAGAATATCATGTAATAAATTAAATGAAATAATCCTCCGGGTTAAAAATTATTATATAAATTTAAAAAATACCCATATTTGAAATTTTAGTTACACATCATTATTGATCCTTAATAAAATAAATAAATAAAAGATTTTGAAATTTGAAATTTTTTGATTCTCCAAATATCAAAATATTTACAACTAATTTAAACCATTTACAAGATTTTATGACACTTTTTTGTATAAAATTATTTTCAATGTCATATATATTGAATGATCAATATCGAAATTACACTTTTTAAACAAAAAATTCATATATTCATAACATTTTAAAATTTTATTCCCTAAGAAAATTCCAGTACTAACTAGATTATATCCACTCAATGAATTAATTGTACCTATGAGGATACATTGATTAGTTATAATTTTGAAATTGACCTAAAATACTCAAAAATATAAAAGTTCAATAAGATAATTTATTAATATAACAAAATCAAAAGTAAAATAAAGAGTCGTAAAGTAAATATATAAGTAAAATTTTAAATTATATATTCCATTAAATCATAAATTTTTAGAAAATATTATGTCAAAAACCCATAAACAATTCTATGGAAGTGTCTAACCTGTTGTATAGAAAAGGAACACTACTTCTACCCATAGTGATGATCATATTTAAAACCCATCCAACCCTTTTAGAGGTAATAAACTTTAGGTGAATCTGTGATAGAACCACATCCACTTGTATATATCTATTAAGAAATGTTTTTAATGGATCCTAAAACTCACTTAACATTACAAAAATTGTCTAACTATTAGGAATAGTTTTTTTATAAAAAAAATTATTTATAAAACATATAATTATTTTAAATGAAACTCATGATTTCCCAAATTAATGAAAAATTATCAAAATATTATCATATCCAAATATACTTTGATAATGTAATATAAATGAATATAAAATATTTTAGTGAAGATTTCAACTAATTAATGGATGGGAAAAAATAAAGAAGGATTTCACCTTTTTAAAAGTGATATTTAGGAATGTGTTTTCTCAAATCTATTTTCTTTGTGCATGAATATTGGATATGATTTCTTATTATAATAATTATACTAGTATTTTCATACATGATATATACATGATCATATGAAACCCCAAAGTCTTGGAGATTATGTTTCATTCACAAAATTAGTGCACAACAACTTCCAAATGTTATGTAATATTCTTCTGATATAGAAAGAGCATCCTGTTTTTTCTTTTTACTACACAATGAGAAAAATGAAATTCCTAGTAGTTGAAATGTCCCATGATTAATTTTTTAACTCTTTGACGTCGTCCAAAATTAGCATCTGAAAAAAGTGTGAGTTCAAAATATGTATCCATTGGATCAAATAATACGTGTTTTCTATATCCATTAATATATATATATAAATTGTTTTGGGAGCTTTAAAATAACAGTCATATGGATTTTAAGAAAAATGAGCACACACAAAACTCTAAACATGATGTCTAACATAACAAAATGGTAAAGAATATATATAATCTTACTTCTATATATCATTTTTTTAAACAGTTTTCTGGATTAATATAACATTAGATTGTATGAATTACTCATGGTTGTATATATTTCCTAAGCCTGAACTATGATAAAACCGTTCAAAACCCCAATTTTATATTTCATTATATTTTGAATTGATCCATACAAATTTTGGGAAATTTAAAAATCATAGAATAATTTGATATCTTTCATAAAACCTACATTAAATGATTTATTTTTTAGATTATAAAATTTATTACAATGATATTATTTAGTTGTATTAAAATAAAATTATAAATATCAATATTAACAAGTGAAATAGTTTAATTGGTTTTTCCCATTTTAAAATCATTTGATAGACAGATTTTTTCTAATCATCAATAACTATATTGAAGGGATTTTCTTAAACAATAGAGTGTTTTAGATAACTTGAATACATGATTTGGAAAATTGTGATCTTTAAAATTGTGTGTTTATTTCATAGAATCATTTTTCGAAATAAAACCTTTTATAAAACCACTTTTTCTATCCATTTTAAAAAATTAAATTTGATGTGTGAAGTGAATTCCAACAAGATTAAAATGGATTCTATCCAACCAAGATATGTGAATGATTCACCATAATCAAAACCTTTTTTATGATTATATCTGTTAGAAACAATTATATACTTGTTATGAAATATATTACCATAATTATATAACAAATTTTGAAAAACCCATTTAAATCCAACAATAGAATAATCCTTGGGTGATTACATGAGGGTCTATATTTGGTTACTTTTAAATTTGTTATACTCATCTTTTTGGAAAAGTATCCATTTTTCATTATTAATATAATCATTAATGATCTTTGTTTCAAAGTGATATATAAAATCTTTATTTTGAACCTCATTTATGTTCAATATTCTAGTATGATTTATGAATTTCAATTCAATATTAACATTCTTCAAGGGATGTTATATTTATTCAACCCATTCATTAGGTAAAAGTTTATATGCAGGTTCTTATCATCCTTCTGTTTATTTAGAGCGTTAATGTTTAGGTAATGCCAATACATCTTGGTGAACACCATCATTACTATAAGTATAATATTTAGGTATATTTTCATTAAAATTGATATGAATCATCCTTCTAGGGTTTTGGTCCTCTTTTTGAACACTTATTTAGCATTACTTGATTTGGAATTTCCATTAAGGATAAATTCATCAGATTTGGTTTTAAAATTTCCATATAGTCCCTTGGTATTACGGAAAAAACATTTACACCCAACCCCATTAAAATAGTAAACATTATAATTTTTTCAACAATAATGTTCATAATGGGATTTTCTACAGATGGTATATAACATTTATAAGGATATATCAAGTGTTATTGGCCTCCATCATCCAAAATTATCTAGTAAGTTTTCATTTGTTTAAAATAGTTCTAGGAAAAAAATGAAGGGTACTATTTCATCTTTCAACACACTCATTTTTTTGAGGTGTTCAATGAGCGAAGCATGAATGATGATGAAATTTTGAAGAAAAAAATATAATTAATGTCTTTGTAATGAACCTTACACTATTAGCCCAAATTTGGTGTCTAATTTATCGTATAATCATAAGATACAAGAAATTATATCATAAATTTCAAAATAGTTTAGTGGTCTTGGTAATATATACACATATGTGATTCCCATATTAAATTTTAATATAAAAAATTATAGCAAATTTTTTTTTCCAGAATTTAATTATTATCTCTAAAATATCCTTAAATATAAATAATAATACTTATACTATATTCTTGGGAATGGAAACAAAATAAGGGAGATCTAAATGATCAAAAAGGGTTAAGGACAACAAAAGATATCGTGAGTAAATAAGGCATGATCAATAAGGCATAATCAATATGGAAAGGTAAATATATGAACAATCATTCTATTTAACAAATAACTTTACTATCATCATTAGATAAGTAAAAATTAATATGGAAAGGTAGATAACTAAAAATATCCATTTAATTAATAAAATTAAAATGAAATTTATCTATACATAATATTATTATAAAAATGTAATGGATAATAAAAATTGAATTATTAATGAGGAAATAATTATTTATTGGATATCATGATCTTAGGCATGATGATACTTGTACTATTAAGTCATTTAAAAATATTGTTAAAAACTAATGTGTATGTACACACAAAAACCCCATTGTTCTAAAGCTATCTAAATAATTCATCACATGAGACTATTGATGCATCAATTGGATATATATTACTTTACCCCACCCATATCTGTATGTCTAAATCATTGCTTTTATATTGAAAATATATTTAATTTATAGATAATATAACTTATCAAATAATTTTCATATTGAGTAGGGAATACATATTAATAATAATTTAACTATTCAATCCTATAACATTATTTGTAAAATAGTGACCCGGACATAACATAAATGGATATTACATTATTTTATATGAATATTCAGTACATTACAAAAATAAATGATGGGGCACTATAATAGTTTTCTGTCTTCGGAAACATGGAAACAAAATATCCTATCTCCGTAAAAGATCTAAAAAATCTCCAAGAAATATCTACAACATTAGTACTTATACCAAAAACCACTCACCACAACCTGGAGAAAGGAAACATAAACTAGGGGGAGCTCAAATGATCAGTAAGGGTCCAGAAAGGAGACAAGTAAGCTTAATCATGAGTATAAGGGTATGAGAACATTATCATATAGATAGAAGACAACACCCTTCATATAAAAGATAATAATATAGATAATGGAATACATATTGGCAGTTCATAATACATGAATCTTAATGAAATAAAGAGAATGCTCAACGAAATCATGACATAGGAATAATATTGGAATTGTAGAATGCATAAACATGTGACATAACTCTTTGTTAGTTAAGACTTATTGTTAGAACTTATCAAGTCAATTCATGGGAACAAAACCCATTATGCGAGACACACCATTATTGTAACATCCCAAGTAAGTAATGAATAATATATATTTTTACCTATGTCTATTAATGATTAAGATAGTGTTTTAGAGGCTTAAAATGAAAATAAATCCAATCTTAAGCATGGAATACACTAATAGTCTTAAGAGATTGTTTTACTGCCTTATGATGGAAAACCCTTTTTAAATCTATATTTTGACAATTTTATAAACTATTTTTGTCAAAATAAACTTATTCTTTATGATTGGTACATCAAAATTTTCTTTGTGTGAATTTTTGGTATTTTTCGGACAATGTTCATTTTTTAATGAATAGTGAAAAATACTGCATTTTAATTCAAAACTGCTTTTTAATCTAATCTATTTATATAATTAGATTATATTTTGAATTGGTTTTGAAGTGAAATTAGAATATATTTTTACCATTTAATCCAATGGTGGTCATTGGAATCAATTTCACTTTGAAATTAGACTTAAACTGGTGTCAATCTTTTGATACTTATTGTTTTATAAAAACACGCTATTTGCTATGACAGGGGGAATTAATTATTAAATTAATTAATGTGACTTATATGTTTTGAATTTTGTAAAGTAGACTTCATTTTTGAATTTTTAATATCAAATATAGCTTAGGGTGAATTTTTGGTAATTTTCTGAAAAACTTCAATTTTTGATGATAGTGAAACCACTAAGTGGTACTTATAAAAACTGATTTTTCCGTTTAAATGAAATTTTTCCATCATTGTGTTTTGAATTTCACAAATCTGACATACATGGTTGTCATTAAGAAGTAAAATGTGGTTCAATGAGCTTAAAATAATTTTTTGGTGAATAGTATCTTATTAAGTTTTTATTCGCGATTAGTGGTAATTAGTGTAGTTTAAGGTAATAATACTGCTTTAATAAAATGAGATGAGCTTGAAAAATGTCCTACCCGCATTTTTTGTGTCATGGCCGACCAAGACAAGCCATGGGTCTACTTGGGGACTCCATGGAGCCACTTTGGTTGGGAAATGACATAAATAACTTTTTATTTAATGTGAAAGTAAAAATGACACAAACATCATATGTTTTACGAAAACAATTTTTACATGGGGTTATAAAGATCCGATTTTTGATTATAAACAGTCATTGGAAAGCTAAAAAGATTTACTACATCATAGTATTTTTTATAATTTTTATACTTTAAATAAATTAAATTATTTATGACATCATGATGATGAAGCGATGACCTCATTATTTAACGATTTAAATAAAATGGAAAGATAATGAAAAATCTAAAACCTACACATGGACAAAACCAATTGGATGAGTGGATTTCGAACCCTTATCACCTTATCCACGAATTATATCAATTTGGGAACTTTTAAAACCGAAACACATTTTCAAATAAAGTAATATTTCTTTACTTTCCAAAAGTGCCCCTCCTCTCCTCTTATAAAAGGCCCCCACCTCTACCTCATTTCACACACTCCTCAAGCCTTTGGCTCGGACAACCCCTGGAAATTTACTCTCTCCATATCCCTCTCCTCATCATAGAGTATTACCTTTGGGCAGAATCCTTTCAAAGGAATCCTTTAGTCTCAAATCAAAAGGAGTTACACTTTTAAAGGTAATTCATTCTCTCATGTTCATTTATTTTATTTTGCTTCTCCAACCCCCTAAACTCTTTTTATTTACTTATTTTGTTACAAAACCAGTATCTCCAATATACTAGGATGTTTTTATAAGATTTATTTGAGCTAAACTCTCACACAACTACATCAAATGGTTAAAGAACATACGGTTTCCGTGGATGGCGAAATTCTGCCTCCCGAAACGATGATTGTTCAATAATCATTTAACACCATCAAAGGTGGCCATTATGATGTCACTATTTTTATATATGATGTATAATATGTTTATTATTTCCTCAAGCTTCTGTATTTTTCATTTATGGCATACCATTATTATTTCCATTATGGGTAAACACGATATCTTCATTTTTAGGAAGTGCGGACTACCGCCCCCTGAAAGTGATTTGATTCGTTAATACCATATGTGGGATGTGTAAAGGATAAAGTTAATGATATTATATATGTTATTATACTGGAATTATAATATACTCTTATATCATTATGATTCCATTCCATAAAATACGAAATAGAAATGGAAGTAGCATTCATGCGTACGTACGGCTTACCGTCTCCATGAACGGTGCATTTCATTTCTTACCTCTAAATGTGATGTAATATTATAAATACATATATATGCTGAATATATATGATATATATGTTATACAAATCATTAATATCATTATGGATATAACGAACCTTTGTCCAAATTAACAACATGTAAGTGTAAGAAGTCTATTTTTTACTTAAGAACAAAATACCGACAAAATGAACATTATTAACTTAAATGATTACATGATGTTCATAACATGGTATAAAAGGAATAATGAACTTGAAAAAGGTTCTTAAGAAAGTAGAGATTAACTCAAGTTTATTATTTAGGAGATTAAAGAATGGTCGGGTCAAGTCGGATACGAGGTAAGGGAACTTCTTAACCCAATTACCATTCTTTGGGTTAATCTCCTACTTTCAAATTATGTCATGATATTATTATTTCCTATCTTGTATTTGTACATTCTTTATGTGTACTTATAGTGAATACACATAATAGATCTATTTTATTTTAAAAATGATCTCTGTATGGGACTTCGTCTCAATCTCCTTTCATCGAGGCATATTTTGTTTTATACACAACCTTCTTTTATACAGTGTATAAACCCCTTTGACTTTTCCGTTTATTCAAAAGGAATCTTTTTTATACGAATCATTTACTAAACGACAAAAGTTAATGTTTTTGTTGTACGTATGCGGTGACAACGACTTCTCCGCCGTCGTGACCGTTATTTGAGTTTCGGCTTCCTCTACAAGCCATACCTTCTTTTTAAAAGAAAAATAAATACCATGTTTTACTTTTATTTTATTTTGGTATTGAAAATGGTTTTCACAATGTTTTTTGTGTTGTATTGATATCTTGTGATTGAAATGTTGAAATGTTATGTTTCCTTTATGCATGTTTTTTGTGATACAATTATGTTATGGTTCTTGGGCATTATTATGAAGACGAGTGATTCCGTGATAAACTATGGGCGGGTGAGCCCGATATAGCTCTCCAATGCATTGGGTAACGCGAAGGAGTGAAACGTTAAGGTTTCTCCGAAGAGATTTAGGGAATATACTGTGATGGGTATTCCAAACGTAACCAAGAGGGTTACTCCCTACGTAAGAATGTTATGAATGCCTCAAGTTACCTTTATGTCTTATGATTTCTATGATTTATTCATGATTTGATGAGGAATGTTAAAGTGCTTATGTTTTATGGGTAAAGTATGATCTCATCCTTATTTATATAAGAACCAATGTTTCCTTTCCATATTTTTATATCCCTTACTGAGCTTTTTATGCTCATCCCAAGTTTTTTTGAAATGTTTTTCACAGGTCAAGGAAAAGATGCATGATATGATGATAGTGTCAAGGAAGTGTCAAGAAAGAATCCATGTTTATTTCAAATATGTTTCCATTGATGGGAATGAAGAATACTATCTTTATGTAACTACTTTGTTTATATGTGGAATGTAATGCAAGTTTTATGATCTAATTCTCTAAAACACTAATCCTGAAAATATCCTCAATGTGTAATCTTGTAATAACTCAAGATTAAGTAAGGTTTAAGGCTGGGGCCTTATAGTTGGTATCAGAGGTTAGTTTAGATAACTTTAGGAGTTAGAATTCTATTAAATGATTATCAAAAAAAATATTTGAAATGATATAGCATTTGAAGATTACCATGTTGCTTCATCTAAGACATGTTTGTTCAGAATAGTTTTCCACAGAGGAAACAGGGAAGCAGTGCTAGGAAGGCATACAGAAGGAAATAACCTTTCGAATCAGCATCCAGAAATGGTCGGAATTGGAACTGAACAGTTTGTTGCAGTAATGGCACAGTTGACTCAAGCGATAAACGGTGGTTGTATCCATGCACGAGATCAGCCAGAATTACCACAGAGGAACATGTCAGTGGTGGAACATTTCATGAGGCAACATCCACCATCATTCAGAGGATCATCTGACCCTGTTCTAGCTGAAGGGTGGATTAAAGCACTGGAGAAGATTTTTGATGTCATGGGGTGTTCAGACAATCAAAAGGATAGTCTTGCTATTTACCGTTTGGAGGGTGAAGCAGATCAGTGGTGGTCTATGGTTAAAAATATCAGGGACGCCGATGAGATTGATGCTCTTGACTGGGATGAATTCAAAGGTATGTTTCTTGAGAAGTATTTTCCTAAGGCTGTTCGACTTAGGATGGAAAAGCAGTTCTTGGAATTGAGGCAAGAGGAAGACTCAGTGGCTACCTATGAAGAAAGGTTCACTCGATTGGAAAGGTATGCTCCAAATTTTATCCGAGACCTTGATAGTAAAATCAATCATTTTTACTCTAGATTAAAGCCAAAATATCGAAGGGAATTAGCTTCTCGTGAGTTTAAAAGTTACGAAAATCTTGTTCGATGTGCTGAGAAGGTGGAAATGGAGTTTTCCGATGACCAAGTGTTCTATAACAACCAGCAGAAGAAGAGACCGAGGTGGCAGGAGAAAGGTAAGAATTATTCAAAAAAGTCTAAAGGTAAGAGAACTAAGTTTCCAGTTTGTGATAAATGTGGAAAAAGGCATGCTGGGGAATGTCTTCTGAATTCTGGAAAGTGCTACCGATGTGGTAAGATGGGACATAAGTCTCGTGATTGCACTGAAAAGGATCAAGGTGAAGGTAAGAACAAATTTTATTTACAGTTAGTGAAATGTTATAAGTGCAATGAGATGGGTCAATATGCAAACGAGTGTCCGAAAAAAGAGCTTGAGTGATGGGAAGTAGTTAGACTACAAGCATAAAGGGGTGGTGAAATCCTTTGCAAATACTTCAGCAGATGTCGGGCCATCAAATGAAGTTGTATCAGGTACTTTGTTTTTTTTCAGATTATAACAGTGTGTTGTTTGATTCAAGGTCTACAAATTCATTCATATTTGAAACCTTTTCTAGTAAAAAGGGAATACCATCTCAAGAAATGACTCCTGAACTTTTGGTAAAAACACCTGGGGGGAATGTTGAGGCAAAAAGAATTTAGAAGAATCTTCCTATCCTTATCTATGGAAAGAACCTACTTGCAAACCTTATTGTTCTACCTCTAGTAGAGTTTGATGTTATCCTGGGTATGGATTGGCTCTCTATTTACCATTCTAAGATTGACTATAGAGCTAAAGAAGTTTCTTTTCAGAAAGACTTTCAGTTTGTTTACAAGAATGAACCCTTACTTTTGATAACATATCAAGAGGCCGAGAAACTTGTAAAAGATGGAAATGAATGTTACCTTGCACACGTCGTTGAATATAAAGGAACTTTTCAGATTAATGATGTGCCAGTGGTAAATGAGTATCCTGATGTTTTTCCTGATGAGTTGCCTAGAATAATACCAGATCGGGAAGTTGAGTTTACTATTGACTTAGTTCCTGATGCTAAGCCAATTTCAAAACCCCCTTATCGAATGGCACAAATTGAACTTTTAGAGTTGAAGGAGCAATTGCAAGATTTATTAGAGAAAGGTTTCATTAGAACTAGCACATCACCATGGGGTGCTCCTGTTTTATTTGTTAAAAAGAAAGATGGTTTTATGAGACATTGCATTGATTATAGAGCCTTGAATAATATCACTGTTAAGAACAAATATCCTTTGCCTCATATCGATGATTTGTTTGATCATCTCCAGGGAGCTCAGTTTTTTTCAAAGATTGACTTGAGGTCGGGGTACCATCAGTTGAAAGTAAAAGAAGCAGACGTTCCGAAGACCGCGTTCCGTACGAGATATGGCCATTATGAATTTTTAGTAATCCCTTTTGGGCTAACCAATGCACCTGCTGTATTCATGGACTTAATGAATAGAATTTTCCATGAGTTCTTGGATAAGTTTGTGGTGGTTTTCATTGATGATATTTTTGTGTTTTCTAAAAGTAAAGAGAAGCATGAAAGACATTTAAGGGTTATCTTGCAAACCTTAAAAGAAAAGAAATTGTATGGGAAATTCAGCAAGTGTGAGTTTTGGTTGCAAAAAATTTCTTTCCTTGGTCACATTGTTTCTAAAGATGGAATAACTGTTGATCCTGCAAAAACAAAAGTTGTGGAAGAATGTCCAAGACCCACAAATGTAACCGAGATCCGTAGCTTCCTTGGTTTGGCGGGCTATTACCGAAGTTTTGTTAGAAATTTTTCACGGTTATCTAGTCCAATGACTAAGCTAACTCGGAAGGGTGTTAAGTTTATCTGGACAAAAGAATGTGATGATTGTTTTCAGGAATTGAAAAGAATATTGGTGAATGCTCCAGTTTTGGCACTACCTTCCAGGAATGGTGAGTTTGTTATATACAGTGATGCTTCATTGAAAGGAATTGGTTGCGTCCTAATGTAGAATGATCAGGTAATTTCTTATGCTTCACGACAGTTGAAAACTCATGAGGTAAATTACCCTACACATGATTTGGAATTAGCTTCTGTTGTTTTTGCTTTAAAAATATGGAGGCATCATTTGAATGGAGTAAAGTGTGAAATATATACCGATCACAAAATTTTAAAGTATATATTCACTCAGAAATAATTGAACATGAGACAAAGGAGATGGATAGAATTAATCAAGGATTATGATTGTACAATTCATTACCATCCGGGAAAAGCAAATAAAGTGGATGATGCTTTGAGTCGAAAAAGTAATGCTTCATTAATAATGTTGTGTTTGGAACGTGATCCTTTGGTTAAGGATTTGATGAACTTTGGCATAGAAGTTGTTGGTGCAGGAAGTCCTTCTGTTTTGTATCAGGTATCAGTGATATCATCTCAATCAGATTGAATCAAGCAAGCACAGAAGCAAGACAGTGAGTTGCAGAAAAAGGTAGAGCTGGTTCAGAAAGGTAAGTTGCCTGAATTCAACATTGATAATGATTGCGTTTTGAGATTTGGGAAGAGATTGTGTGTGCCTTGTGATTGACAGTTGAAGAGAGAGTTGTTATGTGAAGCTCATAGTTCTCCGTTTTCAGTTCATCCGGGCAGTACTAAGATGTATAGAGATCTGCGGGAGTATTACTGGTGGGATGGAATGAAAAGAGATATTGTAGATTTTACTGTGAAGTGTTTGACATGTCAACAGGTTAAAGCTGAGCGGCAGTTACCGAAAAGGATGCTTCAGCCTTTACCAGTGCCAGAGTGGAAATGGGAGAATATATCCATGGACTTTGTTGTTGGATTACCGAAGACATCTCGAGGTAATAATGCAATCTGGGTTATTGTTGATCGCTTGACCAAATCTGCTCATTTCCTTGCTATACGAGATACTTTCTCTCTTGATCAACTTTCCCGTTTGTATGTTAAATAGATAGTCAGGTTACATGGAGTTCTTCTCTCCATTGTATCGGATCATGATCCCGGGTTTACTTCTAACTTTTGGATAGGCCTTCAGAAGTCGTTGGGTACTGAATTAAATTTTAGTACAACTTTTCATCCTCAATAAGATGGGCAGTCAGAACGAACAATTCAGACATTGGAGGATATGCTACGAGCTTGTTCTATGGATTATCAGGGAAGTTGGGACCAACATCTTTCTTTGGTTGAGTTTTCTTATAATAACAGTTTTCATTCCAGTATACAGATGGCACCATTTCAGGCATTATATGGGAAGCGGTGTCGAACTCTAGCTTTCTGGGATGAGTGGGTGAAAGGAATTTGATGGGACCAGAATTGGTAGAAGATATGGCAGAAAAAGTTCAGCTAATTCAGAAGCACATGAGAACAGCTCAGAGTAGGCAGAAGAGTTATGCGGATATCCGGAGGAAGGATCTATCTTTCGAGGTAGGTGATCATGTTTTTCTCAAGGTTTCTCCTTGGAAAAGTGTGATGAGATTTGGTAAGAAAGGAAAGTTGAGTCCAAGGTTCATTGGACCATACGAAATTCTAGAGAGAGTTGGATCAGTTGCATACCGAGTGGCTTTACCTCCACGTTTATCTCAGGTACACAATGTTTTTCACGTTTCGATGTTGAGAAAGTATATGCCAGATCCATCTCATGTTTTGAGTTCAGAGGTAGTTCAGCTGGAAGAGAACCTATATTATGAGGAACAACTGGTCCAGATTTTTAACCACAGGGAGCAAGTGTTACGGAATAAGGTGATTCACCAGGTAAAGGTTTTGTGGAAAAACCACATGATTGAAGAGGCAACATGGGAATCTGAAAATGCAATGAGGGATAAGTACCCCCATTTATTCGATAAGTAAATAAATTGCGGGGACACAATTTTCTAAAGGGGGGAAGGATGTAACATCCCAAGTAAGTAATGAATAATAGATATTTTTATCTATGTCTATTAATGATTAAGATAGTGTTTTAGAGGCTTAAAATGAAAATAAATCCAATCTTAAGCATGGAATACACTAATATTCTTAAAAGATTGTTTTACTGCCTTATAATGGAAAACCCTTTTTAAATCTATGTATTGACAATTTTATAAACTATTTTTGTCAAAATAAACTTATTATTTATGATTGGTACATCAAAATTTACTTTTTTTGGATTTTTGGTATTTTTCGAACAATGTTCATTTTATAATGAATAGTGGAAAATACTGCATTTTAATTCAAAACTGCTTTTTAATCTAATTTATTTATATAATTAGATTATGTTTTGAATTGGTTTTGAAGTGATATTAGAATATATTTTTACCATTTAATCCAATGGTGGTCATTGGAATCAATTTCACTTTGAAATTATACTTGAACTGGTGTCAATCTTTTGATACTTATTGTTTTATAAAAACACGCTATTTGCTATGACAGCGGGAATTAATTATTAAATTAATTAATGTGACTTATATGTTTTTAATTTTGTAAAATAGACTTCATTTTTGAATTTGTAATATCAAATATAGCTTAGGGTAAATTTTTGGTAATTTTCTGAAAAACTTCAATTTTTGATGAATAGTGAAACCACTAAGTGGTACTTATAAAAACTGATTTTTCTGTTTAAATGAAATTTTGCCATCATTGTGTTTTGAATTTCAAAAATCCGACATACATGGTTGTCATTAAGAAGTAAAATGTGCTTCAATGAGATTAAAATAATTTTTTGGTGAATAGTAACTTATTAAGTTTTTAATCGCGATTAGTGGTAATTAGTGTAGTTTAAGGTAAAAATAATGCTTTAATAAAATGAGATGAGCTTGAAACATGTCCTACCCTCATGTTTTGTGTCATGGCTGACCAAGACAAGCCATGGGCAACTTGGGGACCCCATGGAGCCACTTTGGTTGGGAAATGACATAAATAACGTTTTATTTAATGTAAAAGTAAAAATGACCCAAACATCATATGTTTTACGAAAACAATTTTTACATGGGGTTATAAAGATCAGATTTTTGATTATAAATAGTCATTGGAAAGATAAGAAGATTTCCTACGTCATAGTATTTTTTTAATAATTTTTATACTTTAAATAAATTAAATTATTTATAACATCATGATGATGCATCGATGACCTCATTATTTAACGATTTAAATAAAATGGAAAGATAATGAAAACTCTAAAACCTACATATGGCCAAAACCAATTGGATGAGTGGATTTCGAACCCTTATCACCTTATACACGAATTATATCAATGTGGGACGTTTTAAAACCGAAACACATTTTCAAATAAAGTAATATTTCTTTACATTCCAAAAGTGACCCTCCTCTCCTCTTATAAAAGGCCCCCACCTCTACCTCATTTCACACACTCCTCAAGCCTTTGTCTCGGCCAACCCCTGCCCATTTACTCTCTCCACATCCCTCTCCGCATCCTAGAGGATTCCCTTTGGGCAGAATCCTTTCAAAGGAAGCCTTTTGGCTCAAATCAAAAGGAGTTACACTTTTAAAGGTAATTCATTCTCTGATGTTCATTTGTTTTATTTTGCTTCTCCAACCCCCTAAACTCTTTTTATTTACTTATTTTGTAACAACAACAGTATATTCTATATACTAGGATGTTTTTATAAGATTTATTTGAGCTACACCCTCACACAACTACATCAAATGGTTAAAGAACATACGGTTTCCGTGGATGGCAAAATTCTGCCTCCCGAAACAATGATTGTTCAATACTCATTTAACACCTTCAAAGGTGGCCATTATGATGTCACTATTTTTATATAGGATATATAATATGTTTATTCTTTCCTTAATATTATTTATTTTTTATTTATGGAATAACATTATTGTTTCCATTATGGGTAAACACGATATCTTCATTTTTAGGAAGTGCGGACTACCGCCCCCTGAAAGTGATTTGATTCGTTAATACCATATGTGGGATGTGTAAAGGATAAAGTTAATGATATTATATATGTTATTATACTAAAATTATAATATACTCTTATATCATTATGATTCCATTCCAGAAAATACGAAATAGAAATGGAAGTAGCGTTCATGCGTACGTACGGCTTACCGTCTCCATGAACGGTGCATTTCATTTCTTACCTATAAATGTGATGTAATATTATAAATACATATATATTCTAAATATATATGATATATATGTTATAAAAATCATTAATATCATTCTGGATATAATGAACCTTTGACCAAATTAACAACATTTAAGTGTAAGAAGTCTATTTTTGACTTAAGAACCAAATACCGACAAAATGAACATTATTAACTTAAATGATTACATAATGTTCATAACATGGTATAAAAGGAATAATGAACTTGAAAAAGGTTCTTAAGCACGTTGAGATTAACTCAAGTTTATTATTTGGGAGATTAAAGAACGGTCGAGTGAAGTCGGATACGAGGTAAGGGAACTTCTTAACCCAATTACCATTCTTTGGGTTAATCCCCTACTTTCAAATTATGTCATGATATTATTATTTCCTATCTTGTATTTGTACTTTCTTTATGTGTACTTATAGTGAATACACATAATATATCTATTTTATTTTAAAAATGATCTCTGTATGGGACTTCGTCTCAATCTCCTTTCATTGAGGCATATTTTGTTTTATACACAACCTTCTTTTATACGGTGTATAAACCCCTTTGACTTTTCCGTTTATTCAAAAGGAATCTTTTTTGTACGAAGCGTTTACTAAACGACAAAAGGGAATGTTTTTGTCGTATTTATGCGGTGACAACGACTTCTCCGCCGTCATGATCGTTATTTTAGTTTCGGCTTCCTCTACAAGCCATACCTTCTTTTTAAAAGAAAAATAAATACCATGTTTTACTTTTCTTTTATTTTGGTATGGAAATGGCTTTCACAATGTTTTTTGTGTTGTATTGATATCTTGTGATTGAAATGTGGAAATGTTATGTTTCCTTTATGCATGTTTTATGTGATACGATTATGTTATGGTTCTTGGGAATTATTATGAAGACGGGTGGTCCCGTGATAAACTAAGGGCAGGTGAGCCCAATATAGCTCTCCAATGCACTAGGTAACGCCAAGGAGTGAAACGTTAAGGTTTCTCCGAAGAGATTTAAGGAATATACTATGATGGGTATTCCAAACGTAACCAAGAGGGTTACTCCCTATGTAAGAATGTTATGAATGCCTCAAGTTACCTTTATGTCTTATGATATCTATGATTTATTCATGATTTGATGAGGTATGTTAAAGTGCTTATGTTTTATGGGTAAAGTATGATCTCATCCTTATTTATATAAGTACCCATGTTTCCTTTCAATATTTTTATATCCCTTACTGAGCTTTTTATGCTCATCCCAAGTTTTTTTGAAATGTTTTTCACAGGTCAAGGGAAAGGTACATGATATGATGATAGTGTCGAGGAAGTGTCAAGAAAGAATCCATGTTTATTTAAAATATGTTTCCATTGATGGGAATGAATAATACTATCTTTATGTAACCACTTTGTTTATATGTGGAATGTAATCCATGTTTTATGATCTAATTCTCTAAAACTCTAAACCCGAAAAGATCCTCAATGTGTAGTCTTGTAATAACTCAAGATTAAGTAAGGTTTAAGGGTGGGGCCTTATAATTATCACCAGTCTCAATTCATTCCTTATAATGGAACGGGTTTCCCTATTTTACCTTAATGGATCAGGATTACCCATCTTCCATCATCATGTTGACTACACCTACCGGGAGTGACAAACCACCATCCCTGGTGGAAGTACTTTCTTTGTAAGGTTTTGGATTTCCCCATCTTTTCATTGTAGATCAATCCAATTGAAGTGATTCCATTCATTAACTCATGAGATATTAATCTTTACCCAATGAATTAGAGGGAGATATAGCTTCACCCGTAAAATGATGAAATCATACATACACATTCCACTAGATCATAAATAAACATATCATAACCCATGAAATGAAATGGGTATCAAAAACATATCATAACCTATGGAAATAGAAAGGTTTCATAGTCATTTCATCATAAACATATATCATGAAAAGAAGAGGATTTCAGAAACATATATATCCCATGAAAGAGAAATGAGATTCATAAACATACTACACATAAATGAGAAATGAGTTTAATAAAGACCATGGAATTAATCATAACTCATTCATAGAAAGAATATGAATTGAAGCATTATATAAATTCCTATAAAGGAATGAGTAACATCAATATATTTCATCTTAGATGGAAAATAATTTTGAAACATACTCTTAAAATAATTCTCAAGGAATATATCCTTTCTTATTTAAAAAATGGTTATTAATACATAAAATAATTTAAAACACATTTTATTAGGAAAAACATTGAATAATTATAATGAATACATGATATCATTTTGATAATCTTTTTCCATGAAATAATTTAAAATAAGATTCAAAACATTTTAAAAACCATTTTATTTTAAAAAACATGAAAACTTTAAAAGAAAACTGGAAAATGTTTGGAAAACCATTTCATTGAATATACACTGAAAAAATATAAAAATATTGAAAATCATTTAAAAATCATTTTTCATGAAAACTTATAAACAATATTGAAAATGTTTGGAAACCCATTTCTTTGAAAGCACTTTGAAAACCTTTTAATGGAGCTTGAAAACATTTTGGAAATAATTTTTCTAAAAAACTTATAAAATATGTTTGAAAAAATCAGAATTAATTTTTTGAAAAAAAAATCTTTTTAAAACATTTTCTTTATGGGGATCCTATTAAAAATTTCAATAGAATCTTCAATAGAATGACGGTGGGTGAATCTGTACATGTTGTACAAGGGGAAAATAACATTCCATTTTCATAATAAAATTGGTGGAAATATTCCTTTTTTTGGAAAATGACAAGAATATTCCTTTGAATATATTGGTAAAATAAAAAAAGGGTACAAATTTCATTTAGATATTATAGGAGAATTGTAAAATAATCTTGGAACCCCTTTTTAGAAAACATTGATTTCCGATCGAAGAGTGGGTACAGTTAGGATTTCCTAAAAACACATTCTTATATCTCTTATGTATAAAAGAGTAGAAAATGGTAAAAATAAATGAGTATACCGTGAAATAATATAGGATAATAAATCTCATGTATTTTCTTGAGAGATGGATCATAATATTGCATCAAAGGAAGTATAAACATAAACTATCTCAAAATGCAATTAGATTGTGTCTATAAATTCTTATAACGGGTATCTCAAGATCATGCACTCCATATAAAGAAATGTAATTACATGAAGGATATAATATCATCAAAAAAATTAGATTAATGTTATGGAATGTAAAATGAATGTATATATGCCTTGAAGAACAGTGTAATTTCATAACAACATGAGTCTCAAAGAAGGAAAATTGAGACAAAATGCGTTTTACTGATTTGGTAACTTATGGGAGGTAAACCAAATGAAATAAGGATAATAGAATAGTTATGTTAATAGCCATAAATTTATAAAAAAGATACATAAAATACAATCAAGGTTCGTACAAACACCAAAACAAATAATGAGTGGGAAACATAGATTGTATCTCACTGAAATTAATAGTGAGATGAAAATCCTCTTAACTTGTGTCTTGAGTCTCCCAATTCTTGAAAGGTAAATATAAGAGGCTCGAGGTCAAATTTGGGTGGAGAAATATTTCTGGGTACTATAGTAGTACTACATCTAGTACTGTAGCAGGTACTGTTTGGTACAGTAGTAGCCGGAACTATTCACCCATCTGGGCCTCTGGTATTCGAGTTTAGTCATTGGGTCCAGCAAGGATTTCGGGCCACCCAAGGCCTTCATGCTGGTTTTTTCTCAAGTCCTACACACCAAATTAAGGACGTAGGGCCACCCCAAGGCCTTTTGTCCAAATGATGATGATGTAATATTCCAACTATAAGGGACAAGGCTTTAGATGAGGATTCATTGCATGAGCTTTAACTAAAGTAGAGCTAACTAGAATTGGAAGAATGAGAAGGTATGTAATTTCAATTGGTACCGGGTCTCTGTAGATATTCATAGGATATATATTCGACTAGAGTTACAAAGGTGGAGTGTTGATATCATGATATATGCTAGAAAGGAGCAGTTCCAAGTGGTCTTGTCTGGGTGATTCCCTCAAGGACCTACGGGCCATGTAATTGTCTCTAAGCCTTCAAGACTTATAATGGTTCTACCTCACTCATAGAAAGGTTGATTATCAAAAATAATAACAAAAATTAAGGTATTAGGGCAATTATGACCAATGAATTTTTATTAACCACTTCATTATGATCATATTCCAAGGTTTGACTTCAGGTAATATTCACTTTGTTCTTCAGATGTGTCATAATTTTCTATATTGTTGATCCATATACATATATCATTATTCAAGAATTTATAAAATGATATAATTTTAAATTATATCAAGTATAAGTATATTATAATAATCTATATAATAATTAAGTTTGTAT
Organism: Viscum album; assembly: GCA_963277665.1. Lineage (NCBI taxonomy): Eukaryota > Viridiplantae > Streptophyta > Magnoliopsida > Santalales > Viscaceae > Viscum > Viscum album. The sequence goes on from OY728137.1 coordinate 319,920,365, forward strand.
AGAATACAACATTCATGGAGAAGGTAAGCCGTACATACAGATGAAAGTTGTTTTCCATTTTTATTGTCGTATTGAACAAAAGTATTTAAATGACATATGTGTATATATATATGTAAGTATAAATATATATAAATATATATATATATCATTATTATATTATCATTAATATATCATATTTATCCCATAATTTTAATAAACCCATCCATAATACATTTTATGTTGTGTGTGAATGAATCACATCGCTTTGAGGGGGCGTTAGTCCACAGTTTCGCAAACCAGATTATCATATTAACACCAAATAGAAGGCTACAATATGTTTTTTGTAAATGTAATACACAATTTTAAAGGAATAATAAGTATAATATATTATATATATAAACAAATTGTACACCACTATGGCCACCATGTTTGGTGGTAAAGGATAAATTAACAATCATTGTTTCATGAGGGAGTAGTTCTCCGTACACTGAAGGAGTATGTTCAACATCTATTAGATGGAGGTGTTTTTAAGTCTAGGTCATACCATTTTCATAAAAAAATCTTAGTATATGGAGGATATTTTGGTCATCCCACAAGAAGCATATAAAGAGGGTGGAGGTGGTGGATATGGAAAATAAATGGATGGAGCTTGAGAGAAGATGTTACCACTTAATTAGGTAACACATTTTGGTTGGTGCCAAAAGGATTACTTGAGAGGGTGTCTGGAAATGGGGAGGATTCTAAGTATAATATAGAATCTTTGGGAAGATATATAGGTAGAACATGGACTAACATATAAGGTTTTAGAGGTTTGTGGAATGGGTTGAGGTGGTGGACTTTTATAAATAAGGAAAAGGACTCACAAAAAATATTTAGAAACAAATTTAGTGTCCACATGTTCTTAAATAAAAAAATTCCTTTACAAACCAATGTAACTCAATAATGGAAGATTTATGGAAAAAATATGGACATAAAATGGGTGTTGAACATGTGTATAGGTCATTTCGGCCATTAATTTTATGCTTTAGTCCCTACATAATGTTAATTTCGCCTTAACTGTTGTTATTAATTTTAATCACTTTTACTAAAACAATTTTTAAAAAAATTAACATGGTATTTTTATAATATAAGTATTAGACTAAATATAACATTTTATGTTGGATTTTTTGAATTCCAATCATAGACGTGAAAAAATTAAGATTAGTGTTAATCTCGTATACGAGATGAAGTAATGGGATTTTAAAGTAAGAAATAGTTTAAATGTTTGTTAAGATTTTATACTTAATTTAAAATTAAAACTTATAATAATGAATTAAATTTTATTAATATATGTAATAATCATCTAATTTTACCTTAAAACATATTCATAATATCATTTATCAATAATTAATAATTAGACAAAAAGGCATTTCTTAACTAAAAAGTACTATTTTCACTATTCATCAACAAATGAAGTCTCTCAAAAATATTCCAAAAATTCACCCATGGATAATTTCGAAATTATGAATTCAAAAATCATGTTTATTTTATCCAAGTTATTTTAAAAATATTTTTATAATTACATTTATTATTAAAATCAATTCATCAAGAAAAGAATATTTTTTACATAAATAGATTTTATCAAAAATATTATCTTTCATTATTGATATGTTTTGTTTATATGAAACAAAATATATGAAAAGTAGTTATTACTAAGTTTAGAATCTAGCTTATAATTATCTTATTTATTTAATTAATAAAAAAAGATATGTTTTGTAGAAACTAAGTGTTGCATGCATCGTACTCCAAGTCGGGGTTTCTTGTAGCGCAATACAAGTTGGTATTTCATGTTGTGAAAGACAAGATGGAATTGCATGTGAATTGAATGTTTGACTTAGTTTTTTAATATATATATATATATATATATAAAGATCTATTTGCAGAGTCATGTGTAATGAAAAATATTGAAATTATAAATTAACTAATAAAAAATTTATCAAGATCTCAGGATGTTAAATTATACCCCCTTAAAATGAATTTGACCTTAGATATACATCATATTTAACAAAGTCTTAGTACACAAATGTTCCATTCATAGAAACCCACATCATGAAATTGTATACAAAAACATCCCATAATAAGGGAAATTTATAACTATAACAGTTACCCAATGTTTCATATGATTGGGTTTCCACATATTAGAACATATGTTGGGCATGAAGATTGGACACGAAGAAAAGAATAAATAATTATAGGGTGTTATTGAGGTCATAAATTGCAAAATGATGAATGATAAAAGGAATGTTGATGGCATAAATTTGAAAAATCTTTGATGATTTAAAAGTCTATTAGTTCAATGAAAATTATGGTATTTGGACAACAATTTTTTTAAATCACTTTTTGAACATTGAGTAAGTCATGATAAATTTATATAAAAGAAATTTCTTTCATTAGTTTTTCTTTGAAAAAAAAATGTATACATGCGTTATCTCGTGTAATTAATTTCTAGAGAGTAACATTGATGACTAAATAAAAAAATATGCTTTTAATGAATCTTAAGGCCCATAAAGAATAGAAATTATAACTATTTGCCTCTAAAAAATAATATGCAATAATATTTAAAAATAAAAACTAATACTAATTGTTTATCATAAACATTTATCCATTAAAAATAAATAAAAATTAACTAGGACATCGCACTGGCTAGTGGAAGGCATGAGACCCTTATTATCCTTCGGTCATGGGTTCAAGACTCACAGGCTTGCTGAACATCACTGGTTGTCACCCCACGTACATGATTTTCTTTTTTAAAACAACACTAATAAAATATATAAGATGAAATACTTGAAATAATTTTAATCAATGAATATTATTTTAACCAAGTGTTTCAACACAAAATCATTCCACAAATACTTCCTCCAAAGTTTAACATTAACTTTTCATGAATAGATGACTATATAACCCTTTAAAAAGATGAAAATACAAAAACTTAATAAGAGAGTCACAAAATCATATTTACATTGATTCCCCTATATCACAAAGTATCTATTGGTTGTAACATTCCAAACATGTGAATACCCTAAAGTGATTTAACAAAAAACTTTTGTTTACCCCTTAAACATTTATTAACATCCCGACATAAATTAGGTGATTTAACAAAAAACATTTGTTTAACAATTAAGGTGACCTCTAAGGGTCCCACTTAGCCAACCTGGGTTCTGTAGAAGAAAATACATTAGCGTCATTTGTTCACTAATTAAATTTTTAAACTCCCAAAAAGGTCATTACACAAAAAACATTCTCCAACTTACATACTTGGGTCCAACTACACATTTAAGAATATAAGCCAATTAATTTAATTTTTAAACTAAACAATCATTTTGTTTATAGCCATTCAAACATAACATTGTCTTTATATTTAATATGGGTCTCCATTACCTAATTCATAAAGTGCACATAGACTCCATAAATTGAAAATTGGCTCCCATTTATAAGAAAAAAAATCATATTTAATAATACAACACGCACACAAACAACGGTACAGTAATATGGGTGGACATCTACCAACCCATAAAGCACCCATACACGTTATAGTTTGGAATTTTGGTCCCTTTAGTCAAAACTAATTTACTTTAAAATTTTAATTTTTAACAACCTTATATAATTGTTCGGATACATGGGTTACCTTTTCTCAATTATAAGGCACCCCTACACCTTAAAACAGAAAGATTGATCCCATCATAATAGAATCCATTGATTTTAATAAAATCAAGCATTTATATATATCAAATAAACTTAGCACATCACTTCCAGTAGAAATCATAGAGAAACATTCTAAAATCATAGAATCATGACATTTTAATCATAGAAGCATGCTATAATGAGTGGTAAAGAAAGAAGGCATGATAATAAATCACTTCAACAGTTATAAATATAAGCATGGAATAGCAATAAATCATGATAAATATGTCACCATAACATTATTTCTAAATAGAAATTATTAGAAATGCAATTCATGATATACATTTAAAGCACACAATTCTAATTAGCTGGCAAACTAAAAAGTAACTACATGACAAGACACTATGCATGGAATGTGAAATTCTATGTGTTTAGTATGATGAATTTAATGAAACTTCATTTCTATATCAGTCCAAGAGTAAAAATGATATAAATTTCATAAATCATAATAAAAATAAAGTACAACAATCACTTATGGTGATATCAAATCAAACCATAATACCGAACAACAATGAACAACAACTCACAGCCTTTACTACTTGGTCATTTCCCGTATATGGAGTCATCAGCCCCCTGAATAGATATTAACCAAGTGACGACACATTCATAGTATCCTGTCTACCAAACAAAAATAGTAAGACAAGGAAATACCCCCTCTTATACCACTTTGTAACAACCCAACCTGACTTACCATTAAATAGGCAGTCAGACCCGTGAGTCACATAGCCTCAAGCATTCCTACCTGTTTGCCAGAGGATACCAACTAATAGTGAGGGAATTGAAAGGTGATAGTGGGTACATTATAACCTCTTATTAGATATTCACATTGGTATTACATATTAAATAACAATCAACAATGGAAGCTGTAATAAATAATACTATGGAAAGCAGTGGAATAAAATTAATCACAATTTAATAAAACTATCCAATGCTAGTTTTCACAACACAAGAATGAATGGATTGGTAATGATACATGAGGAAAATAATTAATCAAAGAAACAAATATTAAAATATTTTCTTGTAATAAATAAAGGATAGAAAAACCACATGGGTGATCTCCATGGTAATCCCAATCTCTAGATCGGTCCCTTTCTCCTAACTCCATGGTAAAAGCAATACAAGAGTCCACATATATCCGATGAATATATTTTATAATCATGTACCAAGGTTACCTAAGTATGGTGTGAGATATGAATCTCAGTAGTCCCTCACCCACGGTGTCTATACCAAACTAGGTAGTGTAATACAAATTAAATATTGTGCAAGTATATAGAATAATTACAATTGAATAAATAAACATAACCCATCTAGATTTCTATGGGACACCTGAGGGTTATACCAGATTCAGCCCTTAGCTGGTGTCTAAAAATGTAACTAATTGATAATATTATTGTTATAATTTTATAAATAAATGTTTTCAATAATTAATGTTCAAAGATGTAACAAGGAAACCTGTGATGATAAATAATAATGAAGTTCAAAAGTAATAACCAAGGAAAAATAGACCTCAAGGGTCACCAAATTAGTAATAACTATAGAATTGATAAGGGTAAGAGTGTATTCCAAGTATAATATTCAAAGGAATTCAATAATAATATTCCTACTGGGTCCAAGGAGTTCATACAAGGTAAAAAGGGGACAAACAATGAATAAGATCGATGGGCATCAACCATGGAACTTACTTGTAAATGATGGATCCAAGGAGTGTATCCAAGGCATCCTACAGTGGGTTAAGATATTAATACAAGAATCATCATCCATGAAATTCCAAAATAAGATGCCCCTTTAGTCCAAGGATTTCATGCAATGTAAAATGGGGATAAGAAATGACTAGGAAAGATGGGCTTTAACATTGGCACCTACTTGTCAATGCTGGATATAAGGACTGTATCCATGAAATATTGTAGTTATAAATGAGGGATTTTATGGTTTCATACCAGGAATCCTTGGTTATATAAGGATCGTGTTCTATGTGAGTCTCAACCTAAGAAAGTCGTATCCTTGAATTCAGAATGGGGTCCTCGAGTGCTCAAGGCATTCCATTGAAAATACCATGTGAGATCAAGTCAGGACACTCTTATTTTGATAATGATTTCTAATATTATTAATAACATTAAATCCATTACCTTTCATTTGTGTGACACAGATAATTGGTCATGAAACTATCTAATCAAGTCATAAGTAATCAATAAGTCCATTTGGTTAAAGCTTCTGCTTTTATTTGTTTGACAAGGCCATGTAGCATGAAATCCTTTAATTAAAACCATGTGACTCTAGTTCAATTAATAAGGATCACTCCACTTCCTTCCATGAAAATGGAAAGGTATTCTATAAATGTGAAACCAAACATTCCATTACATTAAATCATTATATTGAATCACTTAACATAGAAGGGTCAAGTGGTGAGAATAGTACTTATCATTAATGATTTATCAAGATAAGTCAAACCTTTTATTATAGATAAATTTACCCTTGTTTTTGTCAATCCAATCGCACCCAAACAGTTGCACGAACATGTCAAGATACTAAAATTAAAATTATGGAAAAACATCACACATGGGTAAATCCAATCTAAAACTGGGCCAAGCAATTATGATGGTTCCTTGGGTCTATAATCACTTAATCTATGTTTTTCTAATTGGATTAGAGACATGTCCTAAACATGTCATATTTCTAACATAACATGAAGGCATAAATAATAATGAGAAAAACAAGTCAAGCAAGCATAAAATTCTAAACAATACTTTTTTTCTTGAAGAAAATGCACATCCATTGAAAGTGTTTTATTATAAAGTCATGGAATTGTTTATCAAAAAATCCCTGACTATATTTATTATTTAAAAAATGAAAGAAATTAAATTCACATTTAGGAGGAATTAAGTTAGAAGACTTTAGGACATCAATTTAAATCAAGCAAAAGTGCAGTAAGCAATTAATTAATGCATTTATAAAATTGTAGGAATTGGAAAGGGTCCCTACATTAGGGTGGAAACAAGCCGAATACTTCAGCCATGGATTCTTTCTAAATCAATGTTGTTGCAACCCCCACTGATCATATACACCTTCGTATACATATAAGGACACCTAGCCCCTATGAACACATCTACATGACCATGACCATGTGAAAGGGGATCCGTACACATATGCTTATATTCATATACCTGTCTCCACTCACCTACGTTTGATTTTTCTTATATATACATTTGTACACCAATCCACATACACATATATTCACTACCATGGTTGAATATACTTGTGACGGGGGAACCTATATATATATATACATATATTTACCTATGCATACGCAGGTGAGTCGCCTTTAACCAAGTGACTTGAAATCACTACGATGCACCAAACAATAATTCCCTTATACCTTTAAGAAATTAAACACCATAAGATATGGTGTTGTGAAACTAATTTGTGGTTTTAAAACATACTGAAAAAAAATTCGGTGGACCAAAAAAACACAAACTACCTCACCTTCAATGTCAGTTGCTAGATCTTACCTGAAAATTACCCAAAAGGCCATTCTCACACCCTATCAAAGGAAGAAACAATTAAAATTGGAGTTAACCGATACTTAGGGTTCATTTGAGGATTGAGGGGAGACAGAAAGACTAATATCATTATAGAAATGGAGAGGAGGATAAGAAAAACCCCTCCTTGAGTCATTGAACAAGAATCTCTATGAAGAACTAGGTGAAATCATGAATGAAGGTGGGAGCTGGAGAGGGGGTTGCGTGAGAGGGGGTTCGCCCGAAGGGGGGTGTCATTCCACTGGGTAAGGGGAGGAGGAAACCTCCATTAGGTATTTCTTAAAACCATAAAAAATAATAATAATAATCATACTCATAAGTTTAATATAATGCATTAAATTTTAACACCTTTTGATAAAAACATTTCTCTCAAAGAAATTATAAACAAAGTAAAGACAATGACTCGCCTCTTTCTTCCACAATTTTACTATGAATTTTCCTCTCACTGTGATTATCAAAAATATCTTGCAATAAAGTAAATGAAATAATCCTCATAGTTAAAAATATTCTTATAAATATTAAAAATACCCATATATAAAATTTTCCTTACACATCATTATTGACCCTTGATATAATAAATTAAAAAAAGATTTTGATATTTGAAAATTTTTAACTCTCCAAATATCAAAACATATACAACTAATTTAAAACATGTACAGTATTTTAAGAAACGTTTTTGTATAAAATTATTTTCAACGTCATATATATTGAATCATCAACCTCGAAATTACACTTTTAAAACAAATAATTCATATATTCATAACATTTGAAAAATTTATTCCCTAAGAACATTTTAGTACTTACTAGATTATATCCAATCAATAAATTAATTATAACTATGAGGATCCATTGATTTGTTATAATTTTTAAATTAACATAAAATACTAAAAAATATAAAATTTCTGTAAGATAGTTTATTAATATAATTAAATCACATGTAAAATAAAGATTCGTAATGTAAATATATAGGTAAAATTTTAAGGTAGATATTCCATTACATCATAAATTTTTAGAAAATATTACTTCAAAAAACCTGAACAAAATTTACGGAAGTGTTTATCCAGGTTTATAGAAAAGGAACACTACTTATTCCCATAGTGATGATCAGATTTAAAACCCAGCCAACCCATTAAGAGTTAATAACCTTTAGGTGAATCTATGATAGAACCACATCCAATTGTCTATATCTAGTAAGAACTATTTTTAATGGAGCATAAAACTCACTTAACATTACAAAATATTGTGTAATTCTTATGAATAATTTTTTTCTAAAAAATAAATTATTTATAAAACATATAATTATTTTAAATAATACTCATTATTTCTCACATTAATGAAAAATTATCAAAAATTTATCATATCCAACTCCTCTTTGATAAAGTAAAATAAATCAAGAGAAAATATTTTAGTGAAGATTTCAGCTAATTTATGGATGGGAAAAATTAAGAACGATGTCACATTTTTAAAAGTGATCTTTAGGAATGTATTCTCTCAAATAAATTTTCCTAGTGCATGAATGTTGGATATGATTTCTAGTTATAATAATTGTACTGGTATTGTCATACATGATATATACATGATCCTATGAAACCCTAAAGTCTGGGATATTACGTTTCATTCACAAAATTAGTGCACAACGTCTTCCAAATGTTATGTATTTTTCTTCTGATATAGAAATTGCATCCATATTTTTATTCTTACTAGAAAATGAGAAAAAAGATATTCACAGTAGTTGAAATATCCTAAGATTAATTTTTTATCTATTTGACATCGTCCAAAATTAGCTTCAGAAAAAAAAAATTTAGTTCAAAATATGTATCCATTGGATCAAATAATACATGATTTTTATATCCATTCATAGATATATAAATTGTTTTGGGAGCTTTAAAATTACATTCCATTGGATTTTAATGAAAATGAGCACAAAGAAAAACACTAAACATGGTGTCTAACATAAAAAAATGCTGAAGAATATATACAATAATACTTCTATATATCATGTTTTAGAACAATTATCTGGATTAATATAACATTAGCTTACATGACGTGCTCATGGGTGTATATATTTTCTAAGCCTGAACTATTCTAAAACCATTGAGAAAAACATTTTTTATTTTTTATATTTTAAAATGTTCCATCCAAATTTTGAGAAATTTAAAAATCAGGGAAGAATTTGATATATCTAATAAAACCCACATCAAAGAATTAATTTATTAGATTATAAAGTTTATTACAATGGTATTATTTAGTAGGATTAAAATAACAATATAAATATCAATATTAACAAGTAAAATTGTGGAATTGGTTTTTCAAATTTTAAAGTCATTTGATAGATGGATTTTTTCTAGTCTTCCATACCTATATTAAAGGGATAATTTTAAACAATATAGTGTTTTAGATAGCTTGAATACAATATTTGAAAAATTGGGATCTTTAAAATTGTGTGGTTATTTTATAGAATCATTTTTAGAAAGAAAACCTTTTATAAAATCACTTTTCCTATCTATTTAAAAAAGGTAATTTTGAAGTGTGAAGTTAATACCAACAAGATTGAAATGGATTCTATCCAACCAAAAGATATGAATGTTTTACCAAAATCAATACCTTTTTTAAGATTATATCTATTAGAAACAATTATATAGTTGTTATGAAATATATTACCATAATTATATATAAAAATTTGATATCCCATTTAATTCCAACTATAGAATAATCCTTGGGTGATTACATGAGGGTCTATATTTTGTTATTTTTAAATTTGTTCTTCTCGTCTTTTTGGAAAAGTATCCAATTTTCATTATTAATATAATCATTAATGATCTTTGTTTCAATGTGAGATACAAAATCGTGATTCTCAACCTCATTTTAGTTTGATCTTCTAGTATGAGTTATGAATTGCAATTCACCATTAACATTCTACAAGGGACGGTATATTGATTCAACACATTGATTAGGTGAAGGTGTATCTGGAGGTTCTTATCATCCTTCTATTTATTTAGAGCGTTAATGTTTAGGTAATGCCAATACATTTTGGTGAACACCATCATTACTATAAGTATAATATTTATGTATATTCTCATCAAAATTGATGTGAATCAGCTCTTCTATGGTTTTGGTCCTCTTGTTGAAACGTTAATTAGATTTATATGATTTAGATTTACCATTAAGGATAGCTACATAAAATTTGGTTTTAAAATTTCCTTAGAGTCCCTTGGTGTTAAGGATAAAATATTTACACCCATCCCCCTTAAAATAGTAAACATTAGAATTTTGTCAACTACAATGTTCATAAGGGTATTTTCTAAGGATGGTATATAACATTTATAAGGATATATCAAGTGTTATTGACCTCCATGGTCCAAAATTATCTAGGGAGTTTGAATTCATTTAAAATAGTTCTAGGAAACAAATGAAGGGTCCAATTTCATCATTCAACAACCTCTTTTTGATGAGGTGTTCAATGAGCAAAGAAATAATGATGATGAGATTTTCAAGAAAAAATATCATTAATGTATTTGTATTGAACCTAACACTAGAATCCCAAATTCGGTCTCTAATTTATTGTACAAGCATAAGATATAAGAAATTCTATCCTAAAAGACAGAATAGTTTAGTGTTCTTGGTAATACAGACACATATGTAATTCCCATGTTACATTTTAATACAAATAATTACAACATAATGTTTTTCAAGAATATAAATATTCTCTCTAAAATATCATTAAATATCTTTAACAATTATTATAGTATATTCCTGGGAATAGAAACAAAATAAGGGGATCTAAATGATCAGTAAGAGTTAAGTACAATAAAAGATATCATGAGTAAATAAGTCATGATCAATAAGGCATAATCAATATGGAAAGGTAAATATGTGGACACTCATTCCATTTTATATATAACTTTAATATCATGATTAGATAAGTAAAAATTAATATGGAAAGGTAGATAACTAAAAAATCCATTTAATTAAAAAAATTAAAATTAAATTCATATGTATATAATATTATTATAAAAATATCATGGATAATAATAATTGAATTCTTAGTGAGTAAATAATTATTTATTGGAAATCATGATCTTAGGTGTGATGATACTTGTACTGTTAAGAAATTTTAAAATATAATTAAAAACTAATGTGTATGTTTACACAAAACCCCCATTTTTCTAAAGCTATCAAACTAATTCATCACATGAGTCTAAAAATTCCTCAATTTGATTTCTATTACTTTACCCCACCCATATCTATATGTCCAAATAATTGCTTGTATATTGAAAATAGATTTAATTTATAAACAATATAACTTATCAAATAATTTTCATATCGAGTATGAAATACATATTAATAATAATTTACCCAATCAATCCTGTAACATTCTTTTTAAATATAGTGACTCACGCATGAAATACCTGGATATTACATTATTTTAGATGAATATTTAATACATTACAAAAATACATGTTGGGGGACTATAATAGCTTTGTGTATTTGGAAACATGGAAACAAAATATCCTATCCTGGTGAAAGATCTACTAAATCTCCCAAAAATATCTACAACATTAGTACTTATATTAAAAACTATTCACCATCACCAGGAGAAAGGAAGCATAAACCGGGGTGAGATCAATTGATCAGTAAGGGTCAAGAAAGGAGACATGTAAGCCTAATCATGAATATAAGGGTATGAGAAAATTATCATATAGATATAAGATAATAACCTCCATATCAAAGATAATAACATAGATAATGGAAAACAGATTGGAAGTTCATAATACATGAATCGTAATGAAATAAAGAGCAAGTTTCAAGAAACCATAACATTGGAATAAGACATAGAATTGTTGAGTGCATAAACATGTGACATAACTATTTGTTAGTTAAGACGCATTGATAGAACTTATGAAGGAATTTCATGGGAACAACACCCATTGTGCGGGAAACACCACCATCCACAATCACAATTCACTCTTTATAATGGACCGGGTTTGCCTATATTCCATTAATAAATATAGTTTCCCCATCTTCCATCATTATGTTGACTACACCTACCGGGAGGGAAAAACCACCATCCCTGGTGGAAGTAATTTCTTTGTAAGGGATTGGTTTTCCACTTATTTTCATTGTAGATCAAGCCCATTGAATTGATTACATTCATTATCTCATGAGATATTAATCTTTACCCAATGCATTAGAGGGAGATATAGCTCCCGCCCAAAAAAATGAAATCGTATAGACAAATTTCAGAAGATCATAAATAAACATATCATAACCCATGAAATGAAATGGGTATCAAAAACATATCATAACCTATGTAAATAGAACGGTTTCATAGTTATTTCATCACAAACATATCCCGTGAAAAGAAGAGTATTTCAAGAACATATATCCCATGAAAGAGAAATGAGATTCATAAACATACTACACGTGAAGGATAAATGAGTTTAATAAAGACCATGTAATTAATCATAACTCATTCATAAAAAGGATATGAATGTAACCTATATATCCCTTCCCAGAAAGGCATGAGTAACATCAATAGATGTAATCTTAGATGGAAAATAATTTTGAAATATACTCTAAAGAAATTCCTAACAAATATATCCTTTCTTATTTAAAAAATAATTCTTAATACATAAAATCATTTGAAAATCATTTTCATAGGAAGAACCTTGAATACTTACAAAGAATACATGAAATAATTTTGATAATAGTTTTCTATGAAATCATTTAAAATAAGATTCAAAACGTTTTAAAAACCTGTTTATTTGAAAAAACGTGAAAATTTTAAAAGAAATATAGAAAATGTTTGGAAAACCATTTCATTGAAAATACATTAAAAACATATAAAAAAATCATGAAATTTTTTTGAAAATAATTTTTCATGAAAACATAAAAAGAATATTGAAAATGTTTGGAAACCCATTTTTTAAAAGAACTTTGAAAACCTATTAATGGAGCTTGAAAACATTTTGGAAATGATTTTTATAAAAAACATATAAAATATGTTTTAAAAAAAATTTGGAATTGTTTTTTTGAAAAAAAAATTCAAAACATTTTCCTAAAGGCGATCCTTTTAAAAATTTCAATAGAAGCTTCAATTAATGATAGTGGGTAAATTTGTAAATGTTGTACAAGGGAAAATAACATACCTTTTTCATAATAAAAAGGGAGGAAATATTCCTTTTTTAGAAAATGATAGGAATATTCCTTTGAATAGATTGGTAAAATAAAAAAAGGGTACAAATTTCTTTTAGATATTATAGGATAATGGTAAAATAATTTTAAAAACCCTTTTTAGAAAACATAGATTTCTGAACGAAGAGATGGTAAAGTCAGGATTTCATAAAAACACATTCTAATCTATATTATGTATAAAAGAGTCGAAAATAATAACAATAAATATGTATACCATTAAATAACAGAGGATAATAAATCTAATGGATTTTCTGGAGAGATGGATCATAATACTGCATCAAAGGAAGCATAAACATAAACTATCTCAAAATGCAATTAGATTGTCTCTATAAATTCTTATAACTAGTATCTCAAGATCATGCACTCCATGTAAGTAAAGGTAAATAAATGAAGGGTATAATATCGTCAAAATATTGAGATTCATGTTATCGAATGTAAAATGAATGTATATACACCTTGAAGAATAGTTTAGGTTCATAACAAAACATGAGTCTCAAAGAAGGAAAATTGAGACAAAAATTGTTTTACCAATTTGGTAACATATGAATGGTAAAACCCATGAAAGAAGGATAATAGAATGGTTATGTGAACACCCCTAAATTTATATAAAAGATACATAAAATAAAATCATGGTCAGTACAAAAACCATAAAAAAATAATGATTGGAAAACATAGATTGTATCTCAATGAAATTAATAGGGAGATGAAGATCCTCTTAGCTTGTGTTTTGATCTCTCTGTACCCGAAAAGTATATCCCAGAGACCCGAGGTCAAATTCGGGTGGAGAAATATTTCTGGGTACTGTAGTAGTACTACAGCTAGTACTGTATCATGTACTGTTCGGTACAGTAGCATCGGGAACTATTCACTCATATGGGCCTCAGGGCTTCCAGTTTTGTCCCCGGGTCCTGCAAGGCTTTTGGGCCACCCAAGGCCTTCAGGCCATTTTTTCTCAAGGCCTTCGTACCACCTTATGTCCTTAAGGCCAACCCAAAGACTTTGGTCCAAATTATGAAGATGTAATAGTCCAACTACAAGGGACAAGGCTTCAGATGAGGATTTAGTGAGGGAGCATTAACAAGAGCAGAGCTAACTAGAATTGGAAGAATGAGAAGGTATGTAATTTCCATTGGTACTAGGACTCTGTATATTTTAATAGGAAAAATATTCAACCAAACCAACAAAGGTGGAGTGTTGATATCTTGATATTTTCTGGTGAGGAGTAATTATAAGTGGTCTTGTCTGGGTGATTCCCTCTAGGACCTACGGGTCATGTAATTATCTCTAAGCCTTTAAAACTTATAAGGGTTCCAACTCACTCCTTGAAAGGTGGATTATCAAAAATAATAAGAAAAATGAATATTTTTAGGCCATTATGACTAATTAATATGTATTAGCCTCTTCATTACATTCATATGTCCTGGTTTTACTTCAAGTAATATTCACTTTTTTCTTCATATGTGTCTTAATTTGTTATATTGTTGATCCATATATTTATATCATGATTCAATAGTGTATAAAATTATATAATTTTAAGTTATATCAGGTATAAGTATATTATAATAATCTATATACTAATTAATTATTTAAGGAATACAACATTCATGGAGACGGTAAGTTGTACGTACACATGAACGTTGTTTTCCATTTTTATTGTCGTATTGAACAAAAGTATTTAAAAGACATATGTATATATATTTATATTTAAGTATACCTATATATATATATCATTATTATAGTATCAATGATATATAATATTTATCCTATAAGTTCAACAAAACCATACTTAATACATTCTACGTGGTGTGTGAAAGAATCACATCGCTTTGATGGGGTGCTAGTCCAAACTTTCTCAAACCTGATTATCTTATTAACTCCAAATGGAAGGTAAAAGTAAGATTTTTGTAGATAGAATATACAATTTTAAATACATAATAGGTATAATATATTACATATATAAACATATTGTACACCATTATTTCCCCCATGATTGGTGGTAAAGGATAAATGAACAATCATTGTTTCGTGAGGGAGTAGTTCTCCGTACACTGAAACAGTATGTTCAACATCAGGTAGATGGAAGAGTTGGTAATTCTAGGTCATACCCATTTCATAAAAAATTCATAGTACGTGGAGGATACTGGGGTCATCACACAAGAAGGGTATAATGAGATTGGAGGTGGCGGATATGGAAAATTAAGGAAATGAGCTTGAGAGAAGATGTCACCACTTAATCAGGTAACACCTTTTGGTTTGAGCCCAAAGGATTCCTTGGGAGGGTTTCAGCCAAAAGGGAGGATTCAAAGTACAAGGGAGGATTTTTGGAAAGATAATTAGGTAGAACATGGACTAACATAAACGTTTTTAGAGATTTGGGGAATGGGTATAGGTGGTGGCCTTTTATAAAGAAGGAAAAGGACTCACATAGAATATTCAGAAACAAATTAGGTGTGCACATTTTATTACATAAAAAAATCCTTACCAGACCAACCCAACTCAATAATGGAAGATTTGTGGAAAACAAATGGACATAAAATGGGTGTTGAACACGTTTATAGGTCATTTGGTCCCTGAATTTTATGGTTTAGTCCCTGATTAAGGTTAATTTGGCCTTAACTATTGTGATTAATTTTAATCTCTTTTACTAATCATTTTGTTCAAAAATTAATATGGTATTATTAGAATAAAATTATTAGAATAAATATAATAGTTTATGTTGGATTTTTTAAATTCCAATTATAGAAGTGGAAAAATTACGATTAGTGTTAATCTCGTAGACAAGATAAAGTAATGGGATTTTAAAGTATGAAATAGTTCAAAAGTTTGTTAAGATTTTATACGAAGTTTAAAATTAAAACATATAATTATGAATTAAATTGTATTATATATGTAATATTTGTCTAATTTTACCTAAAACATATTAATAATATCATTTATCTATAATAATTAATTAGACATAAAGGAATTTCTTAACTAAAATGCAGTATTTTTCACTATTCATCAAAAAATGAAGTCTCTATGAACAATTCCAACAATTCAGCCAAGGAAAATTTTAAAATTATGAATTCAAAAATGATTTTTAATTTATCCATGTAATTTGAAAAAAAAATCTCTATAATTACATTTATTATTAAAATAGATTCATCAAGAAAAAATATTTTAAAAAAAATGGATTTTATCAAAAATATTATCTTTCATTATCGATACGTTTTATTTATATAAAACAAAATATTTGAAAAGTAGTTATTGCTAAGTTTAGAATCTAGCTTATAATTATCTTATTTAAATAATTAATAAAAAACAAATGTTTTGTAGAAACTCAGTGTTGCATGCATCGTACACCAAGTCGGTGTTTCTTATAGCGCAAGACAAGTTAGTATTGCATGTTGTGCTAGACAAGATGGAATTATGGGTGAATAGAATTTTTTTAGTTAGTTTTTTAATATATATATATATATATATATATATCTATTTCCAGAGTCATGTGTAATGAAAAATATTGAAATGAATAATTAATTGATTAAAAAATTCTCAAAACCTTGAGATATTAAATTATACCCCCTTAAAATGAATTTGCCCTTAGATATACATCTTGTGTAGAAAAGGATTAGTACATGAAATATTCATTAATAGAAACTCACATCATAAAAATAGATACAAAAAACTTCCCTTAATAAAGAAAATTTATAGCTATAACAGTTAACCAAAGTAAAATATGACTAGGTTTCCACATAGAAGAACATTTGTTGGGCATAAAGATTGGACATAGAGGAAAAGCATAAATACATATACTGATTTATTGAGGTCATCACTCACAAAAAAGTGAATTATAAAAGGAATTTTGAGGCCCTAAATGTGAAAAATATTTGATGATTTAAAAGTCTATTAGCTCAATGAAAATTATTGTATTTGGACAACAAATATTTTCGATCACTTTTTGAACGTTGAGTAATTCGTGATAAATTTCTATAAACGAAATTTCCTTCTACAGTTTTGCTTTGAAAAATTTATAATACTTGCATTATCTCATGTAATTTATTTCTAGAGATTAACATTGATGGCTAAATCTATAAAATATGCTTTTAATGAATCTTAGGCCAATAATGAATAAAAAGTATAACTATTTGTCTATAAAAAATAACATACAATAATATTAAAAATTAAATAATACTAATTTTTTATCATAAATATTTATTCATTAAATATAAATACACATTAACCAGGACATCGCACTGGATAGTGGAAGGCATGAAACACTTATCATCCTTTGGTCATTGGTTCAGGACACACTGGCTTACTAAACATCATTTGTTGTCACCCAACGTACATGATTTACTTTTTTAAAACCGCACTAATAAAATATATATGATGAAATCCTTGAAATAATGTTAATCAATAATTAACCTTTTAACAAAGGGTTTCAACACAAAATCAGTGCACAAAAACTTCCTCCAAATTTTAACTTTAAATTTTCATGAATGGATGACTATATAACCCTTTAGGAAGATGAAAATACAAAACCTTGATAATAGAGTCAAAAATCATATTTACATTGAATCCCATATGTCACAAAGTATCTATTGGTTATAACATTCCTAATATTTGAATACCCTAATTATATATTCCCTTGAAACATTGTAACAACCTGAATTAACATAAATCCTTCTAGAAAACTTTCATTCTTCCTCATTCAAAATTAAATTTTATTTACACCTTAAATCCAAAAATGTTGTAAACTTCATTTTTATTAGCATAAATCACCTATAAACATGTCCTTGTATAGTTTAAAGGTAATCATTATTGTCTGGTTTTCTTATTCATAACCCATGTATCTTTTTAAATACAACATTATCTTAATATAAATAACATGTAAAGGGTTACCTTTCCTTAGTCAAAATGTTAACATTCATGAGGTAACCTTTCTAGTACATCATAACCATTTAATATATTCTTTTATATCCATAGAAAAACATAAATTGAACAATCCATAAATAATTCTCCATTCCTAATTTTGAAATCCAAATACAAAAATACTTCGATTATTTTATCCTTAATCCATTAACAATGCTACCTCATCCTATTACACAATACTTTTTTCCCTCACATATCATCTGCAGTCTCCTCTTTAACAGCAGTGTAACCATTACTCACACCACCTTGTTGATTCTCTTTAGGAACATTGCTCTTGGGAAATTGAGTTGAATAATGTTACTTTATTCCACACTTAAAACACTTAACATTCGAAGATGACTTAAGGAGGCCAAAATTCTCATCCATTTTGTTAAGGAAACTCTTCATTTTTCCCTTACTATCACATAATTTTTGACAATATTTTCACATTCAAAACACCATCTTGGTTCTTTAAGACTTCACTCTGGTGATTTTTTCCACATTCAGGATTCCAAGGAAACCAAATATTTGTTCCTTCAAGGAAACCATTACACCAACTCTCAGTCAACACCTTCTTTCTCTTCTTTAGTGATTCTGGGAGTTTCTTAAGGTAAACATTGTTAATCATGTTCTATGAAAAATGGTGAGGCATGATTAGGAAATAGTTCACCCTAGTCACCATCCCACTTGAATACAAATTACAAAATCATCCATCACATTCAAAATTAATCTAGTTCCTTCTAGTTCCCTCCATGGACTAAAACCAAAAGAATATTGTGAGAATTTATAATCATAGAATAAATCCATATATTCATGAAAATAATTACTTATATGATGTATAAATAATGACACCATCCATAATATATGACACCATGGGTTTATCCATGTTTATTCATAGAAAACTTATATCTAAATCCTCTATTATGGTTCATGTAGAGTTTGTGAATTCTCAAACCATATCCCCCATGAGTGTCAAACCAGGTGTACAACAAGGCACAATATCATGTACAAGATTACCCCAAGTCAAGACTGGAACCTCGTGTCGGAGTTGTTTTCTATAGTTACATCTATTCCAGATTCCCATCCACTTATTGTATCTAGGAAGGCATGTATTTCTTGGAAAACACTCACTTTATTCTTTACCAAAATTCTAAGAAATTTTCATAATGTTAACTCATCCGTATAATTAACCATAAGGATATCCCAAGACATATAATTATAAATATACCTTGTTATCTCACTGTTTTTTTCTTCCTAGTTTCCAATGGTTGACTAAAACGTTCCTTTTATATTATCTATAGTCACCCAGGCTTAACATACATGGATATTATATCATTTCAGATGAATATTTAATACATTACAAAAATAAATGCAATAGGACCATAATAGTTTAGTGTCTTGGGAAGCATTGAAACAAAATATTCTATCATAGTGAAATATGTTCAAAATATCCCATAAAGATCTCAACCTTTAGTACTTCTACTTAAAAGCATTGTTCATAAGCAAGAGAAAGGAAACATAAAAAGGGGTAAACTCGTATGCTCAGTAAGGTTAAACATGGGAGACATTAAATCATAATCATGAGTATAAGGGTATGAGAACATGATCATGAAGATTGAAGAGAGTACTATACATATCAAAAATCATGACGTAGATCCCAAAATAACAATTTCCAGTTAATAAGACATGAATCATAATTAAATAAAGAGAATATGCCATGAAATCATACCATAGGAATAAGGAAAGGAATTATAGCATACATAAACATGTGATATCATTCCCTATAAGTCAAGATGTATTGATAGAACTTATTATAGAACATCATGGGAACTGCACCCACTAGGCGGGAATCACCACTATCCACAATAAAAGTTCTTATCTTGTAAGGGATCAGGATTCCCCATCTTCCCATAACAGATCGGGTTTCCCCATATTCCATCATCATAGTGACTACACCTACTGGTTGGGACAATCAACCATCCCAAAAGGAAGTCTCTTCTTTGTAATGGATGAGGTTTTTGCATCTTCCCATAGTGGATTAAGCATGTCGACTTTATTCTCATCATTATCTCTTGAGATATATATCATTACACAATACATTAGAGGGTGATATAGGTCCAACCTGTCACATAATGAAATTATACGTACATGTTCCACAAGATCATAAATACACATAACATAACCCATGTAGTGAAATGGGTATCATAAACATGTAAACATATAATAACCTGTGGAAATAGACCGGTTTCGTAGTCATTTCATCATAAATATAAACTTTGAAAAGAAGCTGGTTTCAAAATCATATTACCCTTGAAATAGAAACGTGTTTCATAATCATGTTACCCATGAAGGAGAAATGGGTTTAATAAAGACAATGAAATTAATCATAACTCATTCATAAAAAGGATATGAATGTAACCTTTAGATCATTTACTAGAAATTCATGAATTACATCAATATATGTAATCATATATGGAAAATAATTTTTTAATATACACTAAAAACATTTCTTGAAAAAAATACTCTTTCTTGTTCGAAAAAATATTTTAATACATAAAACCATTTGAAAATAATTTTCTAAGTAAATACCTTGAAAACTTATAAAAAAGACATGAAATAATTTTGAAAACATTTTTCCTTGAAAACATTTAAAATAAGCATCAAAACATTTTGAAAATGTTTCTCTTTGAAAACACTTGAAAACTTTTAAAGAATGATTGAAAATGTTTTAAAAACCATTTATTTGAAAATAAATTTAAAACATATAAATAAATATTTAATATGGATTGAAAATATTTTTTTTGGAAAACTTATAAATAAGGTTGAGAGAATTTTAAAAGCTATTTCTTTGAATGAATTTTGAAATCATATAAATAGAGAATGAAAATGTTTTAAACACCATTTTTATAGAAAAATAATAAAATAAGATTGAAACAATTTTGAGAAGAAATTTTCATTAAAAATATTTTTAAAAAATTTTCATAAATAAAAAACATTTAGAAAATTTAAAGGATGATTCAGTGGAATGATGGTGTGTAAATACGTACATGTTGTAAAAGGAAAAAAAATCCTTTTCCATGTTAAAATGGTTGAAAGATTAATTTTTTGGAAAATTACAAGAATATCCCCTTAAATAGATTGGTAATAGACAAATGGGTGAAAATGTATTTTAGGTCTTATATAATAATGATATAATATTCTTGTAAATCCTTTTTAGAAAACATATATTTCTAACCGAAGAGATGGTAAAGTCAGGCTTTCCAAAAAACACATTCTTAACTATCTTATGTACCAAAGATTATAAAATGGTACCAATAAATGATTATATCATGAAATAATAGTTTATAAATAAACTCATGAATATTCTTGAGAGATGGATCTTAATATTTCATCAATGTAAGCATAAACATAAAAAATCTCAAAAGGAAATGAGATTGTCTTAATAAAATCTTATAACTTGGTATCTTGGGAACATGATGTCCATATAAGGAATGGTAATTAAATGATGCATATATTATCAATAAAAGATCTATATTCATTATATGGAATGTAAAATGAAATTATATATGCCTAGAAAAATAGTTTAGATACATAACAAAACATGAGACTCAAGGAAGGAAAATTGAGACAAAACTGTTTTACCGATTTGTTAACTCATGAAAGTTAAACCCATGAAAGAATAATAATAGAGATTATTTTTAAATAAACATAAATTTCAGTATATGATACATAAAATAAAATCATGGAAATTACATACACCTCACTAAAGTAATGAGTGGAAAACATAGCTTGTATCTCTTAGAAATTAATAGTGAGATCAAAATCCCCTTACCTTGTGTCTTCACTCTCTCCGTAATCATAAAATATTACTATATAATAAATATAAGTTTATAATAAATATTTTACAGAATATTATTATTAAATATATTACCATATATTATTTTATTATTACATTATATTACCCACTTTTTAATGATCCTATGTCAATGTTTCACTTCGGGTAATATTCACTTTGTTCTTCACATGTGTCTTAATTTGTTATATCATTGATCCATATATTTATATCATGATACAATAATGTACACAATTATATAAATATCAGGTATATATATTATAATTATATTATAATAATCTATGTTTTAATTAATTACATAATTGAATACAATGGTCATGGAGACGGTAAGTTTTACGTCTGCATGATTGTTGTTTTCCATTTTTACTCTCGTGCTGAAACAAAGTTTGTAAATGGAATATGTTTGTACGTGAATATATATATATATATATTATAGTATCATGAATATATAATATATATCATATATGTTCATTAAACTTGTCCTTAGTCTATTCTATGTGGTGTGTGAACGAATCACATCGCTTTGAGGGGGTAGTAGTCCACACTTCCTCAAACAAGATTTTTGTATTAAAACCAAATGGATGGAAAAAATATGTTTGTTGTAAAAGTAATACATAAGAATAAATAAATATAAAATATAAAACATTAAATATATAAATAAATTTTCCATAAAAATGGATTCCATGATTGGTGGTTATGGATAAATTAACAATCATCGTTTTGTGAGGCAGTAGTTCTCCGTACACAGAAATAAGATGTTCAACAACTATTAAATGGAAGTGTGTGTAATTTAAGGGAATACCCATTGAAAAACAACATCCTAGTATATAGAGGATACTGGTTTCATCACCCAATAAGGGTATATAAAGACAGTGTAGGGGGTGTAGCAAGAAAATAAAGGAAATTATCTTAAGAGAAAACATTACATCTTAACTGGGTAACTCCTTTATGTTAGGGCCAAATGGCTTCCTTGAGAGGGATTCCACCTGAAGTGAGGATTCAAGGTGCAAGGAAGGATTTTTGTGAGTCTAATTGGTAATATCATGGATGAAATTAAATTTTTGGATATCTGTGAGGAATGGGTAAAGGTGGTGGCCTTTAATGGGGAATAAAATGGAATCAAGTGGAATTTTAAAAACAAATTATGTTTGAAAATGTTCCTACCTAAAAAAAGTCTTTAAAAACCAACCAAAATCAAAACTGGATGTTTTGTGGACGAAATATAGACATATAATGGGGTGTGGACAATATTTTAGTACATTTGGGCCCTTAAATTTAAGGTTTAGTCCTTAATTAAGATTAATTTGGCCTTAACCACTATGACTAATTTTAATCAATTTTACTAATATTTTTTGTCCAAAATTTACGTGTTAGTATTAGACTCTAAAAATTAGACTGAATAAAGTGGTTTATGTTGGAATTTTTACATTCCAATTATAGAAGCAACAAAATTACGATTTGTGTTAATCCCTCAGACGGGATGAAATAATGGGGTTTTATAGCAGGAAAAAAGTTCAAAAGTTTACTAAGATTATATAATCAGTTTCATTGATTCATTTTTTATAATTAATTATATTTTATTAATATGTGTAATATTAAAATTATGTGACTTTAAAATTTATTCATAATATCATTTATCATTAACAATTAATTCAACAAAAAGTTATTTTTCATCTAAAGATCAGTATTTTTCAGTATTCATAAAAAAATGATGTTCCTTGCAAAAATCCCAAAAAGATACTCTAGGATAATTTTGACGTTATGCGTTATAAATTGATAATTATTTTATCCAATTTAATTTCCAAATGTGTTTAAAAATTAATTTATTATTAAAATTGATTTATTTAAGAAAACAATATTTTTAATATAAAACGACCCTATCGAAAATATTATCTTCCATTATCAATATTATTTATTTATATAAAATAAAAGTAATGAAAAGTAGTTGTTTCTTAGTTTAATGGATAGGTTATAATTAACTTATTTAAATATTTAAAATAATTTAAATATATTTTTCATAGAAACTCAGTGTTGTGTGCATCGTACGGCAAGCCGGTGTTGCTTGTAGTCCAATATATTTTGTTATTTCATGTAGTGAAAGCCAAGTTATTATTATATGTGAAAGGATTATTTTAATTACTATATATATATATATATAACTATTTACACTGACATGGGTAATGAAAAATATTGAAAATTTAAATTATTTCAAAAAAATCCTAAAAAGTTTGGGTTGTTATAGTAAATTACCATATGTGGAAATGATATATGATTACAGTAAAAATGTAATCCATGATAACTAATGTAGATATTTTGTGGAAATGTAATTTCCAATGATCATAAAAAGATAATATTTCAAGAATAATTTAATTATTGTTAAAATAAATCAAGAAATATAATATCAATACTCTCAATAAGGACGTTGGATTTTAATACATAAACATCCCATTTTTTAAGATGAATATTAATTAAATTAGAAAAATTCATACATGAGTAATATAATGGGTTAATAGAATTGAGGACTAAGGAAACAAACTTCTAATTTAGTGAAAGATATTAGACATATCCCATAAATATCTTCCCCCTTTGTAATCATCTTAAACATACACTACATAAAACTCTTCGTCATAACCATTGAAAGGAACCATAAGAAAGGGTGATATCAGATTCTCAGTTTTAAAAAAAATGGGAAATAAGTAACATAATATTAGCATAAGTGTGTGTGAGCGTAAGTATAAAATATGAAAACCATACCCTATATATCAAAGATAAAAATCATATGTCACAGAATACTGATTGTAATTTCATAAGTCAATAATCATAATGGAATCAAAGAAAATGATCCAAAAGAATATAACATGAGTATAAGACATATATTTATTTCATTCACATAAACATAAATTTTTTTGAATATGTATAAATAAAAATAGGTTCACTCATTAAGAAGGACATCAAATCCAGCACTCACATAAACATATGGACATGAAACTAGTTCCATGCATAAACTTAGGGAAAGGAAATCCAACTCCATGTATAACACTGTGAACATATAATCAGGTTTATGAATAATATTGTGAACATGTCATCAGGTCCATGCATAACATTGTGAAAATATCATCAGGTTTACACATAAAATTGTTAACATGTTATAACTTCACACATACAATTGTGAACAATTAATCAATTTCATGCCTGACATATTCACTCATGAGTTATCAATCTTTACCTGATGCATTGTATAGAGATATAGGACCCAATAAACACAAAATCCATTCATCTGTGAGAAACAAGATCATAAAACATTAATCATATCATAACCCATGAAAGGGATCTAATTTAATAAAGATTTCATTATTTCATAACCTTTTGAAATAAGTGAGTTTCATAAACATCTTTTCATCATAATCATAAACCATTTATAGAAGGAATAAATATGTAATTATTGGATCATATCCCTAGTAAATCAAAAGTAACATAAAATGATGTTATCTTATCTCGAATAATTTTCAGAAAATATGTGGAACATTTCTTGAAGTAAATAGCCTTTAAACTTTGATAAAAACTTTTTAAAAGAAAAAAAATTAAAAATCTCTTTTCTTGAAAATACCACTATAATATTGTAATGAAGTCACTAAATATACTTTCAAACATTTATTGAGAAAAATATCATTTCTACCTTGAAAAAACATTTTTTAAACATAAAGCTTTTTAAAAATAATTTTCTATTTATGTAACCTCGAAAACATATAAAAAAATCTTTAGAAATATTTTAAAACATTTCTTCAGGAAAATATAATTTCAACATTGAAAAAAAATTAAAAATTAAAAAATTAAAAACCATTTTCCAAAAAATAAGCATGAAAAATAATAAAATAATATTAAAAAATTTGTTGGTCATGGTGACGAAAAATATTATACACATTAAAACAATGATTCATTTATAATTTTCGGTAAAAATAAATGTGGGGATTGTTTTTAAAATAATAGGAATATTTCATAAGAACCTTATAAAAGAGTAAAAATGGGTACAAATTATTTAATAAAAACTTTTTAAAGTGTTAAAAAAAATTAAACCTTTTTAGAAAACATTGATATAGGAGAAAAAGGGTTTTCGACCGAAGATATAATTAACCATGATTTACTTCAAAAAATCGTTTAAAAACATTATTAAGAAAAGAGATAAAAATGTTGTTAAAAAATTTATTCTAATTAAATAACCATAGGTGAAAAATAATCACGAGTTTCATGGGAAGTAAATAATAATATTTCAATATTTGAAGCATAATCATAAACAATCCGCATAAACTATGACATTGTAACATAAAACTCTTACAAATTTCATAACTTTTAGCACAAATACACATGAAAGAATAGAATTAAATGAAAAAAAATATCCTGATAATAAATTAATTCATTATATTACATGTCTAATGGTATTTATATACACCTACATAATGAAAATAGTGGCATAATATAACATATCTCCCAAAGAAGAAAAATTCAGAAAAAATATCTTAACCGTTTATAAGTTTCGAATTATAAACCCCATGAAATTGATATCCTAAAATATAATTTTAAATAACATTTATTTGTAGTATAATATTCATGCCATAGATTAATGGGAATTATATACACCACATAGAAGAAACAAGTGATGAATATGTCACATGGCTTAAAGAAAATTAAAATTAGACATAAACCCCTTACCTTATGTATTGAATTCCATTACACACAATCAAACCTATGATATAATAAATATGAGTTTATTATATATATGTATATATATTACATAAACATACTCGTTTTTATCATGAAATGTGTAACGTCCTGACCCGGCTCACCTCCAAGACAGTGGTCAGACCTGTGAGTCACATAACGTCAAGTGCATCTCCCCGAATGACTGAAGCTATGGACTAGTAGTGAGGGCCCGTGTTCTGTCTATGGGGGAGGATATGCCCTCAAAGGTAATAGGTAATATTACATTAGAAGTAAACAATAACAACCAATAAATAATGGAAGCATGTGAATAAATAAACTACAGTGGAAGAAATATAAATAATCCAACTGAAATATAATAGTCAAGCACAGAAGCTAACAAAAAGATGTCCTGCCATAATGTAGGTCTAAACTGGATGTATTGAAAATAGAACTCAAACACACATTCAACTAAAAGAAAAGACATAAATCATCAACTACAACATGAGCAAGGCCTGGTCCTCTACCCCAGTCCCAATCCTAAGTAGTAATAAACAGTCAAGCATCAGAAGTATCATGATTCCCCTTGTCAATACCTACGAGTATATAATCTACATGGGTATCAACGATGCCCAAATAGGGTGTGAGGGAAAATACTAGAAGGCTGGCACCCATGGTGTCTAAACCTTTTCATTTAGTGAAAAGATAAAAATGTAGTGTTCCATTACATAACCATTTCAAATAAATTAACTTAAGTGCAATGAAATATATAAGTTGGCCTAGGTTCAAAATGGTAGTCGTGACTACTCACCTGCATTAGCCTTTGTCAGTAGTTTTAAAGGGTACCTATCAGTAGAATGAATTTACACACACATACATAAAACCTAGATACACAAGATAAAACAAGGAAAAATGTATACCCCATGCTTGTGCTTTAACATGGGGTTTAAGTCAGGTGTCAACCAGGTGTGCTTCATATCAGAAGAATAACTCAATTCTCAAGAGATTCAAATGGAAATAATATAAACCTTCAGTGCATCATTATTTTAGGTTCAGGTAGAGAGTTGGAGTCAGAACCCATCCTGAAGGTATCGCTACAGAACATCTGTCAATTTATCCAATACCACTAATCCTGTCAATGGAAATATTTTGAAAGACCAAGTATCGCTCGAGAAATGGATTTACCCTAAGTCTGTCCCAATAACACAAAAAGGGATCGAGTGTTATCTAAGGCTGGCTTCGCCACATTGCCAACAGATTCGTCCCAATGGGCCCTTTTGGAACTGCTATCACTCAAAAGTATTAGAATGTCTGAGGAAGTCTCGGTCCGGCAAAGCCATTGACACTACCCCCGGAACATAGAGGTAAACCATCATGAACAGAGGATCTATGTGTGGCCCTTAATACGGGACCCACCTCATTTCCCCGCAATGAATTTAATTAATGTTTTCACTGCAGCTGACATGACATAATCAACAGATAAAATTGTAGCTTAAAAACTAACCAGATACACCCATGCATCAAAAGGCCTAAATTTATCATTTACAACCTAGAACATTAATAAGGTAATATACTATATCAATATCAGTAGATAGTTTACTTTTAAATAAATAAACAGTTCAACAAACAAGTACCAATGGTCCAATAATTTAAGTTAATATTCAAGAAACTATTTATTTATTTTCATATCACTAAAGGGGTTTGCGTTATACCATCAGTTAATTAAATTATAAACCCATCTAAAAAAATACAATGACCATGTCAGCATGCACAAATGGGTGTGCGACCTTGTTGCAACAATTCAAACTACTATTCATTTAATTTAAAAACAATATAAAGGGGTTGTGCAATGCCTACAGTTGATTAATTTATAAACTGGGCTAAGGGAGAAATACATTGACCATGTCGGCACGCCCATAGGGGTGTCTGACCTTGTTTCAAAAAATCAAACAATTTAATTTAAGATGATTAAGGCTGCAACAACTAAGCAAAATGATTAAAATAACTAAATTGGATAAGATTTCACAAAGCCTGTAGGAACGAATAACAGCCCAATGGAGTGCTTTTATAAATATCCTTGAAATGGAGTGAAAGAGAGTAGGAACCCTACCTTTTTTGTCATAGATGACTCTAAGATCTACAATAGGCTTCGATTTGACCAAAAATGGATTAAAATGAAGGATTATAAAAAGCCCCAAAATAGGGTAAGAATCTTCTACGATGTACTACGCATAGATTACTCAATAAAAACGCAAGAATCCAAATGTGCAATGTTAACCTTTCCAAGAGGTTTAATTTTCACCTGACAGTAAAGGAATCAAGTGTCGGACGGAGGAGTAGCGGCCTTCCGAAGGGCCAGTTGGTTGTTGTGCCACCTAGGGGGGAGGATGGGTGCGATGTGAGTGAACGGAGAGGGAGAGAGGAGAGGAGAAAAATGAAAGGAAATAAATAAAATTAAAATAAATTAAAATAAGAGAAAAATTAAAGATAAGGAAAAATGGAAATAAAAGAAAAGAATAAAATAAAATAAAAGGATGGAAGGGAATAAAATATAAAAATAATTAAAAATGGAAATCCCCTATTTTAATTATTTTTAATTTTCCCTTATCCCCCTTTCTATTTAATATCAAATTTTCTTTTCATCATTTGTTGATTTATTTTAAATATTATTTAAATCTCATGTCATTATTTTTCATTCTTTAATAAATTATTTAAATACAAACATCATGCTAAGGCACGACATTGCATTTTTCATTAAATGGCTGCATTTAATTAAACTAATTACAAAGCTGTCTCAGACCTGCAATGAGTTGTGCAAGCACGGACAACAGTCGGTTAATTAATTAGACTGAAATATATTAAAAATGGTTCATACCAGATTAAGGTCGAGACCTTACAAAATGTATTATTTACTTATAAACATTTTTTACCTATTCATTAATGATTCTATGTTAAAGTGATGTTTCATGTAATAACATTTTATTTTTTATGTATGTTCTAATTTATTATTTTTGGTCTTATTACATTAATCATGGTTCCATAATATTCATGGTGTGAAAAATTATATGAAAAAAATTTAGATTTAGTATAAATGTATTTTGTGTAATCTATAAAATTATAGATTTAAAATAAAATAAACCATTTATGGGGATGGTAGGTTGTATGCAATCATGAATGTTGTTCCAATTTTCTTAATGGATGAAAATAAATATAGTTTAATACTATATTGACTATATCGAATAATTTTTATTTCAAAATTTTCAAATTTTTTTATATATTCATGTCTTTAATACCCTCCATATAAATCATAGGTGAAGAAAAAATCACATCACTTTGTGAGGTGGTAGTCTGTCATACACACAATTGATGTTACGATATTACCGTGGAATGGAATGTAAGAAGGAACATGTGATATAATTATCCCAGAAGGATAAATATATAATAAATATAATTTATTTACTCTAAATCCATTATGATATCTATTTATGATATGTATTGACAGAAAACATATAACATCAGTTCGCAAGGCAGAAGTCCACCATACACATGAATGACGATTTTTATCCAATTCGATGAAAGATGAGATGGTTATACATCATGAACATAAGATAACAATACCTCATATTATTTCTTTTATTGAGTTTATTGTATTATATTTCCCTAAAAATATTTTAAGGATGTTCAGGAAGAAACAAAATAAAATGCCGTGATGGGGACTTTACCTCTTCTTCTGAAAAATAAATTTGGTTTTCACCAAAAGACTTCCTAGCTAAAATTTTAGACAAAAAAAGATTATTGAATTAGATTAATGAACAAAGGATGTAATTTGGGTAGTAATGGAATTAAAAAATTGGTTTCTTAAGTATGAATATTAGAGGAGTGGGGATGGAAATTTATAAATGCGGTGAGCGATACACTTGTAATTTTTAGAAATAAAATGGTTTAACAGTATTTTTCACTTTCCAAAAGGAACCAAAATGGGAAATTATATAAAATTATGGTATATATGCATCAAATATTTAATTAAATTTTTTTGACAACATTCTAGTTCATTTTAACTCATATCAGCTTAGTTTTACTCTCTAAATATGCATTTTTACCTTAACGCTGATAATTAAATTTTACTATTTTTAGTATTAGTTATGGAAAAAAATTATGATTACATTGTTAATAATATTATTTATTATGATTTATAATATGGAATATATTTTCAATAATTCCATTCAAATAATTGGAAAATTTTATTTAAAAAAACCGCAAATGCGGGGAGAAAACAGTTTTCCAAGGAGAAAATGTTTAAATGGTAAAAATATTTTTACATAAAAATTAAATAAAAAATTCATTCCAATGAAATAAATTGATTAAAAATATATATAATTTTACTAATTTTACTTTTTATGTAATATTAATATGAAATTAATTTCTAATTTCTCGGAATGAACAAAATATTTCAATAATAACCATTATTTTCACTATCCATTAAAAAATAAATTTTATTTAAAAACAATTACCCAAAGATAATTTGAAAATTTATATTCCCAAAATTATATTTATTTTTTAAATTGAATTTTTATAAATTAGAAAGAATATTATAAAATAAGAGTGAAAAAGGTGAAGAAACTAATTTTTAGAAAAATTCAATTTTTAAGAATAAAAAAGGATTATTCTTTTCACTTGTATAAAAAAATAAGTTTAATGATAAAAATATAATTGTATAAATAATATAAAAATTTAATTAAAATAATTCTCCAAATGTTATCTCTGTAAATTATTGTGGAAAAAAGTATTTTTTGGGCAAAAAAATAATTTTTCAGAAAAAGATTTCCTTTATTTTGTAGTTTTTTTTATTTTAATTTCTAATAAATTTGTCACAAATAGTTAATTTTACATAGGTTTTTAAATGATATATCTTTATAATTTATTTATTCATATTCATAACCAACACTCCAATATCTAGAAGAAAAAATCATGGTAATATTTTTATATAATGTCATGTTTTGTTAAAACTCAGTGTTGCGGGTGACAAATATAAAAATTAGATTTACCTGTAGAGAAATATAAACATAGTACTATGTCTTGTAAAAAATATAAAGAATTTTAAATTTATTTTATAAAATATATATTTCAAAAAAATATCATGGTGTAACAATATACCGCCCTTGAAATGAATACATTCAACATAATTTAAAAAAATTACACTAAAAATTGAGGATACTTTTACCTCATTACATTCTATTATTCCCATGTATCTTCTTAAAACTGGTTTCTTTTTTATAAAACTTTGACCGGGTGAGTGATATCAGATTGTAGAATATTCTATGTATAATTTATAATCTTCATTGGTTTTTTCTAATAAAAAATATCATCCTCTAGTGATTCAACTTCTGAGTTCAACACATGTGATGGACTGGGTATGTACTTCCTTACATGAGATAAATAGAAAATATCTTGGACGTAGCTGAAGTTTCATGGATGCTCCAAATGATAAACAACTAAATTGGTATGATCAATAATTTCAAAGGTATTGATATACCAAGGGAATAGTTTTCCCTACATAATTCCACGAAGTCATTTTTTGGAACATGTTCTCACTAAATTTAGATTTCATATTATGTTGGGAATTGATATCATACATTTTCTACAATATTTTTTTTATGTGTTTCTGAATGTATATAATCTTATCTTCTATTTTATATTTATCTCTAGTCCTAATATATTTGTTTCTCTAACATTATCCTAGAATGTTGTGGTTCTACACTTTTTTTAAAAAAATTTATTCATAAGTGGCCATTTGAATGCCTGAGTAAAATCTATTATTATACGAAAACTCAACTATATGAATGTTTTGATCCTAACCACCTTTGAAATCCATATAATAATAACCTAGTGTATCATTTTAGGTTTCAAATTTTTATCTCATATTGTTTATTGATCTATGGATGATATTATGTTCTAAAACACAATTTTGTATCAATATACTTCAGAAGAAATCATAATAACTTCAAGTTTGACCACATATATTTATCAAATACAATGTAATTTAGTAGACTAGGAAAACATGCCACTTCTTTAATGAATATCCTATAAAAATCCAAAGGAAAATATTTTAATATATAAATGAAGTATGTTGACATCTCATTGAGACTGATTATAAACCTTACATAATTATTCCCATTAGATGTTTTGGGGTGTCTAATGACAAAACTCATGATGATGTTTCACATTCCTCTTCTAGTATGAACAATAATGATATCATCCTATTAAACAATTTCCTCTTTTACATAACTTGCTGACATACAATGTATAAAGATACATACCCAATAATTCATTTCTTTATGTTGTACTACTATAAATACTCTTTCCCGTATGCCTTTGGTAAAAGATATACACATATTTTCCTTCAATTAAGAGTTCAGGTCTCATGGCCCTACCAGATGTGATATGTCGTCGCCCGACATGTAGGAAATCCATTTTATATTACTATAATAATAAAATTTCCAAAATTATATAAACTATAATTTCCTCAACATCAAAGATAAGATAAAACCCAAAGGTTTTAAATAACATTAATCTTATCCCACATATTTTAAATGAATTATTTATGAAATAACACTTTTAGTAAAAATAGAAAAAAAACATATGGTTGCATTTCCATAACTGCATACCAAAATTTCCTTAATCATGATAAAATACCATTATATAAAAACCTCCATAGTGGTTACTAATATATTGAACTTATGATGAACCATAAACATATTAACTCATGATGTAATCCATAACTCTTAAGCTAATATTATATGGAGACATATATGCTAACCTAAATGAAATAATACTTTGATGTGTCATGAATATTATAAACAAAATTAAATTTTAAAAATAGTTCTCTAACATAATTATTGAATCCAAATACATAAATAATTTAACCCTTTTACTTTATTTATTGGGTATAACAATGTTCATTCCTTGTTCAGGGGTTAACAATTAGTTTATGGAATTGAATAAGATAATGCAGAAGTTCATCTAATATTAGACATTTAATTTCATGGAAATTTGTTGCTCTATGAGCATCATTTATACATATAAAATGTCATCCCCTATATTGTAGATATTCTTCAAGATTCATCATCCCATATTCCTAACAAGTAGGAATATGAATCTTATTTCAACTATTTTTATTAAAAATTAAACTTTCAAAAAATTCAATCTTCCACTAATTATATGTGTTATGAATTTAACTAAAGTTCATGTTGTTAATCGTATATTGCGATGGATGATTTGTAACAATACAAATATCTTTTTCTCTAGTAATAATCTAATTTTTTTCTCATAATACCAATATTTTCAACACATTCAATGTTAACATGATTCCTCATGGTTACATCCATTGAATAAAACCCAAAAATATATTGTGAGAAACACTAATAATAGTGGGAAACAGAATTATCCTAATGAATCAGTTATAATATGTATTGATCATGATACCTTATTTACAATATATAGAATATTAGGGTAAACTTATGTCATTCATGGACATTATTTAAATTTTTTATGACATTTTATAATGATTTTGTAAAATTTTAAAGAATATTCCATGGGACTGTCAAACCAAGTGTACAACGTGGACTCTTATCATTCATTAGGTGACAATAGAGTCTAGTTTAGTGTTCCATTTTTATATCTATTACCCCTAGGTACCTATATTATAAATCCAAAACTACTTTTAGTTTTTATACAATGATGTAATTTATTGGAAACTAGTAGTAAAATCCTTTACCCAAATTTTAGGACATTTTCTTATACTTTGACTAATTCTTGGACATACTCTTAGTCGTATACCTACACATAAAGATAAAAATATCACTAAAAATATTTTAATGTTACATTCCTTCCTGGACCATTAATTTTTTTAGTTTAAGAGTGATATGAAAAGTCTATAGGAGGTTTGGTGGAGGTTGGAGCTATAAAAGAACTACAACGGTATTTTTTAGGCAATACAATAGTATTTGTCTATGTAATATGTTGATTTGTCACTTTGGAAGATAAAAAAATTCATGTAATTATTTTGATGATGTACGTAGCATGATATAGATTCACATCATTAATGTTGAATTCAAAATGTGTATTTAATTCAATCTAGGGAGGCAAGAATTTCATTCAAAGTTTGAAAAATGGGAATTCATATTATGAATGTGTTATATAACCTGAAAGTGTTGGGTTACATGTTATTTTATAACACTTTCAACAATTTTTATCCTATCAGTCTATACCTATATCTTTCTCATTTCAAAAAAAACCTATAAACTATGAGGAGATATTTTATACATATTCCTCCTACTCTGATCTATTGGATCTAATGGTTTCCCATTGGTGATTGATGATTATTTCCATCATCTTTATATGCATGTTTTTATCTATTCTTCATCTTGGGATCTATTTCGATGGTATTATTTTGTCTGGGGTGTGTTTTGGGTGATGTTTTTAAAAACCATTAATTTGATGTAGGTTGAATCAAATTTTCCAAGTGTAGTTGTGGGTTGTGGGATGTTTTTTCTTCACTCGGTAATGTGTAGAGAGATCATAAATCTTTTTTAACATATGGAGTCATTGATATATTTTTCATATGTGAAATGTGTGGGGATTTCATGAAATTTATTTCCTTTGGGTTGATATTATGGTTTGGTATAATAAACATAATTAACTGGAAATACTTAAATTGATGGGTATAAGAAAGATATTTTATGATTCATTTGTTTGATATATATTGTTTATGATATTATACATTATTGTATCCAATACTGAAAATAGAAGATGTTGAGGTACTATCTTACACAATATTTGATATGACTTTAGACCCATTCCATGTTTTTGTATGATCAAACCCTAAATAAAAGGATAATGATCTTGTATTTTCCTATTAAAATGGTTTCCCATTGAATCTGGTTTGAGTGATAATTCCAATGCAAAATAATGAGGTAATGTTATTAAATCCCCTAAATAAATTGCGGAATCTCGTGTATGATGTTGTTGTGTATTGTTATGCTTGTTGGGTAACCCAGTATGGTTTGAGCTATTGTGTGATGATTGTGGTGACTAGATTGGAAGTATGATGTGTGGGTCTTTGATGTAGTAGTTGGTTTTCATGGATGTGATGTGGTTTTTCATGTGATTTGCTACAGAGAGGTTTTGATGTTTGATTACAGTGAATAGTAGTGATAAAATATGGTGCTGATGTCTAGTTGTTGTGTGTGGTTGTCATATTTTGATATTTGGTTAGGATGTGTGATGTCTGGTTGTAGTGGTGATATGGTTTTGACTTTGTGTAACTATGATGATAGTTGATGTTTAGTGTTGTAGTGGTGATTTTGTGTGATGGATGAGATATTGTGAGGATTGTTTGTGTTAGTTACCTAGTTAGAAATTGAATAAATGATTATACTTAATAAAATGAATATTAATGGGTTCACTAGTGCATAAAAAGTTTTTTACGTCAACATTTTTTACGTCGGTTATATATAACTGACGTAAAAAATGCAGCGAGTAGCTTTTTATCGTCGGTTATTTAAATAACCGGCGTTACAAATCACACCTATTCGGTTTTTACATCAGTTATACTATAACCGACGTAAAAAACCAATGCGCATGGGGTTTTTTACATCGGTTATTTCGAAACTGACGTAAAAAACCTGATATCTACGCGTTTTTTACGTCGGTTATGTGATAACCGACGTAAAAAACCAAAGCGCAGGTTTTTTTACATCGGTTATTTTATAACCGACGTAAAAAACGAGATGTCTACGGGTTTTTTACGTCGGTTATTTTACAACCGTCGTAGAAACCCCCCCCCCCACCCCCGTGCTTTGGTTTTTTACGTCGGTTATTTGATAACCGACGTAAAAAATGCGTAGATATTGGGTTTTTTACGTCGGTTTCCAAATAACCGACGTAAAAAACCCCCGCGCATTGGTTTTTTACGTCGGTTATCTTATAACCGATGTAAAAAACCAAAGCGCGTGGGGTTTTTTTACGTCGGTTTTAAAATAACCGACGTAAAAAAACCCGTAGATAACTTGTTTAGTACGTTGGTTACAAAATAACCAACGTAAAAACCCAAAGAGCGGGGGGTTTTGACGTCGGTATTAAAATAACCGACATTATAAATTTAAAAAATAGTTTATAACGTCAGTTATATAATAACCGACGTTATAAAACTTTTAAAGAAATTAAAGCCCCGTGGACTATCATTTACGATTTTTTGATTGACAGTCCACCGGCTCGTCTCTCTCGCGCGGTAAACCCTAATCGGCTCATCGATCGACCTATGTTAAACTCATTTTGGCTTCATAGTTTATCTTCTTCACTCCTCTCGGATCTATCATCTCAACTCGCAACATTCAAGTAAGCCTTCCACGAATTTATTTCTTTCATTTTTTTTCACCGATATTCTATAATTATGTTTTGCGATTTTTGTACATTTAATGTAAACAAGATGTAGTGGTTTCCAAGTATGCACCTCATTACTATTTTGATAAGATGGTGATGAGATAATCTAAGATAAATATGATTCATTGATGGAAGTGATACAATTTCACATGGTGTAGGATGATTTATGGGTGGGGTGAGACCATGACATTAGCATTGGGGTGTGAGAGGAAAACTAGTGGAGAAGTGGTATCCGAGAACCTTAATTTTAATATATATAAATATATATATATAATTTTTTATACGAAAAGTTTTATTTATATGAATTATTTTGTGAGTGATCCATAGTGAGTATATGAAACTATTTTTCCATGTTTAGGTGATGATTTAAATTCCTTTTTTCATAGGGCTTTAGTGTGCTTACTCAACATTTTCATGAGACGTTTTAGGGATGATCTTACTATGTATACATGTTATGCCCACCATACATAAATATAAACAATTTTTTTGGTTTTTAAAAACAATTTGTAGTTTTTTTATAGATGTTAGTAGCATGGATGTGTTTTGGAGTAGCGCATTGGGGTGTCAGAGGAAAACTAGTGGAGAAGTGGTATGCAAGAACCTTAATTTTAATATATATATATATATATATAATTTTTTATACGAAACAGTTTATTTATATGAATTATTTTGTGAGTGATCCATAGTGAGTATATGAAACTATTTTTCCTTGTTTAGGTGATGATTTAGATTCCTTTTTTCATAGGGCTTTAGTGGCTTCCTCAACATTTTCATGAGATGTTTTAGGGAGGATCTTACTATGTATACATGTTATACCCACCATACATAAATATAAACAATTTTTTTGGTTTTTAAAAGCAATTTATAGTTTTTTATATATTTTAGTAGCATGGAAGTGTTGTGGAGTAGCTTTCATGAGTATATAGAGTTTATTGTTTCTTCCTAGTTTTACTTTTCGTACTAATAATCATCTTTTTGGTTTATGTACAACAATACTTGTATGAATTCAGGCATAATTATCTAAATTTATTCATTTCGAACTGAGGAGGGTTACTTTTGGTGGGAGCAGATCCTAAATGATATGGTATAAATTCATTCTATCATAACCATAAATAAAGTATAGTTGTATTTTATTTATCATATACATCAACTTATACTCTTCTTTTTCATCACAAACCCTTTTAGAATAAAAAACCAAACTAAGGTCTTTGGTATCCACATTGCCTTTTGTTATAGAATATGGGACATCAAAATCAAATGATTGAACATATTCCTCCCAAAAACACTTCCATTGATTTTTATAATTGTGTGAAAATATTTACCAAATGGATTTAGGGTATGCAGAAACCATTAATAACATGTTAAATAGGTAGTTTATCTAATATATTAAAACATCAAAACCACAATCAACATTAAACTTTGTAGGCGTCATGGTTTTCTTTGATTCAATGAAATTTAAAACTGTTATATCTAACTATATTTTGTTTAAAAATAATATTCAAGCATATATTTTTAAATACCTATAGATTTGTTTTATATTTTAAATTTTTTTACATTCAAATTATGATTTTTTTCATATAAACATATATTTATCTTATCTTAAAAGTATATATTTTTTGATGATATTTGTTATAGGTAATAATGAGTCGAATTTGGATTACGGCACATCGAATGAGCAATGAATTTGAGGAAGGTGTTGATGCCTTTTTGGAATTTGCAAAACGAAATCTTCCAAGTAGTGACATTTTTTTCTGTCCATGCCTGAAATGTTTGAATATGAAGAAGTTGAAAAGTAGATAGATAAAAGATCATTTGATTTGTCATGGTTTTAATCCGAGTTACAGCCCTTGTATTTGGAATGGTGAAACTGGACGGAATGTCACTGATGATGATGATTCGTAAGATGGTAACTCCAATGGAATTGAAGAAATGATTCGCGATATTGTAGAAGAACAAATTGAGATAGAACCGACAGTTGTGCGTCTATATGGTGATGCTGAAAAACCATTATATCCTGGTTGTATAGATTTTACGGTTTTGTCGGCAGTGTTAAGATTGATTAACCTGAAGGCGAAGCATGGATGGAGTGACAAAAGTTTTATAGAGCTGCTACAATTGATGAAAAACATTCTTCCAAAAGATAACAATCTTCCAGATTCACATTACAAAGCCAAGAAAATATTATGCCCGATGGGATTGGGATACAAGAAAATACATGTCTGTCCGAATGACTGCATTATATATAGGAATGAATATGAATTTCTATCAGAGTGTCCTAAATGTGGGACATCACGGTATAAGGTGAAAGAAAAATCACATGATAATGTAGAAATTACAAAGCTCCCTTCAAAGTTATTTTGGTATCTTCCTATAATTAATCGTTTCAAACGTTTATTTGATAATTCACATGATGCAAAAAGGTTATGATGGCATGCTGAAGAGCGGGTATGTGATGGAAAAATACGTCATCCAACTGATTGTCCATAATGGAAGAAAATTGATGCGCAGTATTATACATTTGGAAATGAAATTAGAAATCTCAGAATAGGGTTGTGCACAGATGGAATGAATCCATACTGAACACTCAGTAGCACACATAGTTCATGGCCTGTTTTATTGGTAATTTACAACCTCTCTCATGATGTTTGTATGAAGCGCAAATATGTCATGTTGAGTACAATGATCTCTGGTCGAAAGCAACCTGGTAATGATATTGATGTTTACTTGTCACCGTTGATTGATGATTTGAAACTGTTATGGGCTGATGGTATTAGGGTGTATGATTCTTATAAAATGGAATATTTTCAACTGCATGCAGTGCTTCTATTCACTATAAATGACTTCCTAGCGTATGGTAATTTGTCTGGATACAGTGTTAAAGGGCATAAAGCATGTCCAATTTGAGAACAACAGACGTCATATTGTCAATTGCATCATGGGAGTAAAATAGTGTACATGGGTCATCGAATGTTTTTTCCTATGGAACACCCTTATAGAAGACTAAAAAAGGCATTCAATGGCTCACAAGAATTTGATACTGCTCCAAAACTTTTATCACCTGATCTATATTTTGAGAGGGTGAAAAACATTGACGTGACATTGGGAAAGACACAAAAATCTGGTAATGATGGACATATTTGGAAGAAAAGGCCAATTTTTTGAGTTACCATATTGGAGGTATCATGAAGTTAAACATAATATTGATGTCATGCATGTGGAGAAGAATATCTTTGATTCTTTGATTGGAACATTGTTAGATATTAAAGGAAAGACTAAAGATGGGTTGAATGCAAGATTAGACATACTATCAATGGGAATACGTTTGGAGTTAGATCCCACTCCTAAAGGAAGACAAACATTTCTTCCCCCGGCTTGTCATACATTATCGAAGAGGGAGAAAATTAGCTTTTGTCAGTGTCTTCATGATACCAGAGTGCCTCAAGGTTATTCTTCTAATGTAAAAAATTTTGTCTCATTGAAGGACTTGAAGTTGATAGGTATGAAATCACATGATTGTCACGTCATGATGCAACAAATTCTACCAGTTGCATTGCGTGGAATATTGCCCATTCGTGTCAGAAAGACTATAATGAAGTTGTGTTATTTTTTCAATTCAATTTGTAACAAGGCGATTGATGTGAATGCTTTGAACATTTTGGAAAATGATGCAATTTTTATACTTTGTCAACTGGAAATGTATTTTCCTCCAACTTTTTTTGATATAATGGTGCATTTAATGATTCATCTGGTTCGAGAAATAAAGCTTTGTGGACCTGTATATCTTCGTTGGATGTATCCTTTTGAAAACAATATGAAAATATTAAAGGGGTATGTTAAAAATCTATATCGACCTGAAGCCTCCATTATTGAAAAGTATATTTCTGAGGAGGTAGCAGAGTTTTGTACGAGCTACTTGGATGCGGCGCAACACATAGGTTTGCCTCCATCTCTCCATGAACGAGTTAATAATGAGGGAAAGGGGGTTCGCGGCTTGAAAGTCAAATCATTGTCAGCTGAACAGATGAAGAAGTTAGAATCATACATCTTGAATAACATAGCTGATGCTCAACCGTATATCACATTGCATATTAATGAGTTGAACCAATGTTATCCAAAGAAGAAAGAAATGGGGATTTTGAATGATCACAACAAAAATTTTTTGTCATGGATTAAAAAGACTTTTCTTGGTAGATCATATGTATCAGATACATTAAAATGGATAGTGGGTGGTCCATGTTTAAATGTGATAACATAGTCCGGTTATGACATTAATGGTTATACATTTCATACAAAAGCTCAGGACAACAGAAGTGTAGTTCAGAATAGTGGTGTATTGGTTTTTGCAGAAGCAATGCATTTTTCGAGTGCTAAGTATAAAAACCCAATTTCTGCATCAAGTGCATATTATGGAGTGATTGAAGACATATGCGAGGTTGATTACTTTAAAATTAAAGTTCCCGTTTTTAACTGTAAATGGTTTAATGGTAACAACAGTGTCAGACACGATGAATTTGGAATGACACTTGTTAATCTGAATAGATTGGAAGACACAGCTGATTCTTTTATATGTGAAGCACATGCAAAACAAATTTTCTATGTAGTAGATCAATCAGTTATGAAGTGGGCTGTTGTTTTACAAGGAAAAAAAATATGTTGGTGAGGATGAACTTGATGAATATGCTGATTTATGTGAGATCCCCACTTCCATGGAAATATTAACAGAACATAATGATGATCATGTTAAAGACATAGTTTGTGCCATAAGGAACGATCACGACGAAGGAATTTGGGAAAACAATCCATTTCTACATTCCTAAAATTACAGGTAACACATGTTTACTTCTTTTTTACATTTATTTTTTCCATAAATGTTAGATATTGTAAGTTTTTTATTTATTAAAACATGTTTTAAAATAAAATAAGTATTTGTTTTTGTTTGTTTTAAGTTTGTTTAGTTTAATTTATCATGTTTATAACCATTACATGAATTTTAAAATTCTTATTTTTTTTCACTGAAAATTACTTTACCATGTTTACAATGTTTTCCAGGTTTACCATTTTTACCATTTTTACCATGTTGACCATCTTGACCATCATTTCCATCTTTACCATTGTTTAACATGCTTACCATATTACCAATGTTTACTATCATGTAACTTAGTACGCTTTTCTATTTTCTTATTACAGTAGTATTAAAATATTTGAATTTGTATATTTGTGAACTGACATTTGTTTTTTTTGATTTTAAGGATAATGACAGATCATTAAGATGATCAACCACATGATTCCGGAGAGGAGCATATTTCTGGTCATACCTCTAGGGATGAACATTCACATGCTCCTATTA
Source organism: Viscum album (assembly GCA_963277665.1). Taxonomy (NCBI): domain Eukaryota; kingdom Viridiplantae; phylum Streptophyta; class Magnoliopsida; order Santalales; family Viscaceae; genus Viscum; species Viscum album. The sequence goes on from OY728137.1 coordinate 319,963,020, forward strand.
CGACAAAGAGTTCAAAGGTTGGTAAACGTGGGTGCACACGTTTACCAAAATTATCACTTCCCCATATACAGGATCAAGGGATAGTCATTGAGTTTGATAATGATGATATTCCTAGAGGTCCGAATGCCAAAGATTTTAAGAGTTTTGTTGCAACTCAGGCTAAGACCAAAGTAAGCATTCTGTATGATGATTGGAGAGGTGTGGATAAAGCGATTATCGCTCAGTTGTGGGAGGCGATTTTGGTAAGATCTTTTGTCATTTTTTGACCATTCTTTTAATGTTTCTAGTATATATAATATGTTTAACCTCTTCTTTATCAGATGAAATTTGATATTCCTGACACTGGAGGAGTCAGGAAGAAATGCTTATCGTTGGATGCCAGAAGATGGAGGGATTTCAAATCAACCCTCTCATCTTATTTCATTTATGGTCATAGGATTCATGACAATCTATGTCGTATATATCTTTTTATAGATGAAGACACATGGAGACAATTTTTTTGAAAGTAGAAAAAAAGAGTCATTTCTGGTAAGGGCAATGTAAACTTTTATAAACTTTCTTATATAAATGATTGTATTAATGTTTTGTTAAAGATTTCTTATTCTTAAATTACAACAAACAAGGAAAGCTCATCAGGAGATCCAATCTAAAAATGTATACCCTCATAGTTTATCTCGGGGAGGGTATACATTATTGGAAGAAAAAATGATGGCGGAAAAATTTCAACAACTAAGAGCTGAATCTTCAAGCTCTGAAGAGGTGGCCCCTCCATCCCCTCCATATAGACATGAAAAATGGAAGAGAGCTCGGAAGGGAAATAAAGGGAAATATATTTCGGAAGAATCGAGAATTGTAGCTGAGAGGATTGTAAGATATCTATTTAATTTATTTAAGTTAACTTTTTTCTTCATATAAGTTTCAATCATTACAGAAATGTTCAATTAATTAATACAGGACTCTCTTGAGGAGAAGAGTTCAGAGGGGAGATTTACAACTACTGGGAGGGAAGATATTTTATTTGCAGCATTGGGAAGGCCCGAACATCCTGGTCATGTAAGAGGATATTCGGCAGGTGTATCGGTAAGAAAAGTGTTTCCACGTTCTTCAACTTCTAACATTGAGGGGGTTTATAAAAAAATTGAATCCTTGGAGGTTGAAGTTCAAAATATTAATGCGACGATGGAGGACAAAATTAGAGAGTCGGTGCAGTCTATGTTTGAAGAAATGCAAAGACAATTTCAGACTGCAGCTCCCACTCCTCCACCTCCCCCTGAAAACCCCATTATTTATCCTCCACCGCCGCCAGTAGCTCCCACTCCCCCACCTCAGCCTGCGGAACCCATTTTTTATCCAACACCTCCGCCGCAGCTTCCTACATATTGCGAGTTGTATGTTGATGATTCTCAACATCATATAGTAGCATACGGGTTGGTATATTGTATAGAAGATACAGTTCATCATCAACAATTATAGGTAGAGAATCAGAGGGTCATTGTACAACATATTATAGATAGATCAGCTAGGGTACCAATACCTATAGATGAGGTGGCGACAGTTGGACAGAGTATCAGCCATTTTTTAGTTTGGCCATCCAGAATTCTTCGACTCATTACCATAGAGGTATGAATGTTATATCTTTTATTTTAATTTTTTATTAAAGTTGTTTTATCATTTTAAAACTAATATATTTTTCAATTTTTTTTCACAGGAATACTTCAAAGGTAAAGAAATACTGTATAGACAACAACGAAGACAACAAGCTATGACATCAGATATAGATTCCAGTGGTCTTGACAGATTATCAAGATATTCACATTTTTTTTGGGTTTTTATGAGTTTCCAATAGAATCTCATGTTTGTGGACATTAAATAAGTGCGGGGATTACAAAAACTAATATCATGGAACTTGTTACTGGAGATAAGTTGGGCATCAACATGGTGCAAATGTTTTCCATGTAAGTCTTAACACCTTTTCCATGCGTTATATTTATTAAAAATGTATACTTATGTATGTTTTGTATTAGGTATCTTTATAAAATTTGTGAGAGGAATGAGTTGACAGAAGTATATGGATTCATGGACCCACAATTGATTTCCCCTGAAGCATTTGCATTGAATGAGGAACAAAGAATGGTTTATATTGCTGAAAGATTTGAAAAGAATATAATCACACAATGTTGGATGGTGCCTTTTTGTGAGAGGTATGAAACAAATTTCTCTCAAAGAGTTAATTATCTTTTAACATAAAAAACCACTAACATTAAATTTCCTTTTATCAGTGATCATTGGATGTTAGGGATTTTTTGACCAAGGGAGAAAGCTCTTTATTGGATAGGCTCTGTTCATGGTGATGTGCGAGAAATTTTTAAGAATATATTGGAAAAGTAAGTTTCAATTTCACAATAGTTTTATATATTATAATGAATTTTAAATTTACCCCATTCGTATTATTTTCTAACAGTGCATGGGTCTACTATCAAAAAAACACAAAGAAAAGAAATGCAAAGATCAAATATGTAAATGCGAAGGTAAATTTCCATTTATAATTTGTACTTTTTGATTTATTACATAAAAATAATATATTGAATTTACACTCACTCAAACAGAATTGTCATGAACAAGAAGGCTTCATCGAATGAGGATATTATATGTTAAGATTTATGTATGAAATAATAACAACTGGGACAGTTGTGAATTTTTACCTTGTACAATTTCCTCTTAAACTTTGCCATAATATTTCAATTTGATTTATTCATTATACACGTTAACTATCTTCTTTTTCATTTATAGCTTTTTGATGACCCTAAACACTGTACTTCTGAAGACATCAAACACGTACAAGTGGATTGGTCAAATTATTTTATAGGTTTGATTGAATTTTAGTTGTTTTTAATGTAAAATGTAATTTTGAATATTGTCGTTTTAATTGTGTATTTGGTAGTTGTTTAGGCTGGATTTAGTTTTTTTTGATGTTGATAGTGTAAATTTTGAATGTTATATAAGTGAATGTTTAAATTTTCTCTACTTCTTGTTTTGGTCTACTTTTGATGGTTTTTCTGGTATGGATTTGGGTCTGTGGGGGAAGGGTTCCAAGGGTGTGGTGGTGTGTTCAGTGGGGTTGGGGGTGTCCAGCGGTCTGGGAGGGCTGTCCGGTGGGGTGGGGGGATAGTCCTAGAGGGTGGCAGGGATGCCCAGGGGTGTGGGAAGGCGGTCCAGGGGTGTGGGAGTGCTGTCCAGGGGTGGGGGGGTTATCCAGTGGTGTTTGGGGCTGTCCAGGGGTGTGGTGGGGGCTATCAAGTGGGGTGAGGGGGAGCTGTTCAGGAGAGTGGGGGGTTTTTGAGGGGTGTTTGGAGGTGTCCGGGGGTCGGGGGCAGTCCATGAGTGTGGTGGGGGATCCAATGGGGTGGGGGAGGGTTGTCCAAGGGGTATACATGAGGGTGGGAGCTCCAATGGGGCGGGGGAGGGCTATCCAGGGGGTATACATGAGGGTGAGGGCTCCAACGGGGTGGGGGAGGGCTGTCCATGGGGTATAAATGAGGGTGGGGGCTATCTAGTGGGTATGTTTTATCCAATGGGGTGGGGGAGGGCTGTCCAGGGGGTATACATGAGGGTCAGGGCTCCAACGGGGTGGGGGAGGGCTTTCGATGGGGTATAAATGAGGGTGGGGGCTGTCTAGGGGGTAAGTTTTATATGTTATAAATGTACATGCTTAATTTTGATCTACTTCTGTTTTTGTGGTACGATTTATTTATTTGCTTTCTGGTTGATTCTGGTGGAGAGAAGATGACTGCATTCTGTTTATAAAAAAATGGGTTTATCACGTCGGTTATTAAATAATCGACGTTATAAAATGCCTGGAAAATAGTTTATCACATCGGTTATTAAGTAACTGACGTGATAAAATTCCTAGAAATTAGTTTATCACGTCAGTTATTTAATAACCGACGTGATAAACCCCCTCCCCCGGTTTTTCACTTCGGTTTTATAAGAACCGACGTTATAAACCACACTCACCCCGGTTTATCACGTCGGTTCTTGTAGAACCGACGTGATAAACCCCCCTCACCCTGGTTTATCACGTCGGTTCTAAATGAACCGACATGATAAACCCTCCTCACCCCTGTTTATCACGTCGGTTGTTTAATAACCGACGTGATAAACCATTTTCCAGGCCTTTTATCACGCCGGTTGATAAATAAACGACGTGATAAACCCTTCCCATTTTCTTTATCACGTCGGTTATTTTATAACCGACGTGATAAACATCGCGATTTTATGTTTTTGACATCGGTTTTTAAATAACCGACGTCAAAAACCTTATTTATAACGTCGCACGTATTAACGTCAGCTTGAAACCGACGTAAAAAATGAAAAATAACCGACATAAAAAATGTTTTCTGCACTAGTGGTTGGAACATTATGTGTGGTAACTAGAAAAATTAATTTAATAAATAAATGGGATGATTTTATGTGAATGAAATGAATAATGAAAAAAATTGGTTAACTATGACAACCCTGCTTTTTATTGAAACTTAAACATGATTTATTGCATAAACATCACTTGATACAACAAAGAAGATCGAGAGGTTTAGTGTCTTTGGGGCTTAGCATCATTACATAAAATCATAAAACACTAAACACAACATATTTATTGAAAACATCCATTACATGACCACTACATTCCCTCATACTTAGCATTTCATGTGATAACCTGAGGACATGCATAAGAAGAGGGTGATCTATAAAGCCCAGTAAGGGAATAAACATGGAATATATGAGGATTACAATGCATGTTAGACAATAGGCATATCAATAGAGCACAATATAAACATGGACATAAAGGCGTGATAAATCATGATAATCATAACATGGAAATGTGGCAACAACACATAACATAGAATTAGCATGATCCAAGGCTCATTGCACATAGAGCATGAGTAAATCCCCATTACACGTGAAGCACAAGTAAATCCTCGTTGAACTTGAATTAGCATGAGTCAACACTCATTGCACGTGACTTATCATGATACTGTACTTTACCCAATGCATTGGAGCGCTATAAGGGCACACCATTCTTAAACATTTCATTTCATGCATAAGTGTGCCACATGGATCATAAAACATGGATTCATAAAACATAATAATTTACTCCACGATAAAGGAATGTGGAATTCATACATGAAACTTTATAATCATTAAGTAAATATGCATAAAGGTGAATACCCTTAATGGAGAAATGGGTATGGTATTCACTACACAATGGAATTGGCTTAGAAAATCGGTGAAATTTCGGCAGCGTAACAGCGTGGCATAAGAATTCATAAAAATGGTTGATGAGAGAGATAGAGGTGTCTCATAATATTTACATGAAATGGATAGTAAGGGGGTAATATAGATACATGTCCAAACAATTGTAATGGAATTTAGATTCATGATACAAAAGTATTGCTTGAATGTAAAAGAGGAGAGAGAAGTTCCTTTCGGAATTTCGGCATAGTAACATGTGTAAATGGGAGGCATTTAATGAGTGATAAAGGGGTCTCCCATCATTCAAAAAATAATAGGTAAGTATCGGGGAGGTGAGAAAACATACCCTAGCATTTATAATTTAAATTGAAAGGGCATCACAATATGAAGAATATTGGAAAAAATGAGAAAGGAAGAAAAACCCCTTACCTGGAAGTGTGCTTCCAAAGGCTTGAGAGAGGATTGAGAGAAGCTTCTTGGGAGATTGGGGCACCTTGGGAGGATTCTAGAGAGAGTTGGGCAGAGGTTGGATGAACACCAAAGGCTTTGGGTGGTGAGGAAGTAGGATCTTGGGTGGGTTTATATAGGAAAGGTGAGTGAATTCTTTATTATTTAGGTTTGGGACCCCTTACATTAAACTAATCCAAACCACAAATAAGCTCATGTTTTTGGCCCATGGTTTTTGTAAAAGGGAAGAGGAAAAAAATATTTTATAAGGCCAAAGTCCGAACTTCTTAAAATAATGGGGTTTCTTATGTGGAGGTGAGTCACACTCCCATGGAAAATAATTTAAAAAGACAAGATGTTTAATAAGTCTTGAGGGGTCCATTAATGCTTTGTAAAATAAGTCAAATAAACCCAAAATCACATTATTTTAATGGTAAAACTTATATTGGCTGAACATAAATCTTATAGTATTTTATTACATCACTATTTTGTCATTATGATGTCATAAAACACATTATATATTTAAATGTTATTCAATTTTTACATAGAAATTGGACTGTCTCAGAAAATTATGAAAAAATCACCGTAGGATAATTTATATGTCCTAATTCCATAAATAACATTTATTTTATCTATATAATTTTCTTAATTTGTAAATTTTCACTTTTAAAATAAAAACCATCATTTATCTAAAATTCACGGGTTTTGATAAAAAATGGCTTTCAATCCTTAATAAAAATTACAATTGCATTAATAAAATTATAAGATCATATATATCTAAATAAAATTAATTTAATAATAATAATAATATTTTTCAAAAATATTATTTAATTAGAAATCCATTAATTTATCAAAATAGATTTCTTATCTGAATATTAACAAAGAAATACTATTTGTGTTTTAAAAAACTATTTACAAAGTGTCAATAATGACAAGAAGGTATATTCATTATTATATACAATAAATAATATACATGAACATATTACTAGAGATTTGTTACATAACCCCATAAAATAGCCACATAAGACCTAAGGGTAAGGTGTGTGATGGTGACACACTATTGAGGTGGCTCGAATAACATCGCTTGAATGGTAATCTCTATCAACATCCACTTTTCCCGTAGATGGTCCCGTTAGAGATTGACATGATGATGCTCAGCTTGGGCTTGGCCAAGAGCAAAACCCAAGGACGCCACCTCTTTTCGGAGATCCGACAAATGGGCTACGTATGGAGCAATTCTACTGGATGAGGTCATCGCTTCTTTTGTCTGAGTAAACTGGATTTGTTAAAGCCCTATATTTATACTAATCATGTGATCACTTTTCAAAAGCTATATTATCAACGGTCAAAATTATTAACATAAAACCAAAGAAGTAGACATTTTATATAAACATTTTACATAAAGAGAAATTTAATTAGATCAAGTGGGATTTCCATTATTGAAACATTGGGTCATTACAATATTCCCCCCTTAAGAAATTTTGCCCACGAAATTTCCTTTTCCCACACTAAAACAGATGTGGGTAACTCAGCTTCATCATTTCCTCCAATTCCCAAGTCTCTTTTTCAAACTTTTGGTTTCGCCAAAACACCTTGACGAGGTTCATTGTCTTATTTCGTAGAACTTTTTCTCTACGATCTAAGATCTTCACTGGTTTCTCTCATAAGAAAGATCATCCTCCAACTATACCACCTTAGAAGAGAGTACATGTGAAGGGTCTGGTATGTACTTCTTTAAGAGGGATACATGAAAGACATCATGTACTTTGGCCATGGTAGGTGGAAGTGCTAGTTGATAGCCCACAGCCCCAACATGATCAAGAATCTCGAAGGGGCTGAGTACCTTGGACTTAACTTCCCTTTCTTTCCAAACATCATGACCTTCTTCTATGGAGATATGCGTTGAAAAACCATGTCTCCAACTTCAAACTCAAGGTCTCATCGAAAGTTATCTACATTACTCTTTTGTAAACTCTGGGATGCCTTGATATGATGCTGAATTTTTTTCACCTTCTCCACCATTTCTTTGACCATTTCTGGTCCAAGCAGCTTACGTTCAATGACCTCATCCCAACATGCCAGTGTTCTGCACCTTTTCCCATACAGGGCTTCATATGGTTCTATTTGGATGCTCGATTGGAAAATGTTATTATAAGAGAACTCAACCAGAGGAAGATGTTGATCCCATCCTCCATTAAAGTCCATTGAGCATGCTCTCAACATGTCTTCAAGTGTTTGGATAGTCCGCTTGGATTGGCCATGAGTTTGAGGATGATAGGTTGTACTGAAGTTCAATTCAGTATTCAGAGCATTTTGAAGACTCTTAAAAAACGTAGAGGTGCATCTTGGATCTCAGTCAGACACAATAGATAGTGGTACTCCATAAGGCCTTACCACTTACCTGAGATATATCCATGCTAGTTGATCCAATGAGAAATCCTCCCTAATAGAAATGAAGTGTGCAGTCTTTGTAAGACGATCCACAACAACCTAGACTGCATTGTTTCCTTTGGATGTCCTAGGATGTCTGGTGACAAATTCCATGGTGATTTTCTCCCATTTCCATTCTGATATGGGATATGGTTGCATCATCCCCTTAGACTTCTGCCTCTCATCCTTTAATTGCTGGAAAACTAGGCACTTTGATGTATATTCAACAATCTCCTTCTTCATATTATCCCACCAAAAGTTTTCTCAAAGATCTCGATACATCATTGGGTTCCCTGGGAGAATAGAGAAATTTGAACTATGTGCATCATCCAAAAGTTCCTTCCTCATCTTCAGACTTGATGGAACACATAGTATTTTACCAAATATCACAATTCCTTCTTCCTTAACATTAAACTTTGAGGATTTCCCTTTTTTGATAGCTTCCACTTTTTCCTGTATTCCCACATCATCTTTTTAGCATCCTTTAACCTTTCCAAAAGAGATGGTTGAGAAATAATTTGTGAAAGGATTGATGATGTTCCCTTATTTATGATTCCCATGTCCATCTTCATCTAGTCTAAGAAGATTGGATCCTTCCCAATTTTCATCATTGATAGAATCGCTGGGTCTTTTCTACTTAGGGCATCTGCCACCTTGTTCGCTTTTCCAGGGTGGTAATGTATTGAACAGTCATAATACTTGATGAGATCTATCCATCTTCTTTGGTTCATATTAATATCTTTTTGTGTGAATATATATTTAAGAATATTGTGATCAGTATATATCTCACATTTCTCCCCATAGAGATAATGTAGCCAGATTTTCAAGGCAAAGATCACCGCTTCCAACTCCAGTTCATCGTTGGATAGTTTCACCCATGGATTTTCAACTGCCTTGAGGCATATGATATCACTTTATCATTCTGCATTAGCACACAACCTAATCCCCTTTTCAAAGAATCACTGAATACAACAAAATGTTCCCCACTTATGGGAAAAGTGAACACGAGCGCAGTGATAAGCCTCGTTTTCAACTCCTTTAAGCATTCTTTGCATTCATCACTACAAAAAAACTTTACTCCCTTCCGAGTAAGCTTGTTAAGAGGGTTGGACAATCATGACAAATTCTTCACAAATCATCGATAATATCTATCTAACCCCAAGAAGCTACGGATATCTGTTATCGATGTTGGCCTCGGCCATCCCTCAATTGCATCTGTTTTGGAGGGATCCACAGATATCACATTGCTTGTGATTATATAGCCCAAGAATGAGACCTCTTTCAACCAGAACTCACACTTGTTGTACTTTTCATAGAGCTTCTCCTTGTGCAAGGTCTCTAGTACTGTTCTTAAATGCTCCTCATTATCCTCCATGGTTTTTGGGTATATTAGAATATCATCTATAAAGACTACCACAAATTTTTCGAGGTAATATCTAAAGACTCAATTCATTAATTCCATGAAGATTATTGGAGCATTAGTGAGTCCGAAAGGCATTACTATTATTTCATAGTGCTCGTATCTTGTGCGAAAAGAAGTGTTGTGGATATCTTCCTTCTTCACCCTTACTTGATAATATCTCAACCGCAAGTACACCTTGGAGAAGTATTGTGCTCCATGCAGTTTATCGAACAAGTCATCAATTCGTGGGAGAGGATACATGCTCTTTATCATGATTTTTTTAAGTTCACGATAATCGATGTAAAGGTGCATTGACGCATCCTTCTTCTTGACGAAGAGGACTGGTGCACCCCATGGTGAAGCACATGTGCGTATAAACCCTTTATCCAGATTCTCCTGTAGTTGTTTCTTCAGCTCTTCAATCACTACAATAGACGTCCTATATGGAGTCTTGGATATTGGTAATTCCTTGGGTATAAGTTCAATTAATAATTCAACATCTCTTCTAGGAGGAAGACCAAGCAGTTCCTCGGGAAACACTTCCTCGAATTCCCTCACAATAGGCATTTCTTCAAAGATGGTTTCTTCCTTGGACTCAATCATCTAATCCAGATATGCGTGCTCATAGGGCAGTAATATCCATTCTTGAGATGATGTAGCTAATGGAGATTCATCTTCCTCCTTTCCCTTGTAAAGAATCAGGGGTTGATTCTCAATATGGAGTGTCATTTCCCTCTCCTGACAATTAATGTTGGCTCTATATAAGGAAAGCCAATCCAGCCAATAATTGCATCAAATTCCACCAGAGGGAGTATGACAAGGTTTTATAGGAAATTCAATCCATAGATTACAACAGGGGAGGACTTATATTCATGGGATGCAAGGATTTCCACATTTTCCGTACTCACCGACATATTCACTTCCTTGATTTGGGGTGGTTCTAGGATTATTCTACTCAACATTCGGGATATAAAAGAATGTGTAGAACCTGAATCAAAAAGTATGTTTTCTATTCTTGAATTAATAACTAGCGTACCTTTCACCACTTCGTTGTCGGGGTTCACTTCGGCAAAAGTGATGGCAAAAGCTCTTCCTTCCTGCCTTGGAGGTTGTTGGTTGCCTCCGAAAACCATTGGATTAGGGTACTGATTTGCAAAATGACCCAGTTCTTTGCACTTGTAGAAATGAAGAATGCATTGAGGTTCTAATATGGTGTTCTGCTCCTCTATCGCAGCCGCAGGTCTTTTTTTGGCGACAATTAATAGCTAGGTTCCCTTCTCTTCCACACCTAAAGCATTTCCTCGTCCCCTTGAGAAAATTTCCAGGGTGCTTCTTTCCACACTTTTGGAAAGTGGGGTGCTGGATCTTATTAGCACCATTGGATTTAACCATCGGACAGCCATGATTGAAGTCCAACTTACGCTTTTTCCCCATGATACACATGTAATTCCCTGATCTCCATTTTGACCTTGAGGGCACATCCGACAATTTCCTCATACCTGTCGAAGTCATGGATCGCTAATTCTTTCTGTAGGCTAGGCTTCATCCCACCAAAGAAGCAGTCAACTTTTCATTCGGGGGTAACAAAAAAGCCAAAAGCATATCGTGAATGCCTTTTGAAGTTTTCCTTGTACACTCCAACAGATTCTTCCACTTTTTTCTTGAGGTAAAGGAAGTCCCTTTCTATATTAAGTAGGATGGTGCAAGGAAAAAATTTATCGAAAAACATCTTCTGAAAATCCTTCCATTCCAATGCCACGATCTCCTCCTCAGGCTTCATATTTTTTATCAACGTCTACCATTTATCGGCATCACCCTCCATACGATAAGCCTCTAGGATAACCTTCTCTTGTTCATAACATTGAAGTATGGAGAAGATCTTTAAAATAGAGTTGATCCATTGTTCAGCGATTATGGGATCGGATGATCCACTAAAAGTAGGAGGCCTTTGTCTCATGAAGCTCTCGATGGTGACTTGTTCTTTCATGGGGGTGGGGGGTTAAACGTTCCTCTTGACCCGTGGCTCTATTCAAAGCTTGAGTTAGCTGACAGAGAAGCCTGACAATTTTCTCAATTCCCGCTCCCATTGTATTGGGCATCTCATTAGTACAGTCATCACACTGATCTTTACAATGGTTGTTATCCTGATTCCTCCTATTACTGGACATTGGATGGAATAAAATGAAAGTTAGTGGTAACACATAAAGGGTAATCCAAAGACAAAAGTTGATGACTTATAAATAAACATTTATTTCCTTAACTCATGAGTCTATAGGCTTCAATCTAGGATTTTCATGATCTACTTTCTAACATATATTCTTAGGGGAATTGTTTTTAATTCCCTTAATTAGGGTTCATATTAAGCTTGTGAATTTTTCAAAACATATCCCCTGGGAGTGTCGTAACCAAGAGCGCAGAAAGGCCCATTGTCGTCGACCAGTTCCTGTTTGATTCTAGCTCAAAGCGGTGTTTTCGGGTTTACCCCTAGGATATATCTCTTCCAGAACCGCCTCTACCTGATCGTATCCAGAAAGGGTTGTAATTGTTTGAAAACCCACTTAGTCCGTACTTACCAAAAATTAGGGATGTTTTTATTATACTTAGTCTTATCTCTAAGGCTTTACTAGGGTTTTCTAATCCTAATCCAAAAAATAACTAAACCCCCCTCTGATACAAACTATGACAACCCTACTTTTTATTACAACTTAAACATGATTTATTACATAAAACATCACTTGATACAACAAAGGAGATCGAGAGATTTAGTGTCTTTGGGGCTTAGGATCATTACATAAAATCATAAAACATGAAATACATCATCTTTATTGAAAACTTATTTTACATGACCATTACATTCCCTCATACTTAGCATTGTATGAGATAACCTAAGGACATGCATAAGAAAAGGGTGAGCTATAAAGCCTAGTTGGGGGGAAAACATGGAATACTTGAGGAGTACAATACATGTTAGAAAATAGGCATATTAATAGAGAAAAAGAGAAACATGGACATAAAGGCATGATAAATCATGATAATCATAACATAGAAATGTGGAAAAAACACTTAACGTGGAATTAGCATGAGCCAAGGCTCATTGCATATAGAGCATGAGTAAATCCTCATTGCAGATGAAGCACAAGTAAATCCTCGTTGAACTTGAATTAGCATGAGTCAAAAACCATTTCACATGAAGTATCATGATACTATACTTTACCCAATGTATTGGAGCGCTATAAGGGCACACCATTCTTAAACATTTCATTTCATGCATAAGTGTGCCACATGGATCATAAAACATGGATTCATAAAACATGGATTCATAAAACATAATCATTTATTCCATGATTAATGAATGTGGAATTAATACATGAATCTTTATAATCAATAAGTAAATGTGTATAAAGGTAAATACCCTTGATGGAGAAATGGGCATGGTATTCACTACACAATGGCATTGGCTTAGAAAATTGGTGCAGTTTCAGCAGCGTAATGGCGTGACATAAGAATTCATAAAAATGGATGATTAGAGGGATGTCTCATCATATTTACATGAAATGGACAGTAATGGGGTCATATAGATACATTTATAAACAATTTTAATGGAATTTAGATTCATGATACAAAATTAATGCTTGAATGTAAAAGAGGAGAGAGAAGTTCCTTTCGGAATTTTGGCATAGTAACAGGTGTACATGGGAGGAATTTAATACATAAACATGATTACATAAAGCCTAGTATCATTATATAAAAACATAAAACATGAAATACAACATCTTTATTGAAAACTTCTTTTACATGACCATTACATTCCCTTATACTTAGCATTGCATGAGATAACCTAAGGATATGCATAAGAAAAGGGTTAGCTATAAAGCCTAGTATGGGAAAAACATGGAATACTTGAGGAGTACAATACATGTTAAAAAATAGGCATATCTATAGGGAAAAAGAGAAACATGGACATAAAGGGATGATAAATCATGATAATCATAACATAGAAATGTGGCAAGAACACTTAACGTGGAATTAGCATGAGCCAAGGAGCACATAGAGCATGAGTAAATCCTCGTTGCACATGAAGCACAAGTAAATCCTCGTTGAACATGAATTATCATGAGTCAACAATCATTTCACATGAACTATCACGATACTATACTTTACCCAATGTATTGAAGCGCTATAAGGTTACACCATTCTTAAACATTTCATTTCATGCATAAGTTTACCAAATGGATCATAAAACATGGATTCATAAAACATAATAATTTATTCCATGATTAATGAATGTTGAATTCATACATGAAACTTTATAATCAATAATTAAATGTGTATAAAGGTAAATACCCTTGATGGAGAAATGGGCATGGTATTCACTACACAATGGCATTGGCTTAGAAAATTGGTGCAATTTCGGCAGCGTAATGGCGTGACATAAGAATTCATAAAAATGGTTGATGAGAGAGAAAGGGATGTCTCATAATATTTACATGAAATAGACAGTAATGGGGTCATATTGATACATTTATAAACAATTTTAATGGAATTTAGATTCATGATACAAAATTAATGCTTGAATGTAAAAGAGGAGATAGAAGTTCCTTTCGGAATTTTGGCATAGTAACGGGTGTACATGGGAGAATTTAATGAGAGAGAAAGGGTTCTCCCATCATTCAAACAATAAGAGGGTAGTAGGGTGGAGGTTCAAAACCATACCTCAGCATTTATAATTGAAATTAAAAAGGGCATAAAAATAAGAAAGAAAATTGCCAAAAATGAGAAAGGAAGAAAAAACCCTTACTTGGAAGTGTGTTTCCAAAGGCTTGAGAGAGGCTTGAGAGAGGCTTATGGGGAGCTTTGGGCACCATGGGAGGATTATAAAGAGGGTTTTTCAGAGGTTGGATGAACTCCAAAGGATTTTAGTGAGGAAGAAGTAGGAGGTTGGGAGGGTTTATATAGGAAAGGTGAGTGAATTCTTTATTATTTAGGTTTGGGACCCCTTACATTAAACTAATCCAAACCACAAATCAGCACATGGTTTTTGCCCATGTTTTTTGGAAAAGGTAAGAGGAAAAGATTATTTTATAAGGATAAAGTCCGAACTTCTAAAAATAATTTGGTTGCTTATGTGGAGGTGAGTCACACTCCCATGGACAATAATTTAAAAACACACGATTTTTATTATGTCTTGAGGGGTCCATTAATGCTTTGTAAAATAAGTCTAACAAACCCAAATTCACATTATTTTAATGGTAAAAAATATTTTGGCCGAAAAAAAGCATATAGTATTTTATTACATCACTATTGGGTCATTATGATGTCATAAAACACCTTATATATTTAAACGGTATTTAATTTTTACCCAAAAATTTCACTGTCTCAGAAAATTATGAAAAATTAACTGTTGGATAATTTTGATGTCTTGATTCCATAAATAAAATTTATTTCTTCTAGATAATTTTATAAATATGTTATTTTTCACGTTTAAAATAAAAACCAACATTTATCGAAAATTCATGGGTTATGACAAAAATGGCTTTCAAACCTTAATAAAAATTACAATTGCATTCATAAAATTATAAGATCATTTATATTTAATAAAAATTAATTTAATGATAATATTAATATTTTATTAAAATATTTTTTAATTCAAAAATCCATTAATTAATTAGAATAGATTTCTTCTCTGAATATTGACTAAAAAAATACTATTTGTGCTTTAACAAAAACTATTTACAATGTGTAAATAATTACAAGAAGGTATATTCATTATTATATACAAAAAATAATATACATGAACATAATACTAGTGATTTGTTACATAACCCCATAAAACAACCTCATAAGACCTAAGGTTAAGGTGTGTGATGGTGGCCGACTCTTGGGGTGGCTCAGATAACATCGCTCGAGTGGTAATCTCTATCATCTTCCACTTTTCTCATAGACGGTCCTGTTCGATCTTGACATGATGAAGCTCAGCTTGGGATTTGTCAAGAGAGAAACCCAAGGATGCCACCTCTTTTACAAGCTCCAACAAATGGGCTTCGTATGGATCCATTCTACTAGATGAGGCCATCACTTCTTTTGTCTGAGTAAATTGGATTTGTTAAATCCCTACATTTATACTAATCATGTGATCACTGTTCAATATATATATAAGAAACGGTCAAAATTCTCAACATAAAACAAAAAAAGTTTACATCTTATATAAACATTTTACATAAAGAGACATTTATTTAGATAAAGTGGGATTTCCATTAATGAAACTTTGGGTCATTACATTAAGTGTTCAATTGAAAGTGGAAAATGTCATGTGTATTGTGTGGTGGTGGTGTGTTTTGTTTCATATAGTGGTGGTAGTGGTTGATACAGTAGATGTGTGGTATGGTAGTGATGATGTGGTGTGTAATAGTTAATTTTTTTTGAACCCATTTGTTGGATTATGTTTTTTTATCTTTATATCATTTCTATTTATGATATTTCTATACGTTCCCCACCCAAGTTGGATAACCTTAACAATGATTTGAGGTTATAGATTTCATGTATTTTCTTAAACATCTAGGATCGTGGCGATATCAATGGCCAACTAAAACCTTTCCCATCTTTTTCATTAGTAGTGATGGATTATATGCTTATAGTAAAGATGTGTAGTGATGTCTCAGGTGTCTTTAGGACTGATATTTTTGTTGCTGCTCGGATGTGATGTAATGTGTGGTGCTAGGTGTCTATACGAAAGATGTTATATAATGGTACCTAATGCTACCACTAGATACTATAACATGAGATGTTGGGGTAGGAAGGGACATGTCTGGACCCACATTAGAGATGGTCTATATGATATGTGATGTGATGTGATGTGATTGTTTTTACATAAGGGATGAGAGAACTAGATGTTCAACATTGGGGCATGAGAGTAGAAAATTAGTTGGAATTTGTAGTGGGTAACCATGATTTTTTATGATCAGGATGCTATATTATTATAAAAGATTCATGATTTGGTGAAAAATCCATGGTGAGTATAGGTTTGGTTAGATAAACTATACAGGTTCTTGTCTATTCTACTATATTTTTATGGGTGTATTAGTATTCCTTTTTCACATGTGCACTTGTGGCCTTGCTTATTCCCCTACTAAATATACATATTATGGTCACCCAATATATATACACTGATTTTCTAGCTTCCAGGATTTCTTTTTGGACCAATCTAGACATCACTATCTGAGTTGGAGCTGTTTTTGAGTCATGATCATATATTTTTCCTTTTGGTATATTTTTAAAGGCTTTTCTTTATATCAATTTTACTTTATTGATGCATTATGTGATGTTTGTTTTAATTTATATTTTTGTCTTGAGTTGTTTGGTGATTTTTTGTCCTATATCTCAATCATTTATCGTTAATAATGGTTAATGCCTCCAATAATGTGAGATTTCTTATTACCTCAATTCTAGTTTCCAACACAGGTAATACTGGAGGTAGGAATCAAGGGTCATCATCCATATCTCCATATTGTAGTATATTTATTAGAGGGTTTCATGATATTGTTGTATCAGAGGCAGTTGATAATAGATATTATGTAGGTTAGATTTTGGAACTAGGTGGCTTTAATGGTTTGGTATAGAAATGGAATTACTTGAGCTTAGTGCATCACCTTAGCCAAGAAGGCCAACATGGACATTAGATTTATGGGACCCATGATCTAATTCCTAGACTCTGATATTATTGAATGACATAGTGAGGTGAGCATATTTGTAGGGTAATGACCTTATAGAGGGAAATTCATCATGATGACTGGTGTTAGTGTTACAATTAGCTGATTTGGGAAAATAAAACGAATAAAATAAATAAAATTTGATAAAATTTCATATGACTAGGCTTTGGATGTTGTCCTTGTTTTCAGTATTTTCTCTCGTTCATCATCCCCAAGTCACTCATACAGTTGAGGTCTAGCTGGCTGATCCAATTGATCATCAAATGGATGACACAAAAGAAAATGATGAGGCATTGTATACATATTTTCTTTCCTTTCACTAGAAGAATTTTGGAATGTATGAGGGGAGTGTCTTAAAACTAAACATAAGGAATTTGATAGAGGATAATGAGACCTATTTTGACATAATATGAACAGAATTTTAGATTTTCGTATCATTGTAAATTAGTCAGATGAGGGGAGCTATGTGTTATTAGTAGACATTGTTCCTTGGTGACCTTAATGAGGGATTTAAATTGTTTCCAGACATACATAGGGAGCTATGAGTAGAGTTCATATCATTAATTATGATGGAATCCTAGAGGTATTAGCTTCTCTCCCTTAAGTAGGGGAGTCTGAGTGTAAAGGGGCTTATGATCAAGTACAGGGACCTCCTTCACACTTATTTATATTTTTTTCTAGATGAGGAGTTAAGAGCATGACATCTATAAAATTATTTATACCCAATTATAGGTTTTCATTCACTCCATTTATGCTCTTCAAAAATTTAGAGGTACAAAAAATGGTTGATGTTTTCAATAATATTCTTTCCTTGGGTGTTGAGACTCTATAGTGGGTAAAATAGGGTAAATCTAGGAGAATAGTCTCAGAAAGTGGGTCAAGGTTGTCCAACCTTTCAGGTATCCATTCAGTGGGGAACCAACCATAGAATTTTATTTCTTTAATGTCAAGGATATGTTATTTTATAGATCCTTATGGGGTTTTTCTATTTGTGTTCCATATCTATGTGAGAGATGGTAACTACTAGGATCATTTTCTCCCATCTCAAGGTGGTTAGTTTCAGATGGGTGGTCAGGCCAACTTTTTGTAGCATTAATTTTATTTGAAGTAGTTTCATGAGTAAGGACCATAGGTTTTTGTTAATTAGTTTAGAGTATGTGTATTTGGAAGAGATAAACTTCATTATGGTCCCCATCTATAGGGAACTACTCGATATATTGACCGTGGAGGTTGAAAATAGAGACTCAAAGGACCTGAGCATGTTTTGATGCACATGTAAGTGGCGGAATCACCATAAAAGGTCAATGCTATTCAAGGCACAATTTGTTTTCATATAACATTGTCTACAACTTTTTTAATTCAGGATCCTCTCACTCCTTTTTATCCTTATTTATTCCATATGTAAGAACTAGATGGAGAGATACTTCTAGCACCCCCAGTGTAATCTACACCTATTGAAGGTCATGATTCTTTGTTTGATGTGTGTTGGGGATGTTGACTAGTGATATAAAATAACCACTATACTAGGGACTTATTCTTGTCATAGATATAACCATATAATATCATCTTTTTCATTGATTAGATATATTCCAAGCATGTAATAATCAATAAATTTTGGAGAAGATTTTTTCTTGATATGGAAGGATAGAGAGTGGCGTTCATTAGAGATATAGGTTATTGGTTTGGTGGTATGAAAGTGGACCTATTTTAATTCTACTAGGAAAAATATCTATAGAAGTGTATGTTGGGGGTGTTCCTAGAGTTTTGGAAGATTTTGTTAATTTTTTATAGGAGTTTATGGTAATACCTCCTCAATGTGATATCGAGTTTGGGAAGATTTGCAGCCAGAAACATCTCTCATCTCAATGGATACCTATCAAACATAACCCATAAACATGCATGAGTTAAAGTTTCTTATTGATGATCTAATATAGAGAACTTTAGTTTAAACTACTGTGTCACCTTTGGTTGATCATGTTCTATTATCTAAGAAGTAGGACAGTATTTTGAGGTTTTCAATTGACTACTGGAGGTTGAATCAGCCGATCATCAAGAATAGTTACCCTATTCAAAGGATTAATGATCTATTTAACCATCTGAGAGGGTCTGGTCAGTTTTTTATAATCTATTTTTGGTCTATATATTATCCGTAGAGTGTGAAGGATGAGAATATCCTGAAGGATTCCTTTATATTCTAGTATGCTAACTTTTATTCTATGTTCATGTCATTCAGGGTTATGAATGCTCCTGCTGTGTTCATGGGGATTATAAACTATGTTTTACATGACTTCCTTTACCATCATTTTATTCATCAATGATATCTTGCTGCACTCGAAGTCAGAGTAGGATCATGTTGAGTATCTCAAGTTATTTCACATTTCCTTTAACAACACCAGTGTAATGGGATGTTTTTAAATGGAGAGTTATATATATGAGAGGTGAGTTTCCATCGACATGTGGTAACTTGATAGGTAGTGGAATTACACACATGAAAGGTAAAGGTAGTTTTTTCTTGGGAATATTCAAAGAATTTAGAATAGGTTCATAGTTTCATTGGTCTCATTGACTATTATTAGTTCTTTGTTCCTAATTTCTCTCAATTTGAATCCTAAAAAATATCCTTGACCAATATGATGTAAGATTTTTTTTGGAATGATAAATGTCAGATAGAATTCAATTACCTGAAAGTGAATTTTTCTAGTTCTCTATTTCTTCAATTGCTTAAGGTGGGTGTTTTTTAAGATTCTTTCTGTTATGCATCCCATTTGGTATTGGGAAACACGTTGATGCAACAGAGAGAAGTGATATCTTATGGGTCTTGGAATTTATGACCCCAAGAGTGTAACTATGCCACTTATGATCTCAAGATGGAGGTAGTTGTGTTTATAATAATGGTGTGGCTAAATTACCACATCAGAGAGCATAATGTGGTTTTCAAAGGCCATAAGAGAAATAGATATTTTTTATCAATAAGATATAAATCTATTCCCATAGAGGTGGATAGAGTTTCATTATAATTATGATTTTGAGTTCTCTTACACCATAGGGAATGGTAGTATTTTTGACGTTCTGTTGTTTTGGAAGCACATAGAAGATATGGACCAAGAGTCCATCGATGTTTCTAAAGGGATGGAGGGTCATGGAGTGATTAATTTTGATGTTGGGCTGAGTATTGGTTGGGTGCTTCATTATCAAATGACCAGGGAGTTTTATTTGATGTGGAATATGGAGGAGACTCAATGGGGAGAAAAAGAGGAATAAATGATGTGTGACCGTGTTGGCAGGGGTAATGCTCTTGAGGGATGATTATAGGATGATCAGAACTAGGGATTGTTCTATTGGAGGATTTTACCCCACATGTGGTGCATGAGGGAGTTCTCCATGAGTTTTACAAACCACCATTAGTGGTACATCCTGGTAGGAAAAATATGTATCCTAGATTGAGGAGACATATTTGTTGGTGGATGATGAAATTATCGATGGTGATGTTTACGAAAAATGTATGATTTTTCACCAGGTGAATGTAGAGAACCATGTTCTATGATGCTTATTATAGTCCATAGATGTCCCTGAGTAAAAAAAATGATGGAATCTCAATGGATTTGTACATGGGGTTTCCCTTATATCCAAGGTGATTTGATCTGGTTTGGGTGATATTGAATAGAATTAAAAATTCGCTAACTTCCTCAAAATCCATGAGTTGAGTATCGTGGAGGTTTTGGTGAGGTAGTATATAGATGATGTTGTTAGGCTTCATGATATACTGGCAAACATCATCTCTAATCCTGAATATCATTTTATTTCATGGGTCTCAAATGGAGTACCAAATTATTTTCGATCCCATTAGCACCCTAAAACTAATTTCCACCCACATACGGGTGGGAAGATGAAGAAGACCATCTTAATGTTGGAGGATATGTTGTTTCTTGTGTCTTAGACATTGGTGTAACTTGCGTATGACATATTCCTTTGAATTATTTTTCATAGAACAATAGTATTCCCTTTTCCATTGGTATGGTTCCATTTGAAGCATTTTATGGGTGTTCATGGCGTTCTCTATAGTGATGGATGGAAGTTCGATAGTTGTCAGTATTTGGTCCTGATGTGGGGAAGAGAATGACCGAGAAGATATATTTTTTTATAGCTGGTGTGATATCGTTAGAAGGCCTATTCTGATCTTTAATTGAGTCCCATGATGTTTTATTTTGGGTAAAAAAATTTTATAAGACTATCCACTCGAAATAGTCAGTAGAGGTTTTTAAGTGGAGTATGATTTCTATCTAGTTTTCTGGGACCTTGGAGGTGTTGGGGTGAGCTAGCATGGTGGTGTATCAGTTTATGCTTCCCCTATGATTAGATAGGATCCATTATGTCTTACACATGTCCTATATTAGTTAGTATCTTCATGATGAAACACATATCAGTAACTAGGGGTAGTTGGATATTGATTTTGACATAACAATCATGGGAATAACATTAGAGATATTGGTTCATCTATAGAAGGTTATTCTTATATAGAACATTCCTTCAGTTCATGTGTTATTGAGTATTGGTGGCCTAGAAGTGAGTACTTGGAATTGAGAGATATAAATGTGTACCTAGTACCCGGATCTTTTTTGAGTTTTTCATTTCCTTGTTTTGATTTATTATTGATGTAATTTTTGGACCTTTTTATTTTATGAGATGTGATTTTTAATTTATGTATGATGTTTAATCAAGATTTTGACATATGATAGTGAGAGGAACTTAATATTAATCATGTTTCATTATATTATGATGCAATTCAAACCATGTGGTCCTGTTAGTGTCACCCAAATTAGATAATTTCAGGACATGGAAGAAAGAATTCCATGATTTATGTGCTCAAGGATGTACTTTTATTGGTTGTTCCAATTTCTATTTTGGGTTTTGTAGAGTCTTATATGGCTTTCGATATGGTTTTCTTGAAATCAATCGGTTTTTGACTTGTAACAGTTGTGTGGTATTTCCCCGATTAGAGTTTTTAATGGGGATGTGAATTTATGTGGTTGTGTGGGATATTTTAGGGGTGTATAGGTTTTATATGTTTGAATGGTGGTTTCTTTTGATATGTAACAGAAACCATGATAGTTGTATCATGGGGTGGTTATTAAAACCCCTTTATTTTTTAGGTTTGGTTTTGATTCTATACGACGAAAATCTTTTGAGAGGTATCTAATGTAATGATCTAGGCCTTCTTGGTCCGTTACATTGCTGGTTTCTTGGATGGAGAGTTGTCAAATGAGGATATAGTTGGTTTACTGGAATTTGGAGCTATATTGAAACTACAATATTCTTTTCTATACCATAAAATAAGGGTTTATAGTGTAAGGTGGTGATTTTTATCTTGTGAAACTGGTGAATTCATATCTTGTGTTTGATTGAGGTCTTCAACATTAATTGGATTCATGTTGTGAAAGGTGAATTCATGGCATGTGATTAATTCAAGATGAGGTGACATGAATTTTAGTAGATATTGGAAAAATATTAATTCATATCATGAATTTTTTACACAACATTAAAGTGTTACGTTCCATGTTATTTAAAAAAAATCCATTTTCAAGCATTTATCTATAAAAAACTCTATCTCTTTATAAAAGAACTATAGTCATCCCAATGTGATTTTGGGATGATCATATACCCCTCTTTTTCATACATTGATCTCCTAGATCTGGTGTTTTCTCATTAGTGATTGGTGGTGAGTTTCATCCTCTTTATACATGTGTTTCCATAAGTTCTTCTTATGGGGGTCTACTATGGTGGTTTTTCATTTTGGGTGTTTTTCAGTTGTTTTTTTACTACCCTTGAAGAAATGTAAATTTAACTAGGTTACCTCATGAGGTTGAGAGTTTTAGGTTATTTCTTCTTTTCTCATTGTTTCACAATTAGAGCAGACGACTACTTTAATATAGGGGATTATCCTCTCCTGTTTATATAATCTATGTGTGGGGATTTCATGATTTTGTATTCGATTGGGTGGACTATAAGGGGTTAAATATAATGATATTTAATTGGAATAAAAGAAATTCTTGTTTATAACAGAGACTTCATATTCTTTACTACATTGGTATATAGTATTGATGATATTTTTCATAATTTTTTCCAATACTGAAAATAATGATAATTGAGAGCCTTGCTAGTATAGTAGTTTTTATTCATTGAGACCATTGGGGTGTTGATGTGTGATCATACCATTAATAAAAGGCTAATGAATGTATATTTGGCTAATAAAGTGTTTTCCTATGGAATGTAGTTTTGTGTGATAATACACATTCTAAATAAAGAGTTAATGTAAAAATATCCATTGAACAAACTATGGATGTTGGTGTATGATGTTGTTGTGTATTCTAATCCTTTTTTATTTTTCAGCTATTTTTTCAAGCTGTTGTGTATTGATAGTGGTGACTAGATAGGATATGTCAGGTGTGGGGTTTTTATGTGGTGTTTGGTTGGCATGAAAGCGATGTGTGGTGTTTTTTTTTGATGTGGTTCGCAGAGGTTATGATGTGAAATTATGACAACCCTGCTTTTTATTACAACTTAAACATGCTTTATTACATAAAACTTCACTTGATACAAAAAAGAAGATCAAGAGGTTTAGTGTCTTTGGGGCTTAGGATCATTACATAAAAACTTTAAACTTGAAATAAAACATCCTTATTGAAAACTTGCTTTACATGACCACTACATTCCTTCGTACTTAGCATTGCATGGGATAACCTGAGGACATGCATAAGAAAAGGGTGAGCTATAAAGCCCAGTAAGGGAGTACATAATGAATAACATGAGGAGTAAAATACATGTTAGGCAATAGGCATATCAATAGAGAATAAGAGAGACATGAACATAAAGGCATGATAAAGCATGATAATCATAACATGGAAATGTGGCAACAACACTTAACATTGAATTAGCATGAGCCAAGGCTCATTGCACATGGAGCATGAGTAAACCCTCATTGCACTTGAAGCACGAGTAAACCCTCGTTGCACTTGAATTAGCATGAGTCGACACTCATTGCACATGACGTATCATGATACTATACTTTACCCAATGCATTGGAGCGCTATAAAGGGCGCACCCTTCTTAAACATTTCATTTCATGCATAAGTGTGCCACATGGATCATAAAACATGGATTCATAAAACATAATCATTTATTCCACGATAAAGGAATGTGGAATTCATACATGAAACTTTATAATCAATAAGTAAATGTGCAAAAAGGTGAATACCCTTGATAGAGAAATGGGCATGGTATTCACTACACAAAGACATTGGCTTAGAAAATCGGTGCGATTTCGGCAGCGTAACGGCGTGACATAAGAATTCATAAAAAAAGGTTGATGAGAGAGAAAGGGGTTCCTCATAATATTTACATGTAATGGACAGTAAGGAGATCATATATATACATGTCCCAACAATAGAAATGGAATTTAGATTCATGATCCAAAAGTATTGCTTGAATATAAAAGAAGAGAGAGAAGTTCCTTTCAGAATTTCGGCATAGTAACGGGTGTACATGGGAGGCATTTAATGAGAGAGAAAGGGTTCTCCCATCATTCAAACAATAAGAGGGCAGTATGGGGGAGGTGTGAAACCATACCCCAACATTCATAATTTAAATAAAAAGGGCAATACAACTTAAAGAAAATTGACAAAAAAAAGAGAAGGGAAGAAAAAACCCTTACTTGGAAGTGTGCTTCCAAAGGCTAGAGAGAGGCTTCTGAGAGGCTTCTTGGGAGCTTGAGGCACCTTTAGAGGATTCTAGAGAGGGTAGGGAAGAGGTTGGACGAACTTCAAGGGCTTTGAGTGAGGAGGAAGTGGGAGCTTGGGTGGGTTTATATAGGAAAGGTGAGAGAATTCTTTATTATTTAGGTTTGGGACCCCTTATATTAAAATATTCCAAACCACAAACCATCCCATGGTATTTGCCCATGGTTTCTGGAAAAGGAAAGAGGAAAACAATATTTTACAAGGCCAAGGTCCGAACTTATTAAAAAATTAAGGTTGCTTATGTGGAGGTGAGTCACACTCCCATGGAAATTAATTTAAAAAGGCAAAGTGTTGAATAAGTCTTGAGGGCTCCATTAATGCTTTGAAAAGTGAGTCAAACCAACCCAAAACCTCATTATTTAAATGATAAAACATATATTGGCCGAACATAGGGATTATGGTATTCTATTACATCACCATTGGGTCATTATGATGTCATAAAACACATTATATATTTAAATGGTATTTAATTTTTACCCAAAAATTTGACTGTCTCAGAAAATTATGAAAAATTCACCATTGGATAATTTCGACGTCCTGATTCCAAAAATAATATTTATTTTATCTAAATAATTTTCTAAATATGTGAATTTTTACTTTTAAAATAAAAACCGACATTTATAAAAAATTCACGGGTTTTGACAGAAATGGCTTTCAAACCTTAATAAAAAATTTAATTGCATTCATAAAATTATAAGATCATTTATATTTAATAAAAAAATTAATTTAATAATATTAAAATATTATTTAATTCAAAAATCATTTAATTTAATAAAATATAATTCTTAATTAAATAATAACTAAAAACACCATTTGTACTTTTAAAAACTAATTACAATGTATCAAAAATGACTAGAAATTATATTCATTATTACATACAAAAGTAATGTGCATGGTACTACTTATTTGTTACATAACCCCTTAAAATAGCCGCATAAGACCTAAGGGTAAGGTGTGCGATGGTGACAGACTCTTGGGGTTTCTCGGATAACATCGCTCGAGTGGTAATCTCTATCAACTTCCATTTTTCCCGTAGACTATCACGTTCGAGCTTGACTTGATGAAGCTCAGCTTGGGATTGGTCAAGGGAAAAGCCCAAAGACACCACCTCCTTTCCGAGCTCCGACAAATGGGCTTCATAAGGGGCAATTCTACTAGATGAGGCCATCGCTTCCTTTGTCTGAGTAGAAAATTGGTTCTTTGAAGCCTTATATTTAAACTACCCAGATGATCACTGTTCAACGGCTATAAAAGTAACGGTCACAAATCTTAACGTTAAACTAAAGAAGTTGACATCTTATAAAAACATAAAGAAACATTTAACTGGATCAAGAGGGATTTTCCATTAATGAAATTTTGTGTCGTTACAACATTCCCCCCTTAAAACATTTCGCCCTCGATATTTTCCTTTTCCCACACTAAAACAAATGTGGGTAACTTAGCTTCATCATATCCTCCGACTCCCAAGTTTCTTCTTCAAACTTGTGGTTTCTCCACAACACCTTGACGAGGGGCATTGTCTTATTTCGTAGAACTTTTTCTCTACGATCTAAGATCTTCACTGGTTGCTCCACATAAGAAAGATCGTCTTCTAATTGTACCACCTCAGAAGAGAGTACATGTGAAGGGTCTGGTATGTACTTCCTTAAGAGGGGTACATGGAAGACATCATGCACCTTGGCCATAGTAGGTGGAAGTTCTAGTCGATAGGCCACAGCCCCAACACGATCAAGAATCTCGAAGGGGCTGATGTACCTTGGACTTAACTTCCATTTCTTTCCATACCTCATGACCTTCTTCCACGGAGATATGCGTAAAAACACCATGTCTCCGACTTTAAACTCAAGGTCTCGTCGACGATTATCTGCATAACTCTTCTGTCGACTCTGGGCTGCCTTGATATGCTGCTGAATGGTTTTCACCTTCTCCACCATTTTTTCGACCATTTCTGGTCCAAGCAGCTTACGTTCACCGACCTCATCCCAACATGCCGGTGTTCTACACCTTTTCCCATACAGGGTTTCATATGGTGCCATTTGGATGCTCGAGTGGAAACTATTATTATAAGAGAACTCAACTAGAGGAAGATGTTGATCCCATCCTCCTTTAAAGTCCATTGAGCACGCTCTCAACATATCCTCAAGTGTTTGGATAGTCCTCTCGGATTGGCCATCAGTTTGAGGATGATAGGCCGTACTGAAGTTCAATTCAGTATTCAGAGCATGTTGAAGACTCTTCCAAAACTTAGAGGTAAATCTTGGATCTCGGTCAGACACAATAGATAGTGGTACTCCATGCAACCGTACCACTTCCCTGATATATATCCGTGCCAGTTGATCCAAAGAGAAATCCTCTCGAATAGCAATGAAGTGTGCAGTCTTTGTAAGACGATCCACAATAACCCAGATTGCATTGTTTCTTTTGGATGTCCTTGGAAGTCCAGTGACGAAGTCCATGGTGATGTTCTCCCATTTCCATTCTGGTATGGGCAATGGTTGCATCATCCCCTTAGAATTCTGCCTCTCTTCCTTCACTTGCTGACACACCAGGCACTTTGATGTATATTCGGCGATCTCCTTCTTCATATTATCCCACCAAAAGTTTTCTCGGAGATCTCGATACATCTTTGTGCTCCCTGGGTGAATAAGGAAATTTGAACTATGTGCTTCATCCAAAAGTTCCTTCTTTAGCTCCGAACTTGATGGGACACATAGTCATTTCCCAAACCGCACAATTCCTTCTTCATTAACATTAAACTCTGAGGATTTTCCCTTTTTGATAGCTTCCACTTTTTCTTGGATTCTCGCATCATCCTTTTGAGCATCCTTTAACCTTTCCAAAAGAGATGGTTGAGCAATCATTTGTGAAAGGATTGATGATGTTCCCTTCTTTATGATTCCCACGTCCATCTTCATCAAGTCTAAGAAGATTGGATCCTTCTCAATTTTCATCATTGATAGAATTGCTGGATCCTTTCTACTTAGGGCATCCGCCACCTTGTTCGCCTTCCCAGGGTGGTAATGTATCGAACAGTCATAATCCTTTATGAGCTCTATCCATCTTCTCTGGAGCATATTAAGCTCTTTCTGTGTGAATATATATTTAAGACTCTTGTGGTCAGTATATATCTCACATTTCTCTCCATAGAGATAATGCCGCCAGATTTTCAAGGTAAAGATTACCGCCGCCAACTCCAGATCATGCGTTGGATAGTTCCGCTCATGGATTTTCAACTGTCTTGAGGCATAGGACATCACTTTATCATTCTGCATCAGCACACATCCTAAGCCCTTCTTCGAAGTATCACTGAATACCACAAAAATCTTCCCACTTGTGGGTAAAGTGAGAACAGGTGCAGTGAGAAGCCTCCTTTTCAACTCCTTGAAGCTTTCTTCGCATTCATTACTCCAAGAAAACTTTACTCCCTTTCGATTTAGCTTGGTAAGAGGGTTGGACAATCGTGAGAAGTTTCTCACAAATCGTCGATAATATCCAGCTAACCCCAAGAAGCTACGGATATCAGTTACCGATGTTGGCCTTGGCCATCCCTCAATTGCATCTGTTTTGGAGGGGTCCACAGATATCCCATTGCTTGTGATGATATGGCCCAAGAATGAGACCTCCTTCAACCAGAACTCACACTTGCTGTACTTGGCATAGAGCTTCTCCTTGCGCAAAGTCTCCAGTAAAGTTCTTAAATGCTCCTCATGGTCCTCCTTGGTTTTGTAGTATATTAGAATATCATCTATAAAGACTACCACAAATTTATCTAGGTAATCTCTAAAGACTCTATTCATCAAGTCCATGAATATTGCTGGAGCATTGGTGAGTCCAAAAGGCATTACTATGAATTCATAGTGCCCGTACCTTGTACGAAAAGCAGTCTTGGGGATATCTTCCTTCTTCACCCTTACTTGATAATATCCCGACCGCAAGTCGACCTTGGAGAAGTATTGTGCTCCACGCAGCTGATCAAACAAGTCATCGATTCTTGGGAGAGGATACTTGTTCTTTATCGTGATTTTGTTAAGTTCACGATAATCGATGCAAAGCCGCATTGACCCATCCTT
The DNA here is from genome assembly GCA_963277665.1 of Viscum album. Lineage (NCBI taxonomy): Eukaryota > Viridiplantae > Streptophyta > Magnoliopsida > Santalales > Viscaceae > Viscum > Viscum album. The sequence continues at coordinate 319,992,115 of OY728137.1, forward strand.
CTTCTTGACGAAGAGGACTGGTGCACCCCATGGTGATGCACTTGGGCGTATAAACCCTTTATCCAGATTCTCCTGTAGTTGTTTCTTCAGTTCTTCAAGCTCAACCACAGCCATTCTATATGGAGTCTTGGATATTGGTAGCGGACCAGGTATAAGTTCAATTGAGAACTCAACATCTCTTCTTGGAGGAAGACGAGGATGTTCCTCGGGAAATACTTCAGCGAATTCCCTCACAATAGGCATTTCTTCAAGGGTGGTTTCTTCCTTGGACTCAATCATCTGAGCCAGATATGCGTGCTCATAAGGCAGTAATATCCATGCTTGAGATGATGGAGCTAAAGGAGACTCATCTTCCTCTTGACACTTGTAAAGAATCGGGGGTCGATTCTCCATATGGAGTGTGATTTCCCTCTCCCGACAATTTATGTTGGCTCTATATAAGGAAAGCCAATCCATGCCACGAATTGCATCAAATTCCACCAAAGGGAGTATGACGAGGTTCGCCGGGAAATTAAATCCACAGATTATAACAGGGGAGGACTTATACTCATGGGATGCAATGATTGCCCCATTTTCCGTACTCACCGACATCTTTACTTCCATGATTTGTGGTGGTGCAGGGATTGTTCTACTAAACTTTTTAGATATAAAGGAATGCGTAGAACCTGAATCAAAAAGTACGTTCGCTATTCTTGAATGAATAACTAGTGTACCTGTCACCACTTCGTTGTCGGGGTTCACTTCAGCAGAAGTGATGGCAAAAGCTCTTCCTTGTTGTCTTGGAGGTTGTTGATTGCCTCCGATAACCCTTGGATTAGGGCACTAATTCGCAAAATGACCCGGTTATTTGCATTTGAAGCATTGAACAACGTGTTGAGGTTCGAACGGAGCGTTCCTCCCCTCCGTCGCAGCCGCGGGTCCTTCATGCTGACAGTTAACAGCTAGGTGCCCTTCTCTTCCACACTTGAAGCATTTTCTTGTCCCCCTAAGGCAATTTCCAGGGTGCTTCTTTCCACACTTTTGGAAAGTGGGGTGCTGGAATTTCTTAGCGCCGTTGGATTTATCCATCGGACCACCAGCATTGAAGTCCACCTTCCGCTTCTTGTCCCCATGATACCCCTGTCATTCTCCGATCTCCATTTCAACCTTGAGGGCACATCGGACAATTTCCTCATAGCTGTCGAAGTCGCGGATCGCTAATGCTTTCCGCAAGCTAGGCTTCAACCCACCAAAGAAGCGGTCAACCTTGCATTCGGGGGTAACGACAAAGCCGGAACCGTATCGTGCAAGCCTTGTGAAGTTTGCCTCGTACGCTCCCATGGATTCCTCATCTTTCTGCTTGAGGGAAAGGAAGTCCCTTTCCATCTTAAGATGGAGGGTGCGTGGAAAATATTTATCGAAAAACATCTTCCGGAATACCTTCCATTCCAAAGCCTCGATCTCCTCCTCAGGCTTCGTATTTTTGATCAACGTCCACCATTGATCAGCTTCACCCTCCATACGATAAGCCGCCAGGAGAACCATTTCTTTTTCAGAGCATTGGAGGATGGAGAATATCTTTTCAATGGAGTTGATCCATTGTTCAGCAATCATGGGATCGGATGATCCACTAAAAGTATGAGGCCTTTGTCTCATGAAGCTTTCAATAGCGACTTGTTCTTTCTTAGGGGGGGTTAAACGTTCCACTTGACCAGTGTTTCTATTCAAAACTTGAGTTAGCTGAGAGAGAAGCGTGACAAAGTTCGCGATTCCTGCTCCCATTGGATTGGGCATCTCATAAGTACAATCATCACACTGATCTTCACAACGGTTGTTAGCCCGAGTTCTCCTATTACCGGCAATTGGCTGGAATAAAAGGAAAGTTAGGGGTAACACATAAAGGGTAATCCACAGACAAAAGTTGATGACTTATAAATAAACTTTAATCTCTTTAACTCATGAGTCTATAGGATTCAATCGAGTCTTTTCATGATCTTCCTTCTAACATATATTCTTAGGGGCATTTTTCCCTTAATAAGGGTTCATACTAAGATTGTGAATTTATCAAAACATATCCCCGGGAGTGTCGTAACCAAGAGTGCAGCAAGGCCCGTTGTCGTGCACCAGTTCTCGTTCGAGTCTAGCTCAAAGCGGTGTTTTCGGGTTTTACCCCTAGGATACATCTGTGCCAGAGCCGCCTCTACCTGCTCGTATCCAGACAGGGATGTATTTGTTTGATAAACCACTACCTTAGTATTTACCAAAACATAGGGATGTTTTTATTATGCTTAGTCTTGTATCTAAGGCTTTACTAGGGTTTCCTAATCCCAAAAATAACTAAACCTATCCTCTGATACCAAATATGACAACCCTGCTTTTTATTACAACTTAAACATGCTTTATTACATAAAACTTCACTTGATACAATAAAGAATATCGAGAGGTTTAGTGTCTTTGGGGCTTAGGATCATTACATAAAAACTTTAAACTTGAAATACAACATCCTTATTGAAAACTTCCTTTACATGACCACTACATTCCTTCGTACTTAGCATTGCATGGGATAACATGAGGACATGCATATGAAAAGGGTGAGCTATAAATCCCAATAAGGGAGTACATAATGAATAACATGAGGAGTACAATACATGTTAGGAAATAGGCATATCAATAGAGCATAAGAGAGACATGAACATAAAGGCATGATAAATCATGATAATCATAACATGGAAATGTGGCAACAACACTTAACATTGAATTAGCATGAGCCAAGGCTCATTGCACATGGAGCATGAGTAAACCCTCATTGCACTTGAAGCACGAGTAAACCCTCGTTCCACTTGAATTAGCATGAGTCAACACTCATTGCACATGACGTATCATGATACTATACTTTACCCAATGCATTGGAGCGCTATAAAGGGCGCACCCTTCTTAAACATTTCATTTCATGCATAAGTGTGCCACACGGATCATAAAACATGGATTCATAAAACATAATCATTTATTCCACGATAAAGGAATGTGGAATTCATACATGAAACTTTATAATCAATAAGTAAACGTGCAAAAAGGTGAATACCCTTGATGGAGAAATGGGCATGGTATTCACTACACAAAGACATTGGCTTAGAAAATCGGTGCGAATTCGGCAGCATAACAGCGTGACATAAGAATTCATAAAAAAAAGTTGATGAGAGAGAAAGGGGTTCCTAATCATATTTACATGTAATGGACAGTAAGGAGATCATATATATACATGTCCCAACAATATAAATGAAATTTAGATTCATGATACAAAAGTATTGCTTGAATATAAAAGAAGAGAGAGAAGTTCCTTTCGGAATTTCTGCATGGTAACGGGTGTACATGGGAGGCATTTAATGAGAGAGAAAGGGTTCTCCCATCATTCAAACAATAAGAGGGCAGTATGGGGGAGGTGGGAAACCATACCCCAACATTCATAATTTAAATAAAAAGGGCAATACAACTTAAAGAAAATTGACAAAAAAAAAGAGAAAGGAAGAAAAAACCCTTACTTGGAAGTGTGCTTCCAAAGGCTAGAGAGAGGCTTGTGAGAGGCTTCTTGGGAGCTTGGGGCACCTTGAGAGGATTATAGAGAGAGTAGGGCAGAGGTAGGACGAACTTCAAGGGCTTTGAGTGAGGAGGAAGTGGGAGCTTGGGTGGGTTTATATAGGAAAGGTGAGAGAATTCTTTATTATTTAGGTTTGGGACCCCTTATATTAAAATAATCCAAACAACAAACCATCCCATGGTATTTGCCCATGGTTTCTGGAAAAGGAAAGAGGAAAAAAATATTTTACAAGGCCAAGGTCCGAACTTATTAAAAAATTAGGGTTGCTTATGTGGAGGTGAGTCACACTCCCATGGAAATTAATTTAAAAAGGCAAAGTGTTGAATAAGTCTTGAGGGCTCCATTAATGCATTGAAAAGTGAGTCAAACCAACCCAAAACCTCATTATTTAAATGATAAAACATATATTGGCCGAAAATAGGGATTATGGAATTTTATTACATCACCATTGGGTCATTATGATGTCATAAAACACATTATATATTTAAATGGTATTTAATTTTTACCCAAAAATTTGACTGTCTCAGAAAATTATGAAAAATTCACCGTTGGATAATTTCGACGTCCTGATTCCAAAAATAATATTTATTTTATCTAAATAATTTTCTAAATATGTGAATTTTTACTTTTAAAATAAAAACCGACATTTATAAAAAATTCACGGGTTTTGACAGAAATGGCTTTCAAACCTTAATAAAAATTTTAATTGCATTCATAAAATTATAAGATCATTTATATTTAATAAAAAATTAATTTAATAATATTAAAATATTATTTAATTCAAAAATCATTTAATTTAATAAAATATAATTCTTAATTAAATAATAACTAAAAACACCATTTGTACTTTTAAAAACTAATTACAATGTATCAAAAATGACTAGAAATTATATTAATTATTATATACAAAAGTAATGTGCATGGTACTACTTATTTGTTACATAACCCCTTAAAATAACCGCATAATACCTAAGGGTAAGGTGTGCGATGGTGACAGACTCTTGGGGTTGCTCGGATAACATCGCTCGAGTGGTAATCTCTATCAACTTCCATTTTTCTCGTAGACGATCACGTTCGAGCTTGACTTGATGAAGCTCAGCTTGGGCTTGGTCAAGGGCAAAGCCCAAAGACGCCACCTCCTTTCCGAGCTCTGACAAATGGGCTTTGTAAGGGGAAATTCTACTGTTCAACGGCTATAAAAGTAACGGTCACAAATCTTAATGTTAAACTAAAGAAGTTGACATCTTATAAAAACATAAAGAAACATTTAACTGGATCAAGAGGGATTTTCCGTTAATGAAATTTTGGGTCGTTAAAGAAATTGTGGTGGATAGTGGTGTTGATGTGTGGTGGTAGCATATATATGTTGTGTTCAATGATTGTGTATTGAGATTTGGTTAGGATGTGCTATGTGTGGTTATAGTAGTGTGATGGCTAGGTCGATAAGGCACAATGATGATTGTTGATATTTGGTGTTGTGGTGGTGAATTTGCGAGATGGATGAGTTGTTTTTTTAGTGGGGTTGTTTTAGTTTATCAGTTATCCATCTAATAAATAATTATGATTAATGATATAATAATTTATAGATCCAACATTGTATATGGCTATAGAATAAATTAACTGAATAAATAAATTTAATTCACGAATCTGAATGAATTTTCTAATGAATTAAAGTGGTGGAGTTTGTAATTAAATGTGGAAAATGCTTTGTGTATTGTGTGTTGGTGGTGTGGTGTGTTCCATGTAGTGGCAGCAAAAGTTGATATGTTTCATGTGAGGTATAATATTGGTAATTTTGTGTGATCTAGTGCATTTTTTGAGAAACCGTAGTTTGGGTAACATGTGTGATCTATATTTCTTGAAATTTTATCCAATTTCTAAATATGCCTCACCAATGTTGGATAACCTTATAAATTATCTAAGGCTCTAGGTTCCAATTGATTCCCCAAACATCATGGATGGTGGTGATAGATATGGGTTTCTACCCCCTATTCCCCCCTCATCCTTCAAAAGTGATAGATCACGTGTCTATTGGTGATATTTGTAGTGATGGTCCATGTTTCATTAGGATAGATGTGTTTGTTGTAGATTTTATGATACATGATATGTGGGTCTGGGTTACTTCGGTTCCGAGGTCATGTGATGGTACATGATCCTAGCATCAGATGTTGGGCCTTTCGAGGGTGGGGTAGGTGCATATTCAACCTTTCCAACATTGTCGACAACTAGTATGAGACGTGATGTGATGTTAATGGAAGGGCTTAGAGTACCTTACATTCATATTTGGTTCATGAGATTGTAAAATTAGTGGGGAAGCAGAAGTGAGGTTCCTAGATTTGTTATGATCTTGATGTTATATTATTATATTCAATGAGTGGTTTTCTGAGTGAGAAATGGAGAGTGTAGGTTTGGTTAAATGACCTATATAGGTTTTTTGTTAGTTGCGATATTTTTACATTTGACCATCTGAATGATCTTTTAAATTATTCACTTGAGGCCTTGGTTATATCCCTACTAAGAATACCTATTATTCTCACCCAACATATATAAACTAGTCAACAGATTTCTAGGAGGACTCTTGCGATCGAGCATGACATTAGTAGTTGGGTTGGAGGTGTTGTTAAGTCAATGTCATCAATTTTTCAATTTGCCATATTTTCACAGAATTTTATTGTTATCAATTTTAATATATTCATGCTTTGGGGGGGATGTTTACCACTATATTATCTACTGGAGTTTTTTGTGGTTATTTATCCCGCCTTTCAATCATGTTACATTTATAGAGAGTAACGGCTCCCTTACTATGAGATATTTTATACCCCTAGTACTAGTGACCATCATTGGGCCTACTGTATGTGGGACATTGGGGTTTATTATCTCCCTACCAAAATTTAATAATTCATAGTGGGAAGGGGTCATGATTGATATCAGTGATTTTTATCATTATAGTTTCTAAATGTTAAATAAAACATTCCTCTAATACCAACTATAAGGACATAGGATTGTGATACATAAATATAATATATTTTTAGATGAATATTAATTACATTACAATAAAACACATTTGGGGATATTAATTGTTTAGTATCTTTGGAGACAATTTATTTAATATTCTTATTTAGTGAAAGATCTTTAATATCACCCATAATGATGTTACCCTTTTTACTCCATAAATATACCATACAAAAAATCATTCTTCATAACCATGGAAAAGAATCATAAAAAAGGATGATATCATATGATTGGTAAAGGTACACCTTGGAAATACACAGACATAATGTGATATTATCGGTATGATAACTTAATCATAATATTTTAAAACTATACCCTTTATATCAACGATCAAAATCTCGTGTCACAACCTAAATATTAGAAGCTCATATGTCATGAATCATAATGAAATCGAAGAACATGATCCTTGAGAATATAAAATTGGCATAATTCATATATTTATGGAATACACATAATATTATAGCCTTGGTAACATGTATAAAGTGAAACATGTTTACTTATTAAGCTTAGGAGATGAAATCAGTCCCTCATATAAACAAATGGACATGAAACCAGTTCTACACATAACCTTATGGGAATGAATTATAAGACCACACATAACACTGTAAACATGTAATAATGTTATTCTATAACATTACTAACATGTCATCAGGTTCACACATAGCAGTGTGAATATGTCATCCGGTTCATTCATTACATTGTGAACATACAATAAGGTCCACACATAACATAGTGAACAGGTAATAAGATTCACACATAACATATTTACTCAGGACTTATCCATATTTTCCCAATTAATTATAGGGATATATGGGTCTTTCCCTTCATATAATCTATACATATGTCTTTTAAAAATATCATAAAATATTCATGATATCATAACCCATGAAAGGGTTAAAGTTTCATAAATATTTCATTATAGTATAACCAATGGAAAGTTATGTGTTTCAGAAAAATTTTGTCATCCTAATCATAAACAATCCAAATAAAAAATTAACATGGTATAATTAGATCATATCTCTTTTAAATATTATGTAAAAAATGGATAAAATATTAGATGGAAAATTATTTTGAAAAATCATGTGGAACATTTCTTGAAGAAAATACAAATTCAACATTAAAAAGGTATTTTTAAACATAAATCATTTTCAAAATATTTCTTTCATGGAATGATAGATGGAATCTTATAACGTTATATGTTAAAAAATAACATTTTAAGAGGTAAATATCTTTTCTAATATCAAAAACAATTTTTAAAATCATAAAACATTTTAAAAATACTTTATCCTGAATATAACCTCGAAAACATATAAATGGAGCATCAAAAATCATTTAAAATATATCTTGAGTAAAATATCATTCCTAAATTGAAAAATAAATATTAAAAACATAAAACATTTCCAATATTAATTTACTTTAAAATAACCTTGAACCCCAATAAATTAATCATTTTAACATTTAGCAGTCATGATGGTCGAAAATGTCATACTTGTTAAAAAATTGATTCCTTTTACATTTTCTATAAAAGATAAATTGGCCTTGTTTTGAATATGTCATGAAAATTAATTTTACAAAAACTTATAAAAAATAAAATATTGGGTAAGAAGTATTTGATAAATCATTATGCAATTTTAAAAAAATTGAAATCATTTTTAGAAAACTTTTATATGGATGCAATGGGGTTTTCAACTGAAGAGAGAGAGAACTAGATTTACTTTAAAACAAACTATATTTGAATATTTTGTATATAAAGAGAGAAAAATGAAGGGAATAAGTTTATCATCATGAAATAATTATAGAATAAGAACATTAATGAGTTTAATGAGTTATAGATCACAAAATTTCATCATTGGAAACATAATCATAACCAATCTTGATATATAGTGAGATTGGGACATAAAACTCCTACCACTTTGGTAATGTAAAGTTATAAGTCACATGAATGAATAAAATTAAACAAAACTTATAATAAAAATAAAATAAACTAATTAATTATGTTATATCTCAAAGATTCTATATTACTCCTCATAAAATAAAATAGGTTCTTAGCATAACATGTATCCCAAATAAAAAATTTATATGAAAAATCCCTTACTGATTTGGTAACTTTTAAAAATTTAAACCTATGAATGAGATATAAAAATATTTACATGTAAATAACAATGATTTTATGTATAATTATAATAAAATACATTAATTTTATGTATATACACCACATAAATGAAACAGATTGTGAATATGAGATCTTTCTGACAAAAAATAAAAGTCGGATAGAAATTCCTTACCTTATGATTTCAACTGATTAATACACATTTGAACCTCAGAAATAATAAATATAAGATTGTTATACATCTATTATACAACCATAATCAACTATATTATATCATATATGATTTACTTATGGACATTATTACTTTTTTATTAACAATTCCATGTTAAAATCATGTTTGGAGTAATTACTACTTTCTTTTTATTCGATATTTTATTTTTATATTTTTGGTTATATAACATTGATCATGTTTATATCATCTCCATTATTTTAAAAATTATATAAATGTAATATATATTTAGTATATATTTATTTATAGTAACCCTTAAAATATGATATAGAAAATGAAATACACCATTCATGGAGAAGGTAGGTCATACATACACATGAATGTTGCGTCCATTTTATCTATGGATTGAAAAAAATAAAGGCGGAAAAATATTAAATTTATATATTTTTTTGGTAATATATACATTTATATATATTAAAAATATATTTATTTCAATCCATGTAAATCATATGTGAAAAATAATTTACATCACTTCATGTGGTTAATGTCCATCATACACACGAATGATGTTATCATATTCCCATGGAATAGATAATAACAAGTAACATGTGATATAATGATTCAAGAATAATAATAATGACATTAATATGATATATAAATAATAAATCCCTCATTATATTTAGTCATGAGAGGCGGTGATGGAAATGAATAACATCGATTTGTGAGGTAGTAGTCCACCATACACAAGAATGATTATTTTCTATCCCATTTTTTATAAGAGAAAATGGATTTAAGTCTTAAAATTATCATAAAACATACCATTATATGTAATATAATAATTTAATTATTTCATCATGTTTTCATAAATATTTAATATGATGGAGGAAGAATTAAAATAAAACACTCTATTATGAAAGTTACCTCTTCTTCAAAATTGGTTTAGTTAACCCTAAATATCATCCTAGGTTTTATTTATGGAAAATATAAAGATTATAAAATGATAATATGGATTTAAAGTTGTTTGAGAGGTTATTTATTTTCCAAAAAATAGTTTTTTGTGTGTCAAGAGAGGAGAAGAGGGGGTTCCCTTTTATAAGTGAGGTGAGTGGCACACATGTAAAAGTTTTAGAAGAAAAATGTGTACCCATGTTTTTCACTTACCATAAGGATCTGAAATGTGTCATTATGAATACATAGATATTATAATGTCTAAATATTTCTGTTATATTTGTTTTTAATATTTTTCCTACTAATTTTATCCTCTATCTTCTTAGTTTAACCGCTTTGTAAACCCATTTTTCTAAAACCACATTAATTTGGTTTTACTATTTTTACTATTAAATACGGAAAAAAAGTTTTATTTAATATATAATGTAAATTATTATGATTTAAAATATGTAATTTATTTTTTAAAATTCCATTAATATAAGTGTTAAAGTTTATATTAAAATAAAACCACATATTCATTAAGAATGGTGTGCCCAATGAGAAAATGTTCAAAAGTTTTAAAATTTCTACATAAAAATTCAAAAAGAAATTGATTCCAATGAAATAAATTTTATTAATATATATATATATATATATAAATATATATAATTTTAAAAAACAATCCTTTAAAAACTATATTAATATTAATTTTGTCCTTTATATTCTTTGAATGAAAAAGGTTTTTTCCTGTAAAAATATGTATTTTTTACTATTAATTAAAAAATTAATATTTTTAGAAAAATACCAAAAAATCATGCTAGTATAATTTGAACATCTATATATAAAAATAATAATTTTATCTTGACAAATAAATATATAAAAATTGATAAAAAAATAATTTCAAAATTAGTGATCAAACGACCATAAAATGACTTTTTTGAAAAATATTGTTTTTAAGCATAAAATTATATTTATTCATATCTCCTGCCTATAAAACACATAATATGAATGTTAAATATTTTATTAAATATATATTATATTAATATAATTAATAAAATATATAAAAAGTGATATGTTAATTTTATTGGGTTAAAACTCATTTGTATTCAAAAAAATTATTTTTCAGAAAAATATTTCAGTTATTTAAAAATGTTTTTTATTTTCATTTTTATTTTTTTTAGAAAATAATTAATTATATATACATGCTTAATGAATATATTATCATATTTAAGTTAATCATATACATACCCTATATTCAAATAGTTAGGTAAGAGCTATCATAATAATATTTTAATTGTACATAGAATTTTGTAAAAACATTGTGTTGTATGTAATGAAAGATATACTCAGTGTTTTTATTAAAACAAGATAAAAAAGTGTTTTAGGTAATTCGAAATTTAAAAATGGTGAAATTAATTTTCAAACAAATATTTCACAAAATATAGCTGTGTTACACTTTCCAAAGAAAACCTAATTATAATTCATATAGAAAAAATATAATGTATGGAATCAATACAACATATCACCTATTTATCAAAAGTACAATATTGGGTTGCTGTCATTGTGGAATTGAAATATCATAATGATGTTAGTAAAAATATTCTTGATTAAAATATCCTTTCCACTTTAAAAATATCTTTTTTTATCTAAATCTTCCAAAAATATTTGGAAAATAATTTTATTGAAATAATATTTCATGCTTATAAAGTAAGATTTTAAAAATATAGTGGCCAACATGAGGAAAATCTTATACATTCCATACACATTAAAAAAAATTATTTTTAAATTTCCTGTAAATTGTAATAATGTATTGTTTGGAAATAGACTTGAATATTTTATTAAGATCATTTTTAAAAAAATTACAACATATTTAAAAATTTATTTATCAAATCATAATAGGAATCTTAAAAACATTTTTGAAAACATTTTTATAAGACATTTATTTTGATGAAAAATAATCTTTGACTGAAGACTAAAATAAAGTCAAATTTTCATAAAACAATATTTATAATTGTTACCAATGATTAGGTAAATTGAAAAATTACTTGGAAAATGGTGATTAACCATAGCAGAATATAATTAAATTGATTTATTATCCAAAGATAAAATAATTTCATTCAATAGAAATTCACGCATGAATAATATCAATTGAAAATATATTGTCATATAATCCCTTACATAAATCAAAATATTAAAGATAGAATTAGTCATCGAGTCGTTTATTTCTATAAAATAAAAATACGCAGAAAAAACGGTAAATATGACATATGTTAACCAAAATTAATTACAATCATAGCCTTATAATATCAAATAAAATGAATAAGTAATATAACCCAATGAAAAGAAATTGAGTTGTGAAATTATTTACTAATTTGTAACATTTAAGTCAAATCCCCTTTGATGAAACAATTTAAAAAGATACTCAAAATACCATTAATTATTAATTATTCATTATATTACATAAAAATGGGATTTATATACACCATGTAAATGTAATTTGGTGCATAACATTACAATGTGGCTCAATGAAGGGAAATTGTGATGAAGTCCCTTACCTCATGCTTCCAATTAATTGAACCCACTTTAAACTCACGTATAAAGGTTTTACACATTTTCTTAACTTATAATCGAGCAATATTAATAATTATAATATAATATATTATCATTTTATAACATCTTAGTACCTCTACATTAATATTTTTTTATTTTTTACCCTTATATCAAGTTTCAATTCCCTTGTTTTTCCTTCACAGTTTTGTCATGAATGTTTTTATTCTTTTACATGGGATATATATCCATCACCTAAATAATTATATTAATGTTTTAAATATTTTAGTGACCCATTTTATCTTTTTCAGAACCATTCTTGAAAGTTAGACATGGAAAATGATTCACATCACGTTGTATAGAAGGTAGATTATATATACGCATGAGCGAAAATATCATTACTTAAATGGATGATATTTTTTAAAAAATTATCAATATCATGTCATATAAATCACATATATTCCTAAATTTAACATTATTACTTTCTAGTTAATGATAATTTGTAAAAATAATCACTTCGTTTCATGAGGAGGTAGTCCACTATACACAAGATCAATATTATCAAATTTTAAACAGAATAGAAAGTAAGAATATATATGTGATATTATAATTAAATAAGTATAATAAAATATTGAATATAATATACATATTTTTAATACATAATTATTTCCACTATTTAAAAGAGATGGTATAAAATGAATTTCATCAGATCCAGATGTGGTAGTTTGTCGTACACATAACCAATTGATTTTTTTCCCATTTGATGGAAGATAATATTGATCGAGTTCATCATCATATCATAATAAATTTTAATTATATGTAAAATAATTATTTCATTTTATAATCATGTTTAATAATATTTTAAGTGGTTGGAAGAATAAAAAAATTAAAACTCTTGTTTAAGAACATTACCCCTTCTTTGGAAAACTTCTTTAGATTTTTACAAAAATACTTCCTTGGTTATATTTCAAATCAAAAAAGATTATTTCAAATATATAGAGAAGTAATTAACATATTTTTCTAGGTATTGGTGAAAAAATGGGTTTGGATGTGTGGAGAGGAGGGGAGAGGTGGTAGTTAGTAATATGTGTGGAAGAGGACCCCAGATGAATTTTTGGAAAGATAAAGTGATAACTATGTTTTTATCATGAAAAAATAATACAAAATGTATCATCATACATCATTAGAGTCTATATGGTATAAATATTTCAATTCAATGGTTTTGGGATATGTTTTAGGAAATTTTAAGCCCTCATATTCTGAGTTTAACAACCGATAATACCATTTTTAACATAACAATGGTAATTAAGTATTACCATTTTACTATTCATTATGGTCAAAAAATAATTTAAAATTAATATTTAGTATAAATTATTCTGATTATAACTATATAATCAATTTTATAAAACTCAATTCTAATAAATTTTAAAATTCAATTTTAAATTATTCCCATAGATGCGATGAGAATACAGGTTTCCAATGAGAAAATTTCCATATGTATAGAAGGTTTTGGTATCAAAATCTAATATTAAATTGATTAAAATGACTAAAATTAGTTTAATTTCAAAATAATTTTAATAATTTTACTTTAAAACATATTTATAATTTAATTTAACATTGTAAAAAATTAAAATAAAAGGCAGGTTTCTTTACAAATCAATATTTTCAGTATTAAACAAAAAATATATATTTTTGGAAACCTATTAAAAATTACCAAATGGATAATTTTGAAATGTATATTTAAAAAATAATTTATTTTCCAAATGAATTTTCTCTAATTGTTAAAATACATTTAAAATTATGTGCACAAAGTGCAACTAAACAACCTTTTAGAAAAATAATATTTTTTAGAAAACATTTTCATTCCTTTCAAATAGTTGTAATTTTATTTATAATAAATATATAACCATTAAATTTATTTTATACATGTATAAAACATATAATATTCATAAATTTTTTATTAATATTCATATCTTCTAACATAATGACTAGGTTATCATGATCATGTTTTAAATAATAATATTTTAATTGAGTATACAGTTTCGTTTTAACTCGATGTTACATTGATAAAAATATATCTAAGGGATTTAATTTATTTGATAATTTAAATATTCTAAACCCTTTTGGGGTACATTCTCTTATAATTTTTTTAGTTCCACATGCACTATTGAACATGATATATCTCTTTTAATGTATTGTGGTGTAACATTCTCCCGACAACAATAAATTGTGACCACCTAATTTGATCTTAAACTTGTAAGTGAAGAGTTAAATATTTATAAATTCATTTATTGAAAATACTCATCATAAAAGTGTTGATAAAATATACACTTAATAATAGATATAAGAAAGTACAAAGTTCATTAGGAATATCACATCACTATGTTTCCAAGTAAGAGGATATTGGAGGTATGTGAAGATTCACACACGGGAGAAAAGTGAAAATAATTATAGTTAGTGATAAAGATCATTGATCATAAAAATTTAATTATCAGTGAAATTTCATGGTCCTCAAAATGAATAATTTTTAATTATTTAAAAGGGCATTTGATTCATTATATATGAGGGTAATACGACCACATTTTATTTCAAGACCATTTTTCTAATTTTGATGAATTATTTTATGGTATATTTATATAAGGAAATATAGATACAAGATATATTTTATTATAGAATAACAAATTAATCTATTATTTGTGCATTGATGAATTTATACTTCATCTATTACCCCATGAAATGAATATCCAAAATGATTTTTTATTTTTGAATCACTAAAGTTATCTTTTAATACATCGTAAGATCCTTAAAAGAGTTACAAGGATTTCCACATATTTCTAAAAAAATCCCAAACCAATATTGGTAGAAAAAGATACCCAATACAATAAATTGATATATAATCCTCAATAGTAACATTATTGGTTCATTTTTAATATTAATAAATCACATTTTTATGTAAAAATAGCGACATATTAACCATAACATCACATAGGTTAGTGGTGAGCACTGAAACCTTATTTTAATTCAATTATGGCTTCATGTAACATGAACTTCACAAAATAATATGTTTTATAACCTGGTGTGCATGTTTCATTTTTCTAAAAATATAATAATATAATTCCTATAATGTTTTCAACATGTAATAACTCATAATTAGCTCCACATAAAAGATAATATAAACCTTAGAGGTTACCAATAACTTTAATCTTAAGTCCAATTTTTTTAGGGATTTATTCCCCAAATATATTTTTCCTATATTAAACCAATGGATTGTATTCCAAAAAATGTTTTCCAAAAATATCCTCAATCATTTTATTTTCCCACCATATAAATTCTCATAAGGGGTGTTTAAGGTTTTTAACTTATGTTCAACCAAAATATCATAAACCTGTGATGGTATTCATCACTTTAGAGTTTACCACAAATATATAAATATATTCAACCAAAAAATTATCAAAAAAACATTTATGTTTTTATGATAATTATAACCAGAATATCAATGGTAAAAGCACTTATACAATTTAATTTTTGAATCCCAATACATAAATACCTTAATAATGTTATTTAAAAATATTTCCTTACCTATTCAATGGGATAACCATTATAATGGGGTATTTAATAATATAATGGCTAGGATCCCCATATTTAATACAATGAACTATAAATAGATCCCTATAATGGAATTTATTTTCTCACATAAAACTCTTCATTTTTTATTGGCAATTCATTTCTTTATTCCCTCCTTCTTTCACACATAAAAAATTTTTTGATTCATTTAAGGATCATTCCAGGGTGTCTCTTTCAATATTTTTTACTTAAAGGAAATTAATACTTCCTTCATTCATGGACTCTATAATTCAAGATCATATTGAAAACTATAATTATATTCTTTGGTGAGTCTGAGAGTTGATCAATGTATATTTTTTATTCATATCTCAGGAGAAATAATTTGAAATAATCATTATATAATTCACTCATATCATCATAAATTTTGTTTATCATACTTATCACATTTTTCTTCATATAAAATGTTAACAGGATTCCTTAGGGTTCCATCTATTGAATAATAATAAAAAGATAGTGTCAGAAAAAATAATTATAGTGGTAAAACCATATAATCAATTATAGGATTTTTAAATCATGACACATTATTTTCAATCAAATATAACTTAGGTTTAACCTAGTTTATTCATTTTCATCATCTACTAAAATCCTTCATAATTGGTTTTTAAATAGAATCTTAATTATACAAAGCATATGCCTTAGGATTGTCAAAATATGTGTGCAATAACGGTAATTCTCGTGTACTGAGCAACACTCAAGTCAGCCCAAAAATCCTTTTGTTGTTATTTCCCATTGGTACATATTTTTCAAAACCACACCCACTTGTAGTATACAAAAAGATATTTATTTCAAATAAAAATAACTAAATATATTCTTTATCAAAACATTAGGATGTTCTTACAAACATATCCTCAAAGTATATCATAGGTTCTTGTTCTATAATATGTGTTTTTTTAATCTTGTTCCCAATGTTTCTACTAAACTTAATATGATATCAACTATAATGAGGTAGACTTCAGAAGCCCAAATATAGTGTCTAAATTACAAAATTAACATAAGATAAAAGAGATCACATCTCAAAAGACCAAAGTATTTTAGTAGTCTTAGTAAATTAGATTCAAATGTGATTCTCATATTACATGTTAATACAAAAAAATATAACGTAATTTTTTTTCAAGATAATCCTTATATCGACTAAAATATCTTGAATATCATTCATAAGGGTTTTTTCTTGGATTCCTAGGGATAGAAAAAAAAGGGTGATCTAAAATTTTCAGTAAGGGTTAACTATAATAGAAGAAACCATGAGTAAATAAATAATGATCAATAAGGAATAATAAAATTAGAAAGGTAAATATATGAGAAATTAATCCATTTTATCAATAACATCACTATCATGAATGGATATTTCATAATAAATATGGAAAGATAAATAACTAATAAATATAATCTAATCAATAAATAGATGATGAAATAAAAACCATAGATAATATCATTGAGCAAAAGTCATGGATAATAATAATGTAATTCACTATAGAGTAAATTTTTAATTATTGGATTCCATTATCTTAGGCAACATGATACGTCTGTTGTCAAGACCTTTTACAAGATAACTTAAAATGATGGGTAGGTATACACTAGAAACATGTTTAACTATGTCTATTCAATTGATTCCCCTCATGGTACTACTGATACATCAAGGGTAAATATAATGTCCAATGATCATCATAATGTTACTATTTAAAGGTAAAGTTGACGATTACAAAAAAATTAAAGAAAGAAAATTTCAGAACATTCCATGGTCAAAATGATAATAAACCATCTGGATAAAATAACAAGGATACTATAAATACAATATATCTCCACCGGATAATAAGTAAAATAAATGTTTTTTGAAATTTATGATAGAAATACCGTAATAATGTCATTATACATATTAAGATATAAACCTTTTTCACTTAGAAGATATGTTTCCATTAACTACAAGATCATAAAATATATTGAATTTTTTTTTTAAAAAATATGAATCATATAATGTAATCAATAAAACATTCAGTGTTCATAAAGATAAAAATAATCTATATGTCTTGAATGTTAAAATAAAGATTCATTTCAAATTTATTGTAAAAGAAAAACTGTCATTTTTTTAAATGAAATGAATATTCCTTTCGAATAAATTTAAAAACTAAATCCATGGGTAAAATTGTATATATTAAATCATTTTTATTATTGAAAAAACTCTTTAAAGTTTTTTTTAAATTTCTATTTCGATAAAACATATTATTGTCCAAAGAGAGAAATAATGTCAGAGTTTTGTTAAACAAAATTCTCAATTATTTTAATTATCAAAGAGTGGGAAAATTGTATTATTACATGAAACCATATTGAATAAATAATTTATAAGAAGATTTAATTGTTTTATTATCCCATTATCAAATAATTTCCTTTATTGAAAATCTATATATAAACAATCTCGAATAAAAAGATAATCTGAAATGAACACTTGAAAGATCATATCATTGAAGGGAGAACTAATCAATGATTTAATTTTTTTCCATAAAATTTAAATTCAATAAACAATGTTTAAATATATCTTAATTTAATAAAAATTCATTAATAATATAATATTATAATTTAAATACAATGAAGAAGTATTATAACCCGATAAAAAGAAATTGAGTTATGAAATTATATACCAAATTGTAACATTTAATTAAAATCCCCTATGATGAAATAATTAATATTTAAATATAAAATACCATTAAGTAGGAATTATTCAGGATATTACAGTAGCAATCATTACTATAAACACCATATAAAATAATATATGTGCATAACATTACAATATTTCTTAACGAAGGTATATTGAGAGGAAGTCCATTACCTCATGTTCCCCTTTAATGAAATATGCTTTAAACTCATATATGAATGTTTTAAACATGTTATTAACTTATTAAAAATCCATATTAACATTAATAATATCATATATGATCCCATTATAACATATTATTATCCATTTGTTAATAATATGTTTTTACCGTTGCTTTTGGGTGTTATTTGCCCTGTTTTCTTGGGAGTGTTTTGTCACATAAGTTAAGGTTCATGAGAATTAGATATATATATATATATAAATCATATAAATATTGATATAAATGTTTTAAATATCAAACTTAATAATTATATACAATTTATAACCATTAATTAATGTTTGACATGTAAAATTAATGGCATCATTTCACGGAGATAGTAGGTCGTACATACGTATGAGTGATGACATCATTCCCATAATTGGTGAAATGATAAAGAATTTTGTGATATATTAATTTTACAAAATCAATATAATTTCATATATAACAATTGTATTAATTAAATTTATCCTGATTACATTCCATTTAAGAATTAAATGAAAAAAAATCAAATCAGTGAGGTGGTAGTTTGTTGTACACGCAAGCGACATTATAATATTTTAAAACGAATGTAAATTATGAAGTTAAATGTCATATAATAATTAAATATTTTTAATAATCTCATAGTTATAATAGAAATATGTCAAATCCATTACTATATCCATCCTTGAAAGGTGGTGTTACAAAATCAATTACATCTGTTCGCGAGGAGGTAGTCCTTCGTACACATGATTAATAGTGTTTTTGAAATTTGATAAAGATAATATTGTTATAGTATATAAACATAATAAAATAACAAATAATTTTATATAATATACTTAGGTTATTATATACTCATGTTTTAGTAATATTTTAAATACATGTGAGAATAGTCAAAATAAAAACACTCGTTTATAAATATTACCTCCTCATCTGAAAATTTCATTATGTTTGTGCCAAATTCCATCCAAGGATTTCATTTTGGAAGAAACAAAATATTGGATATTTTTAAGGAATTAAGGAATTTATTCGGTTTTTTATTTTTTGATACAATGTTTTTTGAAGTGTTAATAGTAGAAGAGAGGTGGTGACTATTTATAAGTGGGGGAGAGGAAACATATTATTATTTTGAATAAATAAAGTGATATTTATGATTTTATAACAATAAATGCATTTAAATAGGTCATTATATATTGGTATAGATTATAGGATATAAATATGGACATAAAATGGGTTTTTACATGTTTTATGTGATTTTAAGCCTTTATCATCATATTTTAACCCTAGTAAAAACATTATACCTAAACTATGATAACTAATTTTCATTTTCAACACTACTAATTTTGTTAAAAATTTATGTTGAGCATATTATATAGTTTAAATTATATTTATTCCAAATATATAATCCATTTTTCTAAATTCAATTAACAGAAGTGGAAGAATTCAACTTCAAATTATACCCACATATGAGATGAGAATGCAAGTTTCCAAAGAGAAAATTATAATACCTAAGGAAGGTTTTACTAACAAAATTCAATATAAAATTGTTTCATATGACATAAATTAGTTAAATTTTAATAAATTTATGCTTACATTACATTTAAAAAAATATAAATATGAATTAACACTGTAAATAATTTAAAAGAAAAGCAAGTTTTCTTAAAAATCATTTTTTTCACAATTCATCAAAAAATTAATCTTTTTGGAAGATTATAAAAATTTCATCCAAGGTTAATTTTTAAATGTATATTTTAAAAATTATGTTTATTTTATCAATTAAATTTTATTAATGAAAAAGCAATATTAAATTATGTGCATAAATAATTACTAATCCACCTTTTTGAAAAAGTTTATTTTTCAGAAAACACTTCCTTCTTTTAATATAGTTATTAGTTTATTTTTAATAAATATATAAATAAGAAATTTATTTTTATAAATGTATAAACCATATTAGTTTTAAAAAAAATTAGTCCTATTAATACCAACCATATTAATGGTTTGGTTGTAATTGCCATGTTTTAAATAATAAAATTTTAATAGAGTATAGTGTTTAATTTAAACTATATGTTGCATGAATATAAATATTTAAAGGAGAATAATTTTTTAAAAAAATATATCATAAATTATCTTGGTGTTACATTCTCTTCAATGTTATTGTTTCTTATCAGACACTCCATCAAACATGATGTTTCTATTTTAAAATATCAGGGTGTTACAATATTTATTATTTAATTCTCCACCATTGTAACTTCTAAAGGATAAGATCTTGTTGCCCTTTTCAAGTTATACTTTCTTGGAAAGATTGATAAATGAAATTGAAAGTGCTATATTTCACCAATTAAGAAAACCACCTATATATTGTATAATCATAAATAATTATGGAGGTGTAAGATTTACATCATATACTTGTAACATAATTCCATCTAGAAAGATGAAAATGTACATGGTATAAGGATTTATGGTTGGAAGTTTTATTTTTAGATTTAAATTAAGATTCATACTGATTATTTAATTATAAAGGTTCCCATAAAAGGATATATTTCAAAGAAATAATTATTAAATCACACACTATATGGTTACTATTGTGCTTGACTAGATTTTTATTATGCTACAATGACATTGGTGTTTATTCCAATGCCAAGACTCGCTATCTTGTGAACTTAAAAACATAACATTTTAATCTAAAAACATAAAAAATCTATTTTCAAATTTATCTCTTAAACCTCTTTCACATGACTTACTAGTACATAATAAATTATTCTTCAAAACATTAAAAAAAAAATTATTTTTATTTATAGTAGAGTTACTAGTAATTTAACTTTTCAAATCTTCTTTAAATGTGAAACGCCCTCCAATGATTTTTTGGATATTATTTAATTCATAAGGATCATCACATGTGTTTTTGAACACTGATTATCCATATACAAAGTAGATTCATATGTATTATTCTTAAGACACTGGTCCTATAATAGATTGAGTGACTAATAATTTTAGTTCCAATATTTTTTTTCCACTATAGTTAGCAAATATAGACATTGAAATCCGAATTTATTTATAAAAATATTCATAATTAGAATTTCTATAAAGACAACACATTGTTTTGAATAAAAAATAAAATAATTAATTTTAATAAAAAGGTGAGATATGGAAATATTATTAAAATATTGATCACTATGGGTGAATTGAGTAATATTATTTTTAATATAATTAATTAGATAATCCATATTTTCAACATTTGGGACTTTATTTAATTTTAAAACCAATTAATATTCATATTCTAAAAGTTTATTTTTTCAAACAAAAATCTGGATTGTATTCCCTTTTAACATCATTAGATTTTGAAGTAATTTTATAATATTTTGATATTTATCTCTACAATGAAGATAATACTCATAACATATAAAAGAGGTTGAAAAAGTAGAAGATAAGGAAGAAGTGTAATTAGATGAATTGAATTCATCATCTAACTCAATGTTGGCAACAAGGAAATTTTCTCTATTATTGATTGATTCAAATGAGGAAAGAGAGTAAACACTAACACATTTTGTCGTGAAATTAAGATATTTCAAACAATATTTCTTGTCCTTATCCTTCTTTTTGTTAGAGGGAAAATTTGTCCTAACCCCCTACACCTAAAAGTACCCCTCCTTAGAAAAATATGAAGAGAGAGAGAGAAAATGATTCCTGAAGACCACCTATATTTGGAAAAGGATGGTTACTAGCACTTAGGGTATATCACACACACTTGGGGAAGGAGTTTACCTCTATGAAGAAAATGAGGAATGAGATAAGGAAATACAAATTAAATCCTTTTTAAAATAAATAAAATAACAAAATACATGAAAGGTCTGTCTTACAAGATAAAAAAACTAAGAAGAACTATAGGTACCAAAAGAAAATCCTCAGATGCGACCTCAATGACCAAATAGATCTGGAGTAGCTCCACCAACTTGTATTTGATATATTGATCTAAAACTACATCCTACAGACCTAAAAATTGTTTATATAGTCATTGGGTGAGAATAAATGGAATACTGAGTTGGATCCTTCCTAAACCCTCATATAAACAAGATAAAGAAAACATAGTAAACCCCAGTGAATAAGAAAGTCAAACTAACTCATCACTGAAGTAGGTATACTTTGTTTCTAGCCCAAATAAATCTCTCCCAACAAGAATCAAATACATGTAGTGATATTTATCCCACATAATATCAAATGAATGTACCCCACTAATACTTCCGAATTGTTTTTCCACTATTCCGTAACATCTCATGTCCTAAGATATCTCTATCCAAATAAGAAACAGGAATCAAATAAAACTATATTACAACCCACATCATTTGTGTTATATGATCTCATCATCAACATCTATAGATCCAGTTAGTACCCATGTAGTTTCTGGGATCCATCGTAGCTCATACCTCATGTACTATACCTCAATCCTTCACAGAACATACACTATATATATATATATATAATGTTTCTTATGATTCTATATCCATAGATAAATATGTGGGAAAGAACCACAAGACATTACAACCCTCTACACACATATCTGATAAAATTAACCATTTTTCATAGCTATATGTACTATTACTGGGAGATGAGATTACAGAATGAGGTAGTAGTCTTACATCCATTCCGTGCTAAACTATAAGTTAGGGAAAAAACCCACCATAGTTTAGTGGGTGTTTCCAATGACACTGAAATAGAAGGGGTAGAATATGTAATCAATCAACATGGAATATATATATAGCTCAAGACCAAACTATGGAAAACAATCAAAACATAACCTTAATAGTTGTTATAACATCTCAGAAACCATTATTCTATTTCTAAGGAAAAGATATACATTCGGTATGTGGACATATAAAAGAGGCTTTAATTTAATTATTTCTTTCAAACATTTCATTTGATATGATTATTAATTGAATTAAATTTCTTCCTTGAATAAATAATAGAGGTTCCTCAAAAATAATAATCATTTATTCATTTTATCAAGATATGAACTCCATGAGTTAACTTAATAACAATTAATTAACAATCCATATTTAAAAGTACTCTATGGATCATCTTAATCTTCCATCAAAGATGTATAAACCATGCCAATACAGCTTCATCAAATAGTGGTTAATGGAAATCAGAAACAAAAATCTTCACCATCCATCAATAGAAAAAATATTTATTACCAAGATATACTCCTAAATTCAACATAACAAAATATTCCCATGCCCATATTCTACCCATTTCATTAGTTCTAGTTCTTTACCTAACTCCCATATTAATGTCATCCTCCATCCTTCCAACACATCCACTAACTTCTGCTACAAACCCAAGCATCGCAACCCATCTCTATCCAAAAAAATCATCCATCCATGGCTCACATCAAATTACATTAAAAGGATCCTCATCCAGAGAAATCACATAGGTAATACAGAAAATAATAGTGTAAACAGGAATACATGACCCTAAAAACCAAGTTATTCCTCCTTCATAATCTAATGGGATCTCTTCGACCCAAACGATTATCTCTTTCAAAAATAAATTTTTTTACCATCCATAATTAACCAATTACTTTAACACAATTTATAACCACATAAAACCAAAGTCATAGAAAATAAAGAGATATATTTTATTTAAACATCTCTCAATAATAACTTATATTTCAATTAATTTAAGTAATAATGATAACAAAAATATGCCTATTTATTTAATTATATTACTAGAATTACTGTATTTAAATTATTTATCCAATTTCCAAACACAAAAAATATACTAAACTAAAACATAATCAAAAGATAATACACTGTACATTAAAACAAGTAAAAAATAGTTAATATGACATAAACACATGAAATCACTGTAATCTAAATTCAAAAATTTCAATATTTCTGATTTAATTGTCATTAATTTTTATTCCAAAATTTCATAAAAGATTTAATTCATGATAAATTTATGATAGTACATATAAATAATAAGACAAAATGAATACACTACTTCAACGATCTCAATTTTCTTCAGATAACAATGGAACTATAAGAACAGATCTAGGATCACCTCTCACACAAGGAATCCACACCACTCCAAGAATGCAGATCCTTAAATTCACCAACAAACCCCAAATAAACTCCATAAGAATTATATATATTGATATAAATACCATGAAAAGATATAAATGTAGAAAATAAACCCAACTAGATAAGAAAAAAATAAGGGGGATGGAAAACCCACCACAAATCCACATTAACTGATATCTTGAATTTGTGGGTTGAATATAATCGAATGGGTTCAATAGGCCTTAAAAAATATATCTTTCATATATAGGGTTCAGGATGAAGAGTAGGGAGAAAGAAAAGATTCAAGGGAGTTCCAAAAATTTTAGGTAACCCATAATTTAGAAGACTATGACCCAACAACATACACCATGGTGCAATGATACTCAAACACGTCAAAATACTGATATAAGGAAAGAGACCTGGTTGTAGCCTACGTGGACAAATCCACATCTGAGAAATGTGGTTCATTCTTTTTTTAGATACAATAATTTTGGAAATTGATGAACATTCATAGGAACCAACAAATCATATAATTCTAACAACAAAGGAGAACATAATTCCCCAAGTTATACCTATGAAGTAGTGAATAAAAAAAAGGAAGAACCACTGAAACATAACTCCCCTTATTCCACACTGTATCCACCCCCATCCTATATGTTTTAGTAGTTCCAAAATAGAAGAACCACCTAGAACTCCCCTATTGAGCGTCTGTTCTATAATTCATATTATGTACCCTAACTTCTGGGTATCAACAGTGTAGAACAAACCTCCACACGGAAATCCTGTTGAACAACTGAAATATTATCTTAAAACCCCTCTTCATCCTTTAAGACTCATGTCGATGCCTCTAAAAACTAAAACATGCATATATATAGCTACAAGGATCAAGGAAATTACATCAAATACCTATCCTTCATAGGAGTATAACTTCCTCACTAAGAGGAATGAGGAAAAAACAATGCATCACCCTCAACCGAATCCCAAACACTATAATATGGGAGATACCTCTCAAACAAGATAAAATTCTTATACAAGGAATCAAGTAAGAGGGAAGTATATTATATAATAGAAAATGGTAAATGTCAACAAGCATTGTTATAATGGAAATGTCATGTATCAATCAACCAATAATATTGAGTGAAAATCTATAAATCATATTCCAATGATATATTCTATATACCACTATGTTTACATATGAAGAAAAATATGTACATAACATTCCCATGAAACAAATTCTTTTGGTGGACGTAGATATCAAAAAATTTCTCCCTAAAGGATTCATCATCATTAATTTTTATCTCTCCCCTATCGATGATGTGATAATCATTAGAAATATATTTATATATCTATGAAAAATGAAATAAAACATGTATTGATTTCATTTTCATGGGAAGTGATATTCTATATGTAATAAATCCAACATGTATTAACACCACAAAAGGCCCAAAAAACCAAGGATAAAGATTATTTCTATAACCATTCCTTTAATACCCACAATAAATAGCCACCTTTAATAAAACTATTGATATATAATGTCAACCTCAATATATTTTCTCTTATGTCCATCTTAGGACCTATGATGATCATATGTCTCCTTCATCCTCTCACAAATAACATGAACCATATTGGCCATGCATTTCACTATTTATATATTGATAACTGGTGACTCCCCAACCCAAGTCCAGCACAATAGAGATGGAAAAGTTCCTCCATACAATGCTTCAAAAAGTTCTATACCAGTGGTGTAGTGGAAACTATTGGTCTAATAAATAATGACCACAAGTAGGTATCTCACCCTGTAACCTGTAAAATCCAAGAGAAAATCACAGAACGTGTATTCAAGAATCATGATAGTCCCCTTTATACCACTATCCATTTAAGGATGAAAATATATCCAAGTCAAAACTACGATCCAAAATAATTTTGAATAACTCACACATACTAGAGGTGAAATGGGTATAATGATTAGAGATTATCACCTTTATAACTCAACGAAGAACCAAAGCCTCCTCTAGATACTGCCTTGAAAAAACCTTCACAATGAAATAATTCTTGATTTATAATATGTGATCTAACTTTTTCTATTGATCCACTATCACCATGATAAATAATCGGTTTCCTATGATCAAAATATTACCATATGTATTGGAATACCACAAAAAATGTGTATACCAATCTTAAAGAATTAATGCACATAGAACTATAAAAATAGAGTACCTATGACATTCTAGTACAAGAATTATTATTCTACATTGGTAAAGTAAAATGGTAAATAATAGATCAAAAAACAGTGAAAAAAGGCCTCAAAACTAGATAGGGGAACACTGGATAATGGATATGCGATTTTATCTTGAGGATTATTGAATGATTGCGGGGTGAAAGATCCTATGTCATAGATGATTAATAGTAGTATGAGAGTTACAAATCATTCACAACACCATACTCTTATGTATAGAGATCCCAAGGCTCCTTATATCATATTATTTTCATGTTGTTTGTTTACATTTTTGAAAACATTAAATATATTAATAAAAATGCATTAAAACACTCAAAATGGTTGGTGACTTAGAATAAAACCATTAGATAGAAATAAAAACAGATTATAAATGTATGTTCTATCACATATATATTTAATATTTAAAATACATGAATCACATTAACGTATTAAATATACACACACATATATATATAATAACAAATTTTATATATATATATATATATATATATATATTGGTGCACATCCAATAATAACATCATAACCTTTTGAGAGAACTGGTGACAAAGCCCATAACAATTTCCTACCACTTCCACTGGGTAACATCTAACTGCTAGAGAAACCTTCAAGGATCATGATGTACAACCTTCAACTTCTAGAATACTAAACATCATGACATGAACTCTAAAACTAACTACCTCAACCCATGTTACATAAATAATCCTCGCAGAGTATGGTTCATCTTTATCATATGAGGATATACTGATAAACGTGTGCTATGGAACTCATAGTGTAACACCACACATATCATTGAAGGAAATAAAATCCTGCTAAGAAACAACAACCAATGTAGACCATCCTCAGACCATTCCTGAACGAATTAATTATAGAAAACATGATCTCGACAAAAAACTAACTCAGAATCACCTAGTTTGGAATCCTCCACCTACTATAATAATGATGACTTCACCATCATCAGAAAAACACATCCCCTACCACCAACCTCTATTATATCAAGATACACCAGTAGAAGTTCTTATATCACTCATTTGGAATCTCCGGACTCATGAACGACATCATTTTATTACTTTCTATATAGCACATAGACCACAATATTACTATTACTTAGGGTATATGAAATATTGAATTAAAATTCTAATAAAAATTAAATTAACCTTCAATTTGGTATTTTTAGGTCACATTGGGAGAAGACCTACCTCAGTCTCTTGGGATTACTGAAAAACACAAATCATTCTTCGATGTGGTAGTGTCACCACAAATTCAAGGCACACATGACTACTTCAATCTCAGGATCATGGGTGGAATAGTTTCATACAAATTATCAATAGTAGAGACCCATAATAAAGTAATTCTATATATTTCATCATGAAACTACACAACTCTAGACAATAAGTGTCATAGTATACTTCAAACTGCAATCCCTCTTCTTGAAAATGGAGAACTTGGGTTTGTACCAACTTCAATTTTATATAAACTAAATAATACTATTATTTTTTAGTCTATAAGAATTCATAACCCTTCATGTTTAATTCTACCATATGAGTTTCATTCCAAGATAAGTTAGTCATGAACCTCCTATAATATCCTATAAGGCCAAGGGAACTCTACAGATATTTATGAGTCTTTGAGGATACACAAGAAATGATTACATCGATCATTGAAGGATGCATGACTACTCCACACTAGGACATGACCTGCACTTGGAAATGAACATCCTGATCCCAAAAATAAAACATTAATGGATTACTATTTACTAAAGGATATCATCATTAAAAACCACCACACACCCATAATAATCTCTTGGAAAACTTCATTTATTATTTTAAAAGTTGGTTGCCTAGACTCAAAATTATCAGTTATTTTATATAACCAAACCATGTGTGTAGTGAGTTATAGATGATGTATATATGAATTTATATTGTACATATTTCTACATCCACCATTTTATAGGTAATTCCCATATATTATTTTTCATAACAAAAGGTTGTATCAGTTCCTAGGATATAATTTGATCCTCAAGATACTATGAAATTAGTCTTAAACATATGTCATGTGGTCAAAATACATCATATTGACTAGAAATAGTTGATTCCTGACTGTAATGTGTTTGGGGATAATATGAATAGACACATCTTCTCATGAATTACTCACTTGGTAATATTTAGTAGGAAAGATCATGAACATAGGTCATCTAACAGGGACACCACATGTATTGGGTTTCATTGGATGTTTCTATATATGGAAATGTGTGTTGGTATCTTGACTTGATATCATTATCAATTTTCACCATTTGATCAAGTACATTGATAAGATAAAAAACCACGCCATTGAAATCATGGAGAGATAGATTTAAATGGGTTTATCATTAGAGGAATGACATTGGTTGACTGGTCAAGTAAGAATTTATAGATTTTGAGTTGAGAAAGTGATATCTTGGGCCTGGTTGATTAGGATAAAAATACTTTCATAAATCCTTAGGAAAAGTAGTAAGAGGTATGTCTTTCCAGTTTTATCTAAAAATAATAAAGCAAGAAAATTTGATGACCTGAGTGCGCATCATTCATTATGAGATATCATGACATAAAGAAATTATATTACACATGTGATATTTGTAGGATGTTTCCATTTTTAATACTATTATGTATTTCCTTAGGGTCCTAGATGTGTTTCTAGACACTGATCTTGGTCTGTGAATAACATTCACTTCTATTAAGATAAGATCTTGAGGGTCGCACACAATATCATATTCATGATTCTACTATATTCTAGTGAATATGAATTTTGGACATGGTGGGCCCAACCACATGGTCTAAGAGTTTTCCAAGTAATCAATCACTAAAAACAAAATAAATTACCTATTATTTTACAATAGAATAATTGTGTCAAAAAATTTTATTAGATGTATTTAAATGTGTTTATGTAAATACATGAAATAATATTATACAAATGAATATTATTTTAAAATTGATAGAATAATTTGTTTCATGTGTTGTTCATTCCAACAGATTGAGAGGATATATATCCTCCCTCTTTATAGAGAGAGAACACCTCTCTAAGAAATATTGACATAATAATTCCTTCAACAGAACAATGGGACATGATTGTGGTGATTTTCTCTATATTGAAGTATTCATCAGAGCTTCCTGTAAGCACCCGTAATTCAAAGAGTGGATGGAATGTAGATTTATGGAGCATGTGTTGATGTTCTAGAGGAGTTAGGATTTATATCCTTTAAGAAATAATCATCGATGAGTAGTTTTAGTCTCAATCAACACCTTACCGAATGAGATACTTGTTTATTTAATTATTTTATTTTTAAAATCTTGGGAGACACTTGGACCTATACTAAGGCTCTGATCCTCAGTGATAATTAGTTTCTTAATTTCAGTGAGTAAAACATTTTAAATCCCTAGACAATAAACTTTTTTTATGCTGCTCGGTTCTTTCAATTAATATCATAGTAATATCATGAATTTTACGAGTGAAGAGAAAAACTAATTTACAATAAATTAAATAGAGTATTTAAATTCAATCCCAATAAAATATACCATGTGGTGATCCGGTTTTGGATAGCAAAGTTATGGCCATCCGAAATTTTTAATATAGATTCCTTGTGGTTTTTGGGTATCAAAATTGATAATATATATATATGTTCTATTTTTGCTTCAAAAATGGAATTTTACAATGTATTCTGGTGGATATTAATGTTTGGTCAAAATAGTGTTTTTCCCATTGGACCCAAATTCAACCAATAATTTTGATTTAGAATTAAAATATTATATTTTTTTTATTATACTAAAATCATATTTAAGTAACATTATAAATTTGTTACATGTGGGATGGAGGGGCATGGGGAAATAAACACAGGAAACATCTAAATCGATGGACTTTTGTAATTATAACAGGGGGAGTGGTGGAGAGTTTTAATAAAAACAATAATATAATGATTTTTAAAGAGGGTATTTCTAGGAAGTCTTCCTAAGGATGCCGACTCTCTACCCCCCCCCCCCCCCCCCTCAAATGCACTCTGCCGTACCGACACCTTAGAATGACCACCTCGTTCTATGATCAAATACATCTTTCCCCCACAACGGGATGCTGCAACCGCCATAGATTTAAGGACATCTCCCTTTACCTTCTAGAAGAACCCTTCAAACCCTAAATTCCATACATGTTCAAGCCGCACCACTCATCCACCATCCCACCTCCCCTAGCATAGTCATTATCTACCACCCCTCCACTTCGATGACATGCCTCTAGATAGTGGCCTCACCCCAAACACCACCCAAATATCAACCATCAGAAACCCACCCTATAAGATTTAATCTAACCACCTCCCAATCTTTTGAATTTTCGCATCGGAAAATTGATGGTCTGCCAGTCCACTATCATTGTACTTCCATAGATTAAGAACTATTTTCCACATCCCGGGTCTAAACTAGCGATCACTGATGCTAAGTTATCATGCATACCAACCTAAAAATACCGTATCCACCTTGAAAGGGGAGGGGGCATTCTTCCTTGACTCTAAATGGGTTTGGGTGGGTCTTCTCATCCCAGAAGATGCCAGTGAGTGGTCTGTATGCCCCAAAATGGGACTGTGAGGTTAAATCCTGACTCACAATGGGCCTGGTAGGGTTTCGGGGCCCGAGTTATTTTTATTTACTAAGAAATTAATTTAGTTATTTTTCCATTTAAATATATAATATTTTAACACTCCAAATAAATTTATTTAATTTTGGAAATAAATTAAATCAATTAATAAAAATAATTTTGGGTTGAAAATAAAATTAATTTTAGGATTGAATGAAAGTATATTATTTGAATTTATTTAATTTTAATTCCCTCAAACAAAAATTTATTTCCTTTTTTTATCATGAATTAATTTTAACCATTTAGTCGTCTTGATCATTGATCTATCATGTAGTTATTTATTTTTTTAATCAATTAAATAATTTTACTTAGTGAATTTAGTCAATTTTTTAAATAAGGTGGTATGTGAATTTTCTTTTTTCATTTTTTAATATTTTTAATGGTTTAGGCACCAAGATAAAAATATTATCTATATTTTCACTCTTGAGACACCCTTGCCTACCTGTGAGTATTTTTGTACTATAAAGAAGATCATTTTAGTCATTGACCACACCATGTCAAGAAATGATAATTGGACAAACTAAATGAGGGCAGTCTGCATCATGAGTCAAGCTCTGACTCATGTATAGTTCTCCTAGGTTATGGTTAAACCAAGATGTTTAAGTAGATAAACCAATATTAGATAATCGATACCAAGTGTGTATTTCAATTTCATTTATTCTATTTTTATTATTTTATTTGTTTTCATTATAGTAGGAAACCCATAAAATACTTAACAATAGAATTCATAAATACACATTGAATTTTTTTAATTAATGTTTAGGTATGAGTGGGAAAATATATAATAAAAAATTGATTTAAATGGATTTTATTCAGTGATGAGTATTAAAAAAACTCTCATAAATATTAATTTGAAAATTCCTTCCATCATATAAATATAATCAAAACCGGGTGTATGAGGTGATTTTCATCTATAGTATTTGTGTCTTCTACTACAAGGATGTTTTTGTGAGAGAAATGGGTTGACATAAATAATTATGGTTTAAAAAGAGTTTACATATAAATCTTGATGAATCTTTAGAGGTATGCATTGAGTAAATCAATTTTTTATTTTAGAATTAGGGGCTTCACTCAACAGATTATGTAATAGTGAGTTAACATAGTGGGACAATAAAAACCTACCTTGAACTCTCTATGGAGTTATATAACCATATTTTATAAAATATTAGGATTTGTTCAAAATTCATTTCCACTAGAGTACTCAAGGGACATTGTTTTCTGATTCTAGTTTAGAGGGTTTCTAATGTTTGATAAAATATTGAGAAACATTTAATGATTTAAATAATTTTTAATGTCTAATCTGTAATAAGATAAAATTACTAATCTTATCGATCCATTTTATAGAAAATGGAAATAAATATAACAAGTATTATGTTATAATTACATGTAAAATAATATTTTCAAACTACCATGATTTTCCAACATGTATTATAATGGATTTTGAAATTTACTTTGACATCAAAAATTCAATGGGTTAGTGTACCCAATACATGTTAATACACCTTAGTTGGTTGGTGTGTTAGAAATGTTCATAAAAATATCATTTATAATGTATATGATGGTAATATCATAATTTTATCATCACAATTTGATGTGAGACATGCATACAACATCAAGACCTGAGTGATTTCACATGTTTTATTATCTCTGATAATATTTCAGGGAGAAAGTGATGTTAAATATGGATGAGTGACCATTACATTGGATATGTGTAAAATTGAAATTTGTATCATGATAATTTAATACATCACATTCTTATATACCATTCACTTGGTTACTCTAATTTTTCTTAATACCAAAAAATAAATTATATAGGTAAAAATGATTCATTATCTTTTACATATGGTCCACCAAGAAAATAATAACATAGAGAAAGTATTAGTTCTTATGGTGAATAATTTAAAACATTAGGAAAACTATAAATGTAATTCTTGACTCTAAAGGTGAACATTATTCAAGGAAAAGAGTTTGGTTATCATACACGATGTTATTTTCCTCACATAAGTCTTTGAAATATCAAATTGAATAAACTGAATTGAATAAGAAAGTAAGAGCTTCTTCTTTAGGTATAATCTTCGTTGCAAGTAATTTTTTTCTATTGCATCCAGTATACTAAAAAAATGTTACAATCACTAATTTGTACTTCAAAGAAATAACAAGTAAGTATGAAAACATTACAATAATTAATGTGTGTTCTCCATGAGGGTTAGATAGGGTGGTTCCAATATTAGTGTGGAGAAGCACACAAATTTTAATTGGAAAGTTATTGATTCAAGTTAAAATTTTAATATATTATTACCAAAAAATTATCTTACATAACCTTTAGAAATAAAGATTCATTATTCAAGATATTAAATAATTTTTTTAGGGTTTTTAATACTTAATAAATAGTTATGTAATTCTTGAATCATTGGCCATAACTAATGAATATAAAATGTTAGACTAATATTACCAACTGTGCAAAGATAATTATTTGTAAAAAAGGATTTTTCAAATATATTTGAATTATTTTTTTAGACTCTTCGAAGTTAAATACCTTTGGTATTATTGACACACTTATGAACATTGTTTTAGACAAACAAACCTTTAGATATAATGGTAATCCACAATTCATTCAGAATTAATACATCTATAGAGGGTGAATTATTTCAAAGGTATGCTGGTGGTAAATATACTTAGTAATATTCATTTAAGTGTTTATTAAATAATGTGATGTTGATGTATTGTATACACATGATCAAAAGGTGTGGGTTTCCTCAAGCATGTGCGTCGAATAATATCTTAACCAAACATTCATCAACCATCATAATGTAGTGGGGATTAATTCCTAAATGAACATTACCCTATCCACATAAAATGATTGTTAATAATAAATAGGATTGATGAATATTATTACATGTTGACAGTGATCAATAAAAAAATTGTAGGGAGTAATTCAAAATAACACATTTCCTTGCACACATCAGATTCATGATGAAAATAATAGGAGATTCAATGTTGAGATTTATATACATTTTAAAAACATCAATTTTTAGATAATATTTGCAAATAGCAGTGTTATACAACACACTATATGACAACTATAATGAAATATAGATATTAAATGAGTGGTAGTATGATGGTAATACAATAATTTATAAGAAAACATGTTTTGAGGATTTTTTTGTTAAGGATATAAACAAATTTGTATAAAGGAAAAAAATTAATCTATGTAATTATCCTTGTGTTTGATTGGATGTTACAAAAATTCTATTATAGAAAATATATTTTGAAGTGATTGACTATATTTCTATACAGGGTGGAAATATCAACATGAAATAGTGGGAGAAACACTAAATTAGGCTTAGTTAATCCTAGAGATTCATAATTAATTAACACAGTAACAAGTTCCAAAGGCCATGTTGAAGGAGAATGTTCTAGAGACATATACTCTATATAAAGGATGAGACCATAAATATGGTTTTATATTCCACATAGCTGGTGGTACATTATTCAATGAAAATAATAATTCTTACAAGTAAGATATATTTGGAAATTAGATAAAATATTCAATATCAATTAAAATTCAATATTGGATTCCATGTATAAGTTTACATGGGAGTAATTATTTTAAATACTATATTGGGTATTCAATTGAGACTATACATGGATGGTAAAAGTGTGCTACCAATAAGGCGTGATGGCTCACACCAATTCATTATGCCATATTCCATTACAATTTTACTTATCATAGATTTTTTATATAATAATTTTATTGAGCATTATATGTCAAGAATTCCAATCATTGAAGGTGTATATATGGCCCAACCAAAAAAGGATTGAGAAATCCTATAATTCTAATAAGGGGTGAAATTTACTAAAATCTAGTTTATGATTAATGTAGGAAATATTATTATATAATATTCATTTTGAATTAATTTTTTCTATGTGCCAAAAACATATCAATGGGAGAACCACTATTATCATGTAAAATATGTTTGGTAACAGATGGGAAACAACTATTGGTTTTAAAGTTAGTTAAGTCAAAAATCAAAGAAAATATATTTAGATTAACTTAATGTAGCAACTAAATTTCTAGGGAATTATATCTTCTAAGTTAGTTTTAATGGTTTTCTAGCCCAATTCAATAGTATTTATACTGAAATGTATTAAAAATAAAAGTTAAAACAATTTGAGAGAGAATTTTTACCAATAAAGCGTTCCATAAATCTCTCCAAGAAGACATGCATATGAATAGATGGAGATTGAAGAGTTTATTAGAATTCTATAAGAGCCAGCAACAGATCTATCACATAATATATTATATGTACAATATCTGATATTTAGATAGGATAACAGCATGGGAAGAAATAAGAACTATCTTATTTTTATCAAGTACAAAAGTAATGTACCAGATATGTGTAGGGGAAAGAATACTAGTTTTTATGGGGAAAAATAATATCCCTATATGGTAAATATGATCTAATTTTACAATTAGGGAAAGGTAATGAGAAATAAAAAATCATTCCCTCCAATGGTATCCATATAAACAAATACTATATATGTTGTAGATTCATATAAATCTAATGAAGCATGGTATAAAATACACAATTATTTTTTCCAATCCATGGAATCACACCTAGTAAGGTAATTTTTATAAAAATATAAATTATGATAATTATCCATATATTACAAACCATGATTTCAAGTTATTATATTGGAAAAAATTAATACACTAAGGGATATCATATTTTAATATGTCTTATTCAAGGAGGTAAATTCACAGATAGAAAAATTTTCATTTACTATAATCATGGAAATACAATGACTAACACTTTAACTTAATAGAAATATGATCTTTTCATGTGATTTCTAACATGATTTTTAAGTAATTTGTGAATAGTTTGAGTGGGAGTTTTGTAATACTCGGTTCCCTAAACCCATATTTATCATTAAATTTTAATTATTATACCATATTTATAGTGAGTTATTCATGATTTACACTTAACATTATAGTACCGATACTTATTTATTCACAATTTAAATAGTAAAATCCAAAGATTATTCTTCATATAAAATTTTTATAGTAGGTCCTAGTATATAATGAGAACTTCAAGACGTGATGACATTAATCTTAAACATATTAACAATGGTCTATAGACATCATACTAACATGACATTGTTGATGTATGACTATTAAGTACTGGGGGTCATAAGAATTAAGACTTATTCTCATCTATTTTTCACTTGGTGATCTCTAGTAGGAGAGATCATGAGGTAATGACCACCAATATAAACACCATATGTATTTGGGGTCATTGAATGATCTTATCTACATACATGTGTATCAGTCACTAAAATTGAGATCATTACTGTTGTGTACCATTTTTCATGCACTTTGATGCAAGGAAAAGCCCATGAAATTGATGTTGTAGTGAGGTAGCTTGTTTTTGGTGTGTCATTGGTGGTATGGAATTGGTTGAATTTTTAAAATAGAATTTTTGGCATTCGAGTGCCAAAAGTGATATCTCAAACCTAGTTGGTTAGGACCAATGTACCTTTATAAATCTGTGGCCATGTTAGTTAGTGGCAATTCAGTATAGTTAGATCAAAAATAATAATGTAATAAAGGATGATGACACAAGTGTATTCCCTCTTTTATGAGATATCGGGGGACGCAAATATTATATTAAAAAGCATGTTTTTAATGGTTATCGTTGTTATGACTAATCCTTATCTCTTTGTGATCCTTGATGGGTTAATAGACTCTTCTATGGGTCTGTGAATAATATTAAATACAATCATGATAAGGGCCTAGAGGGTCACATATAATCATTAATTCAAGATTCTTCCATACTATAGTGAATACAAATGTATAAATAGTGGACCCCACCACGATGTCTAACAGTTTTCCATGTAAACAATCACAAAAAAATATAAATTCATTATTATTATTGTATAGAATATTGGTTTGAATTTCTTTACTAAAATTATTTACAATTCTTTATGTAAATACATGGAATAATATTATATGAATGAATATTATTTTAATATTTAAGATTAATTTAACATTATCATGAATTTCCAATCAAGATAATGACTCGGGTTTTATCATGTAATATAATTATTACATTGTAAGGAGGTGATAAAATATAAATACAATTTATAATGTTCTTAGTTCTTTAAAACTATTTATTTAATTCAAATTTAGTGGGTTTTCCCCTGGGTTATGGAACCCTTACCAGGTATTTTGGACTCCCACTATATAAGCCAGAGAGATTCATTTATTCATTTTTTTTGTTCATTCTATCGGAATGGGAGCCTCTCACTCCTACACATTTCAATAGAGAGATAATATCACTCTGAAATAATGATCCAAGAATTCCTTTGACGGGTCGAAGGGATGAGGTCAAGGTGATCGTCGCGATGCTGAAGGATACATTGGAGCTTCCTGCTAGAACACATAATTTGATGAACGGTGAGTGTGTGGATTCATGGAGCATGTGTGGATTATCTAGAGAGGTTCGACTATGGATCCGTTGAGAATTGACCTCCAATATCTATTTTAAATTGAACGCACCACCAAATTGAATGAGGTACTCATTTATTTTGGTTCAGTAAATTTGATTGAGATCCACATACCTATACCCCAACATGGATCACTTGTGACAATAGGATGGAATGATCTATTGATGAAGAAATATTAATATCTATCCCAGTAGATTCTATTGTACATTCCCAGTACCTTCTTTTACTAACCCCATGAACATAGTTGGGACTTTCTTCACCCCAAATTAATTTTTAATGAACTCATGGTGCTAATAATGACATCGGAGTGTAATCTTAAAAAAAAAATCATTATTCTTTAAAGAAATCCAATGATACCCTGACCACATATTGATCTTAGATAATAAACTATATAACTTTAAATTATTTAACAATTCATTTATGAATGAAATATGGTTGTGATTCATCAATTCCACTTGAATTAAGCAATGATAATCAATACACAAATGCATAATTACATAGACATTCTTTGCAAACAAAATTGGATCACCCCACAATGAAATGCTCGACCAAGTAAAATCCCACTATATTAGATCATTAAATAGTATCTAAAACTACAACTAATCATATGAAATTATCCTATATGTTAACATAAGTATCTGAGAATCACCCAAATGTATCCTTATCCAAAAATAGATCACTCATCGATGGGGATGCAGCACAACCTCCTGATAAAATACATGAGGGTAGTCTTCCATAACCCTTGACCTCACTGCTAGATGAATATTTGATGAACTCATCCTCAACACATCTGTAATGGCCCGGACCTCTCCGGTCCATTACTTTGTAAAAGTTTGATGTGGTCAAACACGACGTGTGTTATAATATTAATTTTTTATAATAATAATTGATAATTGGGGTGTGAAAATCTTTGGTCTTAATTAAATTAAATGGTTTTAATTTAATCATTGTGAAATAAAAGAAATAAAATTAAATGTATTTAATTCAATGAGGTAAGGTGCATGGATTCATTTTTATTTATTTAAATTTTAACAAATAATAAATTATATGTTATGGTCATATAATGGGAGGCTCATGGAATAAATTATAAAGAAAATAATTATACTAAATGATGCGCATGTCATAAATTATAAAGGAATGAAATGCATGGGGTGAATTGGTGTAACCTTGTACAAGAGGTGTTGTGAGGTTCTCCACAATTAAAGTTGGAATTGTGTAAATAACATTAAAATGGTATTATTATATAATAATTTTTTTATAATAAAACTAATAACATGATGTAGCTCATGGGGGAAATAGGGGGTGTGGAAATAGAGTTGTGTGTGAGTGACTGAACATTTATTCCCTTTTAATAATCATTATGATATTAATTCCAATAATGTTACAAAAAAATAAATAAGTTAAAATGGGGAGTCAATCAAGGGGAGGTTCCACTTTTGTAGGAGAGAAAGATATTAGAGAGAGAAAGAGTTTAAAGGTAATAAAGATTTAAATTTTAAAGAAATAAAATAAATAAGGAAATCAATCAAGGTGGAATGGGGTGATGCCCACCAATTTGGGGAGAATTTTTGTGTGAATTTTGAATATGAGAATTTAAGGAGTTAAATTATATTAAATTAAAAATAGTAATAATGTAATAATGTAATTACTATTTTCATTGGGCGAACTGAATTTTGAAGTTATCTTCCTCATGCGACATCAGTTTCACGAACCGTCAGCGGCAGAGCAACCCTAAAATTATGACAGTCATTTTATGACCAATGATGAATACCTTTTTTTGACTCATGTCTTCGGTTAATAAAACACCTATTATTAATTGAAGTTATTATTATCATTAAACACATGGAAACTGCGTGACGTGTCGTGTGTCGACCAGTCAAACAACATAACGGTTGTATAGTCACTTCACGTATTCATTAATTCACATTGCGTACCGCTTTACCTTTTCATTGCCTATATAAGAGAGGGTCACGTGTTATTTAAGGACCCCTATTCTTCCCCACCTGGAGACGCTCCCGGATGACCCAGAAGCCTTACTCCTATCTTCCTCATCCAGACTCTGATTGTTGATCTGTCGGTGGCTATTAGATTGTGTTGACGAGGCGAACATCATGGACCTCATTCTATTCCCTCTTCTTTGACTTCCTCTTCACAGTTTCTTATTGAGGATATTG
Source organism: Viscum album (assembly GCA_963277665.1). Classification (NCBI taxonomy): domain Eukaryota; kingdom Viridiplantae; phylum Streptophyta; class Magnoliopsida; order Santalales; family Viscaceae; genus Viscum; species Viscum album. The sequence continues at coordinate 320,032,526 of OY728137.1, forward strand.
CTGATATTTGAAAGGAACAACACTCTTCGACAAACGTCATCTTAATGGTACATTCTACCCCGTTTTTTTCCTTCCTTAATCTCCTCTTTCAGTTCCTCTTTTCCATGCTATGACAAGTGACACCTTAAAACATAATGGATTCTCTCTTTGTTGTTAGTGTGGTTGTGTCGTAGCGTCCATGGGAGGACATAGTCATCAGGACGAGTGATCGAAATCGTTGTGGTGGTTGTTCTTTCATAAGGACATAAAAACCATCTCAGGTAAGGATCTTACCTTCATCTCTCTCTTTTTTGTGCATCATGCAGGGTGGTCATCCTCTTATTTCTGTGAGATATGGTTGAACCAGTAAATGAAGATAATAAATTGTTAAAGAACGGGTTTGGGAAAATTTTGTTTTTATTGTTTTTTCATTTCCATTAATGCTTATCCTTTTATTATGTCGTGATTTGAATAGGCTTATGCCTACTGAAAATCACAGTCATTGGGGGCCTTTTCTTGCAAAATTAAATGTTGCCCTGTTTTCTTGGATTGTTTTGGGGATGGAATTTCATTGATTGTGTAAATTGGATAATCATGTAAAGTTGGTTGATTAAATGAATACCTGGAACCCTTGTATGATCACCCTGGTTAAAATAAATGAAAGAATGAATTTGTGTGTGCGGGTTGTGTTTTAATAATGTGAAGGGGTGTTTCGTGGGTTGTTGTGGAACGGGTGAGAAGTGGGGTTGCGGTTGGATAGGTTGTGGGTTGGCGTGTATGATATGGTTATGATGGGCAGCAGAGCTATGGTAAATGGTATCAAAGGGATGATGATGTGGTATAGGTATTGTTTTCAATGTGTTTGTGGTTATTGTGGTTGGAGGAAGGGCTGCATGTATTGGCTATGAATATGAATAAAAGTTGAAGAGTTAACTAATGAGTTGTGGGGAATGGAAGTTGATTAAATACGTAAAATCAATGGAATTTATTGGATGATAAAATAAAATGGTATTTTGCTACTTGTGTTTTCCCTAACATTATTTTTGGTTGGTAGGGATATGTTTTACGAATTATTGATCTAGTTTGGTTGTTATTAGTTGTTTGAAAGTTAAGGAATTGATAAAATAATACTGTTGAAACATGAAAAGCATAATGGGGTTTGGTCTGTTATTTGTTTGCATACTTTCGAGGTAGTAGTGCTGAGGCATGTGCTCAGATCTTTTGTGTAGAAGCCTTTGGATAGTCAGATTGGTTGATATAATTATATAAATTTGTGCGTTTTATGTTTCTTTATGCTCCCCACCCATGTTAATCACTATGTACCAAACACTCGTGGGACGGGGGTGTGATTTTCAAACATCTAAAGGATGGTTGGTTACTGTTCTTCCCTATTCTCCCTCTTCCAGGTTCTATAGCCCAAGATCCTTCGAGTGGGTTACGACAAATGTTTCCCAAGAGACTTCGGGATGAGGATGTGATATGTTCCCAGGTGTCTTCGAGAAGAGATGTGATGTGGTTCCCAGGTGTCTTCGGGATGATATGTGGTTATGGCCGAGGATTGAGTGCTTGAGGGATACTATAAGCTTTATATGGCCTGGTTGAGGCACTAGCTCGAGCTTCGTATGGCCAGGTTGGGGCAATATATCAGTATGAGGGGGAAGCATCATAGAGTTAAGCATGAGGTCTTGGGTAGTATTCAGTGGGAAGGTGGTGAGGGGTTCCCATACTTTGATAATATTACTATACTACTCTATTGACTTGCGAAATTTGGTGAGTGTGTCTTGTAAGGTTGGGTGGATAGATTCCTTGCTAGGCTTTGGTTCCTTCTGTTTTCTAACAGGGAAATAGGATGTCTCCCCTCCTGTGCATGGGAGATTTAGGTTTTCCTACTAATTATACTTGTATGCTCACCCAACGTTTCCATTCAGGTTTTCAGGAGGACTTCAGGGACCGTGCGGGACCTTACTAGTTGGGTGTTGGTGTTTTGCTGATTGCAATTTTTGCTTAATTTTTTTTGGTATCGTACTTTGGAGCTTTTCTTATACTTGTAATTTTGTTTCAGTATTGTATAAAACGTGCATATGGGTTTGGTTTAGGGTATATTTTCATTTACTTGTTTTTTTTTCTTTTGGTTTTTGACTCATCCTATTTTCCCGATCTTTATTAATAAAAAGTGTAATGCCTCTCATATTTGTGAAAACTCATACCCTTGGTGCTATTCACCACTCTAGGGCCTACTGGAGGCGGGACACATGGGGTCATTATCTCCCTTTCACCATTGCCATCTCAGGAGGGGCATCATTGGTGGGAGGGGGTCATTACAACATCCATCAAATAATATCAAGATGAAACATGTCACAAACCCATCTGAGGGTCTTTCTAGCTAAATATCATGATGAAATCACCCTGAGTATCATCAAACACAGTATCACACCTAATGAAAACAACAATATCCCTCACCAAATTAATCTAAATGATATCCTAGGTTATATTGTTTGGATATATCTAAACACATTATAAATCTACCTAAGATCATTTCTTACATGACACTTTATCAAAGCTTATACATACTTCAAAAAAAATTGGTTTCCCTATAACTGGAATAGTTAACACTAAAATAACTTGATTAATACCCTCCTCAAAACCCAAATCATATAATATGAACGGTGAAGTAAATTAGTTTAAATATCTTTATTCAAACAATGCGTGCACCCAAGTATAAAATAAGAAAAATATAACTCAGACGATACATAAATCACCTAGAACTGACATCTTTAGATCATACAGAAGACCAATAATACTACATGGCCTTTCTTACCATTATGATGACCATATACATGGTTTCTCCCTTCTTTTTGATGAGGAGGAGCATCACTGGGATGTTCTCAACCTACTATGTCTCTAAATTAATTATCAAAGGCTAGAGTAACCTACTTATACTTCCTCGACAAATATAGCATCAATGATGGATCATGAAGTGGAAAAAAGACCACGCACTTCCTTCTCATACAATTCAGGTACTCCTTCCACTAATTAACATGGCCTTTATAAGAAAAAATTCATTCTCCCTTGGAAGGGTCCTTGGAGGGATATTACCAAGCCCTCATTTTTTGAAAACCCTTATTCCATTGAAAATATGAACCCTAAACCATTGATATTCTAGGATGTGAGTTATAAGAACTCCCCTCTCATAATAATATGATTCTAGAAAACATCATCTCAACATCCTATTCTAATTAAGGACCTTGAGATATGTCCAAAACAATAAAGGAGGTATGTGAAACTATATCTATGGATGTAATGCCTCATCAAAATTCCTCTCTCAAGACTCCCCGTATAAAGTAATACGAAAATAATATTTGATAATGATACAAAAATATGTCTCAGACCCCTACACAAAATATATCCCCTAGTGAGGGGTATGTAGGTCTTAATCGTTGAAGAAAGAAACTCCTCTACTAACATTTCATAAATTTTTTTCCAAAAAAATTATAAACTCCTTGAGATCCCTAAGGAGAAAAGAACAGAAACCTACAAGTATCACCATGTTTCATTCCCACATACAATAAAACATTGTTCCCTTTCTAAACATGGATCAAACTAAATATTAGCTACACCTGCTCCAACTAGTCATTTGTCACTAAATCTAAAACATAGATTACATTCTTCTTCATACTCAAATTCAAAAAACATCAAAGTGCGTTATTATATGTTTTCTATTTTTCTACATCAAATATATAATGATCTTCTAGAACATCTTATTCAACATATTCCTTGTGAAACTGAAAAGTCTATTAAATTAGATCAATTCTATCAAACAAAATCGTTAGGTACTCTTAATGTTGGAATATGAAACATTTAGAATTTGTTAATTTAATTAAGATTATACATTACTCCCAAGGTATACACTAAAACCCGTAGCACATCATTTATTAGGATTTGTTATCTTGAATATACTGCCATTATACCTTAAGGGCCCTAAATAACTATTTCCTAGATGGTCTACCTTATTTACATCGCATAATATTCTTGGATAACATTGTTTTTCTACCAAACCATGTAGTCTTCTCCAATAACTACATCAAAACTCCATCATGTCACACATCTTGGACATTAATACCACTCTGTTAAAACCCCTACTAGGTCGACAATAATGGGAGAGAGGTAATGATACATGAATCCCACCTCTGATGGTCCATAAATTCACAAATATAACATAGGGTATATTAGATAAATAGATAATAAGAATTTCCTTCTAAGAAGAATATTAGGGATGATATAAATGATGAAAAAACGAAATAAATCCTACTAAAAAGAAAAAAAAATATACCAATACATGAATTTAATATTAATAAAATTCATATAAGTACAAAAGAAACTATAATTTCTAAAATAAAAATCTCAGAGGAGACATCAATGACCAAACAAATTATGAAAAAATCCACAAGCAAGTTATTCCTATCCCAATATCTAACTAGATACTATAAAAATAGTTTATCTAGACATAGGGTGAGCATAAAATATATTAATAGTACGATCCTTTCTAGAGCATCTTCTGAAAAAGGTAAATAAATCACACTAGAGCTATAAGGATAATCAATTGAAATTGAATTGTCACCTAAAAATGTATAAAAATTTCCCTGTCTTATGATGAATCTCTCACCAAGAATCACATAAAATTAGTGATATAATAACCAATATGAGATTGAATGAAGGTACCATATTACAACTTCCTCACAATTTTTTGAATTCCCCAATTTCGCATGTCCTAATCCATGTCTCCCCCAAAAACACAAATTTTTAAGCAGAAAATAAATTGAAACCCACAACACATGCATCACATAATTTCATCATAAATATCTACATATCCAGATTGTAACCATGTAGTTTTTGGTAGACACCATTGCTTATAAGTTATGTATTATATCTCAAACCATCACCACTCATACACAACATACCAATAATAATACATAGCATTATATATCTAGAGATATATATGTTTGAACTAACAATAATTCGTTGAATCCCTCCACACATATATATGGGGAAATTAGACATAATTTATACTAGAACATAATACTACTATGAGAAGAGAGCATATAAAGACTAAATCGTCATCCATCTGCTACACACCAACCCAAATATTAGAGAAAATACCCTCCAGAGTCCACTTTGTTTGTGTTACATTAATAACAAGGGTGAGGTAGCCAACACAATCAAACAACATAATATATATATATATATATATATCTCAAAATTAAATTATGATCTACTACCTAGTTGTAACCTCAACTATAGTTATCACCTCTCAGAAACTCACCTACCAACTAAATTGAAAAAAAATCTTTTAGACACAAAAACATGTCAAATGGAATTTCATTAAAATATTCCATTCAAAAAATTCTTTTTTTATAATTATCAACTAATTTACATCCCCTGTTAGAGTAAATCAACATGGTTTTTCATGAATTATCATTATTCTAGGATTCTTTCAATTCCCAAATCCCTTTGGTAAAATAATTCCTGATTCATTGACATTTTATAATTCTAGTTACTCCATACTTCTTTCCAATCTTCCATTGAATATTCAAAAACCATTGCTATCCAGAAATATCAAGCATTAGGTCAAGGAATGTAAAAACAACCCACACTAATATCTTGCCTTTAAATTAAATTCATTACAAAAAAATAACCTCATACTTAGTAAATAAAAAAATGTATAATCCCAAATTCAACCCATTCCATCGGTCTCAGGTCTATCCCTGGAACAACTATGCATATCACCGTCAATCCCATCATCTCAAGAGCCAATTACATCAAAAAACCAAGTCATCCATTCCCAATTCTCTATAAACCATAATACATCCCAAACTCACACAAAATCATATAGAAACAATCCTCACACATAAAATTATAACAAGGCAACTAGTAAACAAAACATAATCAACAAGCTAACTAATTCCTATAATAAATGTATATAGCCTTCGATAGAAAATTTGATAATATGAAACCAAACAATTATCTTTATAAAACAATTTCTAGAATATTAAATTACCAAGTACATTTATCACAAGTTACAATCACGGAAAATGTATGGTATCTTCTAAAAAACAATAAGTTATTTAGATTTGATTCAAGCATAACTTTCATTTCAATAAATGTTTATTATTAGAATAACTTATTAAAAATTCCTCTTTATTTAATTAGCTAACATTAATTTTCATATTTACATTATTTATCCAATTTTCAAACACATAAAACTCTATAAACCACAACATAAATAATTATAGAATACTATATAAGGAAACAAGAGGTAATCTGTTAACATGTTATAAAGACATTTGATCCCTATGTCCCATAACCATATCATTATTTAATTTTGGGATTAATATTTATTACTGTTAATTACACCATTACCCAAAGATCTAAAGATTGATATCTTTAAGATCTGAAAAAATAAGAAAAAATAATGAATCATATACATTAATGAATTCAATGTTCTTTGAAGATGAATGTAACACCATCTGAAAAACTCACAACATCTCTCCCATAAATTATATATGACCTATTAATAATAAAGCACCAAAAAGTCACAACGATACCACATAGAAGATTAATAAGAATTAATAATATTTAAAAACATATAATTACTATGTAAAATGGGTAAAACAAAACTTTACGGGGATGAAAACACAATAAAATATGTAAAACTATCCTTGGATCACCATAAATCAATCTCTACAATGAGAGGGTTTAATCCTATAAAAGTTGCTCCAAAGTCATTTAAAGATTTCTCCATGGTGACTAGGGTTCAGAGGGAAGAGTTTGGAGATAAGAAATATCAAAGTGGGTTCAACAATTTATTAGAAACATTGATGTTATAAGACCAAAACACAACCCCATAAAAACGATACAAAGATACTAACATAGGAAAAACCTATCGCATAAATAAAGTGGGCATGCTGCAACATGACATGTCAAATCCACATTCATGAAACATGGTGTGGTCATTTATATAACTCTTAAAATTTTGGAAAAGGACCACAATGTAGAGGAATGACCATACCATATTATTCTAACACTATAGAAGAATGCTACACAATAACTTATCACTATGGTACAACAATCCTGAAAAAAAACCCACTGAAACTTATCTCCCTATATTCCAACCCATAGGCTACCCAACCCCCAATTTTATAGATGTTAAAAAATTTGAAGTAACATACAGTCCTCCATTTTCAATACTATATGCTATATCTCTTATTCCATGTTCTAGCCTCTTGGGATCCACAATATATCATAATCCATTGTCTTGCAATCCTTCAATGTGGCGGAAATTTCAACTTAACTCCCCTCTTCCTCCCCCCAAACTCCTCTTGGTACCTTCATCATCACAAACACACAAATGTATGACAACAAGAATCTAATCCCTAACACAATCCATCATTATATTACTATTCTTTTTTTGAACCAAATAATTTAACAATATATCAATGTAAATAATATTTGAATGGGAAAAAATAATTATACGTGATTATAAAATCTAAATTGAATAAGAAAGAGAAATTTATAAATTAAATGATTAATAATATTAATGTATTAAATGTCAGTTGAATATATTTAATAAAAAAACTTATATATAAGGATCTAGAAAGTAAATAAAGAACACAATTGTTTAAGGAAATTTTGATATTAACTCAATAATAACTTATACATCTCCAAGATCAATGGCTTGTATTAGTCACTTTGGGTTACCAGTAGCCAAAATACTAAAGATACCTTACTTTTAAAATATAATAAGAAGAAACTGGAATTTATTTTACCCTATATTTTTAATGTTAGTGGTTAGAAAAACATAAAAGAGAAGTATTTCCTTGCCTTTTAGTTGTTATGATAGGATATCTGAGTCCTTCTCTTTAAAATGTAGTAAGAATAAAAAGAAGATATATGAATAAGTGAGGATTTAATGTGGAAATCTCATTTAAAAATGGTCTCAAATGTCTCAAAATAATAAGAAGAAAAACTAATATAGAATTAGAAATATAATAGAGTATGAAGAATATTAAAATAACAAAATCTCTAAGATAATAGAGGGAACTTAGAATTTGTGAACACCTGGGATAAATTTGGTGATCATTGAACTTTGGAAAGGGATTATTATTTATAAAGTAAACTTAAAAATATACTATGGGGTCTATTTATCCATTAAAAATTTTAGGAATCTTGTAGAATTAATTATGTTAATAATTATTTGGAAGGCCACTTTTATGTAATTTTTACCATTATTAAATTTTTTCTTATAGGTTCTATCATGACACCACTAGATACCTAGTAGTCTCTATCATGTAGCAAGTGTTTCAATCTCTAGAAAACTGCATAACACACAAGATCGCAGGTGAGATCCCATAGGATTGATGGTGAGCATAATTATCGTGTGTGATTCTATCCTTCGAAAACTTCTAGATATTGGTATTCTACTACATGAAGAGGCTACATCATTCACCACTAGCTGACCAGTGGATTTTCATCATCCATTAGGTGCTACCTATTGTTGTACAATCCCCTCCAAGGCCTTCACGAATCCTTTAAATGTTTTCAAAATGTCTAAAAACATTACTACATTTGTTTAATATTGGTAAAAAGACCTCTTGAATTATTTTTTAGGTTTTTGTCAAAATTCTAATAGGATATCAACATGATATTTCAACAACCAATATTATCACGTGATAAATTTAAATTCCAATAACCCAAATAAAGTAATAAAGTTCTCTAAATACTTTTTGTAATCTTTGAAGCAAAATATTGAGAGAATAAAAATATATATCTCTTTTTATGATAGTAATTACTTTATTAATTAGTGAATAAAATAATAATATAACAAGAATAATATTCTTAAAAATATTTTGAACCAATATATGTTTTTTAAAGGGTAGACAATATCATTTATCCCACATGACTAAAATCCAACCATCTCTTTTTATTTTGAGGGATAATTATGATTGGGGATTATTTATTGTTATATTTCCTCTTGTTTTATAATCAGAGTGGGTATTTCCAACATTAGGTGTAGTGTTATGGGATATTTCATTCTATTTTCATATATATCCAAGATAGGTACACCAATATTGAGTGGTATTGTTAGAATATTTCCTTCATAAATCACATTTTAGGAATATTTCCATATTATTCATTATAAATACACACTAAGACCTTTCTAAGGGGAAATCTTGTGTATTGTTTCTTCACTCCTCTATTCTATGAAAATGATTAATCATAAAATATTTTAAAAAAGAAATATTTATATATCCATTCTATCATTAATGTTTTTAAAATATATTTTAATAAAACATACAAAATTCCATTGGAGTTTCAAACTATATGTGAATTAATATCCCCTTACTTGTGCCCAGTGTGAAGATTCGATTTAAAATCCAACCATCTATTTTTAAGGTAATAACATCCAGGTGCATCTATTCCAGAATAACATACAAATATGTATATCTAGATATTAATGTATTTATTATAGTATCACAATCACTTTATAGTACTTGAATTATGAAAAGTGTAAAAAATAATGTGTTTGGAAAAGATTGGTTATAAAACATTTGGTTTTTGAAGAATAATTTGAAAATTTTAGAAAATAAAATTAAAATATTTCTCATTATTACCATGGTAAAGATATAAGTATCACATATTAATCATACCCTAATAGAATTTAGAGATGTAAATGAAATCAAGGATGAAGGTGTTTAGTGAATATATCTAAAAATTTATGGCTTGTGAAAATCAATTCAATAACATTATCACCATTCTGAAAGTGATCTAACAGAAAATGGTATTTTACTTAAATGTGTTTAGTAAAAGAGTGTTGGATTGGTTTTTTTAGGATACTAATCACACTTGTGTTATAAAACTTTATTGGGATATGATAATATGTCAGTCAAAATTCTAATAAGGTATACTTTAAATATATAATTTGGTTTCAACAACTCTTAGGGGATATATACTCTGCATGGACAACAAAAATATAATCCAATATTTACATATTAATACTCTCCATGGTAATGGATTTTAATTATAGGTGGAAACTCTCCTTAGTAATTTTCTAATCAAGTTTAGTTCTTCAAAAATCAAATCATAAAAAAAGTAATTACAAAAGGAGATTATTTTAGATAAAATAATCCACAGTCCATAGTTTATTTTAAATATTTTAAAATTGAAATTAGTTTTTTAATGATATTACGTGGATTTTATTGAAAATATGAACAAAGTAAAACAGAAAACACAATGTTTAATCAATTCTTAGTAAGATAACATATAATTTATATCATAATTTTATTAATATTTTCATCAACCTGTTTACCAGCTTCATCCAATGTTATCTTAAAAGTTTTACTAATTGGTGTTAGAATTTCTTTATCATGATCTATGAAAAACTTCTTTAGGAGGTCCATATTGTATTTTCTCTAGTTTAGTACCATCGTAGGCTTGGAAGATTCTAAAACCAATAAAGAATTTGATTTCTCCCATAAAACTAATTTAAAACTCCTTATTCATTAAATCATAAAATTCATTACAAGGTGTTATTTATTTGAGCCAAGAATACCACCATAAACATACATTTTAAAAATTAATAAATTTTGGGGAAAATGTTTTTTGAAAAATAATGGAGTCTTATTTTCTCATTTTGAAATGATTAGATAAAATAAATTTAGTTAAACATTCATACCAATATTTAAGGGATTCATTTTAACCATGAAGAAAATTGTTAACTTGAATGGATGAATATTAAATATCATATTTTCAAAACATGGTGGTTGGTACCAAAAACCCACTAATAAAAACATTTCCAAAATAACTTTTAACATCTATTTGAAAAAGTTTTAATTTAAAATGAGTGATGAATTCCATAAAGATTCAAATAGATTCTAGAAATGGAATTGGCATAATTTTTTTACCATAATCAATACATTTTCATGATTATAGACATTAAAAACAAACAAAGCCTTATTGTGTGTGATAATTCCTTGATCATTAAGACTAATTTGAAACCCTAATTAATGCCAATAATTGGATGATTATCTGATCATTCCATAAGAGTCCAAACACAATTCTTTTGAAATTAGATCAAAACCTATTCCATTTTAAGTACCCAATTATCATCATTAATATCATCTGCAAGGGATAAAGGTTCAATTTGAGAGGGAAAATATTTATGTTTAACCTCATTTAACACCAAAATTCTAGGATGTGTTCTAGATTATAATTCACTAATAAAATTATATAGGGGATTGATTTTATTTAAAACATTCCTTTGGAGAAAGAGTAAAAGGGGTTCTTGATAATGTTAAATTACTTTAGAATTTTGATGTTTGGGTATGGTCAAACTAGCCTTTTCAATATCATCATCAATTTGAGGATAAGTTTAAAGAAGAAACTCATCACATTTTCTATTAACTAACACTTCTTAAGCCATAGTCCTATTATTTAAGACATATGAGAATTTAAAAAAGTTTTATTACCAATGAAAGATAACATCATTGGATTTGGGGTCAATATTTCTTATATTATCCTTAGTATTTAGGGTAAAACATTATCCACTGAAAATATTAAAGAAAACAACATTGTGAATTTTTCCTTTATAATTTTCATGAAGGTTATTTACAAATATGGTTCTTAATAAAACAAAGTTAAGGATAAATAAATCATTACTGACCACCTTCATACAAAAAAGTGAGGAATATTATATTCATTCAAGGGTTTCCTAATCATTTATTAGAGGAACCAGTTTTTTTCTTTCAACAACTCTATTTTTTAGGTGTTCTAGGAGAAGATAATGAGAGAAGATAACCTTCAGAGTTATAAAACTCTTTATAGTATTTGTAATCAAATTATCTTCTATTTTCATAGACAAGTAAAAAGAATTTAGAGCCCTTTCAAATTTTAAATCTCCTTCAAAATTTTATAAAGACATTACATGCCTCATTTTTATGATCTAAGAAGAAAACCCAGGTAAATATATTATGATAATAAATAACTAGAAATTTATATGATTTAACTCTTATACTGGAATCCAAAATTGGACAAAAAATGATATAGTGTACTTTTTCTAAGGCATTAAAATAAGAAACAACCTTTTAATTTTTATAGGAATATTTTTGTTACTTTCCAGTTAAGAGAGGATGAAAAACTATGTTTTCATTGAAGGAAAATAGTTGAAAATATCATAATTGTCAGTTATAGTTGATCTTGACATGGGATTGAATATTACAATGACTTGGGAAGAAAATAAAAATCCATGATTCATTTTCATATTCTCTAACATAGTAAACATTATTTACTTGAAATAGATTATAAATTTATAATGTAAAATATTTGAAAATGAGATTCGGTAAACAAAAGTTCTCATTTATCATTAAAAACATTAAGAAAAACATTTTCAAAGTTAATTTAAAATAAACTATCACACAATTGACTGATACATAATAAATTATTTTCCATTACATTAACAAATAAAAAATCTTTAATTATAGTAGTTTTTAGAAACCAATAAATCCTATACCACCGATTTTACCTTTTGAATCATCTATATAATTTAAATTCCCTCTATCTATGTATTAAAAATGATTGATAGTAGTGATTCCAAAGAAATATTAATTATATAGTTCAATTACAAATGAAAAATTTTGAATTACATGATATCATCAACATATAATTTAAACATTTTGAAAATAATATGTGGTAATTAAATGGTTTCCATTAGAACTAAAAAATTTATAAAATCATTTAAATAAATTTATCCATTATCACCCAATTGAAAAATAAATATTAAATTATGCATCAATATTTTTATAAATAAATAATTTTAAATTAATTTATTGTTGTAGAATCCAATCTTACCTATACTAGTGATTTTACCCATTTGGATCATGTATAAAAGTGACATGTACTCTGTTGATGTCTCTAAGATGATTTATTTCAAAGGAATAGCCACAAATGTTCCCTGAGAACCCACTATCCATATACCAATTAGATTATCTATTTTTTCTCTAAAGACCCTTTTCCTTTAAAAGATTAATGGAATATTGTTTTTCATAAACAAATCTTCTGTCGACTTATGTTTCCCAAAAATTACTTTGGAAATGTAACGTATTTTAGACAATTGTTTACATTAGAAAAATATAGTATGAATGGTAAATAAAACTTGGATTTAGATATCTATCATTTTTACAATTTCATTAATAAATATATGCCCAAATTTCTTATAATAATTAAAAAATTTATTTTGGGATGTTTCTTCCATGAAAGTAGTTTTAATAATAATTGGGGAGATCCCAAAATCAGATTTAAATAATTTTAACCATATAAAAATTAATAAATAAAATAATTAATATAATTAATTTTATATTTCAGATTTTCAATCTTTTATTTTTCATTAATTTTAAAAATAAAATAAACATTTTTTTAAAAAAGCAATATTTTTTCAAAAAAAACCAGACCGTAAGTCATATAGGAACTTTTCATTCTGAAAAAACATCACAAAACCCATTTTTATATTGATCTCAGTAATAAAAAATATCATCATAACAAAAATAAGTGGTTGAATAGGTAGATTGGTAAAAAATAGAAAATTCAGAATTTACTTTAATACATACATTGAAATCATCTATGTGACATGTAGGAATTTTGACACTTGATACATATATTGAAATTAAACCCAAACTAGAACTCCTATTTTAAACATTTTGTTATTTCTAATATTTCTTCTTACATACTTTCATAGGATAATGCAGGTTTATGTAGCCCTTAATTTTAAAATCAACAAAAGTAAATTTCTTGTCATGGTTTTTTTGAAGTTTTGAAATGAATTATTATTTTTAGGTACTTGTTTATATTATTACAAAAAAGAGAAATATCACTGTCATTTTTGGATGAGTCGTCATTGATTTCCATGAAATAAAATCTCATATTGGTTTAGTTGAATTATTCTTCCATTTTTTCTATATTTTATTTTGATATAAATGACATATATATAGAAATATATGATGGGGTACTCAACCTCCATGTTTTTATGACATTAGCTTCATGAATCTCAGTGAATATTGATGTCTAATTTCTAGGAAAAATTCGAACTATTTTATTGAATAAAATATTTATATAAAGAGTATCACCAAGTTCCTTTTGACCATTAAAATTTTTACTTATTCACCCAAACATTTATTTAATATAATCATTAGGAAGCATAGGGAAATTCTTAACGTCTTGTTAAAATATATCTAATCTATTATCTTTTACTTTTTTATCTTAATAAGTCGCTTCTAATAGTTTCTTTATTTTATGAGTCATTTATCATATATAAATTCAATTAAATTCATTTTAGTCGAAACCCAAATTAAATTCATTCAATGATTTACCATCTAATACAAAATACGAAATATCATTGGGAGTTTATTTATCATATTTTTAGTAGGAGGATTATAACACGACATAACTATCTTCCATGTAAAATAATAAATATATAATAGAAATGTAGTTAAGCTAATTCTCGAATAACCAAAATCATTACCAACTAAAATGTAATAACATCCCATGAAGTCTCATTTGGGAGAACCATATGTCAATTAAATATCCATTTTGAAAATGAACATTTCTTAAAAAACAGTTTAATATTTTGAAAATAAAATAATCAATAAAATATTTAAAATATTAAGAAATGAAGAAAAAGTAAAGCTAAATAAAAAAATTTAATGAACTCTTTGATTCCAAATATAGGATGGAGTACAATAAAATGGAATAGAGGTGAAATTATCTTTCATATTTTAGAGGAAAAAAATTAAAGTCTTAATGACTAAAAACTTCTTTTTTAAGATTGATGACAATTAAAACCATTTGTCCATTTAAATAGAATCATTGATAAAAGTAAAAAAAAGTTAAAAATTTAATGAAATAACTTCATGTGGGTTTTTAAACGAATAAAAAATGACGATTTTTAAATTAAATGATTAGGCATATTGATGGATTAATTTATAGATTAATTTATTTAATGAAATTAACTAATAAACAAAGATACATAAAGTTAAAAATACATAAAATTAAGGAACTATACCAATAATAAACACTGCATCTCTCACCTCAATCACTTAATGATTCTATATATTATCCCCTTGGGTTTAATGGTAGTCAAGATAAAATATCTCTCATTCATTTTAAGGATTATATTAATTAACTAGAATATAATTGACTATACCATTTTAATAGTTCAATATAGAACCATCTGAGAGAACTATTCCCTATGCATTTATTGATAATAAAAATAATCCCAAGTACCTCACTTTAAAAGGTAGTGTAAACAAAATAATTTTAGACGGAGAAATAGAGGATTTCGAGAGACAATTACATTTAAAAACTATATTAATTATCTTAATGGAATTAGAAGAATCCCTTGGAGAGAATGTTAATGATTATGGATTGAGAGTAATATTAAAATAATAGTTCACTCTTTAAGGGAAGAAATATAATGTATATTTTTAGAGAACTTTGGAGAAATTTAGAAATTGTAGTACTTTGACATTTGGGAATTTTTGAGATGTTTATTTTTTAGGTCACCAAGGGGGATATTTAGCCAAAAAATATTTTATAAACATTTTTTATGCACCTATGGTAATGAATTTATGTAATTAAATTTTTATGTAATTATGGAAATCATTAAATAATGTCTTTTAGTTTCTATCATGATGACATGAGATGCCGAGTGGCCTCCACCGGGTAAGTGGTGTGGTTGTTGCTACTCTATAAGAAAAAAAACTCCCTAGATTTTTATTGAGTTCCCACTAGATGTTTGGTGAGCATAACTCCCAAGGGGTGCTTCTATGTATCTACATCAACTGACTGGTGCTCCTCCACCAGTTGTATAATAGACTTTTTTAATCAGTAAGACTATTTCATTTACCACCAGTTGCCGATGGAAATGTAATAGTGAAATAATGTCACCTCTTAGTATTAAATAACCTCCAAGGATGTAAATATATTTTTTAATGTATTTGAGAGGTTTTAGAACTTTACTCCATGATTTCAATAGATCTAATAATACTTATCCAAGAATTATCCAAGATTTTTTCAAAATTATAATATGTTTTCATCATATTCATCCAGTATCTATGATTATCACCTAAATTATGAACATAAAATATATCAATTGAAATCATTAGAAATATTGAAGAGTTTTTTATCTTTAAAACAAAATATGATGAGAATACCATTAGAATTTTTTTATTCCTATTGTTATTTCAATAATTAGATGTTTTCTTTTTCTTAAACGTGTTCAACTTCTTTGTATGATGATCAATTGACGTGACAGTTCTGATAATTCATAATTCATAGATTTGGATGCAGTTTAATTTTAACCTCATTAACTTTGTATCTTTCTATTCCTGTTTTTCATAGTCATATTTTAGGTCATGATTGATCTCATAAACTCCTTGAATGACATGTTCATTATGTCTTTAGTTTATTGTATTGTCATCTTGATAGGTTCCCAATTGATCAATAAAACCCAATTTATTTTTGAACTTAATCTTTTTGTTGAAATAGTACCACTAAAAGATTTTATACCATTGAAAATATCATTAAATCAGGTAAATATATTCATAATAGACTCAATAGGAAGTATTCAAATGTTTTCAAAGTCTTTTATATTAATATTTTATCTAGTAAATTTAATTATGTTCCTTCATGAGGGACTTATAATGTTTTAATTTGTCATGATCAATTATGAATGTATCTATAAAATTAAACTCATTTGGCTTAAACGAAAATTAAACATGGTCATATCATTACCATCCAATTCAAAAATAATAAATTTCATCTAGTTCCTATTTTTCTTAAGTTTCACTATTATGACAATAACCATGAATGGAAATTTTACATTCATGAATACCAATAAATCAAAGAAAAATTGATATATGTGTCTTACAATAACTATATTTGGAACCACAAATATAATGTGCATGACCAATAGATTTACTTTTGAGTGTACCATAAGTATCATAAGTAGATTCAATTTAAAAAAAATTTCTTGAAAAATAGTAAAATATTTTGTAAACTAAAAAATATTTAAATAATTTAAAAAAATTATAAAATAAATAAATCCCTAAATATTTCAATTAAACATTCCCTTTTATACTAGATGTAGGTTGGTGTTATATCTGTGGAAAAAAGTGGTGGGTGATTTTTCATTTTAAAAATAAAAATAAAAAATAACCATTAAAAGAAAAAAATTAAAAAACATTACAAGTGAATTAAATATTAAGTATGTTTGTTTAAATATAAAATGATAATTGTGGAAGAAAATAGTTAAGTGGGTTGATAAATTAAATGTTTGATCATAACGTAAATAAAATGATAATGAGCATCACAATTTCAATTTATAAGTGCAGTAATGATATAAAAAATAAGAGGTATTTCCAATAATTGTATCAAAGAATAAATTACTTTGTGTAGCAGAAATTAAAAAAAAGGAGTAAGAAGTAATATTAATAAGGAACAAGATTTGATAATGGAATTTGGTTAATTCACTTTGATGAGACATAACATATCTTATCCCAAATACTTGAGGTTGTATTTTATTAGTCCTTAACATTAACTATAGACTAAATACTAAAACATTCATTCTTTTTAATTGGTTATAATAAATAACATAAATATAATTGACCCTATATTTTTTGAATTTCTAGATAAAAGCTATAAAATCAAAATAAATCCCTTTACTTTTTTTGGTTTTGTAAGTTAACCTGAATCACACACTTTTAATGGTTGTGAGAACAAGAATTTAAGGAAGAGATAAGCGATATTATATTTTAAGAACAAACCCTTCAAATATATATCTTAATCTCTCAATAATTAAGAAAGAATTCTATGAGAGATAGAATAATGTAGAAGAAGTGAGAATGATTTTAAATGAGTACACAATTATGATACTAATTGAGAGAGAATTTAAAACCATAATGAAATTCATGATATTATCATTGTGGATAGAGAATTGTATGTTTAGATGGATTTAAGGGGTTGATTTAAAGGATATAAGGTTTATGAGAATCATTAATAATTGATTTGAGTCCAAGGACGTCATAGATGATGATTTCAGTGCATTTTTAAGCATAATAAAGGCCCACACAGACTTCCTATCTCAACACTATCAAGTAGTAATTAGATAGCACTGGGTAGACACAAGGTACCAACTGTGTATTCAAGTTGTACATAGAATCCAGTGGAACTCAAAAATCGTCACCAATTTGCAACATCTATCTACCAGCTAACCAGTGACCATTTTGAAAAACTGAAAGTTTTTTTGAAACTTCAAGCTTCTCTCCGCCCTTCTACTAGGTAGTTGGTGGACCTATTATTTGAATGGGGGTTCTACACATCACTATTGAGTTTTTGATCTTATACAAGTGGGAAGCTGTTGGTTTTTTTTGTTTTTTTTTCATATGTCCCTTGAAGTTCCTCCTAAACTATCTTCCTGGTTGGTTGATTACCTACAAAGATACTTAAACAAAATAACTAAAAAGCCATGTAAAAAAATTTATAATACATAAAAATTGATTATGATCATTAAAATATTATGTGAGAAGCACAAAATGAGATAATAGAGAATCCATATAACTACTTCCCACTACTCCTTTCTAGAATTTTAAATGAATCTATTAATTAGCACACCGAATTGAATAATGTATGGCGGAGTTAAAATTAGGTAATAGATATAATTTTAAACTATTGATTCATATGGAATTTTTTTTCATAATTTCTTATCTTTACCAATTTTTTGGATCATTCTATTTAGAATAATTTGAAATTTTTATCTAATGGGGTAGAGAGAGGTTGGAAATAGAAATTTACAACATTTTAGATATCTTTTTGATATACTCAAAATGAGACAACATTGATGTTCCCTAATTTTAGTACATCTAGATCCTTACACATGATATAGTTTTGGATTTTCTAATACCTTTTATCTTGATACTTATATATAACTTATCCTTCATCGCTTTAATCATATTCTCTTTTAAAAATTCTAGGAGCATTCCACCCACATACAAGATAATTATGATGATTTTTACATCATCAAACACATTCTACTAGATATAATAATCCACATTTCACTAGATTAACTTTGTATCATCCATAAACAACTTCTCATTGTATTTATCAGGTGATTTCATTAGCTTATGTGAACCCCAATTGAGCTTTCACAACAAGTTAATTTAATATTCTCTAAATCCTTCTTGTATCTCGAGGTAGATTTCTTCTTTGAAGTCCCCATGTAGAATACTTTTATTTGTATATAATTATTCAAGATGCATGATTTCTTCTATAAACATTTAAAGAACTACTTGTATTGTATTGTATTTAAAAACTGGATAGAAAATTTCACTAAAATACCATAAAAACATATATTGAAAACTCTTTTTAAATAACATTTCCATATACTATTTGATTCCATTGACATATTTCTTCAAATGGTAGACCCATGTAACACCCCAACCCTAATCACCAAGTCAGATCTAGAGTTCCACATGACCTCAATCATGCCTCCTCGTACACCAGAGGATCCTAACTAGCAGCGAGGGTCTATGTAAAGTTGTGGGGATGTTATATCCACAATAAGAGTGCACAATAGAAATAAATAACCAAAATATGAAAATGTTCTATAATCAGAGTACATGGAAATAGTAAACATGAAATACATATAAATAGGATGTAATCCTTTTTTTATTTTGGAGATGATGCCTCTTTTTAATATGAAATAAAATAATTATTTTTATATAGGTAGATGGAAAAACATTGCATGGGTCCTATGCCCAATGCCAAATGGCTCATAAAAAAGGCCCAAATGACTCGTGCAACATCATTCATGAATCATCATGTCTGTATCACTGGGCCCACATCACCACCTACTGACATCATGTCAACATAACTTCATGCATCATAAATCCCCCCAATGGAATTCCAGTATTTAAACCCTAGTCTTTTGAATGAGGGATTACTAGTTTTACTACTCATGAACCACCGTAACAAAAAATGACATGAAATAGTAGACAGACTCCACATTCATAAAAACACAATGGCCTTGATCACCCACTAGGGTGATCACACATACATATAAATATTGTACAAAATTACCAGGGGTATCTAAAACTCTATGAATCACATCATTCTGATCACTAATCTCATAGTGATATGTCCCAATAGTTGATAAATCAAGGGACTTAGCACAACATATACCTAAAATAATTGAGGGTTACTTATGTACCCAAGTTACAAGGAAACCCAAGTTGTGTTTGAGTACAACAAAATAGGACACCACAAATGTGGTTCCATACATGAACAAAAAATATAATAGATGTTCTTGTGATGATTAAATCTATGTAGAAAGTAAATCGATACATAATAACTCCACAAACATGTCATTTAATCACAAATTTAGAATTAATCAACAATAAACATGTGTTAAGTAGCCCTGTGATCAATAATCTACTATATACCTTGGATGTACTGAATTTGACTTTATAAAGGAAAGATCAACGACCATCCAGCAAAAAACCTCCACTAAATGGAATATTCAAAAACCATGACTAAAATATCCAACTTGAAGGGACACCTAATGAATTCCATTTAGGAATATGATATTCCCCCCTTAGAAATATAGTTTAATAGGCTTAACCTTTACACTAAAATATAAGAAATATGAACAACACGACACATTAAAATATAAAAATTATAGATTAAACATAAAATCATGTAAATAAGAATTTTAAATAGAACAATACATATGAATGAAATACAATGATAGGTATCCCAGGGCTATGCATACACACCATATGATCTAGCATCAAACATAGTCTCAAAAGAATAAGTACATGGGACACCCCAAACTAGTCAAACATCATCCATCGGCAACCAAGAATCAACAAAACACATATGGTCTAATGTTTCCCTTGAATCCTTATTATTTAATTAAGAATATTAATTATATTATTTAATAAAATAAATTCATTGGATAATTAATCATGAAACTACTGAGTCACTCATTTTAATTGATAAGACCAATCAATTAAAATATCTTGCTGGTGTCACATTTTATTTTCCATGTGTTGGATTATTTTAGAGTTCAACCACCCTAAAATGGATTGATCTTATATCACATTCTAGTAGTCTAAAATAATACCATAGTGTATTATATGTAGAAAAACTTTCTTCAATTAGATCCATCTCTGTCCTAGAAAATATATTCAATTTTCTAGGAAAACCACGTCTATTTGGCCTCCAATAATTCCACGAGGACCAACTCATGTCATAACATCCCAAAATAATCAATTATAACTAAATTATAATTAAATAAAATTATACAAGTAATATTATAACCAAATTTTAAGGCATTATTTTATGAATGACTTATTGGATATCACCACCTAGTCAGGAGACCATAACCCATCACACATGGATGGTCTATATCATTCATCTGATATAAATCATTAAAAAATCCCGATCACATGAAAATAAAAAAAAATAATTTAATTTTATTAAATTGAAACCATTTCATGAAAAACATTTGAGTTATGTACTATAGTTTCAATTCCCTCTAATGGTTTTTAGCCTGTCCTAACATTGTCTAAATTCTAAAATGATAAAACTCCCTAAATCAATATCATGGTTTATTTTCAAATTCAACATAGTTGATAAAATTTGTAGAAGGGATCACCAAGATAAATACATTTATCAAAACACCAATTAATGATATGTGTTTATCATTACATGATAACCTTTTTCTATGATGAACAATGGCCTCATCATCCTCAAACAAATCCAATACTATTATATGGAATTTCCATCCAATTTCTCTAGTTCAAATCAAGCCATGATCAAAAGGTACCCAAATGGAAAAGTGAAAACAAGTAATTACATGGGATAAGGACTACAATGAGGGATACATAACAACAACAAAAACATTTGTCAGTGATGGAATGAGGATAGAATATCTCTTCGAGGCCAAACCCATCTGTTCCCATAAAAACCCTCATAGAATATTTCAGGGAATTAAAATTGATTATTACAAACAAATACCATATCTTTAAAACACCTGAAATACTTCCTAAGTGTATTTAATGGTGTAAAACCTTATTTTTCATCAGGATAATCCCAGACCAAAACTCAAGGGAGTCGAGCTAGGATGATTCATGGAGTGAAACAATATTTCATTCCATGAATCCTTCATACAACACCCAGTTGTGGTAGGAACCCCTCCAGATTCAGCTAAAGTAAAACCCAACCATGATACATACATATAAATACTTAAAAATATCTTTTAAAATTATTAAACACCTCATCTTATAGATCCAAACTTTAGTTCTCAAAAAGAACCATCCTCTAAAAGTAAAAGTTCAACATTCCCTGATAATTTATAGCTCATAATGACATGGATCATTACAAATCTCTTGTTCTACAACATCTTATTTATCATATAATCTTATGAAATATCCCATGTTGTGGAAGCATGCATGGATTAAATCTCATATTTTATCGCACACCCCCACATGTAGTTGAAAAGCATATAACTGCACTAGTATTCTGACTCTGGAAGACATCCTAACTCTTAAGGTTGTGCACCATATGGATCTTGTTTCATATAGAACACTTCCCAATGATTAAACAATACGAGAGGTTTCTATTACATCTGGACATAGAGAAAATTATATAATCCTACATTAATCTATAATTTATCCTTCTATATTATTACATTCTTCCATAACATTATTTCTTCTTGAACCAAAAGAAACCTCTAGAATTCTGTTCAAAAAAACCATTGAATATGTGTAACATCCTAGGTAAATAAAGAATAAAGATTTTTCATATTTATTAATATTTATGAATTAAATATTAATTTCACTTTAAAGGTGTTTCTATGTTCGATTGCATACTCGATACGCAACGATGAGTTTCTTTGAAAACTTACGTTGCACACTAGTAATATAATATTATTATTTTAAATGGTAGTTAACATGTAGCCGTTGTATTGGCGGGAATGGATAGAAATAACTAAAATATGATTATATATGTTTTTAAAATGTTTTTACGTTTATCCAATAAAAGATAAAGGATTAAAATACGAAAAGAATTCAATTTTGGGCATTTATACCCTAATTTTCACTAAAGGTTCACTTATCACCTTTTGATGGCGAACCGTCATTAAATATAGTTTTGATCACTCTTATACATTATATTGGACAAAATATAACTCTTTTTTATAATCGGAACATCAAAATTTACTTTGTGTAAATTTTTGGTATTTTTCTGATAAAGTTCATTTTTTAATGAATAGTGTAAAATGTTGTATTTTAATTCAAAAACTCTTTTTTATCTAATTTATTTATATTATTATATTATCTTTTGAATTGGTTTTAAAGTTAAATTAGAATATATTTTTACCATTTAATCCAATGGTGGTAATTGGAATAAATTTCACTTTGAAATTGGACTTAAACTAGTGTCAATCTTTTGATACTTATTGTTTCATAAAAACACGATATTTTCTCTGACAGTGGGAATTAATTATTAAATTAATTAATTCAACTAATATGTTTTGATTTTTGTAAAATGGACTTCATTTTTTAATTTGGAATATCAAATATAGCTTAGGGTGATGTTTTGGTATTTTTCTGAAAAACTTCAATTTTTGATGAATAGTGAAACCACTAAGTAGTACTTAAAAAACTGATTTTTCGTTTAAATGAAATTTTACAACCTCTGTGTTTTGAATTTCTAAAATATGACATACATGGTTGTCATTAATAATTAAAATGTGGTTCAATGAGATTAAAATAATTTTTGGTGAATAGTAACTTATTAAGTTTTTAATCGCGATTAGAGGTAATTAGTGCAATTTAAGGAAAAAATGATATTATAATAAAATGAAAATACCTAGAAACATGTCCTACCCTTATTGGATGTGTCATATCCGACCAAGACAAGCCATGGGTAAACTTGGGGACCCCATGGAGCCACTTTGGTTGGGAAATGACATAAATAACTTTTTATTTAATGTTAAAGTAAAAATAACACAAACATGAGATGTTTTACTAAAAAACTTTTACATGGGGTTATACAAGTCCGATTTTTGACTATAAATATTCATTAGAAATATAAAAATATTCTCTACATCATGATAGTTTTTTATAATTTTTAGACATTAAATAAATTAAATTATTTATGACATCATGACGATGCAGTGATTACCTCATAAATAAAGGATTTAAATAAAATGGAAAGATAATGTAAAATCTATGACCTACACATGTCCAAAACCTATTGGATGGGTGGATTTAGAACCCTTATCACCTTATCCTAGAAACACATCAAATTGGGACCATTAAAATCCGAAACTCATTCTAAAATAATGTAACATTTTCTTACTTTCCAAGAGTTCCCCTCCTCTCCTCTTATAAAAGGCCCCCACCTCTACCTCCTTACCCACACTCCCAAAGTCTTTGGATTGGCCAACCCCTGCCCATTTTGTCTCTCCACTTACCTTATTACTCCTTGAAGCCTCACTTTGGGAAGAAGTCTTCCCAAGGAAGCCTTTGAGCTCAAACCAAATGGAGTTATCCGATTTTAAGGTAATGTCTTCACTTGAGTCCTTTTGGTTTATTTTGCTTCTCCAACCCCCTAAACTCTTTTTATTCACTTCTTTTGTAACAAATACAGTATCATAAATATACTAGGATGTTGTTATAATAATTATTAGATCTACACTTAAACACACCTACATCAAATGGTTAAAGAACATAATGTTTCTGTGGATGGCGAATTTTGGCCTCCCGAAACGATGACTGTTCAACACTTTGTTATCACCTTCAAAGGTGGAAATTAAGATGAAACTATATTTATATATGATATATAATATGTTTTTGTTTTCCTTAAACTTCTGTATTTTTAATTTTGGGCATACCATTATGGTTTCCATTATGGGTAAACGCGATATCTTCATTTAAGGAAGTGGGGACTATCGCCCCTTCAAAGTGATTTGATTCGTTAATCCCATATGTGGGACGTATAAAGGATGGATTTAAAGTTATTATATATGATGTTATACTGTAATTATAATATACATGTATATCATTATTATTTCTTCCCATTAAAGTATGAGATAGAAATGAAAGTAGCGTTCATGCGTACGTACGGCTTACCGTCTCCATGAACGGTGCATTTCATTTCTTATCCCCAAATGTAATGTAATATAAAAAGTACATGTATATAATGGATATATATGATGAATTATAAATCTAAATGATTAATATAATTCTGGAATTAAAATATACATACCTCTCATTTAGTTTTAATTCCATTAATATGACAAAGAAATGAAAGTAGCGTTCATGCGTACGTACGGCTTACTGTCTCCATGAACGGTGCATTTCATTTCTTACCTCTAAATGACTATGTAATATTATAAATACATTTATATGCTGTATATATATGATATATATGATATCCAAATCAGGAATGTCGTTCTGGATATAAAGATCCTCCGACCACACGAACAACATGTAATTGTAAGAAGTCCACTTTCGACTTAAGAACCAAATATCGAAAAAAAATATTATTAACATAAATGATTACATAATGTTTATGAAATGGTAATAAGTGATATAAAAGTAATAGTGAACTTGAAAAATGTTCTTAATCAAGTATAAATTAACTCAAGTTTATTATTCAGGACGTTAAAGAATGATCGAGTCAAGTCGGACCCCAGGTAAGGGACTTCGTCTCAATCTCCTTTCATTGAGTCATATTTCGTTTTATACACAAATTTATTTTATACGGTGTATAAACCGCTTTGACATTTACTTTTATAAAAAAGGAATATTTTTCTATGAAGCGTTTTACTAAACGACAAAAAGGAATGTTTTTTTAACGTACGCGGTGACAACGACCTTTTCCGCCGCCGTGAGTATTATTTGGTCTTTGGCTTCCTCAAGAAGTCGTAATGTTGTTAAAATAAAATATATAACTCTTTTATGTATTTTGGTATTGAAAATGGTTTTGATAAAGGATTCTATTATGTCAATATATTTATATGATATATTTTGATTGAAATGTGGAAATGTTACCATTCCTTTATATTGGGTTTATGTTTTATGATTTTATATTGGTACTTGGACATTTGACGGGTGGTTACGTGATAAACCATATGATGGGTGGTTACGTGATAAACCATACGATGGGTGGTGCCGTGAATACCAGGACGGGTGGTTATGTTATAACCTCTAATGCATTGGGTATGGAAGTCGGCCGTATGGCTATTCCATTATGTATGTATGGAAGTTGGTCGTATGGCTATTCCATTATGTGATATGTGTGGAAGTCGATCGTATGGTTATTCCACTTAAGTATTTTTATGTCCCAAGTTACCTTTATATGTTATGTGTTCTTTATATGGGTTTTATGGTAATCCTTTGGTTACAAAAGGGTAATTAATGATATTTTATACAGTGAAGAGTTTTTACTACTTCATGAAGGTGAAGGTATTACTTTAATAAAGTATACATGGTTTACGTGATGTTTGAAAAACTAACAGTTTTCATTCTTTTTGTATCCCTTACTGAGCTTTTTATGCTCACCCCAAGTTTTTTTTTGAAATGTTTTTTAGAGGAATTAATGTGGAATAGGGTCAAGGACGGGATCAAGGGAAAGTCATGCTATATAAAACATGGAACTAGACATGTCTCTTTTTAAGAGTTTTTTTTATTTTATGGAAGCATATTAGAAGTGTCTACTTTGTAATCTTTTGAGATGTAATAGTTATGTCCTAATTCTCTAAAACTCTAAGCCTGAAAAAATACTAAATGTGAAATATTCATTTAATTCAATATTAAGTAAGGTTTAAGGTTTGGGCCTTATAGTTGGTATCAGAGGTCGGTTTAGACAACTTTAGGAGTTAGAAAATTGTTAAATTATAAATTAATTTATGGTATGACTGAAATGATATAGCATTTAAAGATTACCATGTTGCTTCACCTAAAATATTTCTATGTTAAGAATGGTTTTCCATAGAGGAAACATGTCAGCTATGTTAGGAAGGCATACAGAGGGAAATGACCTTCTAAATAAGCAACCTGAGATGGTCGGAGTCAGAATTGAACAGTTTTTTGCAGTGATGGCTCAGTTTATTCAGGTGATAAATGGTGGTTGTGTTTATTGATTATATTTTGGTGTTTTATAAAAGTAAAGAGGAGCATGAAAGTCATTTAAGGGTTATCTTTCAAACCTTAAAAGAAAAGAAACTATATGGAAAATTCAACAAGTGTGAGTTTTGGTTACAAAAAATTCCCTTCCTGGGTCACATTGTTTCAAAAGATGGCATAACTGTTGATCATGCTAAAACAAAAGTTGTTGAAGAATGGCCAAGACCCACAAATGTAACCGAGATCCGTAGTTTTCTTGGTTTGGCAGGTTACTACCGAAGGTTTGTTGAAAATGTTTCACGGTTTTCTAGTCCAATGACTAAGCTAACTCGGAAGGGTGTTAAGTTTATCTAGAAAAAAGAATGTGATGATTGTTTTCAGGAGTTGAAAAGAAGATTGGTGAATGATCCAGTTTTAGCACTTCCTTCCAGGAATGGTGAGTTTGTTATATACAGTGATGCTTCATCGATGAGACTTGGTTGTGTCCCTATGCAGAATGATCAGGTAATTGCTTATGCTTCACGTCAGTTGAAAACTCATGAGGTAAATTACCCTACACATGATTTGGAATTAGCTGCTGTTGTTTTTGCTTTAAAAATTTGGAGGCATCATTTGTATAGAGTAAAGTGTGAAATATATACTGATCACAAAAGTATAAAGTATATATTCACTCAGAAAGAATTAAACATGAGACAGAGGAGATGGCTGGAATTAATCATGGATTATGATTGTACAATTCACTACCATCCGGGAAAAGCAAATAGAGTGGTTGATGCTTTGAGTCGAAAAAGTAATGCTTCATTAACCATTCTACATTTGGAAGGAGATCCTTTGGTTTTTTATTTAATAAACATTGGAATAGAAGTTTTTGTTGAAGGATGTCCTTCTGTTTTGTTTCAGGTATCAATGAGATCATCTCTATCAAACAGAATTAATCAAGCACAGAAGCAAGACAGTGAGTTGCAGAAAAAGGTAGAGCTGGTTCATAATGGTAAGTTGCATGAATTCAACATTGATAGTGATTGTGTTTTGAGATTTTGGAAAAGATTGTGTGTTCCTTGTGATTCACAGTTGAAGAGAGAGTTGTTATGTGAAGCTCATAGTTCTCCGTTTTCATTTCATCCTGGCAGTACTAAGATGTACAAGGATCTACGGGAGTATTAGTGGTGGGATGGAATTAAAAGAGATATTGCTGATTTTACTGTGAAGTGTTTGACTTGTCAGCAGGTTAAAGTAGAGAGGCAGTTACCAAAATGGATGCTTCAGCCTCTACCAGTGCCATAGTGGAAATGGGAGAATATATCCATGGACTTTGTTGTGGGATTACCGAAGACATCTTGAGGTAATAATGAAATCTGGGTTATTGTTGATCTCTTGACTAAATCTTCTCATTTCCTTCCTATACGAGATAATTTTTACTTAGATCAACTTTCCTGTTTTTATCTTAAAGAGATAGTCAGGTTACATGGATTTCCTCTCTCCATTGTATCTGAACGTGATCCTAGGTTTACTTCTAACTTTTGGAAAGGCCTTTAGAAGTCGTTGGGTACTGAATTAAATTTTATTACTGCTTTTCATCCGCAATCAGAGGGGAAGACAGAACGAACAATTCAGACCTTGGAGGATATGCTATGAGCTTTTTCTATGGATTATCAGGGATGTTGGGACAAACATCTTTCTTTGGTTTAGTTTTCTTATAATAACAGTTTTCATTCCAGTATACAGATGGCACCATTTGAGGAATTATATGGGAAGCGGTGTCGAACTCCAGCATTTTGGGATGATGTGGGTGAAAGGAAGCTGATGGGACCAGAATTGGTAGAATAGATGGCAACAAAAGTTCAGTTGATTAAGAAACACATGATAAAATCTCAGAGCATGCAGAAGAGTTATGCGGATAACCGGAGGAAGGATCTATCTTTCGAGGTAGGTGATCATGTTTTTCTCAAGGTTTCTCCATGGAAAAGTGTGATGTGATTCGGTAAGAAAGGAAAGCTGAGTCCAAGGTTCATTGGACCATATGAAATTCTGGAGAGAGTTTGGTCAGTTGCATACAGAGTGGCAATACCACTGAGTTTATCTAAGGTACACAATGTTTTTCATGTTTCGATGTTGAGGAAGTATTTGCCATTTTCATCTCATGTTTTGATTCCAGAGGTAGTTTAGTTGGAAGAGAATCTCCCTTATGAAGAACAACCAGTCTAGATTCTTGACCGAAGAGAGAAAGTGTTGCGAAATAAGGTAATCCACCAGGTAACAGTTTTGTGGAAAAACCATATTGTTGAAGAGGCAACGTGGGAATCTGAAAATGCTATGAGGGATAAATACCCCCACTTATTTTGATAAGTGAATAAAATTGCGAGGACGCAATTCACAAAAGGGGGGAAGGATGTAACATCTCAGGTAAATGACGAATAAATAATTTTCATATTTATTAATATTTACGAATTAAATATGAATTTTACTTTAAAGGGGTTACTATGTTCGATTGCGTACTCGATACGCAACAATGAGTTTCTTTGAAAACTTACGTTGCACACTAGTAATATAATAATATTATTTTTAATGGTAGTTAACATGTAGCCATTGTATTGGCGGGAATAGATAGAAATAACTAAAATATGATTATATATGTTTTTTAAATGTTTTTACATTTTTCCAATAAAATATAATGGCTTAAAATACGGAAATAATTCAATTTTAGGCATTTATACCCTAATATTCAATAAAGGTTCACTTATCACCTTTTGATGGTGAACCATCATTAAATATAGTTTTGATCACTCTTATACATTCTATTTGACCAAATATAACTCTTTTTTAGAATCGGGACATCAAAATTTACTTTGTGTAAATTTTTGGTATTTTTCCGATAAAGTTCATTTTTAATGAATAGTGTAAAATGTTGTATTTTAATTCAAAACCTCTTTTTAATCTATTTTATTTATATGATTAGATTATCTTTTGAATTGGTTTTAAAGTGAAATTAAAATATATTTTTACAATTTAATCCAATGGTGGTAATTGAAATCAATTTCACTTTGAAATTGGACTTAAACTACTGTCAATCTTTTGATACTTATTGTTTTATAAAAACACACTATTTGCTCTGACGGCGGGAATTAATTATTAAATTAATTAATGAAACTTATATGTTTTGAATTTTTTAAAATGGACTTCATTTTTGAATTTGTAATATAAAATATAGCTTAGGGTGAAGTTTTGGTATTTTTCTGAAAAACTTCAATTTTTGATGAATAGTGAAACCACTAAGTGGTACTTAAAAAACTGATTTTTCATTTAAATGAAATTTTACCACCTCTGTGTTTTGAATTTCAAAAATACAACATAAATAATCGTCATTAAGAAGTAAAATTTGGTTCATTGAGATTAAAATAATTTTTTGGTGAATAGTAACTTATTAAGTTTTTAATCGCGATTAGAGGAAATTAGTGCAATTTAAGGCAAAAATGATATTATAATAAAATGAAAATACCTAGAAACATGTCCTACCCTTATTGGATGTGTCATGACCGACCAAGAAAATCCATGGGTAAACTTGGGGACCCCATGGAGCCACTTTGGTTGGGAAATGACATAAATAACATTTTATTTAATGTTAAAGTAAAAATAACACAAACATGAGATGTTTTACTAAAACAAACATTAAATGGGGTTATATAGCTCAGATTATTGACTATAAATATTAATTAGAAAGATAAAAAGTTTTCCTACATCATGATAGTTTTTTTATAATTTTTATACATTAAATAAATTAAATTATTTATAACATCATGATGATGCAGCGATTACCTCATTAATAAAGGATTTAAATTAAATGGAAAGATAATGTAAAATATACAACCTACACATGTCAAAAACCTAATGTATGGGTGGATTTAGAACCCTTATCACCTTATACTCTAAACACATCAAAGGGGGACCATTAAAATCCTAAACTCATTCTAAAATAATGTAACATTTTCTTACGTTCCAAGAGTTCCCCTCCACTCTTCTTATAAAAGGCCCCCACCTCTACCTTCTTACCCACTCTCCCAAAGCCTTTGGCTCAGCAAACCCCTGCACAGTTTGTCTCTCCACTTCCCTCTCTTACTCCTTGAAGCATCAATTTGGTCATAAGTCTTCCCAAGGAAGCCTTTGAGCTCAAACCAAAGGGAGTTACCCGATTTTAAGGTAATGTCTTCACTTGAGTCCTTTTGTTTTATTTTGCTTCTCCAACCCCCTAAAATCTTTTTATTCATTTCTTTTGTAACAACTCCAGTATAATAAATATACTAGGATGTTGTTATAAGAATTATTCGATCTACACTCACACACAGATACATTTAATGGTTAAAGAACATATTGTTTCCGTGGATGGCAAATTTCGGCCTCCCGAAATGATGATTGTTCAACATCATTTTAACACCTTCAAAGGTGGCCATTAAAATGACACTATATTTATATATGATATATAATATGTTTATGTTTTCATTAAGATTTTTTATTTTTCATTTTTGTCATACCTTTATGGTTTCCATTATGGGTAAACGCGATATCTTCATTTAAGGAAGTGCGGACTACCGCCCCCTCAAAGTGATTTGATTCGTTAATGCCATATGTGGGACGTATAAAGGATGGATTTAAAGTTATTTTATATGATGTTATACTGGAATTATAATATACCTCTATATCATTATTATTTCTTCCCATTAAATTATGAGATAGAAATCAAATTAGCGTTCATGCGTACGTACAGTTTACCGTCTCCATGAACGGTGCATTTCATTTCTTATCCCCAAATATATTGTACTATTAAAAGTACATGTATATAATGGATATATATGATGAATGATACATATAAATGATTAATATAATTATGGAATTAAAATATACATACCTCTCATTTAGTTTTAATTCCATTAATATGACAAAGAAATGAAAGTAGCGTTCATGTGTACGTACGGTTTACCGTATCCATGAACGGTGCATTTCATTTCTTACCTCTAAATGATTATGTAATATTATAAATACATGTATATGCTGGACATATATGATATATATGATATCCAAATCAGGAATTTCATTCTGGATATAAAGATCCTTTGACCACACGAACAACATGTAATTGTAAGAAGTCCACTTTCGACTTAAGAACCAAATATCGACAAAAAAACATTATTAAATTAAAATGATTACATAATGTTTATGACATGGTAATAAGTGATATAAAAGTAATATTTAAGTTGAAAAAGGTTCTTAAGAAAGTTTAAATTAACTCAAGATTATTATTTAGGATGTTAAAGAACGATCGAGTCAAGTCAAACCCGAGGTAAGGGACTTCGTCTCAATCTCCTTTCATTGAAGCATATTTCATTTTATACACAACTTTCTTTTATACGGTGTATAAACCGCTTTGACTTTTAATTTTACACAAACAGAATCTTTTTCTACGAAGCGTTTTACTAAACGACAAAAAGGAATGTTTTTTTAACGTACGCGGTGACAACAACCTTTTCCACCGCCGCGAGTATTATTTGGTCTTTGGCTTCCTCAACAAGCCGTAATGTTTTTAAAATAAAATAAATACCATATAATCTTTTATATGTTTTGGTATTGAAAATGGTTTTGATAAAGGATTCTATTATGTCAATATATTCAAATGATATATTGTGATTGAAATGTGGAAATGTTATCATTCCTTTATATTGGTTTTATGTTTTATGATTTTATATTGGTACTAGGAAATTTGATGGGTGGTTACGTGATAAACCATTTGACGGGTGGTGCCGTGAATACCAGGACGAGTGGTTACGTTATAACCTCCAATTCATTGGGTATGGAAGTCAGCCGTATGGATATTCCATTAAGTATGTATGTAAGTTGGCCGTATGGCTATTCCATTATGTGATATGTGTGGAAGTCGACCGTATGGTTATTCCACTTAAGTATGTTTATGCCCCAAGTTACCTTTATATGTTATGTGTTATTCATATGGGTTTTATGGTAATCCTTTGGTTAAAAAAGGTTAATTAATGATATTTTATATAGTGAAGAGTTTTTACTACTTCATGAAGGTGAAGGTATTACTTTGATAAAGTATACATGGTTTACGTGAGGTTTGAAAAACTAACAGTTTTCATTCTTTGTGTATCCCTTACTGAGCTTTTTATGCTCACCCCAAGTTTTTTTGAAATGTTTTTCACAGGACTTAATGTGGAATAGGGTCAAGGATGGGATCAAGGGAAAGTAATGCTATATAAAATATGGAACTAGACATGTCTCTTTTTAAGAGTTTTTTTTTATTTTATAGAAATATAGTAGAAGTGTCTACTTTGTAATCTTTTGAGATGTAATAGTTATGTGCTAATTCTCTAAAACTCTAAACCTGAAAATATCCTCAATGTGAATTATTAATTTAATTCAATATTAAGTAAGGTTTAAGTCTGGGGCCTTATAATATGATTGTTCTTTTTTCATTCCCTCAAAATATTTTGGTTCTAATCATTCTAAAGGATCCCCTAATTTATGTGAACATTATATCTATTTATGAAATACGAAAGGTCATTTTATCAAATTCTAAATCCAAATTATTCACTATCATAATGCATAAAAGAATATGTGTAAGGATTTTTTTTTTGGAAATATTCCCTCCTAATTCCATAAACATGTATATCAAAAATACACTAGAATATTTGGAGGGATACATTGAACATTATTCCATAGGGTCCTTCCATAGTGTATTATAAAACATATTTGGATGGGGAATTCCGCACAATTCATATCTTCCTCCCAAAGGGGATTTAATTATCATCCTTATTTCTCTCTCACATAACATCTGAAACATCTAATCTACTAATTATTTTGATTCAATGTTCCAGGAACCATCTTCTCAAAAAAACTGCAATCGAACTTCAAGAAAAATAGGCTTCAAATCAACCTCTATTTCGTCAATTTCCGTCTATCAAATCAAGGTTCAAAATACATTATAATTTTTCTTAAGAAAAAACGCCCACACCTTCTTGGTTTTACCATTGTGGATGGCCTGATAGTACAATTACCCTCAATGATACTAAACTAGATCCAATCCCTATACATCTGTATAAACTAATTTTAACTTTTGAATATTTACTATTCTTCCTTCAATGTGGAAATAAACCTTCCAATGAAATATTACATATTTAATTCTATAAGTTTTTATTCATACAAGTGATGTATTTTTCAAAATCCTAGTAAGATAAAATATTACATATTTAATTCTATTATCCAATTCTATAGAAAAAAATGTGATTTTTCTCTTTCCTTTCTAAATTAATATATTGAAACCTACATAATCCAATAGATCTAGTGACATTAAATTATTACATGACTTCAATATCTTCTACAAGCCATAAAAATTCAAAAACAAATTCACTTCTAGTTGGGATGATCACATCATCAACACCATATATCTTGAGTGTTGTATCAATCATGAGATGTACCTTTTTGAATTATTTGGGAACATTATTATGTATACTCATTATCTTGAAATATGAGTGAAATGAATCCCCATAATCGATGATCCATGACCCCAATAGACTTAAAACACATTGAAATAAGTTTATCTCTTCCCAAACTATGGTATTTAAAGAAGTACATACAAAACAAAACCTTCATAAATCTAACATGTTATCTACCTAACAATTCCTTATGTACCACTTTTCATTATTCCAGAATGTGGGTATGTCACTACTGACACACCTTGGAAATTCTGCCACTTCTCATTTCCCCTCGTTTGAAATTTATTTAATCTTGGACCAGAATGTACCCTAACTTCCACACTAAACACAAAAATAGGAGCTTCTTTTTTTCATTATCTTAGATCTCTTCATTCATAACAATATATATATTTTCCTAAAAAATAAATTCGTTCTTGACACTTTAGTGCCTAATGATAGTAACTATCACATTCCAATTTACCAAAAGTGATGAAAGAATAATTAATGCCCATAAAACATTATGAAACTCCACAATAATGGAATATATGTAAATCTGGATAACATTGACTTCATTCCAATGATAGGCTACCAACCTTCCTTCTAACATCCACATGCTAGAAGATATTTACAAGACGAACACTTTGTTCATTATGGAATACTTTTCATACATGTTGCAATCTTCTCCATTAATTCATTAATCATCATAACTTGATTGATGTTGAAGACAATATTCTAATAAAACATCACTTGGGCCTCTACATGTGTTTTGATAATGATTTTTAATTGATTTTTGTTTGAATCAATTCAATGAAAACTCATTATCCTCCTGATGCACAAATAAGTTTCAATATACAATCTCCAGAATTTGAAGTCAGAGTCATTGAATCATTTAATTCATACTTTTCAATCATTCAAATCCATTCCTCCTAAAATAGTGAACCCTCATTATGAAAAAATAAATAAGGATATAACTTTTATGAAGTATTAAACTATGTTTTGATACCAAATATTATTTCAATATAATAAATTTTGGAACTCCATCCAAAACCACACATGTAGAAAAAGGCTGAAAGATCTGAATCATAGAAACACCAAATATCAAAAACCAAATGATGGAACTCAGTTTCAATATCTCATAGTGAATTTATTTGATCTATTATACACACCATATAATTCATACAATATTGGAAATAGGATATGAAGACTCACACTAACAATATAGAACAAACAAAAGAGAATTTATGTAGTTAAACCATGGTCATATTCCCGAAGTGAAACACTACTTCACTTTATGAATAATGAAAGTTAATGAATAAAAAATTGCACTTATCTATACACAATTTATCATGATTTCTATTTTATATAATATTTACACTGGTATATATGGTTCCCCCATCATCAGATCTATACGGTAAATCTCTACCACCTTCTAATCTACAAATATTACCCACCATCAAGTTAATACCACTAACTAATGCACCGACTTAAATTTCCAATCCCCGTATAAGTTGTACTTATGTTTCCATTCAATGATTCTTATGTGTCATTTTAAAGACCTTGAGTTATTATTACATGAATCCATAAGAGTTAAACATATGTTAGTATTAGCTCCTTATACACTTTATTATCGAATTTTATTCTCCCAAATACTCTTCCTCTAACTATCAATTCTTGATATCCTTGAGTCCATTAACCATTCGATCATCTGGTTCCTAAATCTATCCTTTTATAAGATTTTTAAATTTATCCAATTATTTTAAAAGAAACCTTACATACTAAACATGAGAAAAATCTTCATATGAGGAAAGATTTATTTAAATTCAAAGAGTTATTGGCATGTTATTGGTTTTCCCATCATTCATACCCAAATATTTTCTAACATGTCACTCAAAGGCATCAACCTATGGTTGATACAATCTAATTATCACATTTAATGTAAAACAATTAAACACAGATTTGTCAGGGAACTCTAAATCCTCATTTGAAAGATTATCCATCATTTATATAAAATTAGGATAAACTATAATACCAAGTATTAATGGAATATAAGTTAAGAAATCTTAGTAAAGGGAGTAAATAATAGTTTATTTACATAAATATTTATGAAAAAATGAAAAGATACATTATTGAAAATAATATTCATATGATCAATAAAATCCCAAAATAGTGGTCGTAGTGGCGCTGAAACCATGAACATCCCCTTAAGGATATGTTGGCTAATCACATGGGCCCTAAAAGTATTCATTGTAGGATATGATTAATATATTTATTTATGATATAAATGTGCCTAATGTTTTTGTGTATTTTTACATAACATTTCAACATTTTTATTGAAATAAAATGAAAAGAAGGATTATCTTACAGAGAGAACATTTTTTCTACACATAAAATTTTTCACAAATAACAGTTTTCTTGAAACTCAGATTCAAATAATACTATACATTTTTAGCTAATTTAGGGAATAAAATCTAATCCAATTACACTCAAAAAGCGTAAACTAATACATTTTTTCATCTACTACTTGGTACACTATACCCTCAGCGAAACACCCCCATGAAGATCACAATTTTCCCCAGAGGCCCACCATGCATTAAATTGTTACTTCTTATGAATATATTCCTCAATTTTTACATTACATAGAGTGGATTACTCATATTCATCCTTCTCCATGTGATTTATCTAGGTTGAAACTCTATTGGAGGAATCACTTCCTCTAGTCCCTTACACTGTTTAAAGGTTAGTGACATAAGTAATTCTATGTTGAAGTAGATGCACATCTTCTTCCTAATGAATGGCCTCTAAAACACTTTAATTAACTTTTTAATTTTACTTTTTCTAATCCTATTTAACAACCTGTATAGATTTTATAAGGAATAGAAATCCATCAAGATGAGTAATGAAAAACTCGAAGACATAGATCCACCATAATAGAAATGTTCTTTTCCAAAAATAAATTTATCCCCCCTTTAATTAAACATTGTACATTGTAATAGGATTATGAGAACAATGTCTCATATGACAGTGTGATGAGCATCATCAACATCACCCATGAATGTAGTTTTCTACTCATTTTCCATTCCTTTCTCCAAAAAACATTGATTGTAGAGACCCGAAGCTTGACGTACATTGACATTACATTACTTTATCGGAATACTTAGTACATAACAAAAACACACACACAAGGATCGTAATAGTTTAGTGTCTTTGGAAACTCGGAATAAAATCTTCTAATCGTGGGGAAAGATCTTCAACATCTCCCATAAATATCTTCCCTTTTTTTTACCTAAAAACATTTCTTTATATCCAGGGGAAAAGAAAACATAAAAGGGTGAGCTCAAATTATCAGTAAGGGTATACAAAAGAAAAATAAATCACATCATATTCATAAGACCATAACTTTTGGAAATCTTAACCTGCAAAAGAGAGCATAATTTCATAACATGGGATAAATCATAGTAGTGAAATGAAATCCCAATAATCATAACTTAAAACATGAAACTTTGTGGCATACACACATAATCATAGAGAATCATTTCTTGTTAGTCAAGACTCATTGACAAGACTATCTTAGGGGACAAAGTCCCTTTCTGAATCGAGTAACCCTCGTTTCAGTCCTGTTTCACTGAACCGGTATAACCTACCATTCCAGCCATGTCTATCTCATGAGATATAAAATCTTTACCCAATGCATTGGAGGGAGATATAGGTCCCACCCATCTCTTAATGATACCATTCTTATGTGTGCCACAAAATCATAAACCATACATCATTGCATAACCCATGTAACAAAAATGGAATTCTTAAACAACATGACATCATAAAACAATTCATATAAGATAAAGGAATTCATAAACACAATTACATCACAGCATAGTCAAATCAATGTAAAAATATGGATAGAAACAGAACCCTTTATTATCTTAGATGGAAAATAATTTTGATAAAATAATTGAAATGAATTGTTGCGGAAAATATCCTTTCTTCTTCAAAATCAATTTCTTTTCACAAAAAATCATGCAATTTTAAAAGAAAAAGATTTTATTTAAAATATTCATGAAATATTTTGGAGGAAGGTTCATGAAAATAAGGCTTTATAAAACCGTAAAAATCCGGTCGTGCCGTATAAGTTAAAAAAAACATTCTTCGTACTTTTGTCGGAAAAGTCAACAAGTACCTCGTATAAAAAAAACGGCAAAAGATTCCTTTCATATATTTTACTAAAAACTCATAGAAGGGTAAAATTGGATTTAAAAAATTGTAGGTGGATGTAAATAATATTATATATTGAGAAAACATGGATGTGGATGATAAAATACACCCCAATAAATACCAACGTATAAACAATCTCGGATAAAAAATGAGACTGTGATATTTCCCTTACCTTAGGTCCGACTTGCTTGTACATGTCCGAACCTCCTGTATAATGATTTAAATCATGTTATTGACTTATTACAGAATCATATTCATTGTTATGATATCATATATGGTTCACTTATGACATTATATTACCCGTTCTTTTGTAAATTCCATGTTAAAGAAGCGTTTTGGGTAAAATCGTTCCATTTATCGTAGGTGTTTTGACTTGTTGTTCTTCACATCATTATTACTTATATCATGATTTACTCACTTCCAGAATATAAAATATGATTTATATATCATATATATTCAGTATATATATATATATAATAGGTAGATAAATAAAATGAAAAACACTGTTCATGGAGACGGTAGTCCGTACGTACGCATGAACGCTGTTTTCCTTTCCTTATTGTCTTGAAATGGAAGTAAGTAGATGACATACATATGTATATATATACATAAATCCAGTAGCTTTATAATGTCATATATTTCATTATTATTTCTTATATATACATTATAATCATTCTTAAATGGTTAACATGGAGAATGAATCTCATCGCGTCGTGGAGACGGTAGTCCGTACGTACGCACGAGCGATGATATCATTTCTATAAATATTGAATTGAATTGGAGTGGATTATACAATATATCAGAATCAATATGATTTTGTAATAAGAATGTATAGTTATTCTTTACACCATTATACCCATCCATGTAAGGTGGTGGTGGAAAATAGATTACACCACGGCGTGGAGACGGTATTCCGTACGTACGCACGCGCGGTGATTTCTTTTTCCGTAGGATGGATAGATGGTGAAATAGGGTTGTTTCATAATTATAATAACATATCAGTATATGAGTGATACTGATGTTTTTACTTCGTAATGAAACAACTAAAGAAGAAGATGTTGAAGAAGAAAGAAATTGAAAAGATCGGTAATGGATATTACCTCTTCTTTGGAACGCCTCTTTGAATCCTCCACTTAGGGAACTAAGATTGGTCTTTGAAGAAGACCAGGACCACTAGGATTATTCTAGGGAAGTGGAGAGGAGAAAATGGCAGGGGTTACCCGAGCTTGAGTGCTCAATTTGGTGTGAGGAGGAGGGGGAGGAGGTGTCCTTTTATAAGGGAGGAGAGGGGCACCTTATGGAATATCTCAAAATATTATTTAATATTAAAGTCAAAATCGGTTTATAATGGTTCCAAAGGGTCTTATTTAGAAGCTAAAGTGAGGATGGGTCGAAATCCTATCAACCAATAAGATTTAGACAAGTTTAGAGTATTATTTTAACCTTATCAATTATATTTAACTCTAAGTTAAATAATTTAACTTTTACCGTGTCTTTTTGTTTTCTTTCACTATATGGTAAATACACTTACTATAACATGCCAAACGAACCCCAAATTGTATATTATTAATACATATATACTTATCTAAGTCATTTGGCCGAACCTTAGATTTTTAGGAATAAAATAACAATTAATAATATAATATTTGATTTAAAAACTATTTTGTGTCAATTTTGACACTATTTGATACATGATTTTTGTGAAAGTCATAACAAAATTATATGTTCGAACCAAGTTGGTTAACTCAACACTAATATATCATAGTAACCTAGAAAATTAGTTTAATTCATAAAAAGTCTCAAATTACATTTATTTTGGTGTTTATAACATCAATTATGTCAATATTTCATTAACAAGATAATTACTGCATCATCTTTGTGTCATAAATAAATTAATTTATTTGATATCTAAAAATTACAAATAAAATACCATCATGTAGTAAATCTTTGTATATTTCTAATTAATATTTACAATCGAATTTATCTTATGTATAACCCCATATTAAAAATGATTTACTTATTAAACATTGATTTTAACTATTTTAACCCTTCTTTAAATAAATTAATAATAAATGTCCTAATCTAATCCAAGTGGGCCTAAATGGTCATAGTTTATTCCTAAGTTTGTTTTTGGTCGAATTACACTTGTCCAATAGAATTAGGACATGTGTTAGGGTAATATTAATATCATATTTACCCTTAATTACCCTATTTACTATTAACCGCGGTAAAAAAAGGTAAAAAGTTACTATTCACCAAAAATTATTTTCATCTCATTGAACCACATTTTAGTCCTTGATATTAACCGTGTCTCTCGGATTTTCGAAATTCCATTCACAGAAGCGGTAAAATTAAGTTTTATGCAAAATTCAGTTTTTAACCTACCACTTAGTGGTTTCACTATTCATCAAAAATTGAAGTTTTTCAGAAAAATGCCAAAATTTCACCCTAAGCTATAATTGATATTCCGAATTCAAAAATGATTTTATTTTACAAAATTCCCATCATATAAGTTGCATTAATTAATTTTATAATTAAATCCCGCTGTTAAAACAAATAGCATGTTTTTAAGAAACAAAATCTATCAAAAGATTGACACTTGTTTATGTCTAGTTTAAATGTGAAATTACATCCAATGACCAACATTGTATTAAATTGTAAAAATATATTCTAAATATACTTTAAATCCTCTCAAATTAATGATTTATCACTATTAATTATTTCGATTAAAAAAAGTTGTTTTTAATTATAATTTAGTAATTTTCACTATTCATCAGAATATGAAAGTTATCCGAAAAGTACCAAAATTTCACCTTAGGCTAAATTCGATACTCCGAATCCAAAAATGAAGTCCATTTTGAGAGTTAAAATTTCTAAAATTAAAAAAGTAGTTATTACTATTCATAACGGCTAGTTTCAATAATATTTTAATAGCATATCATTGTTTCGTGAAACTCAGTATTACGTACCACACACGCTATCGAGGAAGGTTGCGATTGCGTGTAATGCAAGGCAAGTCAAGGATGCGTGTTGTGCAAGCTCCTTTTGGTGTAGCGTACAACACAAGACATTAGTGAAATAAAAAAGAATATTTTTCATAAAATCTCGGGCTGTTACATTCTACCCCCCTTAAAATGAATTTCGCCCTCGAAATTCGTCGGGGTTATAAATGGTTTACTATTCGAAAGTTTCTTTAATTGAAGCCCACATCGTAAAAGGGAATACCAAAACATGGCTTTAAAAACTAAAGTATGAAATGTAACGATTACCCAAATAAACTAATCACTGGGTTTCCACATAGGTGAAAATATGGATATGGAAGAGAAATCTAACCATCATGTTCTGATGGAGAGTGGTAGAGAACATGGATATGGAAAAGCCATTAATCACAAATCCATAGATTTGTGATGATATAAGGTACCATCTGATTCATCAGGTATAAGATCACTAGGACAACATTTTTGGTTTTCAAGATCATTTCCCTAAAGTTGAAAATTTGCTTAAAATAAATACTTACTTTATTTTGGTACAATCTCACTTTTGTTCGTGCCTTGAATAATTTCTACTTCATCTCTTAAATAAATGAAGTTGAATTTGTTATTTGTGAAGTGTTAGCAGATTATGTGATAGAATGATGGGCCATTCCATCTGTCTCAAACAAAAGGTTAGAAAAAGTTATTAAATATACATAAGTCATTCTATAGTGAGATTAATCACATATGGTTCCTAAAATGGACTTATACTTCATATATAATACTTCTTAATATAATAAAACTAGTTTCTACTAAACAGGGACTTCCTGTAGGCCAGTGGTAGGCGATAAAGGCCAGTCGCACTTCGGTTGTGGGTTCGATTCCCACAGCCTTGTCCGAAGCGATGGGATGTCGCCCGTCCTGCAGGTTGTCCTTTTTCCAAAACTATATAACATCCCATCAATAATATCGAAAAAACAAACAATACTAACTTTTGTCCAACATAATCCATTCCAATCTTTTAGGCTTATCCATAATACTGCAGTTGACTCTCATAATATAGTGAAAATGATTACCAGAGATTTAACACCATCATCGATCCCCATATATCATAAGATATGTTTTGTTGGTCACATTCCAAACATTCAAAGTCCTTAATCGTGTATTCTCTTGAATACCTTAGTGAAAACATAAATGCAGTTAAAAGTTAACACCTTCCACATACTAAAATCCTCAAAATTCTATATAATCAAACCATGATATCACTTAGTCCTTATATCAATCATGAGCTCATGAATACTGTTAAACATTTCATTTTCTCGTTTTCCCTTCATTATGCGCATAATATCTCAATCACTTTGAATACCACATTAGACCAATACATAAATATTCCAATATTTCATGATACAACATTATTTTGGAATCCCATTACATAAACACTTAATCATTCCACCACATCGTTGTCATATTCAACATTGCCAATAGTGATCGCATGTGACTTCCCTTTGTCCTTTGCCTTAAGCGGTTGCTCATGTCGATCATCACAAACCCTTGGATTAGGGCATTTATTAGCATAATTCCCCATTTCCTTACACTTGAAGCATTGAAGTGTTGGCGGTGCGTTCTCTGCAGTGTTTGCTTTATTCACATCATTAGAAACCCTTTTTCCATTACTTCGACACTCAGCTGCTCGATGACCTTCTTTTCCACACTTAAAACATTTTCTAGTCCCTTTAAGACAATCTCCACCATGATTCTTCCCACACATTGTGCATAAGGAAACATTCATCTTCTTTTCATCATTATTCTGAGATTTATCCTTTAACTCCATCTTTCGTTTCTTGTCAAACCCATGAGATGGATATGTAACACCAACTTCCATTTCTACCTTGATAGCACAACGCACAATTTCTTCATAGCTACTGAAGTCTCTTATAGATAATTCCCTTCGAAGACTTGGTTTTAAGCCACTGAAAAATCGATCAACTTTACTTTCAGGTTGAATGATAATTCCAGAAGCATACCTTGCAAGTCTTGTAAAATTTGCTTCATAGGTACCAACAGATTCATCGTCCCTTTGCTTCAGTTCAAGAAACTCTTTCTCCATCTTTGTTCGAAGAATACGAGGGAAGTACTTACTGAAAAACAGGTTCTTGAACTCGTCCCATTCCATGGACTCAATTTCATCTCTTGGCCTCGTATTCTTGATAAGATTCCACCATTGATCAGCTTCACCTTTCAAACGATATACTGTTAAGATGACTTTATCATGTTTAGAACATTGAAGAACTGAAAATATCTTTTTAGTAGTACTAATCCATTGTTCAGCAACTAATGGATCAGTAGACCCACTGAAAGAAGGTGGACGTTGCCTCATGAAGGATTCAACAGAATGTTGCTCCTTCCTTTGCTCGTTTGGAAGTCCTGCATGATTCATAGCTTGAGAAAGTTGTGTGAGCATGGCTACAAGATTTTGCATTCCGGCTCCCATATCGTTTGGTTGCTCAGGGGGACAATCATTGCATTGCCCATCACATTCCGCATTAACACGGTTCCTTCGGGTTCCAGCCATCGTCTAAAACCCCAAAAGAATAGTATGAGAGGAAAAAATCATGCTAGGGAAAACAACATAATAAAGGGGTAGTACCCTCAATATCTAACATCTTAGGTTAAATTCGAAGATCGTTAGCGCAATTCTAGGACTATAACCTATACGTATACATAACCTTAGAGACATCCCTAGACATACCTTAGAAATATCTCTAGGGATCTCACTAACGTTTTCGCATCCTAGTTTCCAAAGGTTGACTAAACCTTTCCTCTGATACCAACTGTAGAGACCCGAAGCTTGACGTACATTGACATTACATTACTTTATCGGAATACTTAGTACATAACAAAAACACACACACAAGGATCCTAATAGTTTAGTGTCTTTGGAAACTCGGAATAAAATCTTCTAATCGTGGGGAAAGATCTTCAACATCTCCCATAAATATCTTCCCTTTTTTTTACCTAAAAACATTTCTTTAT
This sequence comes from Viscum album, assembly GCA_963277665.1. Classification (NCBI taxonomy): domain Eukaryota; kingdom Viridiplantae; phylum Streptophyta; class Magnoliopsida; order Santalales; family Viscaceae; genus Viscum; species Viscum album. The sequence goes on from OY728137.1 coordinate 320,077,433, forward strand.
ATCCAGGGGAAAAGAAAACATAAAAGGGTGAGCTCAAATTATCAGTAAGGGTATACAAAAGAAAAATCAATCACATCATATTCATAAGACCATAACTTTTGGAAATCTTAACCTGCAAAAGAGAGCATAATTTCATAACATGGGATAAATCATAGTAGTGAAATGAAATCCCAATAATCATAACTTAAAACATGATACTTTGTGGCATAAACACATAATCATAGAGAATCATTTCTTGTTAGTCAAGACTCATTTCCAAGACTATCTTAGGGGACAAAGTCCCTTTCTGAATCGAGTAACCCTCGTTTCAGTCCTGTTTCACTGAACCGGTATAACCTACCATTCCAGCCATGTCTATCTCATGAGATATAAAATCTTTACCCAATGCATTGGAGGGAGATATAGGTCCCACCCATCTCTTAATGATACCATTCTTATGTGTGCCACAAAATCATAAACCATACATCATTGCATAACCCATGTAACAAAAATGGAATTCTTAAACAACATGACATCATAAAACAATTCATATAAGATAAAGGAATTCATAAACATAATTACATCACAACATAGTCAAATCAATGTAAAAATATGGATAGAAACAGAACCCTTTATTATCTTAGATGGAAAATAATTTTGATAAAATAATTGAAATGAATTCTTGAGGAAAATATCCTTTCTTCTTCAAAATCAATTTCTTTTCACAAAAAATCATGCAATTTTAAAAGAAAAAGATTTTATTTAAAATATTCATGAAATATTTTGGAGGAAGGTTCATGAAAATAAGGCTTTATAAAACCGTAAAAATCCGGTCGTGCCGTATAAGTTAAAAAAAACATTCTTCGTACTTTTGTCGGAAAAGTCAACAAGTACCTCGTATAAAAAAAAACGGCAAAAGATTCCTTTCATATATTTTACTAAAAACTCATAGAAGGGTAAAATTGGATTTAAACAATTGTAGGTGGATGTAAATAATATTATATATTGAGAAAACATGGATGTGGATGATAAAATACACCCCAATAAATACCAACGTATAAACAATCTCGGATAAAAAATGAGATTGTGATATTTCCCTTAACTTAGGTCCGACTTGCTTGTACATGTCCGAACCTCCTGTATAATGATTTAAATCATGTTATTGACTTATTACAGAATCATATTCATTGTTATGATATCATATATGGTTCACTTATGACATTATATTATCCGTTCTTTTGTAAATTCCATGTTAAAGAAGCGTTTTGGGTAAAATCGTTCCATTTATCGTAGGTGTTTTGACTTGTTGTTCTTCACATAATTATTACTTATATCATGATTTACTCACTTCCAGAATATAAAATATGATTTATATATCATATATATTCAGTATATATATATATATATATATAATAGGTAGATAAATAAAATGAAAAACACCGTTCATGGAGACGGTAGTCCGTACGTACGCATGAACGCTGTTTTCCTTTCCTTATTGTCTTGAAATGGAAGTAAGTAGATGACATACATATGTATATATATACATAAATCCAGTAGCTTTATAATGTCATATATTTCATTATTATTTCTTATATATACATTATAATCATTCTTAAATGGTTAACATGGAGAATGAATCTCATCGCGTCGTGGAGACGGTAGTCCGTACGTACGCACGAGCGATGATATCATTTCTATAAATATTGAATTGAATTGGAGTGGATTATACAATATATCAGAATCAATATGATTTTGTAATAAGAATGTATAGTTATTCTTTACACCATTATACCCATCCATGTAAGGTGGTGGTGGAAAATAGATTACACCACGGCGTGGAGACGGTATTCCGTACGTACGCACGCGCGGTGATTTCTTTTTCCGTAGGATGGATAGATGGTGAAATAGGGTTGTTTCATAATTATAATAACATATCAGTATATGAGTGATACTGATGTTTTTACTTCGTAATGAAACAACTAAAGAAGAAGATGTTGAAGAAGAAAGAAATTGAAAAGATCGGTAATGGATATTACCTCTTCTTTGGAACGCCTCTTTGAATCCTCCACTTAGGGAACTAAGATTGGTCTTTGAAGAAGACCAGGACCACTAGGATTATTCTAGGGAAGTGGAGAGGAGAAAATGGCAGGGGTTGCCCGAGCTTGAGTGCTCAATTTGGTGTGAGGAGGAGGGGGAGGAGGTGTCCTTTTATAAGGGAGGAGAGGGGCACCTTATGGAATATCTCAAAATATTATTTTATATTAAAGTCAAAATCGGTTTATAATGGTTCCAAAGGGTCTTATTTAGAAGCTAAAGTGAGGATGGGTCGAAATCCTATCAACCAATAAGATTTAGACAAGTTTAGAGTATTATTTTAACCTTATCAATTATATTTAACTCTAAGTTAAATAATTTAACTTTTACCGTGTCTTTTTGTTTTCTTTCACTATATGGTAAATACACTTACTATAACATGCCAAACGAACCCCAAATTGTATATTATTAATACATATATACTTATCTAAGTCATTTGGCCGAACCTTAGATTTTTAGGAATAAAATAACAATTAATAATATAATATTTGATTTAAAAACTATTTTGTGTCAATTTTGACACTATTTGATACATGATTTTTGTGAAAGTCATAACAAAATTATATGTTCGAACCAAGTTGGTTAACTCAACACTAATATATCATAGTAACCTAGAAAATTAGTTTAATTCATAAAAAGTCTCAAATTACATTTATTTTGGTGTTTATAACATCAATTATGTCAATATTTCATTAACAAGATAATTACTGCATCATCTTTGTGTCATAAATAAATTAATTTATTTGATGTCTAAAAATTACAAATAAAATACCATCATGTAGTAAATCTTTGTATATTTCTAATTAATATTTACAATCGAATTTATCTTATGTATAACCCCATATTAAAAATGATTTACTTATTAAACATTGATTTTAACTATTTTAACCCTTCTTTAAATAAATTAATAATAAATGTCCTAATCTAATCCAAGTGGGCCTAAATGGTCATAGTTTATTCCTAAGTTTGTTTTTGGTCGAATTACACTTGTCCAATAGAATTAGGACATGTGTTAGGGTAATATTAATATCATATTTACCCTTAATTACCCTATTTACTATTAACCGCGGTAAAAAAAGGTAAAAAGTTACTATTCACCAAAAATTATTTTCATCTCATTGAACCACATTTTAGTCCTTGATATTAACCGTGTCTCTCGGATTTTCGAAATTCCATTCACAGAAGCGGTAAAATTAAGTTTTATGCAAAATTCAGTTTTTAACCTACCACTTAGTGGTTTCACTATTCATCAAAAATTGAAGTTTTTCAGAAAAATGCCAAAATTTCACCCTAAGCTATAATTGATATTCCGAATTCAAAAATGATTTCTATTTTACAAAATTCCCATCATATAAGTTGCATTAATTAATTTTATAATTAAATCCCGCTGTTAAAACAAATAGCATGTTTTTAAGAAACAAAATCTATCAAAAGATTGACACTTGTTTATGTCTAGTTTAAATGTGAAATTACATCCAATGACCAACATTGTATTAAATTGTAAAAATATATTCTAAATATACTTTAAATCCTCTCAAATTAATGATTTATCACTATTAATTATTTCGATTAAAAAAAGTTGTTTTTAATTATAATTTAGTAATTTTCACTATTCATCAGAATATGAAAGTTATCCGAAAAGTACCAAAATTTCACCTTAGGCTAAATTCGATACTCCGAATCCAAAAATGAAGTCCATTTTGAGAGTTAAAATTTCTAAAATTAAAAAAGTAGTTATTACTATTCATAACGGCTAGTTTCAATAATATTTTAATAGCATATCATTGTTTCGTGAAACTCAGTATTACGTACCACACACGCTATCGAGGAAGGTTGTGATTGCGTGTAATGAAAGGCAAGTCAAGGATGCGTGTTGTGCAAGCTCCTTTTGGTGTAGCGTACAACACAAGACATTAGTGAAATAAAAAAGAATATTTTTCATAAAATCTCGGGCTGTTACATTGATAACACTTTTCTCTAGTTCCACTATCTCACTATTGAAATGTGATAATTTATCATCATAATTTATATCCTCACGGGTACCAATGAATTGGTTTTATAGATGATACACCCACTATATAATTCAAAAAACTAGGTGAAAGATAAAAACCTATATACCTAACCACCCAAAATCTTAAAAATCCAATTAAAGAAGCTAATTTATATCAATTAACCTTTCACGTAAAAATACAACATTATGTGATAAGGATAGCTTCTTGAATATCCAATTATTAATATCCATATCCATCAGTTCAGTATAAAATTCTCTTCCACCACTACCACTAAATGGGATTCCACTTTCAAAAAACAGATGAAAAAAATATCAAAAGAGATTTGATGACTATAAGTCCCCGGCATTAAACCTTACTTAATATTGAATTTAATGAATAATTCACATTGAGGATCTTTTCAGGTTTAGAGTTTTAGAGAATTTGGACATAACTATTACATCTCAAAAGATTACAAAGTAGACACTTCTAATAAGTTTCCATAAAATAAAAACTCTTAAAAAGAAAAATGTCGAGTTCCATGTTTTAGATAGCATAACTTTTCCTTGATCCCATCCTTGACCCTATTCCACATTAAGTCCTGTGAAAAACTTTTCAAAAACATGGGATGAGCATAAAAAACTCAGTAAGGGATATAAAAGTAAGAAATGATAACATTAGTCCATGTATAAAATCACACTTTACTAATAAAACATAATCATTTTAACATAACTCATCAAATCATGAATAAATCATAGAAATCATATAACATAAAGGTAACATGAGGCATTCATAACATTCTTACGTAGAGAGTAACCCTCATGGTTATGTTTTGAATACCCATCACAGTATATTCCCTAAATCTCTTCGGAAAAACCTTAATGTTTAACTCCTTCACATTACCCAATGCATTAGAGAGCTATATCAGGCTCACTCACCCTTAGTTTATCACGGAACCCCCCGTCTTCATAACAATGCCCAAGAACCATAACATAATCGTATCACGTAAAACATGCATAAAGGAAACATAAAATTTCCACATTTAAATCACAAGATATCAATACAACACATCGATATAAAAAACATTATGAAAATAATTTTCAATACCAAAATAAAAGAAAATTAATACATGGTATTTATTTTTCATTTTTTAAAAAAGTAAGGTTATGCCTTTTAGAGGAAGATTAAACTCAAATAATGGTCATGGCAGTGGAGAAGTCGTTGTCGCCGCATACGTACAACAAAAAAACATTCCTTTTGTCGGTTAGTAAAAAACTTTATAAAAAAATATTCCTTTTGGATAAGTATAAAATCCAAAGGGGTTTATACACCGTATAAAATAAAGTTGTGTATAAAACAAAATATGCCTCAATGAATGGAGATTGAGACGAAGTCCCTTACCTCGTGTCTGATGTGGTTCAATTGCTCTTTAATCTCCTAAATAATATACTTGACTAAATTTATAATTTCTTAAGAACATTTTTCAAGTTCATTATTCCTTTCATATCACTTATTACCATGTCATGAACACTATGTAATTATTTAAGTTAATAACGGTCATTTTAACGATCATTGGTACTTGAGTCAAAAATAAACTCTTTATAATTACAAGTTGTTCATGTATCCATTATATCCAGAGTTAAATTAATTATGTAGATATCATATATATCATATATATCCAGTATATACATGCATTTATAATATTACATAACATTTAGAGTTAAGAAATCAAATGCACTGTTCATGGAGATGGTAAGCCGTACGTACGCATGAATGCTACTTTCATTTATATTTCATATTTAATGGAATGGAATCGTAATGAAATAAAGGTATATTATAATTCTAGTATAATTTCATATATAATATCATTAAATCCATCCTTTATACATCCCACATATGTCATTAACGAATCAAATCACTTTGAGGGGGTGATAGTCCGCACTTCCTAAAATGAAGATATCGCGTATACCCGTAATGGAAGCCATAAAGTTATGCCAAAAATTTAAAATACAGAAGATTAAGGATAACATAAACATATTATATATCATATATAAATATAGTGTCATCTTAATGGCCACCTTTGAAGGTGTTAGATGAATATTGAACAATCATCGTTTCGTGAGGCAGAAATTCGCCATCCACAAAAACAGTATGCTCTTTGACCATTAGATGAAGGTGTGTGTAAGTGTAGCCCTAATCAATCTCATAAAAAATCCTAGTATATTTAATATACCGGTGTTGTTACAAAAGAAAGGAATAAAAATAGTTTAGGGGGTTGGAGAAGAAAAATAAAACATAAGAACACAAGAAAAGACACTACCTTTAAAACGGGTAACTCTTTTTGATTTGAGATCAAAGGCTTCCTTGGAAAGACTTATGACCAAAGTGAGGCTTCTAGGAGTAATAGATGGATGTGTAGAGTCAAAATGGGTAGGGTTTGGCCGATCCAAAGGCTTGATAGGTGTGGGTAAGGTGGTAGAGGTGGGGGCCTTTTATAAGAGGAGAGGAGGGGCACTCTTGGAAAGTTATAAAAGGTTACATTATTATAAAATGCTTTTAGGATTTTAAAGATCCCAAAATTATATATTTAGAGGATAAGGTGATAAGAGTTTGAAATCCACCCATCCAATAGGTTTTTGACAAGTTTAGGTCTTAGATGTTACATTATCTTTTCATTTTATTTAAATTGTTAAATAATGAGGTAATCGTTGCATCATCATGGTGTCATAAATACTTTAATTTATTTAATGTCTATAAATTATAAAAAAATATATCATGATGTAGGAAATAGTTTTCTATTTCTAATGAATATTTATAGTCAAAATTATTACTTGTATAACCCCATTTAAAAATTGTTTTAGTAAAACAACACATGTTTGTGACATTTTTATTTTAACATTAAATAAAAAGTTATTAATGTCATTTTCCAACCAAAGTGGATCCATGGGGTTCCCAAGTTGACCCATGGATTTTATTGGTCGGACATGACACATCCAATAAGGGTAGGACATGTTTCAAGGTCATTTAATATTACTAAAACATTATTTTTACCTTAAATTAGACTAATTACCTCTAATCACGATTAAAAACATAAAAGTTACTATTCAACAAAAAATTATTTTAATCCCATTGAACCACATTTTACGTCCTAATGAAAAACATGAATGTCATATTTTTGAAATTCAAAACACGGAGGTGGTAAAATTTCATTTAAATGAAAAATCAGTTTTTTTAAGTACCACTTAGTGGTTTCACTATTCATCAAAAATTGAAGTTTTTTCAAAAAAATACCAAAACTTCACCCTAAGCTATATTTGATATTCCAAATTCAAAAATGATGTCTATTTTAAAAAATTAAAAACTTATAAATTATATTAATTAATTTAAAAATTAATTCCCGCTGTTAGAATAAATAGCGTGTTTTTATGAAACAATATATATCAAAAGATTGACACTAGTTTAAGTCCAATTTCAAAGTAAAATTAATTCCAATGACCACTATTGGATTAAATGGTAAAAATATATTCTAATTTCACTTTAAAACCAATTGAAGATATAATTTAATCATATAAATAAATTATATTAAAAAGAGGTTTTGAATTAAAATACAACATTTTTCACTATTCATTAAAAAATAAACATTATCAGAAAAATACCAAAAAATTACACTAAGTAAATTTTGATGTCCCGAATATAAAGAATAATTTTATTTTGTCCAAAAGAATGTATAAGAGTGGAAAAAACTATAATTAAATAGGGTTCTCCATCAAAAGGCGATAAGTGGACCTTTAGTGAAAATTAGAGTATATATGCCTAAAATTGAATTCTTTTCATATTTTAAGCCTTTATCCTTTATTGGATAAATGTAAAAACATTTAACAAACATAAATAATCATATTTTAGTTATTTCTATTCATTCCCGCCAATACAACATCTACGTGTTAAATACCATTTAAAATGATATTATTTTATTACTAGTGTGCATTGTAAGATTTCAAAGAAACTCTGTTGCGTATCAGGTACGCTATCGAAAATAGCAACCATTTTAAAGTAAAATTAATATTTAATTCTTAAATATTAATAAGTATGAAAATTTATTATTCTTTATTTACCTGGGATGTTACATCCTTCCCCATTTTTGGGAATTGTGTCCTTGCAATTTTATTCACTTATCAAAATAAGTGGGGGTATTTATCCCTCATGGCATTTTTAGATTCCCTCGTTGCCTCTTCAACCATAAGATTTTTCCAAAAAACCATTTACCTAATGAATTACCTTATTCTGCAACACTTGCTCTCTATAGTCAAGAATCTGGACTAGTTGTTCTTCATAAGAGAGATTCTCTTCCAACTGAAATACCTCTTGGTTCAAACCATGAGATGGATCTGGAATATACTTTCTCAACATCAAAACATGAAAAAAATGAGTACCTAAGATAAACTCGGAGGTAAAGCCACTTGGTAAGCAACCGATCCAAATTTTTTCCAGAATTTCATATGGTTCAATGATCCTTGGACTTAGCTTTCCTTTCTTAACAAATCGCATCACACTTTTCCACGGTGAAACTTTGAGAAAAACATGATCACCTACCACGAATGATAGATCCTTCCACCAGTTATCCGCATAACTCTTCTATCGGATCTGAGCTGTTCTCATGTGTTTCAGAATCAACTGAACTTTTTCTGCCATCTCTTCTACCAATTTAGGTCCCATCAGCTTCCTTTCACCCACATCATCCCAAAAAGCTGGAGTTCGACACTACTTCCCATATAATACCTCAAACGGTGCCATCTGTATACTGGAATGAAAACTGTTATTATATGAAAATTCAACCAAATAAATATTTTGGTCCCAACTTCCCTGATAATCCATCGAACAAGCATGTAGCATATCCTCCAAAGTCTGAATTGTTCGTTCTGACTGCCCATCTGATTGAGGATGAAAAGTTGTAATAAAATTTAATTCAGTACCCAACGACTTCTGAAGGCCTTTCCAAATGTTACAAGTAAACCTAGGATCACGATCAGATACAATTGATAGGGGAACTCCATGAAACCCGACTATCTCTTTAAGATACAATCGAGAAATTTGATCTCGAGAGAAAGTATCTCGAATAGGAAGGAAATGAGCAGATTTATTCAAGCGATCAACAACAACCCAGATTGCATTATTACCTCGAGATGTCTTCAGTAATCCCCCAAATAAATTCCATGGATATATTTTCCCATTTCCACTCTGTAAATGGTAAATGCTAAAGCATCCCTTTCGGTAACTGTCGTTATGCTTTAACCTGCTATCAAGTCAAACACTTCACAGTAAAATCAGCAATATCTCATTTCATTCCATCCCACAAGTAATACTCTCTTAGATCTCTATACATCTTAGTTCTGCCAGGATGAACTGAAAGTGGAGAACTATGAGCTTCACATAACAAATCTCTCTTCAACTGTGAATCACAAGGCACACACAATCTCTTCCCAAATATCAAAACAAAATCCTTATCAATGTTGAATTCAGGCAACTTACCCTTCTAAACCAGCTCTACCTTTTTCTGCATCTCACTGTCTTGCATTTGTGCTTGCTTGATTCTGTCTGATAGATAATATTTCACTGATACCTGAAACGAAACAGAAGGACATCCTGCACCAACAAATTTTATTCCAAAGTCCATCAAATCCTTAACTAAAGGATCACGTTCCAAACACAACATTATTTATGAATCATTACTTTTTCGACTCAAAGCATCTTCCACATTATTTTCTTTTCCCAGATGGTAATGAATTGTACAATCATAATACTTGATTAATTCTAGCCATCTCCTCTGTCTCATGTTCAATTCATTCTGAGTGAATATATAATTTAAACTTTGGTGATCGGTATATATTTCACACTTTACTCCATAAAAATGACGCCTTCAAATTTTTAAAGAAAAAACAGAAGCAGCTAATTCCAAATCATGTGTAGGGTAATTTACCTCATGAGTTTTCAACTGACGTAAAGCATATGCAATTACCTGATCATTCTACATAAGGACACAACTAAGTCCCTTCAACGAGTAATCATTTTATATAAAAAACGCACGATTCATGGAAGGAAGTGCCAGAATTGGAGCATTCACCAATCTTCTTTTCAACTCCTGAAAACAATCATCGCATTATTTTTTTCAGATAAACATAACACCCTTCGGAGTTAGCTTAGTAATTGAACTAGATAACCGTGAAAAATTTTCAACAACCCTTTGGTAGTAACCTACCAAACCAAGAAAACTACGGATCTCGGTTACATTTGTGGGTCTTGGCCATTCTTCAACAACTTTTGTTTTTTCCGGATCCACAGTTATTCCTTCTTTAGAAACAATATGACTAAGGAAAGAAATTTTTTCCAACCAAAACTCACACTTTTTGAATTTCCCATACAATTTATTTTATTTTAAGGTTTTAAAAATAACCCTTAAATGTCTTTCATGCTCCTATTTACTTTTATAAAACACCAAAATATCATCAATGAAAACAACCAAAAACTTATCCAAGAACTCAGGGAAAATTCTATTCATAAGGTCCATGAATATAGTAGGTGCATTGGTTAGCCAAAAAGGCATTGATAAAAACTCATAATGGCCATATCTTGTACGAAATGTGGTCTTCGGAATATCTGCTTCCTTTACCTTCAACTTATGGTACCCCGATCTCAGTTCAATCTTTGAAAAAAACTGAGCTCCCTGGAGCTGATCAAACAAATCATCGATATGAGGAAAAGGATATTTTTTTCATAACAGTGATGTTATTCAAGGTTCTATAATCAATGCAAAGTCTCATTGAACCATCTTTATTTTTAACAAATAAAACAGGAGCACCCCATGGTGATGTGCTAGGTCGAATGAAACCTTTCTCTAACAAATCTTGCAATTTCTCCTTCAACTCTAAAAGTTCAGTTTGAGCCATTTGATAAGGGGGTTTTGAAATTGGCTTAGCATCATGAACTAATTCAACAGTAAATTCAACTTCTCGATCTAGTATTATTCCAGGAAACTCATCAAGAAAAACATCAGGATACTTATTTACCACTGGCACTTCATTAATCTGAACAGTTACCTTATTTCCAACGATATGTGCAAGGTAACATTCATTTCCATATTTTACATGTTTCTCAACCTCTTGATATGTTATCAAAAGTAAGGGTTTGTTCTTGTACACAAACAGAAAGTCTTTCTAAAAAGAAACTTCTTTAGCTCTACAGTCAATCTTAGCATGGTAAATGGAGATCCAATCCATACCCAGGATAACATCAAAATCTACTAGAGGTAAAAAAATAAGGTTTGAAAGTAGGTTATTTCCACGGATAAGGATAGGAAGATTCTTATAAATTCATTTTGCCTCAAGATTTTTCCTAGGTGTTTTTACCACAAGTATAGGAGTCATTTCTTGAGATGGTATTCCCATTTTACTAGAAAAGTTTTCAGAGATGAAAGATTGTGTAGACCCCGAATCAAACAACACACTGGAATAATCTGAAAAAACAATCAAAGTACCTGATACAACTCCATTTGATGGCCCGACATCTGCTGAAGTAGTTGCAAATGATTTCACCACCCCTTTCTACTTGTAGTATAACTTCTTCCCATCACTCAAGCTCATTTTCGGACACTCGTTTTCATAGTGACCCATCTCATTACACTTAAAACATTTCACTAACTGTAAATCAAATTTGGAATTACCATCACCTTGATCTTTTTCAGTGAAATCACGAGTCGTATGTCCCATATTACCACATCGGTAGTACTTTCCAGAATTTAGAAGACATTCCCCAACATGCCTTTTACCACATTTATCACAAACTGGAAACTTAGTTTTCTTACAGTCAGACCTTTTTGAAAAATTATTTCTTTTCTCCTGCCACCTCTCTCTCTTCTTTTTCTGGTTGTTATAGAACACTTGATCATCGGAAAACTCCATTTCCACCTTCTCAGCACATAGAACAAGCTTTTCATAACTTTTTAACTCATGAGAAGCTAAAGCCCGTCGATATTTTTTCTTTAATCCTCAGTAAAAATGATTGATTTTAATATCAAGGTCTCGGATAAAATTTGGAGCATACCATGCCAATCGAGTGAACCTTTCTTCATAGGCAGCCACTGAATCATCCTCTTGCCTCAATTCCAGGAATTGATTTTTCATCCTAAGTCGAACAGCCTTAGGAAAATACTTCTCAAGAAACATACCTTTGAATTCATCCCAGTCGAGAGCATCAATCTCATCAGTGTCCCTGATATTTTTGGCCATCGACCACCATTGATCTGATTCACCCTCCAAACGGTAAATAACAAGACTAAACTTTCAATTTTCTGAATACCCCATGACATCGAAAATCTTCTCTAGTGCTTTAATCCACCCTTAAGCTAGAACAGGGTCAGATGATCCTCTAAATTATGGGGGATGTTGCCTCATGAAATGTTCCACCACTGACATGTTCCTATGCGGTTGATCTGGCTGATCTCGTGCATGGATACTGCCACCATTTATCGCTTGAGTCAACTGCACCATTACTGCAACAAACTGTTCAGTTCCAATTCCGACCATCTAAGGATGCGGATTCGAAAGGTTATTTCCTTCTGTATGCCTTCCTAGCACTGCTTCCCTATTTCCTCTGCAGAAAACCATTCTGAACAAACATGTCTTAGATGATGCAACATGATAATCTTCAAATGCTATATCATTTCAATTTGACCAAAAAAATATTTTTTGAAAATCATTTAATAGAATTCTAACTCCTATAGTTATCTAAACTGACCTCTGATACCAACTATATGGCATCGGCCTTAAACATTACTTAATATTGAATTAAATGAATAATTCTCATTGAAGATCTTTTCAGGTTTAGAGTTTTAGAGAATTAGAACATAACTATTACAACTCAAAACATTAAAAAGTAGACACTTCTACTAAGTTTCCATAAAACAAAAACTCTTAAAAAGAAACATTTCTAGTTCCATGTTTTAGAAATCATGACTTTTCCTTGATCACATCCTTGACCCTATTCCACATTAAGTCCTATGAAAAACATTTCAAAAATTTTGTATGAGCATAAAAAGCTTAGTAAGGGATATAAAAGTACAAAATGAAAACATTAGTCCATGTATGAAATCATACTTTACTCAGAAAACATAAGAATTTTAAAATACCTCATCAAATCATAAATAAATCATAGAAATCATAAGACATAAAGGTAACTTGAGGCATTCATAACATTCTTACGTAGGGAGTAACCCTCATGGTTACGTTTGGAATACCCATCACACTATATTCCCTAAATCTATTTGGATAAACCTTCATGTTTAACTCCTTCGTGTTATCCAATGCATTGGAGATCTATATCAGGCTCACCCGCCCTTAGCTTATCACGGAACCACCCATCTTCATAACAATGCCCAAGAAACATAACATAATCGTATCATGTAAAACATGCATAAAGGAAAAATAACATTTTCACATTTCAATCAAAAGATATCAATACAACACATTGATATAATAAAAACATTATGAAAACCATTTTCAATACCACAATAAAAGAAAAGTAATACATGATATTTATTTTTCATTTTAAAAAAAATTAGGTTATGTCTTGTAGAGGAAGCCGAAACTCAAATAATGGTCACGACAACATAGAAGTCGTTGTTGCCGCATACGTACGACAAAAAAACATTCCTGTTGTCATTTAGTAAATTGCTTCGTAAACAAAATATTACTTTTGAATAAGTGTAAAATTCAAATGGGTTTATACATTGTATAAAAGAAAGTTGTGTATAAAACAAAATATGCCTCAATGAATGGAGATTGAGACGAAGTCCTTTACCTCGTGTCCGACATGACTCGATTGCTCTTTAATCTCCTGAATAATAAACTTGAGTTAATTTCTACTTGCTTAAAACCCTTTTCAAGTTCATTATTCCTTTTATATCACTTATTACCATGTCATGAACACTATGTAATTATTTAAGTTAATAACGGTCATTTTAACGATCATTGGTACTTGAGTCAAAAATAAAATCATTATAATACAGGTTGTTCATGTATCCATTATATCCAGAGTTATATTCAATATTTAGATATCATATATATAATATATATCCAGTATATACATTCATTTATAATATTACATAACATTTAGAGGTAAGAAATGAAATGCACCGTTCATGGAGACAGTAAGCTGTACGTACGCATGAACGCTATTTTCATCTCTATTTCATATTTTATGGAATGGAACAATAATGACATAAAGGTATATTAGGATTCCATTATAATTTCATATATAATATCATTAACTACATCCTTTATACGTCCCACATATGGCATTAACAAATCAGATCACTTTGAGGGGGTGGTAGTCCGCACTTCCTAAAATGAAGATATCGCGTATAACCATAATGGAAGCCATAAAGGTATGTCATAAAGGGAAAATACAGAATCTTAAGGAAAAGATATGAATATTATATATCATATATAAATATAGTGTCATATTAATGGCCACCTTTTAAGGTGTTAAGAGAATATTGAACAATCATCATTTCGTGAGGCAGAAATTCGCCATCCACGGAAACTGTATGCTCTTTAACCATTAGATGAAGGTGTGTGTAATTTTAGCTCTAATCATTCTCATAACAACATCCTAGTATATTGAAGATACCATTTTTGTTACAAAATAAATGAATAGAAAGAGTTTAGGGGGTTTAAGAAGAAAAATAAAACATATGAACACAAGAGAAGACACTACCATTAAAACGGGTAACTCTTTTTTATTTGAGCTCAAAGGCTTTCTTGGAAAGACTTCTGCCCAAAGTGAAGCCTCTAGGAGTAAGAGAGGGATGCGGAGAGACAAAATGGGTAGGGTTTGACTGATCCAAAGGCTTGATAGGTGTGGGTAAGGTGGTAGAGGTGGGGGCCTTTTATAAGAGGAGAGGAGGGGCACTCTTGGAAAGTTATAAAAGGTTACTTTATTATAAAATGCTTTTCGGATTTTAAAGGTCAAAAAATTATATATTTCTAGGATAAAGTGATATGATTTCTAAATACACCCATACAATAGGTTTTTTACAAGTGTAGGTCTTAGATTTTACATTATCTTTTCACTTTATTTAAATCGTTAAATAATGAGGTAATCGCTGCATCATCATGGTGTCATAAATAATTTAAATTATTTAATGTCTAAAAATTATAAAAAAATATATTGATGTAGGAAATCTTTTTATATTTATAATTAATATTTATAGTCAAAATTATGACTTGTATAACTCCATTTAAAAAAAAAATTAGTAAAACAACACATGTTCGTGACTTTTTTATTTTAACATTAAATAAGAAGTTATTAATGTCATTTTGCTACCAAAGTGGCTCCATGGGGTCCCAAAGTTGACCCAAGGATTGTCGTGGTCGGACATGACACATTCAATAAGTTTAGGACATGTTTCAATGTCATTTCATATTATTAAAACATTATTTTTACCTTAAATTACAATAATTACCTCTAATCGTGATTAAAAACTTAAAAGTTACTATTCACCAAAAAAAATATTTTAATCCCATTGAACCAAATTTTAATTCCTAATGACAACCATGAATGTTTTATTTTTGAAATTCAAAACACCGAGGTGGTAAAATTTCATTTAAATGAAAAATCTGTTTTTTAAGTACCACATAGTGGTTTCACTATTCATCAAAAATTGAAGTTTTTTCAGAAAAATACCAAAACTTCACCCTAAGCTATATTTGATATTCCAAATTCAAAAATGATGTCTATTTTACAAAATTCAAAACATATAAGTTACATTAATTAATTTAATAATTAATTCCCACTATCAGAACAAATAGCGTGTTTTTATGAAACAATATATATCAAAAGATTGACACTAGATTATGTCCAATTTCAAAGTGAAATTGATTCCAACGACCAATATTGGATTAAATGGTAAAAATATATTCTAATTTTACTTTAAAACAAATTGAAAAGATAATATAATCATATAAATAAATTTGATTAAAAATAGGTTTTGAATTAAAATAAAACATTTTTCACTATTCATTAAAAAAATAAACTTTATCGGAAAAATACCAAAAATTTACACAAAGTAAATTTCGATGTCCCGATTACAAAGAAGAATTTTATTTGGTCAAAAATAATGTATAATAGTGGTCAAAACTGTATTTAAAGAGGGTTCTCCATCAAAAGGCGATAAGTAGACCTTTAGTGAAAATTAGAGTATATATGCCTAAAATTAAATTGTTTTCGTATTTTAAGCCTTTATCCTTTATTGGATAAATGTAAAAACATTTATCAAACATATATAATCATATTTTAGTTATTTCTGTTCATTCCCACCAATACAACGGCTACGTGTTAACTACCATTTAAAATAATATTATTTTATTACTAGTGTGTAACCAAAGATTTCAAAGAAACTATTTGTTACATATCGGGTACTCTATCGAACATAGCAACCCCTTTAAAGTAAAATTAATATTTAATTTGTAAATATTAATATGTATGAAAATGTATTATTCTTTATTTTCCTGGGATGTTACAATGACCACCTCCTCCACCCATTTCTTCAGAACATCCTATCTATATTGGTTATATATCCCACATATCATAAGGTCACTCAAAACTAAATAAGCTTGATTAGCACTTCAAAAAAATTGGATCACCACCGTAACATTCCATTACTTGTGTTTAAGAATTTTGTGACTATTTTTGTAATCTTATTTTGGTCAAGTATTGTTTTTAGGTCTTATAGTAGAATTTTGATAACTCTGGTATACCTTTGGCCTTTTCATGGTTGGTGCATGGTTCGGTAAAACCAAACAATTTGGACCGTACAATTTTTCACCCTTTTAAAGGACAATGTAAAAGAGAATATTATTTTTCCAAACTGTGAATCCACCCCTCCAAACCATTCACCCCATGGAATGTTGGTAATGAATGGTTTGATCACATTTAATTTAACAGTTCATCCAAACCATTAACCCAAAAAAAATTACTAGAAAGGGTGCATGTTTAGTGAAAATTGTTTGAAATACTGATCCCTCATTTTAAGAAAACTAACCCCCCCCCCCATCTGACCCTAATTGTTTTTATCTTTCTAGGCTATAAAGAGGTAATTTTTACCCCTCAAAATACATATATTGGATGATATATTTGTATTTATCTCATTTGATCTCCTCTATGTTTGTAGATATCCTTCTTTGTGGTTTCTTATTATCTCTCTTTATCTCTACCTTTTAGTTTGATATTAGATTACAAAATTGATTGATCTATATTATTTTTTTATTAATTCTAGGTTGTGTTCTTAAATTTTACGCACCATCTCTCTTCTCTGGAGTTCCCCATAGCGAGTGTTTTCAATTAAGATTCCTTGATTTAAAGAAAGGTGGTTATGTAATTCTTCTCCCTACAGTTGAAACCATAAATTTCATGATTAAATTAATTTTTTTTTTAAATTGATATAAAAATATGGATTTTATTTGGTTCAATGTTTTATTTGAAATTGTTATAGAATTTGGGAAAACACTAATTTTAGTAAAATTGAAATTGTGGGGAGAGTTTTTGAAAAAGGATGTCTTGATTTAGAAATAGATTTAATGAAACAGTTTTTTTCAATTCTTGAGAAAATGGAATAAATTGTAAAGTAATTTGAAATGGAATGAAATGATGAAAACCAATTATTTGGATTTAAAATGAGAAAGGCATGTTGAAAACAAAAATCGGGAAATTATATTATGAAATGATTTGAAATGAGTTGCTTCCTATTTGAAAACATGATTAATTGATTAGGGAACATGGGAGACTGGGATCCTGGGTAGTTAGTAGGTGGTTTGGTCATGAATTTTATGATCATGATACCATATCCATTGATTTATGATAAAAAAAATATATGACTATAAATATTCCCAATCAAGTAACTCGGGATGAGTTCTCCTATTATAGTGTAGGTGGATTTCCCATAATGGGATCTCCTATTGTGGTGTTGATTTTGAATACACAATGTTTACGAGTAATAATCACTAATGAGCTATGAGGTAATCCCATCGATAGTAACAAATATACCAAATATCATTTCACTCAGGTGTTATGATATATTTTAATGGATATGAACGCCATTTATTATAAACTATTTTATTCTTACTAATTAATTTATATAAACTGGTTTATATATTTAATCCTCTTTGAATGAAATTTTGAAACGTCTTCCATCTTCTGATTATGAAGGCATGTTTTGGTATCAAGTATGAAAAATGTAATTTTAGGAATTTTTTATTTAAATTGATAGTTTTAAGTGATTTTTTTTAGTATTGATTATGGGACACTTGCTGAGACACGTGTGGATTTATAAATCAAAGCCTAAAATTTCATTTGGACATTTGTAGATCTTTTTCTTCTAGGTCCAAGAAAAGTGAATACAAAAATTGGAGGTGGTGGTTGTTCCTTATCCCTTGAACTATGGACAGTTGATGGTGACTGGTGGAAGTATTATCCACTTGTTACACAAGAGTTACTAAGACATTTTTTGGGTTGAAGTTGTAGTTTTGATTTTGATGTTATCCATATATTTTGTTACTATTTTACCTATTTATTTATGTTACTTTATCTGTTTTGAAGTATTGAAAAAACTGACTTGTATCTTTTATCTTCTAATGTTTTGTGGAAGTTTCATTCCCTCTATGATCTTGTATGATTACAAAATCTAGTAACAGACCAGTGGGGTTTGAGAATTCCCTTCATGCTATGTTGGTGTCGGTATTGGTATTAGGGAACTAGGATATATGAGGTGGTTCGTGACTAAGTGGAATCAGATTTGTAGTTTAATAATCTACCCATTATTTTATTATGAATTTTGGGTTGTCCGTATAGAAAACAGATAGGAATGTCGGTACATAGTAGATATTTATGAGCGAGTCTCTAGATATCTCTCATCAAAATGAGACTTAAGTAATCATGGATGTTTGTGGAAAGGTATATTGAGGGATAATTTGATCTAATTAAAGAATATTCCATTATTTTTATTTGGGTATGTTAAAATCAAAATCATGAATTATTATATGATGATATTTTTATTCCCATTTAACTTGTTTGAGTTATTGTTCCGAGTAATTTTTTTATGAATTTAGTGTTTTCTATTAATGTTTTGTATTTTAATAAATAGAGATGAAATATTAATAGAACCCAAGATAAATCTTTTGGTGAACCATAGAGAGAAAATCCTCCCAAATACCAAAATCATTATGTGATTTTTTCTCTTGATATCCAAGCTCTAGGAAAAGCACATGCACCTGTTCCTCTTAAGGATTTAGTTGTGGAACCCCAAAGGAATTAATCTCAATATCATGATCAGGAGTCTCTTTAATTGAATCAACTTAAATTACAAGGAACAAATGGTCCTCAAGAGGTTTAGGATTTATTGAACAGGATAGATTAAATTTTTTGATTTATTAAAAATTCCCAGAGCAATTAAGGTGAAGTGGCCTACCTTCATGTTGGAAGGTCCTAGAAAGAGATTATGGGATTCAATGGTAACTGATAAGAAGTAATAGGTGTTTTAGAAGAATAAAATTAGTGTTATTTTAATATATTAGTTATATCAAGAATATATGTTACTAGATAAGGCTATAGAGTTTTTCAACCTCCAATAGTCTGATAGGACAATGACATAGTATGCAAACTGCTTTGTCGTTCTTGTGCAGTTTTCACTTAATATAGTATCATATGAGAAGATAAAGTTTTAATGGGTTGATATGTGTCTACAAAACAATATCCATTCATAGTTATTATTTTTAAATTTGAGTTTTTATTCTAACATACTGGATAAGTTTTTGATGGTCGAGCTGGACCTTTCTGGTTAGTCAGGGTGGGTGGGAGTTCTTTTTTATCTCAGATGAAGTTATATGGGTTTATTTAAATTAAAGATAATGTGTGATAAGTTTCTTAGTGGTTCATGATTGTATTTTTTCTATAGAACTCCTAAAGTTCCTGATAGATTCCATTTAACTAGCTTTTAGTGTGCAATGTATGGGCATTCAATATGTGGTTGTATAGAGGGGATAAAGATATATATATA
Organism: Viscum album; assembly: GCA_963277665.1. Classification (NCBI taxonomy): domain Eukaryota; kingdom Viridiplantae; phylum Streptophyta; class Magnoliopsida; order Santalales; family Viscaceae; genus Viscum; species Viscum album. Next base: position 320,097,596 of record OY728137.1, read on the forward strand.
TTTTTTGGTCTCTCGTGAAACCAATTTTTTTCCTATTTTAATATTTTATAGACATTGGAGTGGGATCGTCATCACAAAAAACTTCTATGGTGAAATCATCTGATTTTAGATCAATGAGCTTCTAGATACTAGCATCTTGAATAAAGATTCATCAAATAGTGTAAGAGTCTCTAGAAGAAGTTTATTCAAATAAAATGACTATGAATGGTACCATAATTATAGCGTCATCATTAATAAATCATTTATTTATTAATATTTTATCTCACACATTTATTTCAACTCATATTGCGAACCTTAAAAATATTCCTACATTTATTTTCTCTTAACCAATGTAAATAATTATGCTCCTTATAATGAAGAGAAATAAGGGTCTCCATTAACCTTCTTATGTTTTCTATTAATAAAAATTTTATATTACCTAAAATTTTTTACATCTCAATTTGAAATCCATTGAATTTACCGTCGATATGGATGGTCTCATTAAAAATATGACCTGAAAATATTTCTATCATCAGTGGGTCCCCTTTACCACACCTAATGGGGCGTGTCATGTATTTCATGGATAACGGGACCCATGTTAGAGTAAACAAGGACCTAATTATTTAGAGTTTTGGAAAGTCATATTGGTGATAGAATTTGTTCTAGATTGGTAATCATTGAGTGATGATATCCATCCATTTTTTTAGTTAGTTTACTAAGGTGTTTTTTATTTTAATTAACTAGTCTTCCACTTTTACTAGAGGTAAAATTTTCTATTGAATTGTTGTCTTGCTCCTCAAAAAATTATATTCTTTAAAACTAAATGGAACCAGATTAACTGAAAGAGTTGTAGACTATGTTGGATGTCTCTTCAGGATAGGATTGATTCATTCAAGTCTGTCACCTTGTGCAATTCTAGTTATCTATGCTAAGAAATACGATTGAACTATTAATCTGTGTTGATTATTAGAAACTCAATTTAGTTGCAATGAATAATAGGTATTGGTTATAATAAATTGATGATATATTTGACCATTATAAAGGAACAAAATTGAATCTAGAAGATTTATCTTCAACATGGTTATCACTTTTTGAGAATAAAATAATCTTGCATTAAGAAGACCACCTTCTGGATAAGGTATGACCATTATGAGAGTCTTTTCATACCATTTGGTATCACCAATTCCTTTCCTATTATCTTAATGTCTTTATGTAATTGATGAATGGAGTATTCCATGTGTATCTTGATATGTTTTTAGTGTCATTTGTGGAAGACATCCTTGTTAACACTCAATCTAAAGAGGACCCTGTAAATCATCTGAGAGAAGTTACGAAAATGTTGAGAAATCACAAACTCTGTGATAAGAGATCAAAATGTGATTTCTAGATTTGAGAAGTGAAGTTATTAGAACATGTGGTATTTGAACATGGTATTTCAGTTGAATCTAGGAAGCTAAAATATGTTAGTACATGAGATCAATGGTGGAATGTTTTTAAAATTTAGTGCTTCATGGGTTTAGTGGGGTACTTTCACCGATTTGTAACAGATTACCCAATGTTGGATTCTATGTTGGGAACTCTCATTCATAAGTAGGTGGAGTTCACCTGGGATGATAAATGTAAAGGAAACTTGGTTGATCTGAAATTATTTGTGACTAATGCACAGGTTTTAACTATTCTAGAGGATGAGTAGTGTTATTAGTTCTTTTGGGATGCATTATTTTTTGTTGTGGGTTGTGTTCTTATGTAGGGTGATCATGTCGTATCGTTTTTTATAGACTTGTTAGATTCCATGAGAAGAACTATCTATACCATGTCCTTGAAATTAGGACAGTGATAAATTCTCTTAAAATATGGTGGCAATATCATAATTGAAAATGTTTTATCATTTTTCTAACAAAAAAACTAAGTAATGTGTTCCCTCAATATTATTTTATCCTTTGGTAGAGGAATTGGGTGTAGTTGCTATAGTTTTTTTTAAATATTTCTAACACCTCAAGGAAATGAAATATCATTACTGATGCATTTATTTTGAATCTTATAACTCAATCCATGAATGAATCATCTGAATAGTTTAAATTAATGGAATATTTTTCATATATTTATTTAGGAATATGGGAAAAAGAGGCTAAGGATATCCTAGAAAAAATATGGTTGACCACTACTCTTCTTGAGACTATTATTTAGGAGAAGTATCTTAATGATTAATTTTGTGTCATTAGATACAATCCTCATTGTTATTAAACCATTGGTGAATGTTCAATATCTTTTAAGGGTATCCTATATTTTAAATGTATTTTTGTTATTACTTTTCCAATAAGAAAATATATGACAGGTTATTTCCATAATTCCCAATATTTTGGGAACCCATAATCACAAAAATGTTTTATGATATGTAGAGATGATTTTAGTCACTACGTATGTAGTATAACACTTCTGATTTTGTTTCTCATTATTAAACTCGTCTGTATGTCAAGGATGAACATCAGATACATTCATGTTTTCTTTATCCACTTCATTTTCTGAACTGGAAGAAGGAAAGATTAAAGTAGACTTTGGGGTAAGATTTACACTTACCGCTCATAAGAATAATGTTATATGGGTTTCAAACAATAGAATGATAAAATAATCTCACTTATTAAAAATTCATGATACAACCATTTTTAAGGACATGGGACATCTCTATGTGCATTAGATTGTCAAATTTCATGGAATTTCTTCTTTTAAAGTCTCATAATTGGATCCTCATATTACATATAATTTTTTGAAAGTCTTCCATGAGGATATGGTATATCAAGTATGTTTAATCTTGTTATATCATCTTCAAATGGACGACTAGACATAACGATCAATACATATTCTTCATGCCATGTTATGTTATTCCGTTATCGATTTGGGTGGAGCTTGGGACTTCCATTTGATACTGGTTGTTTTTAACTATAATAATAGTCTTTATTTTTAAATTTTATGGCTCCTTTTGAGGACTTGTATCGCCATTATTGTAAATATTCATTGTGTTGGCCAGATAATGGTGGGGGTTCTTCAGTTGGATCAATCTTGGTATAAGAGATGGAAAAAGAGTTTAAGTTGATTCTTGAAATAGTGTTGATGTCACATAGTTAATATAAGTATTATAAATATGTTTGTATGTAACCATTAGAGTTATTTTTTGGTTCATAGGAGATTATGAGAGTTTCAACAAATTTGGGACATCAACAGCTAGAAAAACATGGGAAGCTTACGCCACAATATGTTGTACAATTTTAGGATGTTGAGATTGTAGGGAATGTGTCTTAAAATTTAGTATTTCCTCCCTTTTTTACCTTGATACATAATTTTTTCCATGTATCACATCTCTGAAAGTATCTTTCTGAACCATCTAACTTCTTGAGCATACAGGATCATTATGTTCATCCTGATTTATATATGTCTGAGAATCTACTCAATATTTTTGATCTTTAGAGAGAGGAAATTCTTGGGAGGATGATACTCTTAGTCCATGTTATATGGATATATTGTTCTAATTCTTAGAATAGATAAGATTATGAGGCATTGATGATAGATTAGTGGCCTTGTCTCTTTGATATGGATACTTATTGACATTAATTATAGGTTCAGAATGTTTTTGTGGTTGGGGATGTCTTAACATATTGTTACTTGTTTTCAGGTATTCGGTAACTCTTATTTTGAAATAATTATATTTAATAATTGTTTTGGGTTATTTCTAGGATAATATAATGAATTTCTTAATACCTTTTGGTTGTTCATAGTTTACAAATGATTTTGGGAAATTGTGATGTTTGAACCAGAAAACCATTCACCTTATTGAAGGCCATCGGATGAGGGAATATGGTCTTCCCAAACCATACAATTATCACTCCAAAACATTCACCACATAGAGACTGGGGAACAAAGGGTTGGTGCATGGAAATTTTAACTTTTCTTCCAAACCATGCACCTCAAATAGAATAATAGAATGGGAAAAGTGTTAGGAAAAATGGATTGTCTAACCATGTGTCCCTCCCTAAGAAACCATCCAAATTTTATTTTAAAAATAAATAACCCTTGGTTTAAGAATCCTAATCCCCCCCCATTTGACCCAAACATGTTTTTTTCTTATTTGGAGGCTCCCATGATGTGATTTTGGTTGCACTAAACCCTTGTATTGGTTGATCAAAGTGGTGTTGAACACATCTAATATTCTCTAGGTAAGTGGATCTCTTCTCATGTATTTTATTTTTATCTCTATTTCCCTCATTATATATTTATAGATCATAATGTAATTGATAGACAAAAAACATATCTTTGTTGGATCTACATTCTTGGTTTTGTTCCTATATCTTATGCACCTGTATTCTTCTTTAGCGTTCCCCATTACAAATGTGGTGCCTTGTGATTCCTTGATTTAAAGGTTGGTGGTTCCATAATTCTATTCCCAATGATTTAAACATTGAATTTATTGATTAAATTTAAATTATTTTCTAATTGATTTAAAATCATGGATTGGATATGGTTTGATCTTTAATTTGAAATGGTTATAGAAATCAAGAAATTCACAAATATCAAGGGAATTGAAATTTTTTGGTGAATTTTAGGAAAATAATGGACTGATATATATATAATTTGGGTGAATTTATTTTAAGTTGATATTGAAAAAATGGATTAAATTGGAAAGTGATTATAAATGGCATGAAACGATGAAAAACCTATAATTTGGTTTTGACATGAGAAAAAAATATTGAAAACCAAAATTCAGAAATTATATTTTGTAATGTTCTGAAATGATAAATTTCAAATTTAATTGATTTATTGATTAATTTAAGGACATGGGATCTTTTATAGTTAATTGGTGGACATGAAAATCATGAAAAGCTCTTGATCCCCAATTAATAGATTTAGGGTGGCAACACTAACTAAATTAAGTCTTCTTATGATGCTTGGGATGATTCCCCCTAATGGGGAGTAGATTGAATACCTAAAATGGATTCCACTATAAGGGTGTTGATTTTGTAGGTACACTATTTATGATATGTGATCAATAATAAGATGTGTGAGGATCTTATAGCCAGTAACTAATGTACCGTATAGCCTTTGGCCATGGTTATATGAGTGATTTGATTTTATATTCATGTCATTGATTGTGAATTTTTTTATTTATTATAAATGATATATATAAACTATTTTTAATAAAATATTCATTTAAAACTATTTGAATGATGTTTTGATATGTGTTCCATTTTTTGATTATGAATGAATGTTTTGGTTTTTAATATGAAAAATATAATTCCATTCATTTTTTAGTTAAATTGATAAAAATATTTGTAAATTATTTTTGTATTTATTGTGGAACACTTGCGGGGTCACCATAGGGATTTAAATCTCACAACTACCTTCGTATTTGATAATATTTAAGGTTTCTTATGATAGGTCCAAGAAAATGGAAAGCACAACATGGAGGTTGTGGATATCTCTTGGACTATGGAGTGTTGATGGTAATCAATAGAGATATTTTTCACTTTTTACATAGTTTTTTATGATAATTTATTCTAATTAGAATTGTGGTTTCATTTTAGATGTTTTTTATATATTTGTGTATTATTTTACATATTTGTTTCTGGTTCATTCTCCATTTCGAAGAGTTGAGCATAATAAATTATAAGTTTTATCTTATTATATTTTTGTAAAAAAATCCCCTCTTTGATCTTTTATAATTACAGGTGCTAGTCACCATCCCTTGGGGATTAGGAACTCCCTTTGAGATTTTCTGGTGTCTTCTCAATTATTAGGGTACCAAGGTATCAGGGACGGTTCATGAAAACAACCCTTGGTTGGGTAGTTATTGATCATCACTTTCATTTATTATTTCATTATATTATATTTTGAATAATTGTTTTCCACTCCTGTAATCTCATAATAAATCATATCGTTACTCTTTTTTAGTACTTTCTTGATCATATTTTGACAATCGTTTAATTGAATTAAGAAGAAACAAATATAATAAGGGTGATGACAAAGAAAATTTGTGTAAATAAATATTAACAAAATGAGATTATATTTATCATATTTTATTCTAAATAAAAGGACATGATATTTTTAAGAATGTTATAAATTTTCATGATAATTATTTATTAGTTATATTCCTATGTGTTTATGAATTTTTAATGAATTTTTAGTGATATTCATAAAAATTTTCATTAGATTATTTTTGTTATATTTTCTACATGTAAATTTATATGATATTTTAAGGTTTTTTTATTTATTTATACGGAATTTATATTATATAATATTTTTATTTGAATAATAGAAATGATATTCCTGTACTTAATAACAATTATATGATTCATGAAACACATATGTGTGTTTTTTGTGTGTATATATATAAAGAAAACACATTTATATAATGCCCCAAATATTTATAATTTATTTTTGTATAAATGTAAATTTAAAACCAAACATTTAAAGTAGATATATATAATTCACATTTAACACATAACATTTATATGTATGATGCATTATAAATTTATCACCAAAAGTGTTTAATAGAATTATTTACATTTAACAGATATTTTTTATAGTTTCCTCGATATTTCTTCATTTATATATATAATATATAAAACATTGAGTATTTAAAATTTTGTGTTTTTTTATAAATTCAAAATTTTCCTAAAGAATTCAAAATTTATTTATCCCTTTTAAAACATATATATATAAATCACAAAACAGATAATATAAATTTATATCTCCAAATTTTTATTCACACTATCTAGAGAAATTGAAGAACCACATTCTCATTGACCATTATAAAGACTTTGTGTATGGTTCAATCATTCCCAGATTTTGAGAAAAAGAACCATCAAATTTTTGTAGTGACAACATAAAATGAATGACATTTCAGTATCCCCCTATTCATTGGATAATTATTATCCCCTTTTGGATCCAATAACTATAAAACAATCTGTATAATTACATTATACATTGAAAATTCACTAGTTATGCATGAAACACTTTACTTAGTAAAGATCCTCAACTTCCAGAACTTCTCACTCCTATCATTACCAAAAAAAATCATCTCAACACATGAATAATTTTCAATTTTCATATCAAAGTTATATATAACATAATTAAGTAATTTTTCTTCATTTTTCGAAGAGGTTAGACTTTGAATATCATCATATGATGTATTTAAATATATTTGTTTCTAATTTCCATTTATGAAAACTCATTCTCTTAAAATGGATAATGCCTCAATAAATCATCTTCAAACATTAGTTCTAATATTTACTGGATTATTTCTTCTTTATTTTTCCCCTATTGTATTTGTTTTCACTAAAATCTCATTTTCAACAAGAATTTCTTCTGAAATTGCAACCACATACCACACTTTTACATATGTTATCTCATTTAGGTGATGATGATTAGATAAGTTCAATGTAGGAAGAAATTATTGAATTTAAGAGGAATAATTTTTCTATATTTAGTAGAAAATCCTAAATATATTGATGTGATTAGTTTAAAATTGGGTTTCCATAAAAAACATGAAAAAATGGAATTATTATAAAAAATAAAGAAATACTAGTTTTTAAGGGTTATAATCAATAATAAAACATAAATTATAATGAAATGTTTACTTAGGTAAAGAGACCAAAAACATATACACAAAACCCAAAAACAAACAATTTTCCCCTAAACCAAAATCAATGATGAAATGGGTAAAGAAATTATTTGATGTATATTATATTATTGGATTTCTAGTGTTTTAAATATGAATTATTATCTTTGATTTTTAAATACGACACATAAATGAATTCAAATTTGTAAGATTTGTTGGAGTGGGATCTATTATATAAGGGATGACTCTTTTACCATTATTTTATATGATAATGTGAGAATACAAAATCATGTTGTGGTGATGTGATTTTGTAATGTGGGAAAATTTATAATGAGCCTATAATTTTTTGATAGATCAATTTATCACATCGGTTCAAACATAGGCCTGAATAGAAAATTCTAGTTGGTTGATCTAGTTCACCTAAGGAGTTTAATCTGCATTGTCGGCCAGGTCATACACAATCAAATGGATATTTCCATTCAATAAAAAGAGTAATTAGGGTCCCATATTCAATCAAGTGTGATTCAACTAATATGATTAATCAATATAGGATAAACATTTCCAAAAATAAGTTTCTACCAAACACCAAGGAGTATGATACCCTATCTTAAGGGGTGCCCTAATTCTTAATAAGGATGACAGATGGTTGGAAAAATTAATTCATATCGATCAATTTTCAAGAAATCCCATCTCATTAAATGATTCAAACTCACTTTAGCTATATTACTAGAAAAAATAGCTTTTTTTATGTGAAAAAATAAATTTATTTCATCCCTCACTAAATTAAAAATATTATATAGGGATTACTCAACACAAATTGAAGTTGTACAATAATGATTCATCATTGTATCCAAAAAAGGATTCACTTGCATCATACAATAATACTTAATTGGTGGGGGAGAATCTTCTCTCAAGAAGAGAAACATTGAAATGTTTCTTGGCAGGCTCCAACTACTACCATCCATGAAAATTTCATTTCATTACCAACCTATATCCTCACCAATTGGGTGATGAAATTGTGACTTTAAGTTGGGTTGTCCCAAACCACACATTGTATGTATAAAAGCGTTTTTTGTAGTTAGTTTTTTATCTTTTTGATAAAATTTTATTATATTTAAATAATTTTGGACATGGGATTTATTATTTCAATGAAATATGAGAGTTTATTAAAGGGTTGTTAATAATTATTACTTTCATAATATTATATTCAATTGAATTGTTGTATTTTATATAATATTTATTTTTATGAATTTAAATTTTATGAATTTTTTATGAATTTTTATTATTATTTTCAATCGAGACTGATGATAGGTTTTAAAGGAATTTTATAACTTGTACTAGTATGTTGATGTGGATAAGAACCCCAAAAATAGGATCGATCATGCAAAAAAAATAATACCATTAATACTATGAAATGAATAACTCAAGATGTTTACCTTACGCCACAGAAATAAAGTGATGACAATCATTAAACTATCTTGGTGAAGATCACTAGAATCATCCAAACCACATCCCACATTCATGGTGTATCCACGGGTCACAGGGAATCACTCCATGAGTTTAAGTAATAAATTTTTACTCCCATGATATGATAGTATCTCAAGGAATAATATATATATAATTATGAACTCTTAGGATAGGGTTCTGTTTAATTTGTCCTTCCAATCTTAGGGTTTCCACTTTATACAGGACTCAGGGACAGTCTATGAAATCTATGTTTTACTCATGCATTGTAACATATATGTAAATATCACCCATTCATTCGTACAACTATAACATGAATTCATAAGCCACTCAACTATTTAATAAATTAAATGTTGAATGATAATAGTTTTTGAGGTAGAGATATGGATGTTATCTCAAAACATTTGGTTACCATGTTATTCATATGGTAGGTGCGAAAATTGTACCATGAAATTCATTTTCATCATATGGTTTGGTTGTACAAGAAGTGACACATGACTTTGGCTACTTGATGAGAATCATAGAACACATGGGAATCAAGTGTTTATAAGATGGATTTGGGTGGAGGATGGAATTTGAATGGATTTATAAGACCTTCGATGATTAATTATCCCAATGAGATAAGATAGGCCTATGAGAATTAAGGATTCCTTAAATAGAATAATTATGAAATTACAATATGAGGTCCAACACCCTTTCTTGGGGTAAGTATTGTGACCTACAATAAATTTAATTAATGACTAAAATATAATTTACAATTACAATGTATGTCATGCTATGAATTTAATGCACAATCCTCCCGTGGAATCTTTAAAGTAAATGTTAGAGGATTTAATTTCAAAGGTGGTAGGCTAGTGGCCTTTATATTCAAAAAGTGTGTGATTCTTGTCTTCAAAATCCATGTATGTGTTCCAATGTTTTAAAAATTATTATTTAATCATTTTACTATTGAAAACTAGAAAATAATCTATTTTAAAAACAACACCCATGTTTGGAAATGAATTACAATCCCTATTTGGCAATAAATAGCCACCCCTTATACTATTGAAACTATATGACTAAGAGTATTGGTACTATGGTGATTTTTTATTTTAAAAAATGTGTTCTTTTTAATTATTTAATTATAAAAGGATTGTTCATCCTTTGTATTATATTATAGATATATCAATTGGATCTATGTTTTCTTTGGGTTCTAATTAAACCAAATCATCATTATTTCTCATTTCAACAATCTATAACCATTATCACTTGTTTTTTTGGATATATGAGTGCTTGATATGTGAACATTGAATAGGGTTATTATGAAATTTCCTACTATTTATTGAGTCACATATCATTTTTTATCAAATCCCACTTACAATAAATCATGTTTTGTCTTTCATATCTCTTCTCCAATAATCATTTCTCTTGAAATTAAGTCGACATCTATTCTGATCCATTTAATTATTCTTATTCTATAGAAATAATTTATTTTTAATTTTAAGTATAAAATAGAATTCTTATGTTTGGTTTGATAAACATACCTCTTCATTTGGACTAACCAAAATCCATGTTGTAATTATAAGATATAGAAGTTGAAAATACTGCAACAACGTTTTCAGCTTTAAAAACTATTCATCTCCCACTTTAATTACATGAGATTTTTAAAATTATTACTTATCATATATATATATATACATATTAAAAATTAAACTATTTTTTAGACCATTTTTTTAATAAGAACATAAAATAAATATATATATATAATAATACATAAATAATTGAATCATCTTCAATCATATGTCTCATTATAATTTTTCATAATCTTTTTTCTCATATTCCCAAATTTTACCTCATTAACAATTTTTCAATTTTATTATTTAATTATAGTTTTATATTTAAAAATTCCAACTATCCCATAGATTTATTTGAATTGGGTACAAATTGTATAGGATTAAAGGGGAGTGGTGGAAGGAATGAGTGTTACATTTTAAAAAAAACCAAAAATTGAGGGAAGTAATAGATAACATATTATTTTCATGTGTAAACATATATGAGAGAGTGTGAAGTCCATATTATTTTCTCTAGGAATTTTATTATAGGATTATTAAATTGTGGAAGGGATCTATGAAAACAAATTCACATTAATATTTTCATGAGGGTTATTCACAAATAATTACAATGGTTGAATATGGGGATGGATGAATTGAAATCCCCTTAAAATTATAGTGCACCACTAAGGAGGTGAGTTTATTATACAATATTAGAAGTTATTATATTATTAATAGTAACCAATTTAGATAAATCAGTAACCATTGAAAAATCCCAATGATCAAAGAGGTCAAAAGTCTAGGTTCCCTTCATTACAAGGTATGAATGATCCTAAAACATACTTGGACTGGGTATAAGAGGTCAATAATGTTTATTGTTTTCGCAAATATTTGAAGGAAAAAAAGTGAGTGGATATATAATTCACCAACTATGAAATTATTTTGTGATTCCAATTACAATAGTTCCATTGATGACGTAGAGATAAAATCATATGCACTTTGGATGAGATGAAAGTGGAAATTTTTAAGAGGTATATTTATATACACTATTATCATTATTTTTTCCTCATGTTAGAGGTATTTAAATAAGGATCCATGATTTTTTAGGAGTTTAAAAAAATTAATTAGATCATTATTATTTAGGACAATATTTATGATAATCAAGAGGCCACCATAGAATGTTTTTTGAATGGTATCAACCCTAACATTAAATACATAGTTGACATGCACCCCTATATTGATATGAAAAATATACTTTATTTGGATACTAAAGTGAAGAGGCATGTAAATTAAATAATGTTCAATTAAATATATTATATTAATTAGTCTATAAATTCATTTAGGTTCAAGGACCCCAAATCCCATGATCATATAAGGGAACACAAAACTTCTTCCAAAGAGGTGACTAATCCAAAACCAGTATTTTTGGAATCTAAAAGAAAAATATATGGTATTTTTGTTTCCAAATAATGAGATATAAAAAACATTAAATATTATGGATTTTTAAAATTTTCCTCAAAATTTCCAAAAAAAATAATCATGATTAATTTTGATGATGGATATGTTCTTAGTGGTGTCTTATGTGATGTTTAAATACAACCAGTAGAGGAGTGTTTGGCTCTAAAAATTGTGATTCCTCTACATGGATAAATTCTTGTGGAACAACATGATTTGATATTTTAACCCAAAGGAGAACATGATAAATAGTAAAGGGAGTATAATTTTCATATTTTATGCATCATATAATAGAATGTATGTATTATTATTATGGATAGTGGTAGATTCAAAAATGTACTATGTTTTTTGATGGGTGATAAATTGATTTTATTAATGAACATAAATCCAAGGCCATATAGATTTTTGTGGATTAATAATAGTTTGAATATTAATGTGAATATGTAAGGACACATTCTATTTTCAATTGGTATGTCAGAAACCATGGTGACATGTCATGTTGTTGGGTAATGGACCATGAAAAACCAAAAAAACTATTTTGATAAGACCAATAAAGTCTGGTATACCAGTCCAGAATAATATCGTATGGAGGACTCTACATATCACAAAGCCCAGTCTCTATATGTTCGCTTCTATATGTTTTAGTTAACTAATATTAGTGATTGAGATATATTCCCTAAATCCTTATGTGTGTGTCTATGTAAATTATTTATTTCAAGAAATTTTTTGATCATCATTCATAATAGGATATGTGTAATATATTATACTTACTACATTGGATATATTGCATATTTAAATGATACAACAATTAGGGAGCATCCTTAATTTCCTTTTTAAACTACTATCATGAGATTGTTGTATGTGTGGGTATGGATTTAGATCCTCATGAATGAAAAAACCCCACGAGACCCATAGAACATCTACTCATCTTCCTATATATGTTGAGAAGCCAGAACATCATTAAAGAAAGAAGATTTATTCACATAATATATGTGACTCATTTTAGCCTTTAGAAACATATAATGTTTGGTAAATTCTATTTGACACTTTGGAATCAAAATCATTAGATGAAGATAAAAAAGCATGTAGTGTATCTTCAGTGTAAGGTATACAGATTAATAGTATTCTTCATTTCAATATTTTATACGTAATTTAAAATTTCCATGGACCAATATCCTCAGAATAGGATTTTTAACCACTTCTTCATGGTTTGATAATCAATAACAAACTTTAATAAAACCCTTCAATAGAATAATAGGGATTCATGTTTACATTTATTATATCGTGTGTCAAAAAAATCAAAAATCAAAAAATGAGGACCACATCATGTTTTTAGGAACACAATTTAATAGTGACCTATTATTTTCAGGAATAAATATAAAAAAATGATGAATATTCAATAAATTACATAAACACATTCCTAAGGATCATAATAGTTCAGTGTATTTAGAGGGTAGAAACAAAATATTCGGGTTTTTTGGTAGATAATAAACATATCGCATAAATATCATATCACATAGTACTCCTCTAAGGTATACCATACTTTAACAATTATTCATAATAATTGAAATGAAACATGAGAAATGTTGATCTCAAATGCTTGATAAGGGTAAGAATAGGACATAACAATATTTGATCATATGAAATCATAATATAAGAATAAGGGAACATGATCCTTAAAATAATTTACAAAGTTTATACTCAACCATTCAACAATCATAAGCATGAGTCATTGAATAAAACATTATTATTTCAGAAAACAGAGGTCATAAAAGTTATAATTCATCATAAATCAATCATGAACCATAATCCCATGTCATTAAAGTGTGGAAACATCACAAATATAGAGCACCATTTAATAGGTAATGTTTAACTTCCAAGACAATAAACATAGCATATCGAGACTAATCATCAGTTTCTAATTGTGGGTCATGATGCATCACTTTCCCATAGTGCTTTGGGAACCACGTGTATCCTATAGTGCATCAAGCCCATTGACTTATTTTCTATTTTAATCTCAAGATATATAAGTACTTACCCAATGAATTGGAGGAATATATTGTAACAACATGAGTTTTTATGGATGATTTTTGTTGAATAAATTAAAATTTTTCTTTTTATCTTGCAATGCAGTAAGACAAACATTTCATTCACACAAAACTGACTTGTTGTATGTTACACGAAACACCGAGTTTGTGTGCGATACTAAAAACACTGAGTATAGATTTTGTTCAATGTATAAAAGAACTATATTTATAAATTGTTATATGTAATAGAAAAATAAGCTTTAAAAACATTAACCACTGACTTTTCTTTCATTAAATGCAAGAGCAACCTTCCTCAATAGCTTTCATTGTACGCAATACCCAGTTTCACTAAACAACTATATATTATTAAAATATTCTTATTTAATGGGATATAAACTCGAAAATATGAATATTGTTGACCACATTTTAAATTTTATATGACATTAACATTCATATTATGTATTTTATAGACATTATATAAGAAAATTTTCAGTTTGTTGGATAAAAAATGTATTTTTTTCAAAAAATGCATTTTTACCACCATTTGATGGTGCATCCACTTTGAATCTAGTTTTTTATAAAATTTATATATTATACTTGGAAAAATAAACTTTGTAATATGAATAGGAAAATTAAAATTAAATTTGGTTTAATTGTTTGTATTATTCTACTAAACTTTATATTTTAAAGAACAGTTAAAAATATTGCATTTTAATTGAAAACAACCTTTTCATCTAATTTATTTATATAGGTAGATTACATTTTTAATTTGTTTTTAAGATTATTTGGATTATTATTTTTTAACTTATTAAAATTTTTGTAATTATAAGTTATTTCACATTTAAATAGTATATAAGCACATGTCAATGTTTTGATAGTTATTACTTCTTAAAAACCCGCTTTCTTGTTTTGACAATGGATATTAATTTTAAATTAATATATAAAAATTATATTTTTTTAAATTAGAAAAATTGATTCCATATATTTAAATAGAATATATAAAATGTGTAAATAATTACCTTTTATATTTAGAAATTATGACTAGTAACTTTAATAATTATTTTTATTTACCATGGTTAAAGGGTGAATTAGTTAAATAAGTGTAACTAATAATATTATAATAATATAAATGTACCCTAACATGTTTATTAATCCAATTTAATGATATATGGTCGACCTTTATCATCCTTGGGAAGATTATAATACCCCATTGAGCCACTTTGGTTTGATAGTAACCTTTTATAATAATTAATTTAATGTAAAGGGAAATATAACATAAACAAGCATCTTTTTACAAAAACAATTCTATTTTGGTTTATATAAATGATATATTTGACTATAAATAGTCATTATAAATATAAAAAAAATCAATATATAATGTTATTTTAATTTTATTTTTTATACATTCAATAAATTTATTTATTTTTGATACACTGATGATGCATTGATTACCTTATTAATGAAATATTCAAATAAATGAAATTATAAATATTAAAATAAATTTAATTTGAGACTTTTAATGTCATAAAATAATTTTTTGGATTCTATTTACATGTGGGGGATGATTTAATTCCTTTTATTTGAATGAATAAAGTTTTTATGTCCTTAAAAAATCAATTACTATATATTGTCAAAAATGACATAAAGGAGTGTTTAAAACAAAAACTATTTTATTAAATTATATAATAGTACCAAAAAATAAGATTCGGAAAATTGAAATATATAATGTTACAGATGTAATTATTTATCCACTTTTGGTTCTCATTTCATTTTTTAGTAACTATAGTAACCATATTTATATGAATATACAAGAAGATATGCTAAGAGTTAATGTTTTTATCTAAGGCTTAAAACAAAAAAAAA
The DNA here is from genome assembly GCA_963277665.1 of Viscum album. Lineage (NCBI taxonomy): Eukaryota > Viridiplantae > Streptophyta > Magnoliopsida > Santalales > Viscaceae > Viscum > Viscum album. Next base: position 320,113,522 of record OY728137.1, read on the forward strand.
ACAAGGATATTTTTGTTACCTAAACTTATATAAAACCTATTTTTGAGATTATTTTGACCCAAAATCATATTATATTACAAATAAATGATTTTAGGACCAATATATTTCTAAAAATAAATTTATAATAAATTAATATTTAATGACTTTCCTAAAGTGCCCCTTACCTATCCTGTAAAAGGTCACTTATCCATCTCTCTTATTAACACCTCAAAAGCCATTTGTCACAGCCAAACCATGGAAAAATATTCTAAAAAAATCCCTCAATTTATCATATAGGACACACATTTTCCATAAATTTATCCTAGGGAGAATTGTTGTGTAAATCAAAAGGAGATACTCGAAAAAAGGTAATTGTTTTATCACCTCTTTCAAGATTATTTTGTTTTTCTACTTCCCCTTCTGATGTTCATACCATAATAAAGTTTTAAATCCATTTTATTTTACATTATTATATGTTATTATAATTATGTTACAACATTATACTTTCTTTTATCCATCCTATGAATAACAATATCACCACGTGTGTGTACGTATGACTTTCCATCTCCATAGAGTTGTGTAATTTGTTATTCAACAATATTTTATTTGGGTTGTTATAATGATCAGTATAAAAGATTTAAATAATTAATATAACAATACAATTATTATGTATAATTAATATATCATCCAATTCCATACTATTTAAAAATTATGTGAATGATATCGTCGCTCGTGCGTACGTATGGCCTACCGTATCCACGACGCGATAAGATTCATTCTCTATGTTAACCATTCAATAATGATTATAAAGTATATATACATAATAATAATGAAATATATGAAATAATAATTCTACTAGATTTAAGTATATACATATATTTTTCATTTACTTTCTTCCATTAAATTCAATAAGGAAACAGAAACAATGTTCATGCGTACATATGACCTACCGTCTCCATGAATGGCGTATTCTATTTCATTTATCTATCTATTATATATATATTTATACAAAATATTTATGCTATATAAATAATTTTTTACATTATGGAAGTTTGTAAATCATTATATAAGTAATAATATCAAGAATAAAAAGTCAAAACACATACGATAAAAAATGATTACTACAGAAAACATTTCATTACCATGGAATTGATAAATAAACAAGAAATATAATGTCATAAGTGAATAATATATGATATCATAAATATTATTATGGTTCCATTACAAGTTTATAATATGTTTAAACCCATAATACAGGTGTTTCAAACAAAGAAAGAAGAAATTAGACCAAATATAAGGGATATTTTCAGAATCTCATTATTATTTGATATTATTTATATGTAAGTATTTAATGAGGTATATTTATTCTCCACATCCATGTTTCAAAAATATGTAATATTATATTTATTCTTCTAAAAAATTTTAAATTTAATTTTTCCCAGGGGTTATTTTTTATTAAACGTAATGAAAGGAATCTTTTTTATTTTTTGATACACTGTATTTTTTTGAATTTTTCAGTAAAATTATGAGGAGAATTTTTTATAACTTACACTACATGGATGGATTTTTACGTCTTTATAATTCCTTATTTACATGAAAAAAAATTTACATTATTTAATTTTTATTTTCAACTAAATCCTTTTCTTATAAAATTGTGTGGCCATTTTAGAAAAGAAAACGTTTTTAAAGAAGAAATGATATTTTCCTCAACAATTATGTTCAATTGTTTAATCAAAATTATTTTACATATAAGATGATTATCTCTAAATAGGTATATTATTATATCATCATCATTATTATTATTTTATTATGTTAATGATATACTGATATTTTATATGGATTATTTTAAGATATAATGATGTTTGAAAAACCCATTTTTTTGTTTATTTTATGATGAATGATAAATGTTTTTATGTCACATGTAAAAATTATTTCATTGAGAGTTGGGTGGGACCTATATCTCCCTCAAATTAATTGGGTAAAGATTTATATATCATGATATAAACATCACTGGAATGGAATGTAAATCCATTTCTGTAATACAGATCTACAACGGTAAGTAAACCCAGTTCAGCAATAGACTTTATCCACTATTATGGTCTTGGAAGCATTGCCTTGGCTACTATGGAAATCATATTATGTGATTACTTGTTTTTAACAATTACATGATTTATGAAAAAAAAAATTATATCGACAATGTTCCTTTATGATCTATGCCTTTCGGACAGCCATGATTTATTTCATGACTCAAGATATTTATATTTAAACTCTATATTCAGGCTTTTACATTCTTATGTTTATAGTTTGTTTTATGTTCACCATTTTTATCTTTATTGAGCACTTCAGCTCACCCTTTTTATGTATTCATTTCCCTATGATATAAATAATTGTTTTAGGTAGGAAAAAAATCGGAAGATCATTATGGGAGATTTTGAAGATCCTTAACCAAGTTAGATAATTATGTTCCAACTGTCTAAAGACACTAAAATAATATGGTCTTTGGGAATATATTTGTGTAATGTATTAAGTATTCCTAAAAAGAAAGGTTATTTCCATGTACATATATCTTATATCATTAGAGTTGATATCAGAGAAAAGTATGTAGAATAGAATCTGATCATTGGGAACTCTGATGTGTGAACATTGGACAAAGCACGACTCTCCTCTCAAGGGCTTCATGATGAAATGGCTTCCACTAGGGATGGTGGTGTCTCTCTCCCAAGGGGTGTAACCACCCATGGAATGAAAGGTATCAATTCTAGTCCACTGGAAATAATTATAATCTGCTAGTGTTTGTATCATAATGAAGTATTAGTTAACCTTTGGAAACTATGATACAAAAACATTAGTGAGATACCTAAAGATATTTCTATGGGTTGTATAGGGATGTCCATAAGGGTAATTATAACAACAGGTTATAGTCCTAGAATTATAGAATTGATTATGAACAGGCTAAGATTAAACCTAATATTTTATATATTAAAAGTACACCCCCATGATTATTTTGTTTTACAAGTATGATTTTTGCCTCTCACACTATTCTTTTTGGGGTTTTAGATAATGTCTAGAACCTATAGGAAACACATTAATTATATATGGGATGAAAAATGCCATGATTATCTTCTTATACAAAAAAAATTTATGGGATTCAAAATAAATAATCTTGTGTTTATGACTGAAATCCATCTAGGCTTCTAAATAACCAAATTTGGGAACAACTTTCTTTTCAATATTTCTTAAGGATACGTCCACCTTATTTTAGTGGAATAACTGATCCACTAGTTTGTGAGAAATGGATTTGTCCCATTGAAAAGATATTTTTCATTCTTCATTGTTCATAATGTAAAACATTTATGTTCGGTATCTATTTCTTAGAAGGAAATGAAAATATATGGTGGAACATTATGATGAATATGAGGTAATAAGATAAAATTGACTAAATGGATTTGGACAAGTTCGAGAACTTTTTTTCAGTCTTTACCTTCCTAATATTCTTCTTATAAAACATAATTATTTTTTTTATCATATATATGAGGGTTATGATAAAAAAATAAAGATAGAATTTAATGGAAACTATAAAAATTACAGAGAAAAAATATTAGATTTTATTTTTTCTCAATGTGTGGAATGAGACATGAAATAAATTTTCTTAAGCAGACTAATAAATGTTTTCAGTGTAGGAAAGATGATCACAGAGCATTTCACTACATAATTTATGGGAATAAAAAAATCAACAAGGAGTTTACCTCCCACAAATCGGGGTTAATAGTGCAAGGAAATGGGGCATAATTCTAACAAATGCCTTATTATAAGGGTTATGGATGATTCTCAATGTCAACAATCGATTAAAACCAAAGAACAAGGAAAATCACATACAATAACTATTGGATATGTTGAGTATGACAAAGATGTGGTGTAAGGATTGATTGTTAATGTAATAGGATTCCAAAATAGTGTTATATTATCTCTATTATTTTATTATAAAATATTTTAATATCTGTATATTGGTCCATTGTGGTTTTTCATAAGTATATTGTACCGGTAATAATGAAAATTGATTAAAATATTTTTCGAAAGCACATGATATACGCATAATTAAGGGATAAAGAGATAAGGATATGTTTCATAGTATTAATGACCTCAAGGCTGATATAAGGGAAAAGTGATATCATGGTTTTAGTATACTGAATTTTTGGTATTTTTGGTGTGGGGAAAAAGTTAATTTTGATATAATTTATTTTTTCACTATGTTTCTACGGTAATTCATGTTATTATCGTGTTTCAATAGAATGAAAGATTAAGGTATTCTCTTTTTTGGAATGTGACAACCAAAAACTAAATTATTAGTTATTGGAGATAAATTTTTTATCATTTTAGTTCACCACTTTCTAACATTTTATTTTTTGGTTTTTAGAAAGATTGTAATGTTATCCATTTAATGATAGTATATGTTATTTTCTGGTAATTTTTTTTATATTAATGTATTATCTCACTATAGGTGGACTTATGCATATTTGATTACTTATACTAACCTTTTTGTTGTCATAGATGAAATGACCTATCATTCTATTACATGATCTTCTAACACTTCATGAATAACAAATTCAATTTCATTTCCTTAAATAATAAATGAAGTGGAAATTGTTCAAGGCACGAACAATGGTGAGATTGTACCAAAATAAAGCAAGTATTTATTCTCCTGAATTACTTTTAAACATTAGGAAAACATTCTTGAAAACCAAAAATGATATCTTAAAACCATTATCTCTGATGAATCATATGGTCCCTTAAATCATCACAGATTTATGGATTTATAGTTGTTAAATTTCTCCAAACATTGTTATCAATCACTATCCATAAAAACATGATGGTTATATTTTTCTTTTATATCCTTGTTTTGACTTCCCAACAAAGTTATCCTTTGTGGAATCCCAATGATTAGTTACTTTGTATAAGCATTATGTTTCTAACTTTCCATTTTAAAATCATGTTTTAGTATTCCCTTTTACGATGTGGGTCTCCATGAATGAAACTTTTATGTAGTATACCTTTTATAACCCTGACAAATTTCAAGAGATAAATTCATTTTAAGGGGATATAATGTAACACCATTAGTTTTTATAGACCATTCGTCCAAATAAAATATATTGAAATTCACTAAGTCAAACTTTCCATTCCCACTAAATCAACTTGTTGTATGATAGACGCAACACCGAGTTTGCATAAAATACATGAAGAATTAAGTATAGATTTGGTTCAATGTATCAAAGAAATATGTTTCAATTATGTTATATTTAACAACAAAGGAAGTTTTCACTATATGATACACTGATTTCGCATTCATTACACACAAAAGAGACCTACCTCGACAGCTTGCATTATACGCAATACAAAGTTTCACCAAACAACTATATAATATTAAAATATTATTATTTAAGAGGATACAAACTAGAATTTATGAATATTATTAAGAAAATTTTTATTTTATATAACATGAAAATTTATCTTTTCTTTTTAAAGACATGATATAGGAAAAAATTTAATATTTTGGATAAAATATGTATTTTTCAAAAAAAAATGAAATTTTACTACCTTTTGAGGGCACATCCAGTTTAAATATAGATTTTTTAACTTTTATAAAATATATATTAAAAAATAAAATTTTTAATTGGAAGAGAGACATCTAAATTTTCGATGGATTAATTTTTGGTATTTTTCTAGCAATCTTCATATTTTAATGAAGCGGCAAAAATACTGCATTTTAGTTCAAAATAGCCTTTTCGTCTAATTTATTTATATATTTAGATAATATTTTTAACTTGTGTTAAAGTGTAAATGAATTATTTTTTTATTAGTTAATTCAATATTAGTCATTTTATTTAATTTCACATTTAATTTGGATATAAACACATGCCAATCTTTTGATAGTTTTTAGAACTTAAAAACCCGCTTTCTGGCTTTGAAAAAGAGAATTATTATGAAATTAATTTCTGAAAATTATTTTTTTGAATTTATAAAAAGGTATTAAATATTTGGAATTATAAGGACCAAATTTTTTAAATAGGTACCTTTTATTTTTCGATAATAAGAATGGTAACTTCAGTAAATATTTTTATTTACCATGGTCAATTATAGGAGCTCATGGAGCCACTTGAGTGTGATAATGTCCCTTTATAATAATTAATTTAAAGTGAAGGGAAATATAAGATAAATATTTATCTTTTTTAAAAAATAAATTTATTTTGGTTTACATAAATGATCTCTTAGTATATAAACATTAATTAGAAATATAAAAATATTTCCTAAATCATGGTATTTTATTTACTATTTTTAGACATTAAATAATGTAATATATTTATGACACAATATTGTTGCAGTTATAACCTTATTAATGAAATATTCAAGTAAATGATATTATAAATGTTAAAATAAATTTAAATAGAACATTTTGATGTCATCCAAGAATTTTTTAGAAGTTATTGACATGTTAGGGATAAGTTTATTCTATTTTTATAAGGAATAAAGTTGTTTTGACTTTAACAAAAATCAATTAATAAATAGTGTCCAAATTGACATAAATGAGTTTTTAAAACAAATACGATTTTATTAAATGATATAATAGTCCTAAAAATCTATGAATTGGTAAATAGAAATATATAATCTTACATATGTTGTTATTGATCACCTTTTGGTTTTATTAGTGTTTTATAGTAAATATAATAACAGTATATTACGACAATACAAGAATACAATGAAAGAGTTAATGTTTTTAACTAAGGGTTAAAACTAAAAATAAGGTTTATTTTTTATCATAAACTTGTATAAAACCTATTGGTTGAGAGTATTTAGACGTGTCCACATATTATATTCTAAATAAATGAATTTGGGTCCATTATAAACTCAAAAAAATTTATAATAAATTTACATTTAAATACTTTCCTAATGTGCCCCTCAACTCTCCTATAAAAGGCCCCTTCTACTTCTCTTTTATTAACACCTCTAAAGCACTTTGTCACAGCCGAAACATGCCCAAATATCCTCCCAACTTTCTTAAATTAATCTAACAACAAAAATTTTGAGAATAAATCCATCCTAGAGGGAAATTTTGTGATAATCAAAAGAAGATACTCGAGAATGAGGTAATTATTTTATCAACTCTTTAAAAATTATTTTCATATTATACTTAATATTCTTATTTTGTTCCCATACTAAACTAATAAATACATAATCTTATACATTCTGAAATTTTATTATAATTATTTTATAACCTTATATCTCATTTTTACCATCCTATGAATAATAATATCACCATGTGTACGTGCATAGGACTTACCGTCTCCACAACGTCGTGTCATATTTTATTCAAAAATACTAACTTTGGAATGGTATAATTATGAGTACAATAGATTTAAATAAATAATATAACAATATAATTATTTTTTATAATTAATATTCTATTCAATTCCCTACCATTTAACCATTAAGTTAACGATGTCATCCCTCTTGCGTAGGTACATCCTACCATCTCCACGATGTGATGAGATTCATTCTCCACGTTAACCATTCAAGAATGATTATAATGTATATATAATAAATAGTCATGAAATATATGAAATAATAATGATACTGTATTTATGTTTGTTTATATATATATGTGCCATTTACCTTCTTCTATTCAATTCATTAAGGAAACAGAATCATCGTTCAAGCGTACGTACATCCTATCGTCTCCCTGAATGGTGTATTTCATTTCATTTATCTATCTACTATATATATTTCATCACAAAATATTTATGATATATAAATAATTTTTTTCATTTTGGAATTAATTAAATTATGATCAAATTAATAATATAAAGAATAACATATCAAAACACATATAATAAATAAAACGATTCTTACTGAAAATGTTGCATTAACATGTAATTAATAAATAAACTGGTAATATAAAGTCATAAGTGATTCATATATGATATAATAGATATTATTATGGTTCAGTTAAAAGTAAACAAAATATTTAAACCCACTATACAAATTTTTCGGACACATATAGATGAATTTATACCTATGGTAATGGATAATTTCACAATCTTATTATTATTTGAGATTATTTATAAATAATTATTTACTAGGGTATATTTATCATCCACATCCATATTTACTAAATATGTAATATTATGTTTATTATTCTATAAATTTTTAAATTCAATTTAACCAATTGGTAAATTTTTATTAAATTGTATGTTAGGAATATTTTCTTATTTTTTTATATGAGGTACTTATTGAAATTTCTTATAAAAGTAAGAGGATAATGTTTTTTAACTTACCCGACATGAACATATTTCTACATCGTCATAATACATATTTATATGAATATTTATTTAAATGATTTGTAATTAATTTTCAACAAAATTATTTTCTTTTAAAATTGGGTGGAATTTTGTGAAAAAATGTTTTTTAAGAAGAATGGATATTATCCTCAAGAATTGAGTTCGAGTGTTGTATTAAAAAAATCCATCGATGATGATTCCTTATAAATAGGGTTGTGTTTCTATTCCTATTATTACTATGATATGACTGTGTTAATGATTGAATGATATTTTATGTGTATTATTTTATGATAGAAGGATTTTTAAGAAACCCATTTTATTTCATGGGTTATGCTATCATGAATCCTTTATGTTTTTGAGGAACATTTAAGAATGATTTCATTTTGAGATGGGTGGGACCTATATCTTCGTCCAATGCATTAGGTAATGATTGAAATCTCATGAAATAGACATGACTACAATGACAAATAAATATGGTTCAGTAATACCAGGTTAGAATAGTAAGTAAACATGGATTATTAATGGACCTTGTCCACTATGATGGTCTTGGCAGTAATACCTTGGCTACTATGGAAATAATATTATGTGATTATTAGTTTTCAAAAATATATTTTTTTGGCCAATGCAATATTATCAGGGATAATAATCCTTTATGATATATGCCTTATCTTCTGCAAATATTTATTTCATGACTCAATATTTTGATATTTAAACTTTATGTTCATGCTTTTACATTCTTATGTTTATGGTTTGTTTTATGCTCTCCATGTTTAACCTTACTGACCATTTGAGATCACCCTTTTTATGTTTTCTTTTCCCCATGATATAAATTAATGTTTTTGGTATTAAAAAAATAGTAATATATTTATTAGACATGTTTAATATATTTCACCAAGTTAGAATTTTATGCTCTAATTTTCCAAAGACACTAAACTAATATGTTATTTGGGTGTATATTTGGGTAATGTATTTACAATTATATAAAAGAAATTTAATTTATAGGTACGTAAGGCTTGCGTAGTTAGATATATTGGTCACGCCCATATAAAACTGAAAACAATACTTATGTATGCCACAATATCCTAAAACAGTTAATATATCATCACATCATAATTCAGGTTTAAAAAATGGGTTTTATAAACACTTCATCCATTCATCCTAGCATAAACAATAAAAAATAAATGGTGTTCATAAACATTAAACAAAATTAACATTTACCATCCCCATAAATAATAAGGTTTGTATCATTCAACATTATAATTAATAAAGAAAAAGTATCGTGAAAGGATGTAATCATAGATGGAAATTAATTTTGAACGAATGCTAGGAAAGTTTCATCTGTAACATAGCCACTCCACTTTGAAGAAAAAGATTTTAAAACATAAAATTTTTTAAAAATAATTTCATTTTAGAAAAATTTGGAAACATATAAATGATTCTTAAAAAATAATTAAAATTATTTCTTGAGGAAAACATCTATTTTATTTTAAAAAAAAATTAAAATTTAAAATTTCTTAAAAAATTAGAAACCCATTACTTTTAAAATTAATATCAAAACATATGAATGATTCTTTAAAACATTGATTGGGTTGTGATGTCAGAATATACAATTCATGTCATTCACGTTAAAACAAACATTCCATTCATATTTTCAGTAAAATCCATGTGGGCATTATTTTGAAAATGATATAAAGATTTCATTCAAAAAAATTATAAATAGTAAAATATGGGTAAAAATTTAGTGAATAAACCATTTCAAGAATGTTAGAAATATTTTATATATATAAATTAGAAAACACTTTTTTTGGATGATTTTCTTTTTGAAATTATAAATAAAGACTATTTTTCTTAAAAATATTATCTTGGACTCTTGAGTATATAAAGTGGGAAAATAAAGGAAAAATATGAATTCTCAAGAAATAACCATAGGCTGATAAAATACATGAGTTCATAAAAATATAAGTAATGTGACTTCATCATTTAAAGCATAATCATAAGAAATCTAGATTAATGATGAGATTTAAAAATAAAATCCCTACCACCTTGGTATCATTGAATCGTAAGCCCCATAAAATAGTAACATTAAATTAGAAATTGAATATCTTAAGAATAAATAAATTGATGATATTACATGTCAAATTTTATGTATTTAAACCTTATAAAATAATATAGGTTTGTAACATACTATATTCCTCAAAAAAGGAAAAACGAAAAACAATCCCACACAACTTTAGTAAATTTTGAATTGTAATCCCCATGAAAGAGGGATAATAAAATAGATATGTAAATATAAATAATTTATGTATAATAATCATAAAATATATTTATCTAAAGTAAAACCACTATATAAAATAAATGAATGGTCAATATGGTATGTATTTCATAGTATAAAATTTGAGACGTAAATCCCTTACCATATGTATCGACTTCCTTCTTACACAGTTGAACCTCCTGTATAATAAATATAAATTTATTATAAATATATTGAAGAACAATATATATATATGTGTGTGTGTGTATTAACATATGTGATTTACTTATTTCCTTTTATTACACCTTTATTAATAATTCCATGTTAGAGTCATGTCTCAGGAAATAAATATATATTTTTTTTCATATATGTTTTTATTTTATATTTTTTGTAATATTAAATTAATCATGGTTCCATCATATCAATAATGTTAAAAATTATATAAATATCATATATATATATATAATAATCATTTATTTAGATTGATCCATAAAAATTAAAGATAGAAAATAAAATACACCCTTAATTGAGATGGTAGATCATACATATACATGAACATTGTCTCCATATTCCCAATATATTGGATTAAAGGAAACCCATACTTTAGGTGGCCTTATTCTGTGTAAATTTTGAATGAATCAGGTCGCTTCATAAGGTGGTAGTCCTTCTTACACACAAATGACAATATCATATTCCAATGTAATGGATTGTAAGTTGGAACATGTGAAATAATGATTCCAAAAGCATAATAATATTCTAGAAATATATGTAATTAATAAATCCATCAATATACCAAACCTTGAGAGGTGGTGAAGGTAAATTAATAACATCGGTTTGTGAGGCTGTAGTGTGTCGTACACACAAATGATGATTTCAAAAACCATTTGGTGGGAGAGGAGAAGGATTTAGGTTATTAAATAAATATAATAACATATCATTTTATCTATAATAGAGGTTGTTATATAATATTTTTTTATTAATAATTCAGGGAGTTGGTGGAAGAAATAAAATATAACACCTGATTTGGTACATTGCCTCTTCTTCAAACAACTTCTTGTGGTTTGCACCAAAAGGATTTTTATGTTGTATTTATGACCGAATTAAGGTTTATAGGATGATAAAATGAAATTAAGAAAGTTATTTTGTTATTTATTGTCCAAAAAAAGTGCTTTTTAAGTGTTAAAAGGAGATTATTGGGCTGGCCTTCTATATGTGATGTTAGTGGAAGAGTTATAATTTTTGGAAACAAAAAAGTTTACCAATGATTAATAAATTCTAAAATCCTCCAAATTAAACATTATAAAATATGGAAGATATAATAACTAAATATTCCAATAAAATGGATTTTGGAATCGATTTGGGTGAATTTTATTTCCGATTAGTTTAGTTTGACCCATGGTAAACCCATTTTTACCTTAAACACATAAAATAATATGTACTATTGTTAAAATTAATTATAATAGTTAATTAATATTAACATTTTATATAAAATAAATTATATTTATTCCAAATACGGATTTTATTTTTTCAAATTCCATTCAAATATGTGGCATAATTTAATTTAAAATTAATCACGCCAAAGTGACTAGAATGTTGGTTTTTAAAGAGAAACTGATCAAATGTTTGAAAGGTTTTTATATAAAAATTCAATATAAAAATAATTCCAATGAACTAAATTGGATAAATTGATATATATAATTGAACTAATTATTCTTTTTAAACAACCTCAAAAACATCAATAAATCATTAAAATATTTAAATGAAATGAAAATTCTTAATAAAAACCAATATTTTCACTATTCATTGTGAAATTTATCTTCTCAAAAAAATCAAAAAAATTAACCCTAATATAATTATGAAATTTTTATTTAAAAATTGGATTTATTTTTTCAAATAAATTTTATAATAGTTTCAAAAGGATGTTTTAGAATAAGTGTACAAAATATGACAAAATATATTTTAAGAAAAATGAAACTTTTCAGCATAAAATTGAATTTATTATTATCAATTGACTAGTAAAAACATAATATGAATGATTTAAATTTTATTGAATACATTATATATAATTATAATTAAAATAATTCTCAAAATGTTGTTTTTTTATTTACTAAGGTAAAATATTTTTATTACAATATCATAGTTATATATTTTCCTCAATCAAGTTAATATGTAAAATTTACTTAAAGACTTAAGGAAAATATAAATAATTATTCAATATTTGAATAAAACTAAAAATATTTAATATATTATATAAATACAATAATTTTGTAATGTCTTTCATTTATAACATAAATCACTATGTCCAAAAATTCTTAAATAGTTTCAAGGTCAAAAGTGATATCTAAGTTACATTATTCATATCAATCATCTCTTTCTCCAAACTAAACACAATATTTTCAATGTAAGGGAAATATTTGGGGTTTTCATACTTTAATCAAAATATCAAATTTCCAATAAATCAATTTTCTGGGTCATCATCACCATTCAACCTATTTTTTCAAACCCTTAACAAAAAACTTATATTGAACAATACTTATATATTTCTTGACATAAATAACATAATTATAGAATACTATTACAAAAAAACTATAACAATACCCCTTCCTTCTGAAACCACAAACTAAGTATCGTCATATTATTCATTAAAAAAACTTTTCTATAATATGGGAAATGAATCATGTCTTAAAATTCATCAACCTCAATTTAATCATGCTTCTAAATTTTAACATAAACAATAATTTCATTATTTCCCATAATTTTCTTGTGTCATTTTAAGTCTCCACATCATCATTAGTATAAGAGTTACTCATACCACATTGCTGGTTTTCTTTATTATTATTCCCCTTGGTAAATTTGTTTTCATAATTCCTATATATTCCACATTTTAAACCTTCAACTATCGATTATATCTATGGGAGACCATTATTCTCATCAACTGTGTTAAACAAGAATTTATTGTATACTCTACAATTTCAATGTTTTTGAGCTTATTTTACAAAAACAAAACATATTCATGTTCCACTAATACAATCACTTGTTTTCTTCTTCCCAAATTATCGACATATATGAAACTGAATCTTCTTTCTTTTATGGTCTCCACCACCCATACTCTCAATGAACTCTAAACTTTTATTCTTTTTTGAGTCTAAGAGTTCGTTAAGGTGAAAGGTGTTAATCATATACAATGATAACTGATTAAGAATAATCAAAATATCCATTAATCCCATTCTCAACCCATTTGGTTGATCATATAAACAATGTCTATCACATTAAATGTTGATATTGTTCATGTTGGTTCATGTCATTGACTAAAACAAAAAAACATAGTTTGAGAAAAAATAATCATATCGGGGAACTACATAATGAATAAATATAACTTATAGTATGTGTAAAAAATGAAGCCTTGTTTTTAATCTATCAAACATATGCTTTATAATATTTCATAAATGTTCATTATTTAAATGTTTCATAATGATTCATAAATAATTATACAATTTCCAAAGCATATCCTCTAGAAGTTTCAAACTAGGTGGGCAGTAAGGCCCATTTTCATGCACCGTGTGCTGATTGTGTCAATCTCAATCCACCATTTTTAGAGTTATTACCCCTAGTTACCTCTCTTCTAGAGCCACATCCACTTGTAATATCTATATAGGTATTTGATTTCATGGAAACAACATTCTATGTCCTTTACAAAAATTTTAGGTCATTTTCATATAATTTTACTCATCCATAGACTTATCCTTCGGTACATCCTTATACATATCCTTAGAAATAACTATAGAGATATAAGTAAATATTTATCATCCTATTATCCAAGGGATAACAAAAACATTCCACTTTTATCATCTATAGTGACCTAATATTTTCATATATAAATATCTCATTTTTTATGAATATATAATGAATTTCATAAACACACTTCCATGGAATGTAATAGTTAAGTGTTTATAGAGACAATAAACACTATAATATTATTTTTTGGAAGATATACAATATCTTTGGAAAATATCATCTCATATTTTACTCCTCTTAGGAATGCTATTCTAAAACCTTTTTTATTACCAGGGGAATGAATCATAAGAAAGAGTGAGCTAAAATTCCAAATAATGATAAACATAAGAGATATCAATATATGATTATATGAAATCATAACATAAGAATAAGATAATGTGATCCTGAACTTGACTTATGAATTTCTTACCCAACATTTCATAGATCATAATCATGATTCATCGCATTAATCTTTATTATTATAGAAAACATGGTCTATTAGAGTGATAAATAAACATAAACCAATCATGATGCAAAATATCAATCCAAACAATTGTGTCAACATCATAAATATTGAAATCCATTTCTTATTTAATGGTTAAATACCAATAAAATCAGTATAGTGGATCATGAAATATCACCTATTTCACATTGTGGATCTGGATGCACTAGTTTCCTAAAGTGGATCACGACTCGCTTGTTTCTCATAGTGGATTTATCCCATCAACATGTTTCCCACTTTTATCTAATGTGATATAAATTTGTACCTAATTAATTTTAGGGAGATATATTTTACAACCATATCATAATTAAAACCATACTTATGTGTCCTATAATATCATAAACCATTCATCATATAATCACATCATAACATTTGGAAATAAACTAGTATCATATACAATTCATCAATTCACCAAAGAATAACCGATGAAAAATAAATAGGTTTCATAAACATTTAATCAACATAATATTTAAACATACAGATAAAAAATAAGGATGGAATCATTCAATCATGTCCCTAGTATTTCATAAGTAACATAAAAAATCTCATCTTAGATAGAAAATGTTTTTGAAAGATCACTTGGAATTTTTCTTGAGGAATATAGCCTTTACACATTAAAAAACAATTTTTGAAACATAAAACATTTTAAAAATACTTTTATTTAAAAATAACTTTGTAAACATATAAATAAATATTTCCAAAAAAAATTAAACCATTTTATTAGTAAAGTATACTTTCCAATTTGAAAAATAATTTTTATAACCCTAAATGAAATAAAATATTTTGGAAAACATTTTCATCAAAAATTTACTTTTAAAAGTATATGGGATTCATTAAAATAATTATTTTTTCAGGATTTTGGAGGATATAATTCCTTGTGAACACATTAAAACAATGATTTGTTTCAAATTTTTGGTAAAATCCAAACATACATTATTTTGGAAATTTCCATGAATGTTCCTTTAAAAACAATTTGTAACACGTAAATATAGAGTATAAATATATTTAAAAAATATTGTGGATAATTTTAAAAACCTTTTTATAAAAAATAAAATTGTAAGAGAAGTATATTTTTGGCTGAAGAGAGAGTTAAATATGATTTTTCATAATATTTTTCTTTAAAATATTATGCAAATAAATAGAGAAAAATTATGGGAAAGAATATATCACTACGGGAAAAATGAGCAATTGCGACGGGTTATTTGCGACGGGATTTATTCCCGTCGCAAATAGTCATGTTAAAAACTTATTTGCGACGGGGGTATTTCCCCGTCGCAAATAAGGAGGCTTTTGCGACGGGATTTCTTTCCCCGTCGCAAATAGTTTTCCCGCGATGCGCGCCAAATCGCGGGAAAACTATTTGCGACGGGATTGCTTTCCCCGTCGCAAATAACCGGCGGCGGTAAAAGGTATTTGCGACGGGAATATCCCCCCGTCGCAAATACTATGTCGGCAGGGGTTATTTGCGACGGGACCCGTCGCAAATAACTATTTACCGGTTGACCGTAATAAATGTTGGCTAAGGTATTTGCGACGGGAATCCCGTCGCAAATGGTCCTGTCGCAAATAATCTAACCTATAAATACCCCCATCCGTTTTTTTTCATTTCATTCTCATTCCTTATCTTCTCCTTCTCTGAAAATTATATTTCTAGAGTTGAGTTTTTCTCCAGTTTAATTTTTTTCTCCGGAGCTGATATTAAAGTTTTCAAGAACGATCAGAACAGATCATTTTTCAAGGTATTTTTAATTTTTTATTTATTTTTAATTTTTTATTAGTTTCAATTATTATTAATTAGTTGTAATTTAATTATGTTTAAATTGTTTTATTATTTAATAAATTTAAATTATTAGTATTGTTTGGTAATTAGGAATAATTAGTAATAATTTTTAATAATTAAGAATAAATATTAATAATTAGTTATAAATACCAATAATTAGGAATAAGAACATTATTACATTATTAGTTTATTTTATTATTAATATTAAAATAATATAATTTTTTATATATATACAATTCTTTTTTCATCTGTGTGTTTGCTGTCTTCACATGTATTATTTGTATGTGGAGATAGAAAACGCACAGATGAAAGAAGAATTGTATATAAATTAGAAAATTATATTATTTTAATATTAATAATAAAATATATTAATAATGTTATTATTTATAATTATTGGTAATTATTTCTAATTATTGATAATTATTCATTTAATTACTAATAATTAGAAACAATTATCAATAATTATCAATAATTAAGAATAATTAGTAATAATTAGTAATAATTACCAATAATAAGTATTAATTACCTAAAATTAGTATTAATTACCTATAATTAGTATTAATTACCAATAATTAGTATTAATTACCAATAATTAGTATTAATTACCAATAATTAGTATTAATTACCAATAATTAACAATAATTAGTAATAATTACCTATAATTAGTATTAATTACCAATAATTAGTATTAATTACCAATAATTAGTATTAATTACCAATAATTAGTAATAATTAGGAATAATTAACAATAATTAGGAATAATTAGTATTAATTAGGAATAATTAGTATTAATTAGGAATAATTAGTATTAATTACCAATAATTAGTATTAATTACCAATAATTAGTATTAATTAGGAATAATTAGTATTAATTAGGAATAATTAGTATTAATTACCAATAATTAGTATTAATTACCAATAATTAGTATTAATTACCAATAATTAGTATTAATTACCAATAATTAGTATTAATTACCAATAATTAGTATTAATTACCAATAATTTGTATTAATTACCAATAATTAGTATTAATTACCAATAATTAGTATTAATTATTAATAATTACCAATAATTATCAATATTTAGGAATAATTAACAATAATTGCCAATAATTACCAATAATTAGTAATAATTACCAATAATTAGTAATAATTACGAATAATTATCAATAATTAGTAATAATTAGTAATAATTAGCAATAATTAGTAATAATTAGCAATAATTAGAAATAATTAGAAATAATTAGCAATAATTAGCAATAATTAGCAATAATTAGTAATAATTAGAAATAATTAGTAATAATTAGAAATAATTAGTAATAATTAGAAATAATTAGTAATAATTAGAAATAATTAGTAATAATTAGTAATAATTAGAAATAATTAGTAATAATTAGAAATAATTAGTAATAATTAGAAATAATTAGTAATAATTAGAAATAATTAACAATAATTAGTAATAATTAACAATAATTAGTATTAATTACCAATAATTAGTATTAATTACCAATAATTAGTATTAATTACCAATAATTAGTATTAATTACCAATAATTAGTATTAATTACCAATAATTAGTATTAATTACCAATAATTAGTATTAATTACCAATAATTAGTATTAATTACCAATAATTAGTATTAATTAACAATAATTAGTATTAATTATTAATACTTACCAATAATTATCAATATTTAGGAATAATTAACAATAATTGCCAATAATTACCAATAATTAGTAATAATTACCAATAATTAGTAATAATTACGAATAATTATCAATAATTAGTAATAATTAGTAATAATTAGCAATAATTAGTATTAATTACCAATAATTAGTATTAATTACCAATAATTAGTATTAATTACCAATAATTAGTATTAATTACCAATAATTAGTATTAATTACTAATAATTAGTATTAATTACTAATAATTAGTATTAATTAACAATAATTGCCAATAATTAACAATAATTAGTAATAATTAACAATAATTAGCAATAATTACTAATAATTAGCAATAATTAGTAATAATTATCAATAATTAGCAATAATTAGCAATAATTAGCAATAATTAGCAATAATTGGCAATAATTAGCAATAATTACCAATAATTTGGAATAATTACCAATAATTTGGAATAATTACCAATAATTTGAAATACTTACCAATAATTTGGAATAATTACCTTATTACATTATTTGTATATTTTATTATTAATATTAAAATAATATAATTTTCTATATTATATACAATTCTTTTTTCTTCTGTGTTTTTTCTGTCTCCACATGTAATATTGGCATTCTTTTTCAAAATTATCAACCTACTTGCCAATGGAGAGGTGAAAGTGAATGCCAATATTACATGTGGAGACAGATTGTGAAACACACAGATGAAAGGAGAATTGTATATAATATAGAAAATTATATTATTTTAATATTAATAATAAAATATACTAATAATGTAATGATGTTATTATTATATAATTAATATTTATGAAAAAAATTATATTAGTATTATTAAAAAAATAAAAAATCAATATAATATTAAAATTATCAATATTTGTAACAGGTTTTGCTTTATTCTCAATATATTCAATCCTTGCTTGTGTTTTTTCTAACAAATTATTCAAAACCAGTAATGCTTTTATATTTTATAGAAAAATATGGAACAACGAGGTCGTAAACAGTCATTATTAGATGACCGCATATGGATAAATCAACGTAGAAATCCAAATGGTTCTGGTTTAAATCCAGTATATATAGAGGGTGTGGAGAGTTTTTTATCATTTGCGGCATCAAATCCAGAATTTGTTTCAGAAGGAAAGATAAAATGCCCTTGTAGAAAATGTGCATTGAGAACGTTTGACACGTTTGACAAAGTGGGGGAACATCTCTTGCGTTTTGGTTTTCAAGCAGATTATGTTTTTTGGTATCAACACGGTGAACGCAGTTCCAGAGCAGGTGATACCAACTTGATTCCGGATCCATCCCAGTTTCAAGATTTAGTACATGATGTTGCAGGTTCATCTGTTCAACATACAGAAACTCCGGCTGATATAGCTTCAAATCCTGAGTTGGGACCGTCTGAATTTTATGAGTTGTTGAAGTCTGCTGAGGATGCATTATATCCTGGCTGCAAGATGAGTAAATTAGAAGCAGTTGCAAAATTTATGGCTATCAAATCAGATAACGGAATGTCAAACACATGTTTTGACCAGATATTTTCTTTGCTGAAAACACTGTTACCCGAAGGAAATGTTTTACCTGCAAATTACTATGAAAGTAAGAGGTTGGTTCGAAATTTGGGACTTACTTGTCAGAAGATTCATGCATGTTCAAATGACTGCATTTTATATTCAGGGGAAAATGAGTCGTTGGATAGTTGTCCCACATGTGGGCAACTGAGATATAAAGAAGGACAACACGGGAAGTCTGGTTTGATTCCTGTAAAACAGTTGAGATATTTTCCGCTTACATCCAGACTTCAGCGTTTATTCATGTCTAAGAATACAGCGACAATGATGTCATGGCATAAAGAGAATATTTCAACCGATAAAAGCTTGAATCATCTAGCCGATGGTGATTCATGGAAACATTTTGATAGAGTGCATCCATCATTTGCTTTAGAAGCTAGAAATGTTCGACTGGGCCTTTCCACTGATGGTTTCTGTCCGTTTGGATCTTATGGTAGTCAATATTCATGTTGGCCTGTTTTTTTAACTCCGTATAATTTACCTCCATGGATGTTGATGAAGGAGCCATATATCTTTTTGACTTTACTAATTCCAGGACATCCGAAGAAAAATATTGATGTTTATTTGAAGCCATTGATTGATGAATTAAATTTATTGTGGAGTACTGGTGTCAGTACATATGATGTTGCAATGAAACAGAATTTCATACTGAGAGCAGCATTGATGTGGACAATAAGTGACTTCCCGGCTTATGGGATGTTATCTGGCTGGAGTACACATGGTCAGAAATCATGTCCTTACTGTATGGGAGAGAACAAAGCATTTATGCTCATTCATGGAAAGAAACCTTGTTATTTTGACTGTCATCGCAGATTTCTTCCAGCTGATCATCCTTTTCGCAGAAACAGATCTCATTTCAGAAAAGGAACAGCTGAAAGGGATGGACCTCCAAAAATGCTATCAGGTTCGGAGTTAAAATCGGTTGTATTTTCATTACCTCCCATCACTTTTGGTCCCACAATAAACCAACAGAAAATTTCTGGTTTTGGGAAAGAACACAATTGGATTAAACGTAGCATATTTTGGGATTTGCCATATTGGTCTGATTTGTTGGTCCGACACATGTTAGATGTCATGCATATTGAGAAGAACTGTTTTGATAATTTGTTTCATACAATTTTGGATATCCCAGGAAAGAGCAATGACAATGTAAATGCACGTTTAGATCTTGCCCAAATTTGCAGGCTTCCAGAATTGGAACTATTTGAGAATGTCAGAACAGAAAGGTTACTGAAACCAAAAGCAGCTTATACACTGTCTAAAGAAAACCGTTTATTATTTTGTCAGTGGATTGCAGATTTGAGACTTCCAGATGGCTGTGCTTCCAATTTGGGTAGATGTGTAAAGAATGGTCATATTACTGGATTGAGAAGTCATGATTGTCATGTTATAATGGAGAGACTTCTACCCATTGGATTAAGAGGTCTGTTGAATTCTGTGATTTGGGATTCCATAACAGACATGTCTCATTTTTTTCGGGAAATTTGTGCGGCTACGGCAGATTATGATGGTCTAGGCAAACTTGAAAAAGATGTTGTTGTAATTATATGTAAACTGGAAAAAATATTTCCGCCGTCTTTCTTCGACTCAATGGAACATTTGATGTTACATTTGCCATATGAAGCCAAATGTGGAGGTCCGGTACAGTTTCGATGGATGTACCCATTTGAAAGATGCATGCAAAATTTGAAAAGAAAAGTACGCAACAAAGCATCTGTTGAAGGATCTATTGCAGAAGTTTATTTGCAAGAGGAAATATCTTTTTTCTGCTCCCATTATTTTGAATCTGAGTATCCTTCAAAACACAACCGAATGGGACGGAATGAGAGGAATATTGATGAAATCGAGAATCAATTATCTGTTTTCAACCAGTCAGAGCTTGGTTTTGGTGGAGTTTCTGAACGCTGGCTTTCAGATGATGAACATCATAGAGCTCATACGTATGTTCTGCTCAACTGTGAAGAGATGACATCAGTTGTACTGTAAGTGTTTATATCACTTATTCTATCATTTATGTTACAATAAATAACTTTGGTTTTTATAGGTTGTATGATAATCATATCAAGAAACAAATTCCACAAATTACAGCAGCTGCTCTCGAAGAACGTCGACTGAAAAATTTCTCTCAGTGGTTTCAAAAACTGGTAACATAAATTCTTTATCATTTAGCAACTCATTCAATGTATAGTTTACTATATTGATAATTATTTCACAAATCTTCAGGTGTCTCGACATGCTGATAAAATTGACAAACGATTGTGTGTATTGAGTAACCCACCTTCCAAACTTGTTAAAACTTATAATGCATATGTGGTGAATGGATTTCGATTCCACACACATGCATATGGGGAATCGAAAAAAACAAAGAACATTGGAGTTAGCTTGAGAGGATCTCATCATCGAGAAAATGAAGTTGACTTTTATGGCATACTTGATGAAATCATTGAACTCTGTTATCTTGGACAACATTACATAACCATGTTCAAATGTCGGTGGTTGGATACAGAGAGAGGCGTGCGTGTTCATCCGACTCATGGAATCATCGATATTAAATGTAAAAGTGTTCTCGCAGTAAATGAACCATTATTATTGGCTCAACAGGCATATCAAGTTTATTATGCAAAGTACTGTGCAACATCAAGAGACTTGACTGATTGGTGGAGTCTAATAAAAATCAAAATTCGAGACAATCAGTTTAGTCAAAGTGAATGTGCTTTCACTGATGTGCAAAGAATTGAAGTTTTTCAAGAGAGTACTCAAAATCAATCTTTTTTACAAAGAGATACGAGTATCGATGACGACACCCCACATTTAAGAGTCGGTGATGACGATAATGTTAATGATGTCACACATGAATTTGAAATGGTAAGAGATGAAGCAACTGCAACTCGAATGGATATCGATGATGTTGAGGAGGAATATGAAGATGACATTGACATATATGAAGATGATGATGAAGATGAACACTTATAGAATTCCATGGTATTTATATACAATCATAATATGTATATATGTATATATAATAGTAATTATCAATTATTTGCTAATATTAATATTTTCTGTTTCAGATGGACGAGGCCACACTTCGTGAGTTGACGGAGGCTGACCTGCCTTTCGATGCGGATGAGTTGCTGGCAGATGACCCTCAGCCTGCAGGCGCTCCAGGGAGTACGCGGAGGGGGCGCGGTCTTGCACGATTGACGATTCCTGACCCCCTCCCCGAGCGACGTCCACGTCTTGGGTTTGATCCGCGCACCCGGAGGTGTGATAACCTGTGTAATAACCTGTGAATTTGACTAAGATTTCATTAATCTATTCACATAATAAATGTTTATTATTTTTTCAGTTTTTCACATATAGTAGTCGGACAGGGCAGCGCTATTTTGCGCAACTATTTCTC
The DNA here is from genome assembly GCA_963277665.1 of Viscum album. Taxonomy (NCBI): domain Eukaryota; kingdom Viridiplantae; phylum Streptophyta; class Magnoliopsida; order Santalales; family Viscaceae; genus Viscum; species Viscum album. Next base: position 320,136,792 of record OY728137.1, read on the forward strand.
TCAGCCGTGGACCACATGGGAGCAGATTTCCATTGATGTGCAGCAGGCCATGTTCGGTCATTGGTTGGTACGTACGTAAATAAATAATTTTTATTTTGAAAATTATTTCATTTCTAACTTGATATTTTGATTTATTTGTAGGGTTTATGGTATCCGATCGAGGATACCATGCGTGACGTCATCCACGAGGCATGGGAGGTGGCCATGCGTGATCGCCTTCGTCAGTTTTTGCACAATTTAAGAAAAGCTGCGATGAAGAAAGCAGGAGTGTCAGATTTTGACGAGTCATGTAGAGCACACCGACCAGAGTACATTTCATCCCATGTATGGGATGGATTATGTGCGCACTGGTTGAGTGGTGCCTTTCAGAGGAGATCATCGTTGGGGAGGCAGAATCGGGGGAGGCAGGAGGTGACTCATCGAGCTGGGAGTCGTTCTTTCAGTACTCATAGACAGCATCTAGTACGTACATTATTTATAAATATTTTATATAACTATAAATATTAACAGTTTATTTTTTATTCTTATAGGCTGTCGAGCACCCCGATATTACAGAGTACGACGTATATCGGAGGATGTATAGTGATCCTGCTACTGGGGAGCTCAGAGGTGATCGTCAGCATCACATCGTGGTCAGTATTATTTGTTTTCAAGTTTAAAAATTAACTGCATATAATATATTCACAATTTTAATTTTAAATTGCAACTATAGGAGTCATATGAGGCTGCAGCGGCACAGGCCCGGCCTGAGAGTCAGGCCGAGGCATCAGATCAGACCACTGCCCGTCAGTTTGATGAGGCGGCATGGATGCAGGCCACCCAGTATGCCTTCGAGAAGGGCCGGGTAGTTGGTATCGGCTCTCGACTGACTCCCGGAGATTATTATGGCAGTGCTGCGATGTCGGCGTCCAGCTCAAGAGGAGCTCGTGCATCTTCTTCTACACAGTATGAGGAGCAGTTGCGATCTCAGACTGCACAGATAGAGAGTCTCCGACAGGAGCAGGAGCAGATGCGTCAGCAGCATGAGGAGGAGCGTCGACGCCAGCAGCAGCTGTACGAGGAGCAGACGAGTCGGTGGCAGCAGCAGCATCAGGAGCAGATGGAGTACATGCGCCGACTCACTCATGCTTTAGGGATGGAGTTTCCTCCACCACCATCTGCAGATCCCCCACCTCCCCCCTCCTACAGATTAGAGTTTGTATTTCTGTTATAAAATTTGTGAAATCAAAATATGTTTTTTTCTATTCGTAGTTTCTGTCTCATTATAAAATATTAATAATATTATATTTTTAAATAACAATATTAATATGAATAATAATAATATTTATATTTTATAATATTAAATTATATATATATATTAAAATTTTATTTATATAATACAAGTTTATATATATATTAAAATTTTATAATATTATAATTTAATTATTTTTTTGTAATACTTGAATTATTTTAATATTTGAATGTAAAATAATTCTATTATTTTTATATTAATTAAAATAACTTATTAATATTTTTTTTATTTATGAATTATAATTATAATATTATTATATTAATTAAATTATTTATTAATATTCTATTATTTTTATTTTTGAATTATAATTCTACTATTATTATAGTAATTAAAATAATTTATTATTTTCATTTGTAAATTATAATTGTATTATTATATTAATTAAAATAATTTATTAATAATTTATTTTTTTTATTTTTTTTATAGTATTTGCGACGGGATACTATGCCCGTCGCAAATACTAGTATTATTAATAATTTTTTATTTTTTTTAAAAAGAGTATTTGCGACGGGTCCCGGTTCCCGTCGCAAATACTAGTATTATTAATTTTTTTATTTTTTTAAAAAAAACGTTATTGCGACGGGCCCGTCGCAATAACTGTTTAAAAAGTTTTTTACAAAAATACGGAATACTATTTGCGAAGGAGAGAATGCCCGTCGCAAAAAAAGGCTTTAGCGACGGTCCCGTCGCAAATAAGTTTAGTTGCGACGGCGTTTTCAGCAACGGGCTATTTGCGACGGGATCCCGTCGCAAATACCTGTTTTTCTAGTAGTGTATTCTATGTAAATAAAAAAATTATAATAAAATAAACTACTCTATTCCGAGATATATCATGTGATTTCTTCATTGGAAGCATAATCATGAGCAATCGTGAGAAATGATGAGTTTGTAACATAAAACCCTTACCACATTGGTATCTAGGAATCATAATCCCCATTAAATATTAATGATAAATGAAACATATAAATTCATGAGAATAAATAAATAAATGATATTTAATTTCATAATGGCTGTATATACACCTCATAAATGAATCTAGGTGCATAACATTATATATGTCTCAATGAAGGAAAATATAGACATAAATGTATCACTGTTTTGCTAACTATTGAACCATAAACCCCAATCAAACATATATCATGAAACTGAAAAATCCCACTAATTTTTAGTATAATAATATTAGAATACATTACTGAGTATTATGTACACAACATACAATAAATAAGTGTTTAATATGTCTTGGGTCTCACATAAGTAAAAAGGTGAGACGGATATCCCTTACCGTACACCTCGACATTCTTCATACACATTTAAACATCCAATATAATAATTTTTAGTATATTTTAAATCTGTTACATAACCATATATATATATATATATCATACAATGTATTCTTTACTTATGACCTTTTCATTCCTATTTATTAACAATTCCTTGTTATATCACATTTTGGGCAATAACTACTTTGTTTTTCATATTTGTATTCAATTATTATTTTTATTCATATAACATTTATCATCTTTATAAAATATCCATAATATTAAAAATGATATATGTATATTATATAATCATTGAACAAGTATCTAAATTGATCCATTAAAATTAGGTAGAGAAAATTAAATACACTATTCATGGGGACAGTGGGTTATACGTACGCATGATTGTTGCTTCAATTTTCACGACAGAAAGAAATAAAAAAAGTTAAATAATATATTTCCATCTATAATAAATATTATTTAATATTTAAAACATATATTATTTAAAAAATAATTATTTCCTTCTATGCAATGTGTGAATGAGTTACATCGCTTCGCAATGTGGTAGTTTACCGTATAGACAAACGACATTATAATATTCCCCTGAAATGGAATGTAAGAAAGAACATGTGATATCATGATTCAAAAAGGATAATAATATTATTAGAAATATATCCATCCGTGAGATGTATTTATGAAAGATGAATAACATCGATTCATGAGGGAATAGTCTGTGGAACACATGAATGAGGATTTTACAACCCAATTGATGGAAGTGGAGAAGGATTTATTTTAAGAAATTCACATAATAATATATCAGTATATGTATGATACTAATATTTATATATATAATAATTATTTAATATGATTTTTTGTATTTTTACAAATAAATAAAATAAAACTCTTAATTTCGGATGTTACCTCTTTTTCAAAAAACATCTTTTTATTTGCACCAAGAAGCTTGCGAGGTTAGAATTCTGACCAAAATAAGGATTATATGATGATATGGGGTAATTAAAGAAGTTATTTGTGAATTGGTTTTATGAAATTAAAAATTTCTCGTGTGAACAAGAGAGGATATGGAGTGTCCTTTTATTAATGAGATTAGTGGCATACTTGTAATTTTTGAAAATAAAAGGGTTACCCATGTTTTTCATATTCCAAAAGTCTAAAAACATTCCATTATAGATACTCAATGATATAAATTCTAAATAATTCCATATTGTGGGTTTTTTACATGTTTTGGATCATTTTCAACCCTTATCATCTTAATTTGACCCCTCGATAAACCTATTTTTACTTCAACTGTGAAAAATAAATTTTACTATTTTTTCAATTCATTATGACCAAAATTTAATTTTTAAATTTTTAGATAATATAAATTATAATTATTCCATACATTTAATTAATATATCCAAATGAAATATAATAGGGTTTCAATAATTATTTTAAAATTAATCCTGCAGAAGTTATGAGAAAGCGGGGTGTCAAAACAATGTCCAAAACAATAAAAAAAATTATACAAAATTCACTATGAATATGATTACAATGACATAAATTGGATTAATATATATGAAACAGAACTAATTATTCTTTTAAAACCATTTTAAACAAAATGTTTTTTTAAAATATTTAAATGGAATGACAATTCTTAATAAAATCCAGTATCTTCACTATTAATCCAAAAATTTAACTTCTTAGAAAATTATAAAAAAATAACCCAAGGATAATATTGAAATAAAGGTTTCAAAATTTGAATTTATTTTTTAAAATAAATTTTCTAAAAGTTTAAAAAATTATTTTAATAATATGTGTGGAATGGGAGACATAAATGATATTTTGAAAAATATGTTTTTTAAGTATAAAATTGGATTTAGTTTAATATCGTGTCTAAAAACCCAATAGATTAATGTCAAGAGTTTGATTTAATATATAATATATAAAATTCAATAAAATAATTAAACAAAATCTTTTGTATCATTTAGTTTTTTAAAACATGTTGTTTTACATAAAAATAGTTTTTTCAGAAAAATATTTTTCATTTTTTAAAAAAGTAGTTATTCTCATTTTTAATTTACTTGTCACCAAATAACTCATTTTCCATACAAGTGTAAAACATATTTGTTTCATACTTTTGAAAATTCTATTCACATCCATTATTCCAATGGTTATGTGATAACTATCATATTATATAATAATATTTTAATCATTTTTCATTTTTTATTTAAACTCGATGTTGTCTGTAACCCAATATATCAAAAAGAGTAAATTCATTTGAAAAAAATATTTCACAAAATTTTCTAGTGTTCTAGATTTTGTAAATGGTTTAACTTTAGATTTTTCAGATTTTTAAAGGTAAATAATACCTTACCTTTAAACAAGTGGGATGTGTAAAGGTAACTTAAGCATCACCCTTATGTAATGTGGTCTATGTATAGGTCAGTGTGCCTTACCCATATGTAGATCGGTCTATTTAAGGGTCACCTGAATTTACTCTTAGTGTTAAGGGAGACATAAAGGACATTTCCTTTCATTATCTAGATATATGAAGCAATTACCCTCACATTGTGGTTCCTAAAGGCAACATTATAGTATATCGATACCTACCCTTATATGAAGCATTCACATAAAGGTAATATCCCATGTACCCATATGAAATGATTTTTTAGCAGTATAAAGGTTATTAGGGACTTAACATTAGAAACACAATTTTATTTAATCCTATATAACGGTATTACCCTTCAATGGAGCATCTACATAAATGTTAAGGATATTTACCATTATAGTGAATGATTTCATAAGGGTATACCCTTTTGTGAAAATTATTTCTTACTTAAGGGTAAACATAAATGGTTTTATTTTTTTAAAAAAAATCTTAATTTTTTTAATGATTTATTAATTTTTTATAAAACATTATAAAAGGTATTTTGGGAATATTTATATTGAAAAAGGTTTATAAATTTATATATTAATAATAAATGGTGTATAATTAATTAATTAAGTTTATATGAAGTTTATTATTTTTCCAAAAAAAATTAAATGTTAATATTTGAAATGCATGTTAACCAATTATTTTCTATTAAATATTATCAAACAATAAAACAAATTATTTAGAAATCCTAAGTGATATTTTATTATGGGTTATAAATTATGAAAGAAGGACATAATATAAAATATTTATAATTAAATTATGATTTTATGATAATTAATTATTTAAAATATATAAAAATGAACCTTATTGGGATGTCATTAAGACACATAAAAAGTGTTTTTATGATTGATATAATCAAGGTTTAAATAATAAGCTAGAATATGATATTTATATTATGTAAAATGCTTAAATTATAGAAATTTAATTATAAATTGTTTATAATTAATATAATATAATATATTTAAAATAAAAATGCCAAATAATTATAAATTTGAAATATTTGATATTATAATTAATATATAATTTTTATATTCATGTTTATAGAATTTCTATAACATAAATGTAAAATTATAAAATATTTAGAATTAAGATTTTATTTATGAATTATTCATAAATGGTTATCTCATTTTTAAATATCTGAATTATTAATTTATTTAAATTTTATTCCCTTCTATATTCGGGTATAATAAATTTTTTATGAAATATTGATATTGTGTAAAATTTATTTTAAAATGTTAAATTTATTATAGAATAGAGGAGTGCATTACATGCTAGAATTGACTCTATATAAAATTTTGTTTACATATACCGTTTCATCTATATGTAATTGATGTTATTAGATTCAATTTAGTTATTGAATATATTTTATTTATAGTTGGTTCTATAGTTATGATTAATTAGATTCACTCTTGAAAAAATTAACCCTGGGAAGAGGGACTTGGGGTCAGAATACTTACCCACAAGGAGGTCAATTCCATGTCTATGATAGTGAATGAGGTTGACTATCTATCGCTTTGGGATTACTCATGTGTATATTTTCAATATCATATTATTCTAAAAATTAACATGAATTACTCATATACCATATGAATATGATGCATTCAAATATGTATGAAGATACTTGAATTCTATTTTTTGGTATGTAACAGAAACTTATAGGTTGTGTGAAGATTTACACATACATATGGTATGTATATATCAAATTAGTGGAAATAAAGGGATTATAATGTTAATAACAAGAATCATGCATACATATATTCAATACCATGAGGTATGATTTTGAGATTAAAATCCCCTTTACATACTAAGAGTGAGATTACTTTCAAAGAAACACTTGTCAAGACTTCAATAATCAAAATAGGCAGTTTTGTGCCATAGTCAGGCGCCTCTGGATTATTTTTTAAAGATAATAAATTAATAAGTGAACCTATAATAGGTTGTTGTGTACTTATTTTCCATATCTAGGTTACTCAGGATGATACTTGTTTAGCTCGATTTTTGGGTTTTATTTCAGTAACACATAGGTAGGAAACATTAATGGTTTGCATACCATTGGAAGATATTAGAGTTTATCCAAATGATTAATTAGACAAAGGGTTTTCCTCTCATCTCTACAAGAATCAAATATGTTATTATTGGGATGATTCCCAACCTAAATAATTATGTGGTGAGATTAGTTCCCAAGAAGACTCATTCCATAGTGAAATATGGATCTTTTCTTACTAATGTATATAATGGACATTTATTTAGGGTCATAATTTTAGTGGGAACACATTTAATTAAAGTACATATTAAATGGTTAATATTATATGATACTCATGAGATAAAATATTTTGTTATATATAATATCATCATTATAATCATGTTATAATTTTTTATCAAATCCTTAATAAGAATGATATCAATTCAGGCTACTCCTTATAATAGAAACTTCTGAGTAATTCTTAAGCAATATCGGTTATCTAAAAAACGTTCTTAATGAACATTTTGTATATCATAAAAATTAATTCCTGTATAAAAAATATTTTCATCAAGTGAATCTATATTTTTAAGGAATCATCGAATGATTTATTCATAGTTTTAAGGGAATTTGGTGAAAAAATTCCATTTTATGGTTAGAAAGTTTATCCTATTATCATATATGTAAATGTTCTATTAAAATGATTGAATTCATTTAACGTTTACTCAATATTATAATACTGTTAATAATGGATGAACTACACATATGATGTCTAGATTTTGGTACCATGTAGAATGTAAATGTGGGAAAAAGTTTAAACCAAAATAAAAACAATTAGTTGAAAATTTCAACAATATTTCATCAATAAGACATTCATGGACATTTAAACATAGGGTTTTCAATAATTAGGAATAATAATTACATATGATGGTATTATCTAGAATACATGAATGAGTTTTTGAAACTAAATGTAATTTACATGACAAGTATGGATGTTATAGAAATTAATTATTCGGTTTTGAGATGTATATGATACGGATTTTATATTTTACAAACTATTATTAACAAAAAAAGTGTTCAAAATTAAGGGAAAATTGATTGATTTTATAGTTTATAATTGAGATATGTAGTAAATATTTTTTATATCGATGATTTGAATCTAAATTAATATATCAATATCAAGTGAATCTAAGTAAAATATTTGTATCATCATCTCATTTTTCTTATATGATAATAGAATGTTGGGATTACAAATAGTTTTTGTAAGAATGTATGAGAAAATTAATTATATACACATGGTTAATGATTCACCAATATCTATAATGTTCTTCTGGTCATAATATTTGGACAATATATTTTATCAAGTATACTTTTTTCCAAATATTTTTTCAAAATATGTGGAAATGTGTTCCTTCCACCCATCGGTGGTATATTTTTCTAATGTATTCACTTCAAAAATCACAATCACACAAGGTACTATAAATTATATAGAAATATTAATATATTTATCAAATATTTATTTAAAAAGAAAAAAAAAATTCTTTTCTAACAAAAGGGGGTTTTCTATATAAGAAATATATTCTAACAAGAATATAGTAAATAAGAGTCAAGTGGGAGTATGTTTGGACTTAGAGAAGTTAAAAAATAAAAAATAGATTATAAAATCAATATAGATTTATTTTTTTTTTCACATAATATGCAAAAAATGTTTAGGATATGTAATGGGAAAGAAAAATATTAATTGATATGTTGATTTTAAATTTATAAAGTGAATATAACTATTTCTTAAGTGATAATACCAATCCACTATTAATGTTTTTACTAAATGTACTAAAAAAGATTATGACATGTGACGATAAAGAAAAATTCAAAGAGTTAAATTTAGTTATCATGAAAAACGAATGAAACTATTTCTTAATGGATTATACCTGTCAAAATAAAAAGTGTTTTGAAATTGATATCCTAAATGATTTTAGTTAATTGAGGTAATGATAAATGTACATAGATATATTACATACCATAATAATGTGGTTTCACTCTATCCTAAATCATAATTAGAGGGCTATTTAATAATAATGGATGTTATTGTTTTATTTAAAGGAAAAAAATTTATGGAATTTGGTTCCCAGGATGATGATGACTGACATTGAAAGAGTTCTAAGTATGAAACAGAAGCTAACATCATAAAATTTGATGTTGTGAATTCAAGAAATTTGAATATGTTCAACAAGTTGAACAGTAAGGAATATGATTCCTAAATCTCATAATTAATCAAACTGAATTTATTTATAGTTTTTTAAGGCCAAAAATTTAGTGGGGATATTTAATTATATGGTCACATAAATATGTGATAGATGTTAGATATGATTTAATTTTTTAATTAAATCTAGAATGAAAACAAAACATACCACTGATCTATAAGTTTATTATATATAATATGTTAAAAAAGTGCTCATATTGGGTTTTTTAAATGTCCACAAGGACATTAGAAATATTGAAATGTATTTTATTAAAGGTAGACTAAATTTTATCATTATTTTATATTGTCAACATAAATTGAGATATAGATATACATTTTGTGAAGTGCAATGATAATTAAAATCTCACAATATGATCTTGAGTTTATCCCCAATTGAAATTCTTCAAGGAGTAATATATGTTATAAAATAATGTTATGGTTAGAATTTTTAGGAATCTTTTATAGAGATATGGAATTTTTTTGAGTTACATGACAGATAATATGATTATTTTTGTGCATTGGATTCTTCATTAAGTATACCGCATGGAGTGTCATACAAATGTATTTGGTAAACTCGAGGTGTGTGGACCATATATGAGTCCCCAATACCTATGTTTGGTGAGATAAGAAGCATGAAAACCTTCATATTTTAAAAACCTAATAAACCATGTCTACATATTGACTTAGTTAATACAGGGGTGGTTGGGTATGATGTTGATCATGACATCTGTTGGAGCATAACCAATATGATATTTTTCTTCTCATATAATGAGTATGACTTTTAATCCCTATATTGAGATAGAATATGGGTGTGTTCTTATGCACTAAGATATTTTATATCATTCTGGATTATGGTATTGTGATGTTCTTATCTAGGATGATGAATTAGATATGTTTTATTGATCAAACAGATCAATCTATACATTGATAATCGAGAACACTTGAGTTTCTTATTTGAGTTAGTAATATTACATTTCCCATGGAAAATTGATGTCTAGGACCAAAGGAAAATATGAGAATAAACATTTTTAAATGATAAGGACTTGTAGACACACATACAGAGATATTTCTGTTTGATAGAGATCATGCCAGATCCCTTTATATCTTGAGTAGCATTGAATAGTTTCTAGAGGCCATTTATTATTAAATATATGAATCAATATAATCATATTTATTGAAAATGCTATAATGTATAGGGGGTCCCACAATATGGTTGACCAAATGTGGATTGATTTTTATTGTTAATTATATTATAGAAATGTTTAATAGTTAATCTAAATGTGTTTTGGATGAATATTGAAGAGGTATTTCAAATGATGATATACAATTTGAAATTCATGATAGATTTAGAAAAGCGTTTTAAAAGATATCCAAAAGTAGTTCTGGATAAGGTTTCCCAAGTTATTATACATGGTATAATATAAGGTGAAATGACACAAATTCTTAAAGTCTTTAGTGAAATTGTGTGATTGAAAGAGATATATGACATGCATAATTATATAAATATGATATATGTATATATATATATATATATTATGTATTGCATTAAATTTATGATTTTCACGTTTAATGTGATATATATATATATATATTATACTTCCTTGGTTGGATGTATTGGCTTGGCAGATAATCAATCCTTTATTATGGATATCATGAAAAGATACTATTTAAAAATTGAAATTAATGTGACTAAATGCATATGATTCATGAGATAACCATGGTATTTATTAATTAGTTTCATTGCATTGATAAATGAGGCCAAAATTAAGTGGATCCCTTAATTGCCTATTTAAACTATTTCCATGTGATGGTAGTGGGTAGCAGAATGGATTTAGGTCCACATGCTTAGCTAAAACTCTTAAAGACCCATATATATCATCTTCTTATTCGTTTACATGTTGAGATGTTGGAACATCAAGGGGGAAAAAAATCCTAAATGTACAATATTTGATTCAGTTCGTCTCAGGGATACCAATGGAGGCAATATTCTTTTTATTTACACATTGATGATATCTATGAAACCCACCAGATAAAGATCAAAAGGTTAAAGTGAATCCTCCGTGCGAGGTATAAACATTTTAAAAATTAATAATTTCTATGTTTTTATATAGTTTTATAATATCTTGTAATATGATCATTATAAAAGGGTTTCTAATATCTTCGAATTAATACAATAATCATTATTAGATTTTAATAAGACCCTTTACATATATATTCACTTCACCCTACCAACAACAAAAATTCTATCCCACACACACCTCAATAAAAAAATTATTTAAAATGAATTAAATAGTAAAATATGAAATAGAATTACCAAAATCAAGATGAAAAACATTTTATTTAACATGATTCGAATTATTACATATGTGCATGGGGGAAACACACTGTTAGCTATATTTATTATGACCAGAAAATTACATGTGATGGAAATAAATTACCAAAAAATTAATCCTCACCAACTTCATAGTTCCTCGATAAATGCTCATTCAAGCAAAAATTTTCATTGGAGATCCCAAAAACATATATACTATGTATAATTGGTCAAACATAATAAAACTAATCAATTGAAAACATAGATCACAAGGAAAAACTGTGTAGTCTTGGTTACTAACTCGATGACCACTCAACATTGCTAAACATTGGGAACTCTAAATGCTTCACTATATAAAAATCTGTGGAAATGAACTCTTGATAGACCTACTTTTATTGGAGAAGTTCGTTTATCGCTACCTCTGAATCACATTCAGAATATCAACTATCACATGAAATTTTGGTGAACATAATTATGATGTATTAAATTTTGGTGAATATATACAAAATTCACCCCCCAACGATCTCCAAATTTAGGTTTGTTCAAGGGAACCTTAAAAACTATCCAACACTTAGCATTCAACATCATTCTCCATTCATTTCAATCATTAATCTACCAAAGTCCAATTTATGATTGATGTTTCTATAATGTACTTGCTTTTTCTGTGTAACACTTTGCAATATTTCTAAAAATACTTCTTGATCCAAGCACTAAGATGATGTGAGATTATGAGGCTCAGTGTGCCTAGAATTAATTTCTAAAATATGTTAAATATGTTAAATATCACGCATAAGAAATTTTCCCAAAAAAAATAATAACGCCCAAATAGGTGCCCATATTATAAATTATAGGGTATCATTGAGTTTATAATTTGGGTTTTACCCCAGATGTGTCATAATGTTTTTCGAAAGGGGACATTTCTTAAAATTCATCGTATGAACAAAATAAATAAAAAAATTAAAAAAATTATTTTGTCTCATTTTTTGATGCAGCAAACTGAATTAATCTATAAATAAATTGTCATTCCAAATCCTAAGGATCAGCCACTTAACCCTAGAGCCATTGTAGATCTATTTGAGAGAGTTTGGATAGATATTTCTTGGACGAATGATAACTAGATCATAGAATAATGATCAGTGTGAAATATGATTCAGATATCTCACCAACAACAATGATGCATGATCGTAATTCACCATAATTTGATCGAACTTGAGGTATGATGTTTTATTATTTGAAATTATTCCTATTTTATGATTCCAATGATGTAGGTGAATCAATTAAGAAATGAATTTATTCACATATCATGTGTTCTATAGGTTCAGTTTTGAAATATTTAAAATTTTGGATAATTCCATTTGATTATTTGATTATATCTTAATTTATATTTCTTAAGGAAACAAATTGAGGTTGACATGAACATTAGACAAGTTTTCTTCCTCATGGATGTTATTTGAGAAATTATTCCACTTTATCATTAATTATGGGTGACTTCCATGACCTTTGGTTTAATGAACTTCAAGGAATAAAATATTGTGAACCTATTTATAGCAGTAGCATTTTGATACTGAATATCCAGGATTAGCGTGATGTGATGGTGGTGTGACGACTGAAGAAGTATTGGATCAAATAGTGTGGATACCTATTTTTTCTTTGGATAATACTGATGAATTACATTCAGAGGTGTTTTATGATTTGATTTATAGCCATATTTTAATGATTCAGTGATGGCAAAGCCTGTCTGATTATGCTCTATGAATCTTGCACGAAACATCGATGGATTTATGGGTGGAGAAATGAATGAGATATTTAGATTCCAAATTTTGATTTCTCATATTTTTTTATGAAAAAATATTATACATTATAGTTACATGGAATGTGGGTCCTCTATGTAGAGGATAGGGATTATAGAGAAAGATAATTATAAAATGGTGTGTGACCATGTCACATAGAATGTGACCCTCCTCGGATGACTCAGCGTGGACTTCGTAGGTTGCCCAAACAAGGGCATGGGTGGGAGTAGGTGTCCAAGGGAATTATATATACTCCCATATAGACACAAAAACCCTAGAGGTATATAGGATGAAGTAAATGGGTAGATGAATGACATGTACTTCCACATAGACCCGGACATGTTCCATTTAAATGCTAAGGATATGGGGCCAAAGGAGGACACTGTGGAATTATAGTACATGATATATGCTCCATCGATGTTTTCTTGGATCCCATGACAATTGTATCTTGGAAAAGATACATTCAAGGTATGTTCTTTTTATACATTTCCCTGAGGATTAGTATGGAATCACTTCCTACTCATAGGATGGTGATCCCTTCAGCAGGACATCTTCAGTATAGTTGTTGGAATACTTTACTAAGGCCCAAAGTAATATCATGTATCATATTTGTTCCCTAGGTGGATTTCTTGGTCTCATTATGACCAACACTACATGGGAATCAATCCTCCACTTATTGGGTTAATTTAGATTGAGTTTTTGGTATCCACCATGGCCCGACAAGTGATAATAATCTTCGTATCATATCTATTCATAATTTTAGTATATATGTAATGGTCTGGACCTTCCTGGTCCATTAATTTTTCAAATTCTATTGTTGGGGGTATCCTGGGACCATCTGTGACTCAGTAAAGAGTTTAAAAATTTTCATGTCAAACAAACGGGGGCACCAATCTTCATCGGTGGCACTGATCAACCCTCAGTGGCACTGATAGGCCATCTGTGGCACCGATCAGCATCAGTTCCAAGGTGATATTGACTCACCCATCGGTTAGTCATTTCTAATTTTTCTATGACTTCCCAGTTTCACTACAGTAACATATCTTTTGATGTAAAAGTATTTTAATAACCCTCTCAAATTGATTTAAGGACATTAAAAGATTTCTTAAACCCCCAAGATTCAAGCATCCTGTTAATTACAAAAGTGTGTGACCTTTCACACCCCTTTCCACATTTTCAAGATTCTCATTTTTTCAAATTTTTCCAATGTTACATTATTTCTCTATATAAGGTAAGTCTATCAACTCATAGCCATATTTTGATCTATCTCCACTATTTTTGAGAAGAATTATGATATCTAAATTAATCCCAATGTGTGAAATCACCGAGCCACATTGTCAAGCCATGATATGACTTTTATGTTCCACGAAATGGTATCCCTAATTTTAGGACCTGAATCTTCTTAAGCTTATATCCTCTCTTATTTTCTCCTTTCCATTTATTTATGTGTGCCTCGAGAATTCCTTCAGAGAATAACCGTGCACCAGTGATGGGGCCCTTCTCACTTAGCCTTAGAGTTTTATTTTCCAAAAAGTTGTGATATCCCCAGTTCTTTGAACAAAGAGAAAACATCGATCCTTGACAATCCAGAAAAGGGTTTTCTTTTGCCTATCCAATTACATTGCATCATCCGAGGTGGGTATGATGATGTTCCCTTGCGATGTAGATGAAACCAACTTTATCAAAGATAATAAATGGACTTTTAAAGAATGAAGGGGTATTATAGTTGTTGATGTTTCTTAGCTATAACATTTGTTTTTCTGTTGGGAATTGTATGGCTCATTTCCATTGAAAATCATGAACATTGGTGATCCTTTATTGCACATTAATAACCCTTTTTACCTTGATAATATTGTGATTGAATGGTTGTACCATGGAAAATGTTTAGTCACATAAACATGGTCAATTAAATGGATGCTCGATGAATAATAAACCTTGTGTAATCACTATGGTTAACCACTAGAAATAAAAAACTTAATGAATGATTTTTTCTAAATCTGAAAACATCCTTTCACTATTCTGGTGATATGCATGATTTTTCTGTTAATGTTTGTGGGGTTCCATAGAGGGGAATGAAACCTAGGTTTTAGAGGTTGCTGGTTTATGAATCTAAAGCTGTGTAGAGACAGCAGTAAATGTTATGTACCCAGTATGTCGAGTCTCGGATTGGTTCTTGTACTTCAAGGGATCTTATGAATCCCTTTTGATGTTGTTACTTATGAGAAGATAGTGAGAGAATGGTTAAACACTTTCTTGGAAATTTTTTTCTGTTATTGTTTTGGATTATGGTTGTTTTAATTAGTTTCCCAGTAGTGAAGGATTATTTCAATGGAATATTTTGTACATGATAATGAGAATGGGTATGGTGGAGAACTGTTTTCCAGAAATGGGTTATGCTCTAGTAGGGGTTGTTGTATACTGGTGCATGCAGTGGTAGTAGCAAGAGTGGTTTTGTGTGGGTTGGTTATTGGTTTTGGTAACCTTAGGTTGGTATGAGTCCTTGATTACAAATATGTATAAAATTTAGTTCTTGTGTTTCTTATTTTCACCCCACTCATATTGAGCACTTCGTGTTGAACACTCACATTCTCATGGGGAGGGTGTTTTTTTCATCATTTATATGAGTGGATGGTTATTATCTTCTTTCTTCTCCCTCTCCTAGGCAGCCCAGGACCCTTTAGGCAGGCTGTGATGACCAGAGGTTCATTATCCTCCAAGACTCTTTGGCTAGGCTTTGTTTTGGTGGTTGTCCCAGGTTCTTGTGGGTATGTTAGTTTCCCAAGTGTTCATGGGATGAGGCTCGTGTGTCTTCACGCATGGAAGAATTTGTTTTGGCCTAGGTGTCTTCAGTTAAGGAGATGGTTGTTTTGGCCAATTTGTCCTTAGGCACGGTGGTGTTTGTTGTCACCCAAGTTCCTCCTGGTGTGTTTATGTGTTGTTTTGGTGGCCCAGGTGTTTTCAGGTGGGATTGATGTGCAATTGGGATGTCCCATGGGTCAGTTTTTGGGGTAGTAGGGGGACTATAGTGTAACTTGTGGGTGAGATCTGATGCATTGTGTTTTCTAAATAACTTGTGATAAAGTTGTGTGGGGTACAAAAATATTGATGTGCTCTTACTATTATTTTTACCAGGTTTGTGCTATTTTGGGAGTATACCATGGTGAGGCTGGTTTGGTTTTTTCCATTCTAGGTGTTTTGGTTACCTCTACTTCTCACTAGGAATTAGAATTCCTCATCACATGTTAAAGGTAGATTTTGGTTTCCCTGTTGAGTATACCAATATACTCACCTTACGTATATAAAATTGCATTTTCATTTCCATGACTACATTGATGATTGTGCTAAACATTACTATCTTGAGTATTTGTAATGTTTTTGTTGCTTATTTTCTTTTACTTTGGTACTTCTGTTCATAGTTTTTCTTTTAATTTGTTTCAATTTATTTTTAACATGCATATGGGGATCAATTTTTTGTTTTACTTTTTCTTTTAGTTTTTGGAGTTTTTTGGTATTTACAATCTTATATCTAGATCCTTTTCTATAAAAAAAAGTAATTACTTCCATATGACTTGTGATTCTATACCCTGGGTGCTATTCATCACTCCAGGCCTCTTGAAGGAGGGACTCGGGGGGTCCTTATCTCTCCTTTAACAAGAAGAAGGAAGCGTCTAGTAGTTTTCTATCCCTTCCCTCATCTTGGAAAAGGTGGGTCGTAAAATAATGGTATCAGAGGTGACATTTTAGAGATAGGATAGAGTTTTGATTTAGGAACAATGAGGATTTTATTAGATAGTAAGGAAACAATGATAGGAAATCTTGGTGTGTAAAATAGAGAAAAGAAAACTTGTTAGGACACGAGATTTTAGGGCTCATTGTGATCTGATGCAAGGACACTGGACCTAAGAAACTATCAGGTTAGGCTACACTGGATATAGGGTAGAGACCCTAGGAAGGATACATAATACATAATGAATTATTTTATTATGTGACTTGGGTGTTGTGGGAAATTAAAATAAATAAAAATTGTTAGAAAATTTTAAAAATGAGTCTTCTACACTACTCGGGCTTATGCATTCCATGTTTACCTTATAGCTATGGAAACATAACAACATCCACAAGTAGTGTGAAAAGTCGAGGCCCAGCAGGTTGATTTGGTTGATTAGTAGAGGTATGATATAGAGGAGTATGATGACTAGTGGTAGAAGATGCAGTGTACCTTCCAGCAGCATGCTCTAGGGAAGTACAAGGGCAGCGTCACAGACATGGAGATGGAGTGCTGGCTCAAGAAGCTGGTGATATCTTTTAACTTGATCTGGGCAACAACATTTTACTTGTTTCTATGGCCATGAAAAATATGAGGGGAGCAGCGCATCACTGGTGGATGATTTATCTCAGGGAAAAGAAGGAAGCTAAGGTTTCGTGGACTACCTTCGAGAAGGAGTTCCGAGCATAATTCATTTCTTTCAGGATGAAGGCTAAAATGTGGAAAGAGATACTATCACTCGAGAAAGGGAGTATGTTGCTAAGGGAGTTGAGGATAAAGATTAAGGATCTACTTCGTTTCATCCCATACCTCTTATCGTATGAGGAGTCATGGGCAAGGCGCTTAAAGGAGGCACTCTAACCTTCTCTTTAGTATATTGTCACACCCTTTACTCTACCGACCTACATGGAGGTTCGGAAAATGTCTGAAGTTGTGGAGATGATGAACATGATAGGATGTGTGGTGTGAGAGGGGATCTATTTGATCTTATCAAAGGGGTAGGATGTTAGCATCAATCTTCTAGCATCAGGGCCTTCAAGGTTTTGGCAAGAGAAAATCAGACCTCAGTAGTTCCAGTTCTAATCTCATGATCCTCTCCCTTTCTCCACAGGCCTAATACAAAGGTGTTTTAAATCTTTAAACCATGGTAATCATCAAAATCAATTCCTTGTACAGGTTCGGTATAGTGGGGGTGGGCAGGTTCATCACCCACCTCAGCAGCACCAGTTTTAGGCCAGGCCTTTTGAGTAGCAGCAACAGTAGTGGTTGTGAGCTCCTGCACCACCGAGGGCAGATTGTGACAGAGGAGGCCAACCTCAAGGCACTCCTCAGGGAACCTGACTAGGGAGTGGTTATGGAGGCATCCAAAATATAAGGGTTATTGAAGCTAGGCGTGGCCAGTTGCAAGCCACGGAGGCAGCAGTTCCAGTTGGGCCATAGGTTGTTCCAGGTACGATCAGTTTCTTTTGTACTGTTGCATGTTCCTTGTTTCATTCAGGAGACTCACACTCCTTTTTTACACCCAGTCGATCCCTTTCCATAGGTCATGATTTAGAAATAATTCCCATGTCCATGGTCTGTATCACGCCAATAAGAGGTCAGACCAACCTATGTGATGTTTTTTGAGGATACAGACTGATGTTGGGGCCTTATCAGTTCATTGGGGATCTCTTTCTGCTACAAATCCTGCCATAAAATGCCATCCTAAGCATCAATTACTTGTTTTCCATTAAATATGTTATTTACTGCTTCTGAAGAAGGGTCGTGTTCCTAGATATGGGTGGCCAACATTTAGCTTTCATTGGTGAGGAGAGTTTCTTGGAGGGAAGCCAGAGTGTGGGGCCCCTTCTTTCATAGTTACTTGACTTGCCATTAGAATAAACAGACTCAAAGACTGTGGATGTTCTGGGAATTATCTAGGAATTCATGGATATCTTCCATAAAGAGGATGTGACTCTACCAACATGACAAGTTGTTGAGTTCGGGATAAACTTAAAACCTGGTGCTCGTTTGATTTTGATGGCTCCCTATCAGATGGTGTCGTCTGAGTTACAAGAGTTGTTGATTCAGGTTGATGACCTGATGAAGAAGGGTTTTATCTGACCAAGTGCATCGCCATGGGGTACTCTAGTCTTCTTTACAAAGAAGGTAGACGGTGGTCTCATACATTACATAGACTAACAGAGACGGAATAAGGTGATAGTCAAGAACTATTACCCCCCAAAGATCAATGACCTTTTTGACCAGTGGAAGGGAGAAGGTTGGTTCTCAAAGATCCACCTACGGTCTAGATATCACTACTTGAAGGTGAAGGAGGGTGACATCTTGAAGATTTTTTTTAGGTAAAGATATGGGAACTTTGATTTTTTGGTCTTGTCATTCGGCATTACGAATGCACTAGCTGTATTCATGGGGATCTAAAACATTATTTTCCTTTAGTATATAGACCGGATCTTGGTCATGTTCTTCAACAACATATTTATATACTCATATTAATATAAGGATCACACCGGGCATCTATGAAATGTTTTGGAGGTCCTTCGACACCACCATCTCTATGAGAAGTTGTCCAAGTTAAAGTTCTAGGCAAGATAGGTTAACTTCCATGGACATGTGGTGTCCTAATACTAAATAGCAGTATACTCATTTAATTTTGAAGTAGTTGTTTCTTGGGAAGCACCCAAGAATGTGGTCGAGGTTCATAGTTTCATGGGACTAGTAGGTCACTCCCGGAGGTTCGCACCCAAATTTTCTTGAGATGCAGGACCTTTGACATCCTTGATCAGAAAATACCAAGATTTCGTATAAAGTGATCACTACTAGTCAACTTCTAGTTATTTGAAAGGGAAGCTAGTCAGTTCCCCAGTGCGGATGTTTCCAATGGAATGGGAAAGTTTGAAGTGTTCTATGATTCTTCCGGTCTAGTATTTGGGTGTGTGATTATGCATCAATGGGTAGTGATCTCTTATGGGTCTAGGATGTTACGTCCTCATGAACATAACTATGCCACCCATGATTTGGAAAATTCATCAGTTGTGTTCGAGCTGATTTTGTGGCGACATTACCTCATCGAGGAACACTTCATGGCCATCACAGATCACCAGAGCCTGAGATATGTCTTCTCCCCGCAAGAACTGAACTTGTGGCAATAGAGGTGGATGGAGTTTCAATTGGACTACGACATTGATATCTCTTAAAACATAGTAAAGGGGAATGTGTTGACTAATTTCTGGGGTAGGAAGTCGCAGAATAATGTGGTTCAAGAGTTAGAAGATGATTGGATGGAAATGGAGGAGTTGGTTTTTTTACATATGGGCATGATAGGGGAGGATGGAATAGGATTTATGTTTTAGATGACAGTCCAATATTCTCTTGGTATAGAAGGTGGATGAGTCTATGTGGGGAGACTCATATGTCGATGTGATGCATGATCATGTTTTCTAGGGTGATGCTCTTGGAGGATGGTCGGAGGATGGTCAGAATCAGATATTGTTTCATGGGAAGTTGTTTTTCCTAGAGATGAGGTGTGAGTAGGTTCTCTTTGAGTTCCATAAATCACCTTTGTAGTACATCTAGGAGTCTCCATGATGTACCAGGGCATGATAGGTCAATTTTAGTGGCCCGTTGTGAAGAGGTAAGTGGTGGAGTTTTTAGAAAATTGCCCCATGTGTCAGCAGTTGAAGATTGGACACCATGTTCCCGGCATTCTGTTGCATCCCTTAGATGTTCCCGAGTGAAAGTGGGATGGCGTCTCGATGGATTTCATCATAGTAATTCCCAGGTCTGAAGGAGGATATGATGCCATCTGGGTAGTGGTAATACTATTGATAAAATTGGATCACTTCTTAGAAGTTAAGGATTCGAGTGTAGTGAATGCCTTAACATAGAAGTACATGGGTTAGGTTGTGTGGCTTTATAGAGTTCCTAGAACCACTGTTTCTGAGCAAGATAAAAATTTTACTTAAGGATTTTGGAAGGGGTTACATGGTTATTTTGGCACCCATATATTCCTTAGCACTACTTTCCACCATCAGACTAACTGGTAGATAGAGAGGACCATCCAGATGTTGAATTATATGCTACAAGCATGTGTTCTTTACTTCATAGTATCATGGGTACGAAACATTCCTTTGGTAGAGTTTTATGACAAAAAATATCTATTACTCTACCATTGTAATGTAACTATATGAATCCTTTTATGAAAGATAATTTCATTCACATGTATACTGGATAGAGGTTGGGTAGGTAGGTGTTCTTGGACCAGAGGTGGTGCAAAGCATGAGGTAGATGGTTCAGATTGTGCATGAGAGGATGAAGGGAGATCAGGACCAGAAAAATTCACATTCAAACCATAGGAGTAAAACCATGGAGTTAGTGGTTGGGGACCACGTGTTCATGATGGTCTCCCATCAGTGTGGATAAAGGAGGATTGATAGGGGGATTAATCTTTCTCCCAGGTTCATCGGACCCTTTAAGGTGATGGGATGAGTCGGCGAGGTGGCATATCAGTTGGCATTACCACTGCTTCTAGAGAGTATCCAAAATGTCTCTCATGCATCTCAACTTTTTCGGTATCTACATGATTAATCCCATGTCCGCGACTGGGGGGAGTTGGATATTGAGGATGATATGACATTCGTGGAGCGACCGGTGAGAATCAAGGATCCTAAGGAGAATGTGACTCATAGACAGATCATTCCCTTGGTTTGTGTATTGTAAAGGCATGGTGGCCTTATGGAAAGTACTTGGGAATGGTAGGCACATATGTGTGCCCAGTACCCAGAGAAGTTTTGAGTTTTGACCTTTTGGTTTCTTTGTTCATTGTTTATGTTGAACTGTCAAACCTGCTAACTGTATGATAAGTTGTTTCCCTATTCACACTTTTGTGTGAAAAGTCCTGACTAAGGGGATGGTAGAACCTTATTTCTAATCAAGATGCATTAATGTGGATGTGATTAAACCCATGGGGGTGAGTCAGTGTCTCCAAAAGCGGATAGTATCTTGACAATGAGTAAGGATCTTCTTAACCCATCTGTATGGACGGTGTGACCTTTTTGTGTTTGTGTAGTTTCTTGGGGGAGAGGAGTAGTAATTTTTCTATAGTTTTTTAGGAGATAGATTTGAGAGATATGTCCCTGGATGTCGTGGTTTATTCTATATTTTGATCAACTCTCGGTTGGTTTGTCCCGAAGAGGTATCTTTCGAGGTGGTTGTTCGGTCCACTCTTTTTTTTCTAGGTTTACTCTTGAATTCTCGAGGGTGAGAATACTTTTCTAGGAATATGATGTCATTTCGAAGACCTTCTTGGTCCATTACCTTTTCAAATTCTAGTATTTGGGGTATCTTGGGGACCATTAGTGACTTATTAAAGAGTTTTCAAAATTATCATGTTGAACAAACGGTCGAACTAATATGCATCAGTGGGACAGATGGGCCATCAGTGGCATCGATCATCATTGGTTCTAGGGTGATGGTGCCAAGGCGAAGGTTACTCACCCTTCGTTGAGTCATTTTTAGTTTCTCCAGGACTTTCCAGTTCTACTCCAGTGACATATCTTTTGACATAAAAGTGTTTTAATACCCCATTAAAAGTGATTTAAGGCATGTAAAATTCATTTTAAACCCCCAAGAGTCAGGAGATCCTTGAATTAACAAAATTTGTGTATTGTCACACCCTTTTCTGATTTTTTCAACCTTCTGTGTATTGCAGTTTCACCCCAGTGACATGTTTTCTCTATATAAGTTAAATCTATGAACTCACAGCCATCCATTAGTCTATCTCCACCATTTAAGTGTTTAATTATTAAATCTAAATTAATCCCAACGTTTGAAACCACCAAGATTCATGGTAAAGACACAATTGAACATTTAAGTACCTCGAAATGGCCTCCCAGATTTTAGGATCTAGCCGCTTCTAAAGCTGATATCCTCTCTTCCTTCTTCTTTTTTTTTCTCTTAGTGCGCCTTGAGTCTTCCTTCGAAGGTGAATCGTGCACCTGTGTTAGAGCACTTCCCACTCAGTCTTGGAGTTTTCTTTTCCTTCAAGTCATGCCATCCGTAATTCTTGGATAAAATATAAAACTCTAATCCTTGATCATCCAGGTAGGGGTTTTCTTTTGTATCTATATTTACTATGAATCATGTAAGGTGGGTATGATGATGTTCCATCAAGACATAGATGAAACCAACATTAATGAAGATAATAAATGGAATTTTAAAGAATTAATGTGTTAGAAATTTGATGCTGTTTCTGTGTTATACCTTTTTTTATGTTGTGAATTGTATGGATCATATCCACAGAAAATAGAGTTCGTTGGTGGTCCTTTCTTACGCACTAATAATGATTTGTTTTCTGGATAATCATATGATTGAATTTTTATAACATGGAAAATATTTAATCACGTAATCTTTTCCAATTTATGGGATGATCGATGAATAATAACCCTTGTGTAATTACATTGGTTTACCAATGGAAAGATGGAACTTAACCAATGGTGTTGGTTAAATCTAAAAACATCCTTTATTTGTTCTGGTGATATACATGGTTGTTCTATTATTGTTTGTGGGGTTACATAGAGGGGAAATAAACCTATGTTTGAGAGGTTGTTGGTTTGTGAATCAGAAGCCATGTGGATCCAGCGGTAATGTTTCTGGACTTACTATGTTGGGGCATGTTTTGGTTCTAGTACTTTGAGGGATCTCACATATCACCTTTGATGTTATTACTTATGTGCAAACTGGGAGTGAATTCTTAAATGCTTTCTTGGTTGTTTTTATTCTAGTTTATGATTTGGATTATTATTGTGCTTGTTAGTTTACCGGTATTGAAGGAATATTTCAATGGAATATTTTGATCATGATAATGAGAACGGGTACGATGGGAACTGTTTTCCAGAAATTGTTTGGGATCTGGTTGGGGATATTGAATACTTGTTCATGCAGGGGTAATGGCAAGAGTTATTGTGTGTGGGTTGGTGGTTTGTTTTGGGACCCTTATGTTGGGACAAATTATTTTTAACCAATATGTATAAAATTTAGATCTAGTGTTTCTTATTCTCACCCCACCCATGTTGGTCACTCCAGCCCGGACACCCCCATTCCAAGGGGTATGGTGTTTTCTCAAACATTTATATGATTGGATGGTTATAAGATCCATTTTTCCTCCTCTCCCAGGTACCCCAAGACCCTTTGGGAAATTTGTGATAGTCTAAGGTTCATTATGGTCCATGAATATTTGGGAAATCTGTATTTTTATGGTTGGACCAGGTGTGTGTGGGTAGGTTTGTTTCCTATGTGTCTTGAGGATGAGTCCTAGGTTTCTTCAGGTGTGGTACTGGTTGTTCTGGACTAGGTATATTTGGGCGTGGTGGTGTTCGTTCTATCCTAGATGTCTTCAGGTGTGGTGTTGGTTGATGTGGCCTAGGTGTTTGCAGGTATGGTTATGTTTGGTTGTTGTGGCCCAGGTGTTTTCGGGTGAGATAGATGTGTGGTTGGGACATCCCATGGAGTTGTTGTTGGGGCAGCATTGGGACTGTAGTGGAACTTGTGTGGGAGGACTCATGCATAGGATGTGCTAAATAACCCACGGGAAAGAAGTATGGGATACCCAAATATCGATGTTCTATTACCATTATTTTACCTTGATTACACTATTGGGGGAGTGTGTCTTGGTGAGGTTGGGTGGATAGTTTCCATTCTAGTTTTTTTAGTTTCTTCTATTTATCATAATGAATTATAATGCCTCCCCATTTGTGCATGAGATCTTTTGGTTTCCCTACTGAGTATACTTATATACTCACCCTACATATATAAAACTAATTTCGGGTTTCTAGGAGGGCTTTGAGGACCATGCCATACCTTACTAGTTCAAATGTCGGGGCAGTTTTCATTGCTGATTTTCTTTTCCTTTGGTAATTCCATTCATAGTATTTCTTGTACTTTGTATCAGTTTAATTTGAACATTCATACAGGGATGGATTTTTGGATTTACTTTTACTTTTAGTTTTTTTTTTGAGATTTATCATCTTATCTCTTTATCATGTTCTATAAAAAGTGGGATTCCTTCCATATTATGTGTGATTATATACCCTTGGTGCTACTCGCCACTCCAGGGCCAATTGAAGGCAGGTCTATGGGGTCATTATCTCTCATTCAACTTGAATAATGAAGATTCTGGTAGTTTGTTTTCCCTTCCCTTATCATGGAGTCGGTCGGTTGTGGTAGTATACTTCCTATCGAGGGACCCTATAATCACTACCTCTCAGATGGACATCATTAGTTCTATATGAATTTAATAGTATGTTCTCCTTGATGGGTTCAATGTGGAACCTTTGAGCTAAAATCCTCGGTTGGATTTATAGTTGTGATATTTACCTTGGGACTTTATTTCTTTGTTGAGTATATATAGATAATCTTGTTATATGTGTCGAAGAAATGTAAAAAAGTAGATCTAAAGTATACACTTGATGCATTATGATTATTGATTTTCTAGTTTTCTACTAGATAATTATTACACACACCCCTGTATGGACTCTGTTTTCATGTTTTATGTCTAATGGAGGTGACTGACCTTTTTACAGAGTCCTTGGTGGATAAGGAGAAGGTATTTCTAGTTTGGCCTAGACTGACTAAGGTTTATGATAGTATTCAATTTGAATGTAGTCCCATACTTTTTCTAAGGCCATACATTACTTTACAATTTGGTTTGGATGGTATTTGGCCAGCTTTTAAATTTCCATTACTTTGGTATACTCTAGGTGTTGGATTATATTTGTATGCATGAATTATTTCCAACTGTTCTACATTTCGTTATTTTATGGTTTTAGATTTGTGTTTGGGAATATATCTACTGAAGATAAACTCCTCACATGTTTGTGATATTTCTTTTTAGAACTAGTCTTAATCCCTAATCCTGTACGAGGTGGGCATGGGGTAGTTGCATCTCGAGCCTCATCAGGTTGGGACATGACAGAATGGTATTATAGGTGTACCAGGACTAAAGTGTTATGATATTGTTTAGGATTAGAGTTGGATATTGGATTTTCTTTTATCTTTATTTTAGGTTTGGTTTGGGAACAAGGGAATCTTTTAAATGTGTTTTGATAATGTCACTCGTCCCAGGGTGTTTAGTGTTAGTGCAGTGGCCAACATATCAATTTACAAAGAACATGATAACCCACTTGATGAATTAATTTATGTAGGGATTGACTGCAAGGAAAAAATTCGTACATGAATCGTGTAATAATGGGTTGTGTTTTCCATTCACTTCCTGAGTTAGATCACCAGATATACTTTTTAACCATGGTAAGTCTTGATAACATTCAAGATTCCTCTACAATGACAGACATTTAGGATTCTGAGATAGTTTCATGATGATTAAAATGTAAGTGGTGGTGTTTTAGATTAGGGACCCACACCTGATTTGATTTTCTCTAGGTGGGCACTGAGAAGTGCAAACACATATTGAGCAATGTATGAATCCTTTTATGGATATTGCAGATGATCATCTACGTGTTGAGAAGTTGATAGATCAAATAATATTAGATGATATATTGAATATTATTGGCATGTTATCTTATTAACGAAAATAGAAATAGCAGACGTTCCATGATGATACATACACATAGTTGGTATAGGTTTAACTTGAGGTAGTGGTTCATGTTTTCGATTTCTACAAACCCCGACCGATCGGATAGTCTCACTTGTGACCAATTTTCTCTATGGAGTAGCAGTTGGATCCAATATTATAGAAATATGGAACACCTTTGCTGAGTGTGAACCATGGTTTCCATATTTTAGATATCAAATAGGTTTCATGGTGGGGCAGAATTCCTTCTCAAATGGTGGAGGATTTATTTGAACCTGTAGTCTGGATGTCTTCCACTGATAATATCCCCCTATGATGGTGGTCCAGGTAGTGAGACTTCTCCAGGGTAATATAGTGTTTTGGTAGAACACAATTTTATTAATATTTGAACTTACATTGTACATACAAGGATGTGGGAATATTCCCCCACCAATATGTGTTATTGAGTCGTGATCCAAAACTGTGTGGGAGAGTAAAGCCCATCCAATGTAGATATTATCATGGTGTGCCTGATGAGTATCTTTGACTAGTTCAT